>RAKG01000002.1:0-600000 GCA_009802275.1 Neurospora sp. CHS-2018a | reverse complement strand
CCGATCTACCAGACCAAGATGTTCGGCGTCACCCACGTCTGGATCTCCTCAGAGAAGATTGCTCACGACCTCCTGTCCCGACGGGCAAACATTTACTCTGACCGGCCACTGATTCCCAACTTGCCTGATAACCGGACAAGCGGTGATTACCTGGCTCTTCTTGGGCGGAATGGTAAGCTCTTTCTTGACCTCCGAGCATCCTCTCATTCAGCCAACAACCCATATTGACACCTTCAACTAGACACCTGGAAACGCCAACGCAAACTCTGCAACCACCTAATGCACACCTCCGCCCTCGCCTCCCTCCACGACTACCCCACCCTCGAGCGCAACCGCTTCCTGTACTTACTGTCCCAATCCCCCGAGGACTACATCGAGTACATTGAGCAATTCACCTCGCGCACCATCTCCCGCTTATCATGGGGCAGTGCCCACCCGGCCCAAATCCTGCGGCACACCACTTTTGGTTTACTCGAGACCATCTCCCCCTCCGGCGCCCTGCCCAACGTGATCTCCTTCCTCCGGCACCTTCCCCTCGCCCTCTCGCCCTGGCAGAAAAAGGAGAAGGCGCGCCATGATCTTGAGGATAAACAGTTCCGCTCCAACATTGGTTTTGTAAGAAGGATGATGGATGTTGGAAGGGCTGAGCCTTCGTTCATCCGGACTTTTCTCGAGGAGCAAGGCGAAGGCGTCAGTCCTAAGAAATCCAGCGCCGCAAGTGACGAGGAAAAAGCCAAGGAAGCGGATGAGGCGATGCATGTCGTTGGCTTGATGGCCATTGCTGGTGCTCTAACGATCGGAAGCCCGATTCAGAGTTATATACTGGCTATGTGCCATTATCCGGAGTGGCAGGCCAAGTTGCAGGAGGAGATTGATACGAAGTTGGCGGGGAGGTGTCCGATGTGGGAGGATCGGGAGAAACTGCCGTTGTTGAGGGCGGTGGTTAAGGAGGTTATTAGGTGGAGGCCGCCGGTGCCTACTGGTATGTTTTTTTCCTGTCTTGTGTTGTTTGACGAGAGGGAAGATGATGCTGACGGTGATGATACCTACCTTAGGGATTCCGCATGCGATTGAGAAGGATGATGTCTACGACGGATACTTCATCCCCGCCGGAGCCACCATCCACGCCCTCGAGTGGTAAGTCCTCCCCCCCCTTTCCCTTCCAACTCTCTCTCATCCTCTCCCCCTTCCTTCCCATCAACTCCTCTCCTCATCCCCCTACTAACCCCCCTCCCCTCCCACACAGGGCCATAACCCGCGACGAACAAACCTACCCCCAAGCCGAAACCTTCAACCCCTCCCGCTTCCTCCTCCCCTCCTACCCCACCTACCGCGAACCCCTCACAACATACCCCAACCTCTCCGGCTTCTCCCAATTCGGTTTCGGCCGGCGCACCTGCCAGGGGGTACCCATCGTCGAACAGGACCTTTTCCTGACCATGGGCGGTATGGCCTGGGCTTTCACCATCACCAAAAAACGCGACCCGGTTACGGGAAACGAACTTCCCGTGCACTGGAATGATTATACACCCCTTTTGATCGCCAAGCCGTGTCGGTTCCCGTTTGATGCAATCCCGAGGGACGAGGGAAAGTTGAAGAGGATGAGGGAGATGTATGATGAGGCGGTGGAGGGGGAGGAGATGGAGAGGAGTGAGAGTAGGGAGGAGAGGGAATGGACTGAGAAGTGGATGGTGGAAGGGGGGGTGAGGCAGAAGGAGGAGGAGATTCCTTGGCAGACGGCTGTGGAGGGAGCTGGAGGTCATGTTGCTCCTGCTGCTTCTGCTGCTTCTGGGGCTCCTGTCACAGTCGCTGTTGCACCTGTCGTCAATGTCGACGTCGACGTCACTGTCGTCTCTGTTGGCGGCGAGGGGGGTGATGGTCAAGGTCAAGGTCAAGGTCAAGGCCAAGATCAAGATCCTCAAGAGACTTCTCAAGAGGAACCCGACGCCGAGGACGCCTCCGACGCCTCCGACTCAAAGAGCACCTCAAGCCGTCTAGACTCAACTGGCAGCGGCAGTGGCAGTGTCATCGGAACGCCAAGTGCAAGCTGGGGTTCATGTTCCGAACCCAGTCTCAGCTTCCGAGGAAGCAGCGCGGAAAGCTCAGATTGTGAGGAGCGGGAGGTTGTTACCTCTCCAAAGGAAGATGGAAAGACGACGAGGAGGAGGGTGCGCATCAAGGCGGTGTCGAATGCTAGTTCGACTCTTGAGGCGTTGATGCCGCCGATGTCGCCGACGACGCCGGAAAAGAAGGGGTTGCATTTGGGGATGGGGATGGGTGTGGTGGATGAGATACCGGGGGCTTGGAGGTGGTGAGAAAAAGAAAACTGTATAACTCGTTTTTTTTATTGGGTATGATCTATCTGGGAGTTCGTTATTGTTATATATATATTCTGTCGTTAAGTCAAGGTTGCATGATGGACATGATGAGAGATGTGATTTCTTGATTCTGCGTGAGCTTCTTGTGAGATGTGTTGTTAACAGGGGATGCTGGGCAATTGGCGGAGAAACTGTTAGGCTGTTAGCGCACAGTACACGGCACCCGTTGACTGAAACCCACTTAGACTCATCTGCTTCTTGGACTTGCTTGATGCGTCCTTCATTCGCCGTCATCATTTTTTTTCAACTTGTGTTAAGGGTGATCCGTCTTGTCCCCGGGCCCTGGTCCGGCAGAAGGGTGAACCATTTCGCCTTCTTGCCAGCGATGCGAAATAACGGCTTATTGCGAAAGGGAATGTAGGAAGGGAAGAAGGTATAACCCGCGGGTTGGAGGTGAAAGGTCACCCGGGGCCTGGTATGTGAGTGTTAGGTACAGTAAAAGTCAAGGGCAAACATGCGAGGTCGAACTACAAGATCGTGAAGCTATTCGGAGATGGTGAACGTGGGGATAGAACATGTGTGTTTGGCCGGAATTCTGCGCAGATAGGGCCTTAACAGATTCCTCTGCTTCTTTGCTGTATTACAGATAGGCTAATATCTACTTACCTGGCGAATTTCCCCTCAGGCCAGTGAGGTTACGGTACTATCAGACATTGTCAATCTTCCCGGCGATAGGTGTTAGTGCAACATCAGTTCCGCGAGCATGATATTACAAGGATCCTGCGACAGCCCTTTCGAAATCATTGACCAATCACCGCATGCCCCGTCACGAACCCCTCCTCGTTTCTTCGCGAACTCGTCTTGTTTCTCTCAACGTCATCCTTTCCATCGTTGGCCATTGGCCTTTCTTGCTGGCGCCAGCCTCTTTTTTCTTCAAGAAAGCTTCCAACCTTCGACGCACAAACCGCAGCTGAAGAAAGGCGATTGGATACCAAAGTCTTGGGCATCATGCCATGACTCTGCCCAGCCAGCTGCTTGGTAACCGCGCAGTGTCACTGTCCTCTCGTTTTGGGCATCGTCTCGCCGTTTTCGAACCTGCTCAAAGTTCCACCGCCCTTCGTTCGGTATTCCTATTCGGAAAAAGATCACAAACTTCGAAATACGGATGCCGAGGTTGTACCCGGGGGCGGCAATGGAAACACCAACACCAACACACAAAAACGCAACAAACTCTGATGATCATCCATGCGGTAACCGGACGGGATTGCGTTGGACGACGAAACGTTGTCAGCAGGTTTGCTTCTTGTGCCCCTGGACTTCCTTTCCTTTGTGAGGACTCATTGGGCACGAAACACTCGTCTCCCAACATCATCCTGTTTTTTCTGCCCTGCCCCCTTCATGTGCTTTGACGTAGCAAATGCGCGAGGCAGCCACTCTTCTTTCTTTTCGGGCTTCACCACTTGGCCGACTCTCTTTGGGGGAGGCTGGACGTTGATGTCAGCCGTGATATGCACATCTGTGATATTGGCTTGGGATATTGTTCTCGCAGACATCAAGTGATGGTTTCTTTGTTTCGTCTTTGTTACTTCACGTCCCGTTGGAACTTGGCGTGATATTCTGCCAAATATCTGGACCTGGTTATCAAATCTGGTACTGTACCGCCGCCGAGCCTCATCATGCCTGTCACATCCATTCTTTCATGACCCCTTCTGACCAGTTGACGACTTACATCCCGTAAACTCGGATCTAACAGAACCGTTACGAGGTCTTCTTCGGTCATCCACACATCGAGCCAAGGCGCCCAAGGTGGCTGCCCTGAAAAGATCTGTTTCGTCCATCAAAACGATTCCGTCATGCCACCCGGTGAGCCGGTCAGGCTTCCCGTCCAATGTGGCTTCTCCAAGTGGAAAAAAAGCCTACCTACTCGTGTTACACACTGTGGGGGTGTAACACGAGTACCCTTTCCCAGTCGTTTCCTCGTCTGAGGTCAACCGTAGGCGCTTTCCGCCAGTCATCTTTGCTTTTGCCCTGACAGGCCTGACCTTATTTTGTGGCTACTATTAGGCACTAACGTCAATGCACTGCGCCTTGTTTGATCGTCTCCTTCCACTCGGATTTTTTTGCAGTATGACGGATCGATGGCTTTTAGCTTGGGATGATACCTCCCATGTCCATGTACGCCCCACCTACACTACTCACCGTTTATCACGCATTTCTATCGACCAACTCGGCACTCGTATCCCGTGTTTGCTCCAGTCTTCAAACACTTAAGCCTCAAATCTGTTCTAATCCTCTCCACGTATTCTTTCCTTTCTTCCTTCCTTCCTTCTCCATATCCGACCCTGCATCCGGTCAACTTATCCCGGACCCAACTCATCATCCAGGATGGGACAAGGTCACAGCGCACTCCAAACGTGCATCAATGGCATTGCCAACGGCCGCTCCGGCTTCGCAGCATATCCCAGCCAACCTCTTTACCAACTATCATGGGTCAAGCCGTACAATCTCGATATCAAAGTGGTCCCCGAGGCCGTTGTGAGGCCTAAGGACTCCAACGACGTTGCGGAGGTGGTCAAGTGTGCGACAAAGAACGGGTACAAGGTGCAGGCTAAGTCGGGAGGGCATTCGTTTGGGTGAGTTTGCTTGGGTTCTCATATGTCGTGGATGGTTGCTAACGAGTGATGTAGGAACTATGGTATGTCACTCTGGGACACAATACGACGAGCAAGAATCGCTAGATGCTGACTGAGACGGACGTAGGCCTTGGGGGAGGTCATGATGGAGTTATCACCATCGATCTTCAGAACTTCCAGCAGTTCTCCATGGACAACAAGACATGGCATGCCACAATAGGTGCCGGCAGCCATCTTGGAGATGTCACGGATAGGTTACATGATGCGGGCGGCCGGGCCATGGCTTATGGCGTATGTCCGGACGTGGGTATTGGTGGACATGCTACCATTGTAGGTCCTCGGCACTGGAGATCCATGATAGACCAAGTTACTGACGTCTTCCTAGGGTGGTCTTGGCCCAATGTCGCGCATGTGGGGAAG
Source organism: Neurospora sp. CHS-2018a (assembly GCA_009802275.1). Classification (NCBI taxonomy): domain Eukaryota; kingdom Fungi; phylum Ascomycota; class Sordariomycetes; order Sordariales; family Sordariaceae; genus Neurospora; species Neurospora sp. CHS-2018a. Next base: position 594,629 of record RAKG01000002.1, on the reverse strand, counting down.
CGCCTTGGATCACATCGTGGAGGTGGAAGTGGTAACTGCTGATGGCAAGATTCAGCGCGCGAGCGAGACTCAAAACTCTGACCTGTTCTGGGTATGCCTGCCTCATCTGATTTCTTCCGCGACTACCCACTAACAAAGAACAGGGCCTCCGAGGCGCCGCCTCCAGTCTCGGCGTCATCACCGAGTTCGTCGTCCGCACCCACCCCGAGCCCGCCAATGTAGTCCAGTACAGCTATACCTTCATCTTCGGCAAATCCGCCGATGTTGCCTCGACCTACTCAGCCTGGCAAGACCTAATCTCCGATCCCAAACTCGACCGTCGCTTCGGCTCCGAATTCATCCTCAACCCCACCGGCGCCATCATCACCGGCACCTTTTACGGCACCGAAGCCGAGTACCGCGCCAGCGGTATTCCAGACCGCCTCCCCGGCAAGAAGGACTTGGTAGGAAACAACGACTGGCTCACGGCCTTCGCCCACGACGCCGAAAACGAAGCCCTGTACCTATCCGGCCTCGCCACCCCATTCTACTCCAAGTCCCTCGCCTTCCGCCGCGAAGAGCTGATCAACACCACCGGCATCGCCGACATCTTCAAATGGACCGACTCCCAAGACAAGGGCACCCCGCTCTGGTTCATCATCTTCGACGCCACCGGCGGCGCCATCTCCGACGTGCCCATGAACGCCACCGCTTATTCGCACAGAGACAAGGTCATGTTCTACCAGAGCTACGTCATCGGGTTACCGCTCAGCGGGAAAAGCAAAAACTTTCTGGAAAATTTCCATGGGCAGATCACCAAGTGGACGCGCGCGTTCGGGACGTATGCCGGGTATGTCGATCCGGAGCTGAAGGATGCGCCTGAGCAGTATTGGGGGAGTAATTATGAGGAGTTGAGGAGGGTTAAGAAGGTGTGGGATCCGAAGGAGGTTTTTTGGAATCCGCAGAGTGCTAAGCCTGCTGAGTGAGGGTGTTAGTGATGGGTCGTTATTCGCAGTTGAGGTTAAAGGCGATTCTGAGAGAGAGGAGAGGAGAGGGAAGGGAGGGATCTAGAACATAGAGGAGGATACCTACGAAGTGATTGCGAGATGACTGATGACAATATACCCGATTATGTTTTGTTTACTTCACGTTGTTGAGTCAAGGGCGCCTGTGACTTCCGCCACTACGCAATACGCTAACGAGAAGACGGTTGATAACAGAAGCCCGGCGGAATCGTGCTCGAGGGGCCCAGGCTTCGGAGTGTCAAAACATATGAAGACGAGTTGGGAGGGAACAAGCCATGTCATTCAATCCAGAGCTTCTAGACTACGATGGTACTGCCAGCCCTCCTTTCTTCCTTTTATGCCCGCTTGCCTTATCTAGGTACCCTTTTCCACTTAATCATCCTTGTCACCCTTGTACCGGCAAAGTTGGTGTCCATGATGTTCAACACGGAGACTGCGAAGCTATTAGTGTTGCCTGAGGACTGACAATATGACGAAGAAATACATACCAACGACGAGAACACCTGGACAGGCAGGTAGGTCTAGCCACACCGACGCCGCCTCTCTCCAACCATCCATGAACCCATCCAGTCTTGCTTCTCTAGGCATTATGTCCGCGACAAAGTGCGGGGGTATATGTACCGGACGGACAGGACACTGCGCAGGCTAGGTAGAGGTAGCTAGAGTTCCCAGATGTCCATGTCCATAGTCGTCTCTATGGTCACATCTACTAGGGTGGCCGTGTCCTCTGTCACCTCGGTTGCAGTGATGGTCGTGGTCGTGACCGAGGTTTTGGTGGTGGTGGTTGTGATGATGGTGGTGGTGGTGGTCATGGTCGTGGCCGTGCTGGTGGTTGAGGTTGAGGTTGCGGTCGTGGTTGTGGTTGTGCGGCGAGGCGGGGAGGTGATTACGATTGAAGGAGGGGGTGGGTGAGAGGAAGGTTGATCGTGGGCCATGATTTGGATGATTCTAAGGTGAGGTCTTGGGAATTTGGGAAGCAGTGTTAATATGAAGTCTGCGGTGAAGGGGGTGAGGAAGGGTTGAGGAAGGTAACTGGAATGGAGGGGGGTAGTGTAGGTAGGGTTAAGGTTCTTGAGGACCAGAGAAACTTACCTCACAGCTAGATGCCGGGCAGGTTTGAACTTTGAAATGGGCTGCTCGTCCTGGCAGTCTTGATGATAGCTTGGTTGAGGCGTCACCGTGGTGATTACCTCTAGGTAGGTAGCGACGTCGCAAATGAAGTTTGTGGTCAAAACAACGCCGAATGAGTTGGCGAGGGGGTCTTCTGGGTGTTCGTAGAGTTTTTTTCTCGGTGATGTTGACGAAGGTGAGGTGGGCTGTTAGGCCAAGGACGTGTGGTTCTGGATAGTATGGTATAAGAGTATCGTCCTCGCTGTCATCTTGAGCGCAGTTTCAGGTTGTAGTCAATCACTTATGTGAGGCAGAGGTACCTCCGTACCTAGCAGACTCATATCTTCCAGATCACTGTGATCGCTGAGTGAGGCTGCAGACAGCGGCTCCCAGCGATCCTGACACTCCAGCCGTGCCAGGCCTGCCGTCACCACGGTTACGCATCACTTGACATCATCGAATAGAGTGCCTGGGAACTGGGGATAGAGGATATTCTTGCCATATCTACGTTACACTAAGACGAGGATACTGAATTATGATGACTTCGTATGCTATACTCTACAGGCAAGGTCATCACTCGATTATCACCATGGTGCTCATCGAGTCCCGTCACCATCAAGGACACACAAAGACAAACGCTATCACATCTTGCTGCCTGGATCATTGGCTCATCTGATCCAGTCTTCCCTATCAGTCGACCTCGAGCCCTCACGTGCCCCTTGAGAACCGGACGAGGGGGTAGCAAACGCATCTCACTGGTACAGACGAGTACGTACCATCCGCTTCGACCTCGTTCCTTCCACTTTCCTCCGACCAGGCTGGCAAAGGGACGACATACACGGCAAGAGCCTCGCCCCACAGGCACTGACAGGTGCCGGCAACTTGTCTCATCTGGACTTCGGCGGTCCGCCAGACCTGAAGAGCCTCTTGCTCTTCCCGCGTGACAGCTGTTGCTGCAAATCCAGGTGGACTTCGGAGGTCTGCCAGACCTAAACAAGCTGTTGCTCTGAACCCTGACAGCTGTTGCTGCAAATTCAAGTGGACCCCTTCCTCTTCCCGTCCCGTCCCCCTCCTTCCTCCTCCTCGTCTATAAAAGGCGGTCCTCCCCTCCTTCCTCCTGGAAAAAATTTCTTCTCCTCTTCTCTTCCTTTCTTCCACATCGATCGCCTTCGGGCGCATCAGTTCCATTCCCAACAACTTCAAGCAAGTTGGTTCCAACACACAACAGTTCAACAACCACCATAGCTCCACTCGACCTACTTTACAACTAGGCTCCTCCAAGACCCAGGTATGTTCCTCGCGTTGCCCTTTGTGACTTGATATCTGAGTTGATGCTGATATTTCTTGCGCGGGAGTAGAACCCCTCAATACAACTTCTGGTCTTGGGGGAGCCTAGGGTTGCTCAGGGTAGCAACAGCTACCCTACGGTGCTCAGTCAGCTTATTCACTGGCTGGGCGCCGTTGCTACCCTGAGCAACCAGAACCAGTGTCGCGTTGTCCACCTACACCAATTTCAAGGCCGCTTCATCACCAGTTCCAAAGCCGACGGCCAGGGCGGCTACCAGCAGCAGTCCTACGGCCAGCGTAGCTACGGACTGCGCCGGGTAAGTCACTCACTCTGAAGCGCATGGTCTCATGACATGCCTGATACTGGTATGGATGGCTGCTAACTCGACTCATCAACCAACAGGTCCCGCTCTGCTCATGAGGCAAGAGCAAAAGGCGGAGAAGCTCCGCAAGCAGCTGGAGAAAGTCGAGTCCAGCATCAAGCGAAAGCGAGAGCAACAGGACGAGACCTTTTCCAGCTGCTTGCGGAGCTTCTAGTTCGAAACACCATCGTTCCTCTCAACGTTCCAAATCACATAGTTCAACAACGCATCATTCCAAGGACACGATGTCATTGCGATCGCGCAGACTGAGACTGGTGAGTGAAATCCTTATGAGCCCCTCCTGATGATCATGTTCTGACACTGACGAACTCAAAGAGTTTACAGCTCTGCCTCACCCCACGGGTGGCTGATGTCAACGGTAGACCGATTCATCCTATGCAGCCTTTGCCCATCACCTCCTGGGATCAGGCCCAGCCCGCCTACCCACACGTTGGCTACGTTCCGGACATCACATGGTTTCCTTGGTGGACACGATTACATAGTTCAAACTACATAGTTCCCAATGCCAACGAGACCTTGACCATCTCCATCTTCTCCAAACCCGCCAGTGACATCGAACGGTAGCAGAACTTTCGAGCCTCGTTGATGATCGAGACAACCAGTCCACGGTTGGGGCAGACGACAACAACCAGAGGCTTAGCAATGTAAGCTTGGTCAATGCCTGGCTGGTAGGTGGCGGGGTTGGAGCGAGAGACTGCCAACTTTAGCCTTTGGGAAGGTCGATGATGCGAAGTTCTCAAAGTTGGAGTTGACAGCCTCTCGCTCTAACCCCGCCACCGACTAACCTGGCATTGATTGAGCTTGCAAGATTAAGCGTTTGGTCGTGATCGTTTGTGCTAGCCGTGAGCTGGCGGTCCGACTTTCAACAAGGTTCGTAGTTGTGCTACCGATCGATGTCGTGGGCGAGGTAGGGAGGATCGGGATTGGCTTCAGGAACATGGAGGAACTGTTGGAAAGGTCAGTCAGCAGCAGGCGGCGGAGGTGCATATCAAGGAAGCACTGACTGGAATGGGGACTCATTGATAGATAACAGAGAAAAGGAACTTAAAAAATATTTTCATGTGGTTTTGGTGATTGTCTCGCTCTCTCCGAGTTCCCATATCGCGCTTTGAGAAGAGTGGTCGTAGCTAGGATATGACCTTAACAGACAGGACTGTTATCGCTGTGCTAAAGTGATAGTGCAATAACGGATAGTTAACATGTATGTCTTGGCATTCCTGCATCTCCGTGTCCACCTCCCAATCACTCGTCGAGCAAATAATCAAAAGCAAGACATTGAGCAAGCAAACAAAAGCAGGGTCTCGGAAGCATAGGGCTGAGCTTCGAGAGCTCAATTAGGAAGATGTCCGAGTCACTGCCGTTGCAATCACAAACCGATGCGGACGGCACGGGCTGATGGGCTGACCGGTCAAGTCCGGATTCGGGTGATGATTGGTTGGAATACTTACTCGTAAAGGTGTGTTCGTTTCCGCTGTAAAAAGTTAAAAAGTTAGGATTTTTGGTGTAGAAAGACCTCTACTGCGTTGCTGCTTTACTGCGCCCGTGTAGCGTTCGGCTCAAAAGTGTTATTTTTCATGCACGCCCTGCAACCACCTGCAACCACCTGCACTTACTCCAAATCTTTAATTTGACCAATTAGAAACCCGAGATCCTTCAAATTCTTAACCGCAGTTCTTACTGCCAGACTGCTCGATTTTGAGCAGTACCGCAGTAAGAAGCGCAGTAAGAACCAACTCTTCAGTACCCAACTCCCTATAAATATAGGGGGTAGCCGTCGCAAAGGACTACAATGAATGAGGCCATTCCCAATTGAAATTTACGATTTTCATCGAAGACATCCGGGGGCTTTTGGGGCGCTAAAGGTTCCTTTGCCCCCTCTTTGCTTAAGATGATAATGATGATGATGATGATGATGATGATGAATGGTGGTGGACGGGACTTCTTGATTGAAGGAGGAAGAAAGAGAAGGAAAGAAAAAAGGTAGAAAGGAAGAGAGCCCTCGATGTTAAGCACATCTTTCCATCTTGCAGCCAAAGTCTTGGCCTACCTTAACGCTGCCTTAATATTGCATGATTGCAGCTGCGGACCATGCGCGTTAAGAGGGAAGTTAACGAAAATCCATTAACAGCCTTCCGAACACACCTTAACCGTTGATCCAACTATTACTCTAACACATATCCAGTAGGTATCAGTCATCTGTGCTCAGTTCTTGTCGAGTGTTGATTTGTTGTTGCGAACCAAGACACCCCACGTCTGTCCGACGAGATGTTGAGGGGGAACGAACTGCATTGCAACAGGAACCTCTTGATCGAATCGACGGAACTGCAATCTCGAGGTCACAACGAGAAGCACAATGAAATCTGTCTTCCCGAAAGGGAACAAGCATCATCTCACATGTAAGCCGTCGGCAAGCCACCTATACCACCCCACGACAAGGCCCTGGATCTCACACCGGATGGTTTGTCCAATCAACATCCAAACTTTCAAACTCAAGGGGCTCAGCCTTCTAAGAGGTATGGGTCGTAAGCATAACATGGGGACGGCAGCCGAAGAGGTATGCGGGATTGGCATCACAGATCACCCGCCGTGGCACCCACGGAGCACCCAAAGGGGATAACAAGAGTCGAGCTGAGGATTGGAGCGTGAGCGGTTGCGTGTCGAGTCTCGGATGGTACTGCATGAGGGATGGGTATAATAACGCGGGGAGCTCTTCGATGGAGGTGATTGTTCGAGTTCTGTTTCCGTCAATCAGTTCCTCGCTTGAAGAAGTGAGCAAGACGACTTCCATCAACAACACCCCAAAAACCTCACCACCATAACAACAACCGCTCAACATCCTCAAAGGTGTAAACCACCACCACTCCAGTCCTCCAAAATGCCCAACACCCTCTCCAAACCAAACGGCACCACCTCTTCCGCCGCCTCTACCTCCAAAGCAGACGACAAAAAACAAGTCGAACTCACCCCCTCCTTCACCCCCACCCTCCTCGAACGCCTCGGCATCACCTCCTTCCACCTTCTCAACAAGCTCATCCCCTGGTACAAACTCCCCGGCTTCATCGGCGCCTTCAACCTTGCCTTTCTGCGCATTGAGCTACGACAATACAACCTGCACGACGCCTACAGCACTCCCACCGCTCAGGGTAGTTCCGTCACCGACCCTCTTTCGGACGAGCGCTACCTGGGCGCCAGAAACTCCGATGGCAAGTTCAATGACTTGAAACAGCCGAAGATGGGGTGTACGGGGATGAGGTTCGGGAGGAATTTCCCGAGGGAGGCTTGCGGCAAGCCGAGCGAGGAGGAGCTGATGACGCCGAATCCGAGGATGATTAGTGAGCGGTTCATGGCGCGGAAGGAGGGCAAGTTCATCCCGGCGACGACGCTGAATTTGTTGGCGGCGGCGTGGATCCAGTTTCAGACGCATGATTGGTTTTTTCATGAGCAGGTATGTGACTGTGTGTGACTTTCCGTTTTTGGTTTTGGGACTTTGCCGATCATGCATTTGATGTGATCCTGTGCAACATCGGGTGTTAGCAGTACTCGTGTGGCTTCGGTTTCTTCCTTCTTTGTTCCGGTCATTGGCTGACTCTTTCTGGTCGTATCTTAGGACCCCCACGAGAAGCTCAACGTCCCGCTCTCCAAGGACGACAAGTGGCTCGAGGAGCACATGCAACTCTACGCCACGAAGCCGGATGAAACTCTCGACCCATCCGACATCAAGTGTCCCGGGTACAAGAACCTCAACACGCACTGGTGGGACGGATCACAGATCTACGGCTCCTCCGAGTCCGTAACACAGAAGCTCCGCAACAGCGATCCAGACGGTAAGTTGCCCCTCGACAGCCGCGGGCGGGAGCAGTTCCTCCCTCGGGACCAAGATGGAAACGTCTTGACCGGCTTCAACGACAACTGGTGGGTGGGAATGGAGATCCTGCACACGCTGTTTGCGCTGGAGCACAATGCCATTTGCGATGCGTTGCGCAAGGAGTATCCGGATTGGAGCGGAGACCAGATCTTTGATAAGGCGAGGCTGGTGAACTGTGCATTGATGGCCAAGATCCATACGGTCGAGTGGACGCCGGCGATTCTGGCGCATCCGGCGCTGCAGATTGGAATGGCTGCCAACTGGTGGGGGATTGTCGGAGAGAAGTTGACCAAGATCGCGGGAAGACTGTCCAAGACGAGCGAGATTATTAGTGGCATTCCCGGGAGCGGAGCGGAGCAGGATGGGGCGCCGTACTCACTGATGGAGGAGTTCGTGTCGGTTTATCGGATGCATTCGTTGATGCCTGGTTTGTTTCTCCCCTCCCATTCCCCCACCATTCCCTCTTTACTGACCCGGTTGGCCACCAGAAACAATCGCCTTCTTCTCCGCCACCGACGGCCACCACGCCACCACCATCCCGGTAGTCGACACAACCTTCACCAAGTCCCAAACACCCTTCGACGACGGCCTCTCCTTCGCCGACGTCTTCTACTCCTTCGGCATCAACTACCCCGGCGCCATCACCAACAACAACTACCCCGATTTCTTGCGCAACCTGCGGACCCCCGACGGCCAAGTCCGCGACCTCGGAACCGTTGACATCCTCCGCGACCGTGAGCGTGGTGTCCCTCGCTACTGCGAGTTCCGCCGGATGCTCCGTCTCTCGGTGCCCAAGACCTTCGAAGAACTTACCGGCGGCAACAAGACCCTAGCAGCAGAGCTAGCAGAAGCTTACAACAACGATATCTCCCTCGTCGACGCCTTGGTTGGGTCTCATTCCGAGCCGGTGATTCCAGGGTTCGGATTCAGCGAGACGGCGTTCAGGATCTTCATTCTCATGGCGAGCAGGAGGCTGAAGAGCGATCGGTTCATTGCCGGCGAGTGGAACGAGAAGATGTACACCAAGGTTGGGTTCAAGTGGGTGCAGGATAGTGGGATGAAGGATGTGTTGGGGAGACATTTCCCGGAGCTGAGGGAGACGTTGAAGGGGAGCAAGAACGTGTTTGCGCCGTGGGAAATGAAGGCGGGGAGTAAGGAGTATAAGGGGGTGGAGACTAATGCTTAGAGAGGAAGCAAGCGGAACGAAAAGTGGTGATGGAGAAGGAGCGTTCAGTAAATTAGGGCCGCTGCTAGCCGCTAGTGAGATGCACGGGAAAGGAGAAGGAGGCAAGATGAAGATGTTCGAGGCTTATGGAAGGTGCTTTATGTTTGTTTGGGATCACTTGGGGGAAAGAGCGGATGGCGATGACAAGCTCCTCGAAAGCCCCTCGCGCTAAGAAAATCTCTTCCCCAACTTTCTTCGTTTTCGTTCGATATTCACGTTCACTGGCAGTGATCCACACAACGCAAATCAAATCAAATATGAGGTCTGATTTGATTTATTTGTGTAATTTCGAGGTTAGATTTGCTTTGTTTACATAGATATTTGATTTGCTTTGTTAGATTTGACCCGGAATATCAATTTTCCGGCACATATACAGTTGTCCCGCGCTACCCTAAATACCAAAATCCTATATTAACAGTACTAAAAATTACTATGATCCCTCGTTGCCCGGTCAAAATACGACATTTTCTTCATTAATACGCTTACATCTGCACCCGAACTTCTGCAGCAAAAGTCACACTACACGCATCGGAGAGGTATGTGCTGCAAAAATCTTATATTACTAACGAAACAAATCTAACAAAGCAAATATGGCCTCATATTTACGTTGATTTGACTGATTTTTTACCCAGATTTGATTTGCTACCCTGGGAGTAGATTTGCTTTGATTTGCGTACCATTTGATTTGTGTGGACCACTGTTCACTGGTGGTCACCATGTGCAACATGTTCCTGGAATACCACTTAATCTACATGCACTCCATAAAGTTTTAACCATTTTGTTATTCCTAGAGGTTACTATCATTTACGTCACTCGCTATCAGCTATCTCTCTTTTGATTACCTCCAAGTTCCCTGAACCGACTTCCTTCGAGTCCATCCCCGATTCCTCCTGTCTGATATGGAGCGCTACCAACTTTCTGGTCAGACCAGGACCGGCGTGGCGGACCTTCTCCGCAGCGATATTGGCACATTCATCGTCGGCGTCGTCTTCGGCGTCGTCGTCCGCCTCCTATTTGGGCTTCTCCACGGCATCATGTCCTCTCGTGCTCAGCCATCGGCGGCTGATAGGCAAACTGTTCCCCTGGATGTGATGAGCCTTTTGAGCAACAGCTTGCTGAACCAAGCGAAGGCGACCAAGGCAGAGGTATGTAGCCACCTGAGAAAAAGATCTCTGTGGTACCAAGTCGCTGATCAACGTATGGAGAGGGAATTTGTAGCGCTAAGGACGCAGTCTCTCCCGCCATACAGCATGAACCGGTGTCGAACGAGTCCACCGTTACCAGGAAAGACCACAGCTTGCGATGGCTTCACTACTGCTCAGGCCAAATCCTCATAGGTACAGGTATGAGCTGCTGTACATATCCCTCCCCATAGCCAACCGTATCATGATCGTGAAACATCGGAGGTTGGAAGGTAGAAACCTGGAAGTCCACCCCTAGTCGCTTGAGTTGGGCATGCAGGGCTTGTAACGTTCCACGGGGGCAATAGCCGTCATAGGAGTTACCCGGTTCGTCGTCCTCATCCAGACGATCCTCGTCGATGTACCCGAAAGCGTGGAAATAATTGTAGTAGTCGTTGCTTGGATCCATATAGTTACCCGCCTCAGCTAGCCATGTCCGGAGTCTCTCCAGATTAGTCGTCCGTTTAGTCATCCAGAATTCGTGTTGGTTCCGGGAATTGCCCTTCTGGTGGACCAAGATACCAAAATTCCGGAGACCACGGTGTGTGGCGCGAAACTTGAACCAGTATTCTTCCTGCTCGAGCTCCCATCTCCAGGACCCAAGACCCTCGAAAAAGCACTTGACGGACATGTCGATGTTTGGTCGCTCAACCCGGATATCCGTGCCATGGTTAAACACCGCTATTTGGAAATGCTCGATGGATGGCGGAAGGAGTCCCGATATCATGTCTCCAAATCCCTTGGTCTTCTCTTCCAGTTGGCCGATAAGGAGCGCATAAGAGACTCGCAGAAATTTGAGGCGATTGAAGGTCGACAGAATTCGTCTGAACTCCGCAGCTTCGCGGGCCAGAGGCGGGTTGGGCTGGTTGAGGCCGGTCCATCTAACATGGGACAACTGTGGGTAGAGGTGGCCGATATCGAGGTGAACCAAGGTTGACCGGAAGTCAACCAAGCGATGCCTATAGTATTGCAAGTATTAGCCAGATGAGCGCAGAGAAAAGCAGAAACAGACACAAGGATAAAAGGCTCTGAACTTACCAATCCTTCATGCTTAGGAACCCAACCGCTTGAAAGCCAGTCAGGCGCGGGGAGGAATAGACGGTAAACGCCTCCTTGGAAACGTTCTTGGATCGACACGTCGAGACGGAAACCGCTTCCAGCTCCTGCAAAATCTTTCCCCCAGATATAGGGAGTTTCCGGATATTACGAATCGTGCGTTCGAATCCGTCTACATCCCACGCCGACATCCACTCCGGTTCCCAGTTACAGCTTGGGAGAGGGTCCTGAATGGACAGGCTCCGGAGGCCACTGGATAGGCACACCAACGCGGCAAGGGCCCTCTCAAGCCACCCTGTCGACCTCTTTGCCATACGGTTGATGGGCAGGTTGGCGAGCTCAAGGCCGGCGGTGTCGATGATGGCCCGGGCTTGCCTATCCATTTTCTTGATATCCTCTTCATTCAAAAAGGTAGAGGCCGGTAGGTAATCAACACCTCGTGCCCCCCTCCCCATCAGCTGAGAGGCGGCTGCGTCCAGATCTGGGTGCTCTCGCTCCAATGGTCCATTAAACCAAGGCACGATCGTGATATGCTTGACCCGGTCGCGGATCTCGGGGCGCTCCGCCAAGGTTCGTAGCAAGAGTGTAAACTGTTCACGCACGATGCCGTGGTCCTCGCAGAGGGCGATGTGCTGGTATAGCTCGTCGGCGACAAGGTCGTGGAAGAATCGGCAGGTTTGGGAGAGGTTGAGCATGGCGGGGTAATCCCTCGTCTGGCGCTGGTGTTTGAACTGGGTGGTTGGATCGTAGAGGAGCTGGTCGTTAAGCTGGTCGGAGTGGTAGCATTCTTCGACCGATATGCGGTAATCTGACCGGGTTTCCGGTTCCACATTGCTATCAAAATCGCAGGGTTGCTGGGTTGCCACCTTGGTAACTCCGTGTTGGACGATTAGACGCCATACCTCCTCGGGGAGCTGGGGGAGGATTTTGGACATAGAAGGTGCCATTGTGGATGTCGAGGTTGGTGAAATTCGGTAAGTGAGGACGATGAGATGTCAAGAGCGATATACGAAGCGATGAGGTGCTAGTATATTGAGGTTGTTTAGTGAAATTCGGTAAGAGAGGTGAAGCTGATGACGATGAGATGTCAAGAGGTGATATACAAAGCGATGAGGTGCCAAGTATGTTGAGGTTGTTTAGGCTGAAAAAACAGCAGAAATATTGTTGGAGACTGTGGAGACTGGGAAGGAAGGCGATGGCAAAAAAAAAGGTTGTGACTTCTGTGGTGATGAAGGAAGAGGAAAGAGAGACTCGAACCGGGGGAGAGCTTAAATAGAATTCCCAGGAAGGAAGTCCCAGTGAATGAAAGCCACTGCAGGCACGGATTTTAACGGGCATGAATATTCTCCCCTGCATCCTGGAGGTCCGGTGTAGTTCCATCCCGATGGCGCCTTACAGCAGCACGCGCATTTCACCATCCTACCATTCACTACAGTATGCAGGCACGACTTTCTGCAATTCACACATCGCATTCACTCGGAGTTCAAGCCCCGAGGTTTCGGCCCCCAGATTCTCCATCGATATTCAACACTGCCTGCGAGTGCCTGGTTTTGAGACTGGACTTTGGACGAGAAGCAGCCCAGATATTAGTCATCCAAACCGACATCCTTCACTCCAGCTAGCTTTCTTGCTTTTCCGAGATAATATGGTATGTCGCAGAGCTTTATCTCCGAAGAAACTCGTGAGGTGCATTGCAGAATCTATGGTAGCTTTTATTCTAGAGTTTTAAGGGGCCCAGCCTTGCAAGGCACCACAAGAAGCACAGAAATGATGTCCGTAGTGTACATTTGCCCGCACATATGCCCGCACATGTGCCTGCAGAATATATATATTCAACTCCCTCCAGTTAGTGAAAGCTGTTCTTTATAATGTTGCCCACTCCAACGCTCTAACTTCCGTTGCCTGGCATGCGTTTTGATGCACAGGTGGAATAGGCAGACCAGGCTCGGAGTTGGAGTTACCAGCCAGCAGTACCGTAGATAAGGTAGGTACCTATGCAGCCTCAAGCGTGCAGGAAAGGATTTGTCGGGCACCTACCAGTTTGCAAATTCGGTGGCGAGTCTGGCAAGGAGATTCTTCAATAGGAAATTGAACTTGTGTGCAGAAAGAACCATGCCCGGCTATCCAGAACTCAAAACACAGGGTTAAAGCCCAGATATCCGGCAACCACCTACCTCTACCTACTCCGTGACAGCTGCCATTGAAAATCCAAATGCAGTTGACAAGGCCCTTTAATTAGCCCAGCCCTGCGTTCTCTGTTCTATTTGGATTCTCTCAGTGTCTTAAGACTTTACTGTAAGTACTCTACCTATCAAAATGATCACCGCCGCGAAGCAGAAACGTAGAACTGTGACCTCAAAACAGGGATAAGGACGCAACTAAACGTTGTCGTTCAGCTCCTCGGCTGTTTAAGAGAAACGGATTTTACCTGCTATATATAGGTAGGTAGTCAAAGAAAAACTTGCCTGGGTGATGGATTCGCGCCCATGGAATTTGAGTGGCGTGTGGAAATAGTTACTTTTTTTTTTTTTTTTTTTTTTTTTTTTTTTTTTTTTTTTTTTTTTTTTTTTTTTTTGGCCCGGAAGTGCTGTCTTGAAGTTTTATGCTTTTGGTGTTGAGAGGACGGTGTTTTGGAAGTTGTTGAGGGCCGGGCCGGGGGTGTCATGCGGCTGCGGGTCTTGGCGCTGGACTTAGATAGTTGAGTTCATGCGGAAAACAACCGGCGAGGTCGACAAAATTCATAAATGGACATTGAATAAGAGGGACCAGGGAAACAAGACTCTACTACTGTTCTGAAAGGGCCAAGTAAGTTAGAAGGTTACCTGATGCCAGCAAAGCAATATGGTTCGCGAGTGTCCATCTCCATAAAAAGTATTGTGCTATCGCGCTATTTGCAAGCATGAGCGGTGCCCCGCAAAACTGCCCCTAACTGACAGCGCTAATTGACAGGCCGATTCTTGACTTCCAATTGATCTTCTCTTCCTGTCCTCGCCTCTGGGCAAACTTCCGAAAATCTTCCAAGCCGGGAGACTTCAATGCATGCGAACTTTCGTGGTCCTCTCCCACCTTCATCCTCTTTAGTGAGCCAATAATCCGGATATGTGTGCCGTCGACTGCAAGCTCGCTATCCCTGTCAGCGACCCCCGATAGCTGCCATCGTGGGTTCCAAGCTCCGGTCGCGATCCAACCACCCCATTTTGTCCTGCCCCTATCCAATGCCAAGTGCTTCCTCTGGCTTTGATGTTGCGAAGGCCGTGAACGAGGCCCAAATCCGTTGTGCGAAAACCGCCGGGTCTTATCGGCCACCAACATCCAACACCAGCGCTCATGCATGATGCTCCAATGCGCGCGGGACTTCCGGCCCTGATCACAAGCTTTGACGATTCAAAGAATGAAGACCCAGAACTTCAATCCATAGTCATGAATTCTAAGAAGTCCTCCCAATCCCCTAATCGCTCAGCCCTGACCACCATCGGCGCCCTTGTTCTTCCAGCCGCACCTGTTCCCACCTCTTCGAAACCCCTATCTCCTCTTGGACAGTTCCTCGCCTGCAACAACCGCACCAGACCGTTCCGTTGCTCATCCTCACTTCCTCCAAATTGGAGGACGCGTTCGCTGGGGCCGGCAACGGGCGTGTAGACTGGCAGAGGGGGAGCGCCGTTGTGGTGGGTGCGGCCGAATGAATTGGCTCTGAGGTCATAGTCCTCGGCTGTGGGATGTAGCCTGGGATCGCGGACTGAGTATGGCGGTGGCGGTCGGAAGGGGTCGGCTTGGGGCGCGTTAGGTAAACGTAGGTCGTGGGCGGCGGCGGCAATCTCGGAGGGGGTTGGTCTGCGTGGACCTATCTCGGCGAGGCGCCTGTTGGAGATTATGGGGATACTAGGGGGAGGAAGTCGAAAGGGGCGTCTTCGACTTTGACGGCTAGGTTGTTCTTGAAAAAGGAGAGGTCGTCTACGGGTCTGCTGCGAAGGGTGAGAGACATGCGCGACGAGACCTGCACGAAGGCGACGTCGGAATACCTCAACGTTTCTCTGGATCAGTATGTCCTCGTCGTCTTCCTGGACGCTGCCAGGGAAGGGTACTGGTGTTCGACCAGCTTCGTGAATGAAATCCTCTGGGAGCAGGATCTGGGCATGAATGAAATCCTCTGGGAGCAGGATCTGGGCATCCTGGCGACGCAATGTTCTTGGAGGAAAGGGGGCACCCGTGGGCGCGGTGCGGCGCGGGTGTGCCCGCTGTGAAGTCATGTTGCTGTCGACACTGCTGGAGTCTCTGCTGCCGGCGTGGTATCTTGGGTTATTCGGCTTTGATAAGGCCTTGGACCCGTTTTGTAGGTTGACAAGTGAGAGATGTCGAGGTCAGTGGACGTTTCGTTCTTGGGGTTGTGCTAGGCGATCGTGGCGTGGGGTTGTGAAAAGGGCACGAAATCTCTAACCGTTGCTTTTTACAACTGTTTTCGTTCTCGCCCAATATTTTTGGGTGGTCGTCCAGGTTCCATGGTGTCCAGGTCTGTTGCCTGGTTTAAGGCAGTTGTGGGAGAGATAGCATGGGATGAAGACTGGTGAAGAGCCGCATCCAGGTTTTTGGTCGCTTCACGCTTCAGTGAATGTGTTTTTGTTGTCCTCCGTCGTTCCATCGCTTCGTTTCTTCGGTTCAAGGTGGAAGATGGGCCTATCTCAGAAGAAGTCACCTCTAATTAAAGAAGAGATTACCACTGCAAGATTGTGGAAGGCACGGTCAAGGAGTCTGCGGTTTCCCAGAACACATGATAGCCAAGTGCTCGTCCAACTGCAAGTGCAACTGGTGGAGGGGACATGTGGGTCCTTTCGTGCCTGCCACATCTCCAACTGAGATGGCGCGGTTCTCAACACAGAAGGGACCTGACCTCTGCGACTGCCGGTAGAGCAACTCGAAAGCATCAAAGAGGGACAGTCATGAACGACCCGGCGCTCCGATCTCGAAGGAGGAAGTTACATTTGAGATACCCGTAAAAATCTGTCAAGACCCACGAGTGTCTGTGCCGGTCCGGGTATTGCACTAACAATCAGTGACAATGTCCACTGTAAGACATCCGCTGTAGGCCACCTGCAAATTCCCCCACTGAACCGCATGTCCTTACGTCAGCCCACAACTCCTTCGGATGGACATTTGCGTTCCGTCAGTCATCTTTCTTCTTGTTCCTTCTTCTTCTTTGACTTCCGATTCGAAGACCTTGACTCCCGCTTAATACCCTGCAGACCATATTGCCCAAGTCAACGGTAGAGTACAGTTCGGTGACTTCGCCTTCCAAGCTCTCTTCGACTTTCTAACTTCCCTTCTAGTAGTCTCTTCCTTTCGCTCTCTCGACCCCCGTTAAAAACCCGTTCCGAAGCGGAAGCGTGCTCCTAGTGCCCGGCTAAGCCTCGATTCTCCGATGAAGCTGTCGAACTCAAAAACCACATCCAACAAGCCGATGCGATTGGGCGACCACCATGGCGGAGAAGGGCCTGCTCCCACCGAAGAAGCCACGCTCGCTAGCTCAATCAACACAGTCGACGACGAGCAGGAGGAATATGCCAATGGAGAATCTGTCGATAGCCGTCGGAAAAGAGACCCAAGCAGGGAAACCAGGGGCAGGACGTTCTGCTCAATGACGAACAAGAACTGCTCCGCGTATGACCTCCACCATACCCTCTACCGAGTCTTGCGAATCGATCCCACATAACAAGCGCCGTTGTGCACTGGGCACAGGGTTGGCGGATGCGGCGGCGGGGGCGTGGGAGGAGAATGAGGGAGAGATGAATTTCAGCCAGAAGAAGGGTCACCCTGTAGGAAAGGAACGGCAACTTATATTCCGAGTATACCACACCCTCTCTCCCTGTCCGTGTCCAAAGGTCTGTCCGCTGACTCTGGGGTACAAAGCACAGGATGACCGGCCAACTTGATTTGCGTGGTACGCTATGGTTCAAGGCGAATCTGGACAAGCCATTAGCCGCGCTCGTCAAAGCGCTCCTAATGCCCAAGGGCGCGATACCTCTACCTCCTCTATGTTTCGGCAATCCTCAAGAAGGCATAGACGCATAAAAACAGCAGGAAGCCCGGAGCAGTCTTCAAGGACCAACTCGGAAAGAGGATGTGGGCAACCAAGGGCCGATACCTACCTCTACACCGCGCTATGAGAGTAGCTATCAAGCTCGGTGCCCACGCGAGTCTGGTCGAGGAAGGAGTCATCCTCCCAGTTCCAGATGTTAAATTCGTCGTCGCCGACGCCAGTCATGCCGATGCCGGCCATGAAATTCACGGGGTTGAGCATCGCAGGGTTATTGCGCACAAGGCGCGTGCATGTGTCGACAATGTCGACCAGCAAACGTTCAACCTCCCGCTTAGCGGGGCGCGAGGTCATCCTCATGTTGGGATGTACCTGCCCAACAAGCACTTGCAGAGACGCGGTAACAACCTCGTCACGGCGCTCCGGCCGTAGAATGTTGCGGCCGCTGTTGGGGGCCCAAGGCCACCACCTCGATGACGAATTTAACCGCCAATGGCCAGATACCTCTGCATCTCTACAACGCATGCGAAGATTACTGGTGGGTTTTTGGCTCATCAGTGGGCCTTTTATTTGCGTTTGGCCGGTTTTTTGGATGTTCCGGTTGTACAACCCGAACTGGAGTCGGCAAAAACCTTGGCAGAGGAGCGCACAAAATAGACCCAATGCGTCGAGATTGGCGTAGATGATATCGCTGGCGTCCTCGGGGACGAGGCCGGGGGGCAAGGGGCATTGTTGGTGGCGGGGATGATTCCCTCGGCGTGGATAATGTCGTTGGCGTCCTCAGGGAAGAAATTATCAAATACGACAGAGTATCCGCCGGGGCTAGCCGGGCCGTCCCCTTGCATGGAAGCTTCCGTAAAGAACGCGATTGTGAAATCGTTGCTTCTTGCCGTCAGGGCGCTCATTGACATGCCGCGGGTTGTTTCTCGTGATGAGGGGGTAAGCTGGGACGGGACCACCCACTGGGTCGGCGAGCTGGTCCTTCTTGACGGCGTCAGCGAGCATGGCAATATTAGCGTTGGGCCAAGGATCGACGCCTTTTTCCTCAACGGGCAGATCTCCACGCTCGACCTCGATCCAGATAGGGTTACCACTGAGGTCTGAAGCCATGATTGTCAAGCGTTTGTGTTGCGATAGTGTGGTAGGCAGGAAGCTGTTGGGAAAATCATCTGGCCTAGAGCGTTGTGCAGACGCTATTGCTTCTTTGGCTGTGGCAATCGCTTCTTCCACGTTTGGAGGACAGTATGGCTCTACACGGATCTCCCCTCGGAAACCTTGTGCTAGCTTGCGCCTCTTTGCATGCGGTTCGGTCAAATCCGGTGGTGGAGGGCCAGGGGGGGCTGAGGCGGGAACGACGGGGATCGCGCGGAGGTCATCCTTCGCCGATGTTTTCTGTCTTTTGGCCTCATTGCTGGATTCCGAGTCGGTGAGCTCAATCAGGCCTCGAGCTCCCAGCTCAGTGGGACTTGGGGCCGGCGTTTGGGGCTTCAGGCTCTGGATAACTGGGGATTGAATGCTCTGTCACGACGATGAAGATCAAGTCGGGGTCTGGGGTTCCGGAAACAGCAAAACGCCAAAGGTACGAATACTGAGGCACTGAACTGATGTTAGGGCTGAATGTATCTGACGCCCACGGCGGTGGGTTATCGGCTACACAGTATGTTGTTGTTGTTCCCGTTGGAGGCGTTGTTGGTGCGATTTTGAAGACTTCTCCAGCCGGGGGGCCAGAGCAAGGATGAAAGCGGAAAACCCAGACAAGTACGCTCAGGTACTTGAAAAGGAGCGGGAAAAGGAGAGGCAGAGGTACAAGGTGAAGATCAACATCAAGCCCCGGGATTCTTCCAAGCTCATGTGACATTTGCTCTACCTTGTCAACGAGTCTAGCAATACACTCAACTCACGCCGGAAGCCGCCCTCCAGATGCCGATATTTCATCAATCGGAGTAGCTGATATGCATCCGAGAAGATGCATACCTCTAGCTTTACTCTCCGGGCGCTCCCAGTCGGCGGGACAGCTCGGCCATCTCCCCAACAAAGCAGAATGGGACCGCCTGACTGCAAGTATTACGGTCGACACAACAAAAGACCATGGAGACTTGAGCTCTAAATGATGGCGGCCAAAGACCCGATGTTTTGGGCGATTATCCTGGACCAGCATCAAGATGTTTGACCCAAGCTCCGTGGCCTCGGTGATGTTGTGGATCACGTGGCTAGTCTTCACCAAGACGCCCATTCACCAGACTGGACGAGGCACAGTTCGCGCGGAATCGTGACTCGTTAGTGTGGCGCGCTATGCACATCATCCCTACCATTAGCAGGTTGATTTGCTCTGTCACACCGACCCTGAATCGCATCACAGACATCAGGGCGTTTACCACTCTGATTTGGGAGGGCGCAGGCCTCTCAAAGGTCTTCATTGAAGTTGCCCAGGGGCCGCCATGACGTGGTGGAACTTTTCCGCACTGGGTTCAGGGGCGCGGCGTTCACGGCGAGCATCACGAACGTGCATCCGCGAGTGCATTACGGGTTCGGATGGTAGCAGCCGACAACGGGCGGCCACGACGGCGGCCGGTAGAGCCGGGGGTATGAGTACCAGCGGGCGCCCTGGAAGGGGTGCGGTAGTCCATCGAAATTTTGTAGACTTGTTCCTACGACCGGAGTGACCCTTCATGCATTATCGCGCCGAAACATCTGACACAAGCTTTCAGGGTGAGCTGCTCCCTGGTGATCGGGCGCAAGACACCAACTGGCTTGCTGACATTACCCTCTATAGAGCTTCACGGCCTCGGTGACGATCAACTCTACGATCTCCCTCAGCCCATTGCCGACCTCGCGTTAGATACCTAATCCTTGATGCTGTCATGATGGAGGAGGCATGAAGTACTACAGATCTTTTCGTCGGTCTGCTCGCTGGAGAGAAAGATGGCCTTGTGCCCTAGATGTGAGCGTATGCTGGATAATCCTTCTTTCGAAGACATCAATCAGAAACCATAGACCGGACGATATCACTACAGTCGACCAATATTATCTCAGTCGACGGGATGGTTTCTTCGTTTGACGTTGCGTATTCCGACGGCTATGTTCGTCCGAAAGCGAAGAGATAGATGAAGGAAGTAGCTGAGAGATGAGACGGAAATTACCTCTATCTTTGAACGTTTCTATCTCTCCTAGTATATCTCCGCCCAAGAACTCTTGATGTTCTTGCCAGCCTCCTTCTTGAGAGCTGTGTCTCAAGCTTCTACTGCGAATGTAACGGGACTGCCCACCTATGAGGAAGCTACCAAGAATGTCAGAAAGCCGACAACAGCAGAAGATACACTAAATTAGTGATGCAACTAACCCTAGCGTGGGGAATCGTCAGAGTGGAGGCAGGGAAGACTGCAATTTGCTTGCTCTAGTACAGGTCCTCGAAGGGGATATAGCAATGCTTGCAAAAGAACCGCTTCGTTGCTACCTATGTTGTCTTCTCGCAATCTCTTTTGCCCTGCTGGTTTCTCCCACACGCATTTGCCTTTCTCTTCTCTCTGTTGCCTCCTCCGTGTCATCTTCGACCCCCCCTGGGATTCCCATCGCTCAAACCAAGAAACCACCAAAACCAATCCGTTACTGTCATCGTGATGGTTGCGTCTCCTGCTGCTCTGTCCCCTGCTGCTCCGTCCCCTGCTGCTCTGTCCCCTGCTGCTCCGTCCTCCGCTGCTCCGTTCCCTGCTGCTCCGTCCTCTGCTGCTCCGTCTCCTGCTCGGGAAGAAGGAGTTTGAACACATCCTCAATCAAGCTCCATGGGCTCTCCATGTCCGCAACAAACCGAATCCCCGGCGGTTTGTTCTGATGGCATTGGGAGTTTTGCTAACTGGCCGGCACAGACGAGGCTGTGTCGTAGTGGACACGTGGCTTAAGCCGAGATAGTGATCTTGATATCGCTTTTCTCTGCGTTTGGGCACTCAAGAACCTGGTCCTTGGCCGAAGCTATGGAAAGCAGACCTCTTGCGGGCGCGGGGCTGACGGCGCTCGGCGCGGCGGAGACGGACGGCGGCGGCGCGCTCCTGCTCACGACGATGTCGTTCGGCGGCGACGGCGTTGTTGTTTTTGTGGTTGTTGTGGTACCTGTGCGCAGTGTCAGTGTGTGTGTGTGGTTGGAGTAGGCGTGGCGGGGTTCATGATCGTTGGTTGTCTGAGGGTTGTCTTGTCAGCGGGAATGGCTCACGCCGAAGTGGAGTTTCGGAGAGCTCGCGTTTGTGGCGGCGATCGGAGCGCACGGAGGTTGACGGGGTGTTGCCGTCGTTGCTTGCGTTGTTGCTTGCGTTGTTGTGTAGAGGGCACGCGCTGCCTCCCGCATTCAGGTGGCAGTTGTTGCAGGCACCCTTGGCAATGCCGGGCAGCGAGCAGCAGCAGTACTGAGCAGCAGTGCTTGAAAATGCCGAGCGCCTCCGCTCAATGTCAGTCTCTTCAACGGCAGGAAGGCTGTCTCTGACACTAGACAAGTCCATAGGGTTGCCTCGGCCAGAGACATGGCTAGGTGAACCACGATGGGAATAATGTTCCGAGTTTGCATTCGGGACAATACCAGCGCCTCCGGCCTCTCTGCCTTCCACGACATGATGGTCTTCCTCAACTCCAAGCCCACCGGCCACTTTCCCAGTCCATGCCACACCAGACAATCTCTTTTCTGAACTCCCACTCATCAGACCATGGATGCTTGCTGAGCTCTGGCACGCCGTCGGCGGTCTTGGCTATTTACGGCTATCCACTCTTTCGCCCGTTTTCTACGTTCGGCATTATAGGCTTCCTGTTGTTCCTCCGTCATATTATGGAGGCCGCGGGGGCGTTCCGACAGAGGCGTGTGGGTGGCGAGAGGGAGCCAGGAAACCGTTTCTCTTGCCCAAGGAAGTAAGGCTGTCCATATGGCGTCCAGCAGGGTTGTGGTACAAGCATGGAAAATAGCTGCAAAAGAGGCCTCGATGGCAACGAAGCGAACGCAGGAGATGGGGATGTCGATGTCGGAGGGGACATGGAGAGGACCCCAGCATAGCAGCCCTTTGTGCCGGATGGTGTACCCTTGGTTGAGGGCACATTGGACTAGACGGGGCAATCTGTGTCCAAGTTCGTACTCTCGCAACCTTGTTCTGTGGCGACGCTCTGCTGGTGTTTCTACAAACCTGTTCGGAATTGCCAAAATTGGGCGTCTCGAGGCTTTTGCCCTTGTTGCGAATGGCTGTGCGGACGTCGGGAGAACATCGAGATTCTGACGCCATGAACGGAATATTGCAAACTTCGCAATGGTATTCCGAGTTCTCATTCGGGACAATACCAGCGAGTGCATCTTTGTGCTTCTGCGTCTGGTAGTGTTGGTCCAAATAAGCTTCGTCCTTGAAGGGGGATATGGCGTGGACGCATCTGCTATGTCCATAACATCATGGGTTGCCATGACTTGAAGACGTTGCTGCTTTTCCAGGAGTTGGGGATGACGTCGTCGAGTTCGAATCCCTTGCCCTTGGTCTTGCGGGTAGGTTCAAGAGACCAGTTCCTCACCACCATCATGGCTGCCCAGATGCTGGGCTCAGGGACGTAGGTCATCATGATGTGAGCCCGCACCTTGCCGTCTGTCGTCAAGTTGTGCTTGCTGATGGCCTCGAGGACCTTGTTGCACGCTCTAGTGACGGCGTGCTCGCTGATAGGTCCCATCTTGGACTTCTGCCTGCGACCAATTGCTGCCACAATCGCCTTGACGTCCCAATGGGCTGGGAGGCCGTTGTTGGCCTCAGCGAAGGCGTTGATCATCTCGAGCTCAAGGGTTGGCTCGCAGCCGCTAACAGACTCAAATTGCCTAGGATGTCGTTATACTCGTCCTCGTTATTGGCTCGGAGCGCGTAAATCCTAATGCGAACGGTTTATCACAAATGGTGCGGCAGTCTTATAGATGGATGGGGGAGAACGACCGAACCGTCGACATTCGAAGGTACTGTGCTCTACTGCAGCACACTGTAGCTCCGGGCTTTCATGGCTTCCGTCTAGATGCGCCAAATGTGGTGCGATGGAGACGCCATGTAAAAGTCTGTCTCGTTCTTCGATGTATGATTGTGAGGTCGTCCTTGATTTTCTGAAGACTTGCTCTCGCGAGCGCTGTAGAAGAGCACAGGATGCTTTACAATCTTCTCAGCTGTGCAATGTGCCTGCCGAAAGATCTCTCTGAGCTTCAGATCCCCTTCAAGCATTCCATCGAACAATCCATGATCGATATGCCGCTTCGTACTCCGAATGGCGAACTTCAAGCGAAGGCAGTTTCAAGGATAAGGAAGAGTGCTCGGGCTGATGGAACTACACATGCTTGCCAATCCTCTGTCGATTCTTTCGCTGAAATATGGGACACGGTCGGTGGGTGTGCTTCAGGCTGGTCGCTGCAATGACCGAAGCCTGTGGAGAGCAAGTACATGTTAAGTTGGTATGTCATCCATCGGTGATGGCCACTTTGGTCATTGGCAGTTTGGCGGTCGACGGGCGCACCTTCCTCGGGTCGTGGCTTCTCCTCATTCTTCCTTGAATGTCCTTCTCTCGGCTCTCCACATGGAGATTCTTGGGTCGCGAACTGGGGAGGGTGATTGAGGCAACTGGAGCGTTCTCTGGTCGCTACACTGGTTGTATCGGTGTTTCTCAAGGAGGGCATCGGTGTCACGGTGTGTTCAGAATATCAATGATTGTTACGAAACTTTGGGGAACAAGAGGTGATGGCTTTCTGTTCTACCGGTCTAGTTGATGTCTCAGAGACGCCCTCCCTTCACATCGAACTATCCTCATTCCGCCCAGTGATAACCCTTTCAGGCCCTTCTTTACTTTTTTTGCTCCTGCTCCTGCTGCTGCTTCTGCTCCTGCTCCACCTCCACCACGGCGTCAGGATCCTCGTCTCCCTGAGGCGGGTGGCAATCCTCGCAGGGCCCGTCCTGCGCGTGTTGAACCTCTCTGGGTTCGCCTCTCGGGCAAGTCTTCGTGTGCACCGGCCTGTCGGCGCACGGCACAAAGAGTGCGTCCTTGTGGTCGCACCCGGTGAAGTTGATGTGGTAGATGATACACATCTTGTGGGCTGGATGAAGATGTTAGCATCAGCTTTTTTGTGGCAAGCGCATACTATTGTTGATAGAGGACATGAGACTTACCCTCTTGTTCGATCGGCGAGGTCGGGGAAAGAGAAGAAGTCGGTGATGGTTATATAGGGAGCACAGCCTACCGCGCTTCGTTAGTTACTGTGAGCAAGCGCCAGGAAGGTTTTCCAAGGACGTCGCGCAGATCGATGATGGTTGTCATCGACCGTTCACCCAGGCCTCAGATTCCAACGTCAAGGCGACGAGGGTCAAAGATCAACCACAAAAGGGAGAAAGGAAGCTGTACTTACAGATTTCCTCTTGAGTGGAAATGATGATGACAGCCCTCTTGGAGTCTCTGAAGGTGCAGGTGGACTGGAGTTCTTGTCTTGTGTGGTGTGTTGAGGTATTGAGGAAAGAGTTGGACGCGCTCTGAGTTTGTGTTCGCGAGTGCTCTTTATAGTAGCGGGGAGAGTGGTGGAAGGAGGAGGAATGGGAAGGAACTGGTTGCTCCCCCTCCTCGGAGTGTGCGTTTGTACTGTGGGTCTGGTCCGTTCTTGCCAGCTGGGAGTCTGAGTGAAGGGCTGGCAAAATATCTGCGCACTTGAGATGGGATGAGAAACTCTCGGTCCCGAGATTGTTGGGAAGCTTCGTCCGAACCGTTTCGAATCTTGGGCGAGCTTTTCGATGAAGCGTTTGACTCGTTCAGGTACCTCCAAGAAACCCAGCGAAGACTGGTTCGTTGAGCAACTCAAGCTAAACGCCGTCTGTTCCTCTCACGTCCCGATCGTCCTAGCAGCAACAGTCGCTGGACACACTTCGTTGTGAGCGGATCAACCCAAGCACCAGCAAGCCATGCAACTGGAACTTTTCGCGACGTTGCGACCTTACCCGTCATGAGAACACGATCCACAACGCACACAAGAAAAGATCCGCTGCGACATTTGCACGGACGAGAAGACCTTCAGCCGTATAAATGGGCTTACACGACATATGCGGGTGTGCCACCCGGACATCCCATAATCACAACTGGTCGTCGCCGGAGGGCGAAAAGGACGGCGCAGACGGTACCGTCCAGACCAAGCAGAAGTCGCCCACCCCGCCGTCAACCAGTGGACTTAGAGGGCATGCCACCTCGCCAGCACGGTCCTATTTCTCATCCAAATGGTCTCGGTGTACACCGGACCACAGGAGAAAAAACACATGTAAGTACAAAGGGGTAAAAACATCTTCTGATATCACACATACTCACCAAATGCTTTCTTAGGGAAGGATTCTGGGAGGCCGAGATGGCCGTCCACTTTTGTTCCATTGCCATCACCTTTTACCGCTGTTGGACGTGGTATGTCGAGAGACGCCGCCGTCTGGATGAGGAGTGATAAACTTCAGGTCGGTTTACCTTCTTCGCTTTCTTCATGTTGGTTGTGACGAGGGCTGGATTTTTGGCTGCCCCTTCTCCGACCCAGACGACTATTACGACTCAGATCTCGCGGTCTATAACTCTGGGTACCTCACCCTTCCCTAAGCCTAGCCACCCGACCTACCCCGAGCCCTACAGCTCAAAGCCGCCTCCGATGGGTGGCCACCCCGACATGGCGTCGGCCATCCCCATTCCGGGAACCAACAAGTCAATGATCCACGCCGTCGCCAGACCTGTGCTTGCTGGGAAGATGTATATGGAGTGGACTCTTCCCTCCGATCGCGCCAAGATTTGCAAACTCATGGATGACTTCCATCTCGCGGACCAGTATAAGCTTGCTCTTCTTTCGCATTTTGACCGCAGAGATTTCGAAAAGGAGCCTGCTCAGCGCGTTTTTGTCGAGAAAAAAGGTGAACCAACAAGTCAATTTGGTGGCGTGATCTCGGCCCGGATCACAACTCAAAGCTCGAGGTCTACAACTCCATCGAGCCCTCGATGCCAGGTAAGTTGTCCGGTTCTCAAGCAAGGAAGGATCGTTGCACGTCGTGAGCGAGCAAAAGGGGACAGCGTTTATGAGCAAGGCAACGCTGGTATTTATGTTTTCTGACGCCCGGTTGACTGTGGTTTGATATGAGTAACTGACACTCAGGAACCCTAGAAGAAATGACATGTGCAGAAACACCAGAACAACATGAATCACTCCTCCCCCGAACACCAGACACACCAGAACAACATGGACCACCACTCCCTCGAACACCAGAACCACATGAACGGTCGCAGTACCGTCGACAGAACACCAAGTCATGGCATCTGAGTCTCGCAAACTTTGCGGCCTACCTCATCGGCCTTCTGATGCAGCGGAGATCCATAAACCCAGACTGGCCACATCGCGCTGGAGTTCCAAGACTCACTTTACGGGGATGGACGCAGATCGCGGGAAGTGATGGGGACGAATCGGGCTTGTGGTCAATTGGGATAGGCCTCCGTACACCTGGGGAGCAATTCGAGCACTTACACCCTCACGACATCTTCCTGTCGTGGTGCGTAAGGAATAAAGCCGCCGAATTCGAAGTCCTTGAAGAAGGACGCGCCGTACGATTTAAGTGGGAATTTATTATTACTCAATTCCTAAAGCACTTTGCGGAAGTGCAAGGAGACCAACCCTGGGCTCCTTAAAACCGATAGTGCTACCGTTATTTTCATCAGTTGCAGGGTACCGTACAGATTTTCGGCGCACCTGTCGTAGGAGGGCAGGAAGCGGCAGGAAATATAGAACCCCGGTTGTAAAAGGCTCTTTCGGAGGTAAATTGTCATATTCGGGAGCCAGTGGTGCCGACAATTTTGCTCGAAGCGCCCTTTCTGGTCCTTCTTTGAACTGGCGTGGAACCCAGAGCAGCTGCATGTGCAGTTTGACGTTCAATGGTGAGTCGCTGCCTCATCATCTGTCTCCAGCTCCATGATTCACGGTGGTTTGCCCTCAGTCAAACCTTTTCAAAGAGGCCGTTCTTCTCCGTACTGAGTCAGTGGATGACTCTTTCCATGTTGAAATCAGCCGCCTCAAGTACAAGATCGACGCCCAGTGGATGGCCGTCATGAGGCAGGGTCATGACCAGACGACGTTGACTCCCACCATATCCAATCGGATTCCTTGAAGTCGTCTGCAGGTGAGTCAAAAGGCAAACGTTCGACGGCGTTGTCAATTGGATCTCACTTGACTGCAGTCACTCTTGTATCATGGTCATGGCTGACTCTGAGGAGAAACAGGAACTACTTCCTTCGATTGCCCGTTTGTACCGAAAAATTACAACTGCTTGTGGTGTTTCACCATACCTCTACTCTTCTCCATGAATCCATTCTTTCGCCGCCTCCACGATCCCACAAGCGATCTGTTTTCGAACACGCCGGTAGCTCGTCGTCGGCTCCTCGCCCGTCTTTGTCGCATTGCTGGTTCTACCACCCATTGTTAGCACTTGAACAAAGCTCGAAGGACAATCCCATTGTCCAACCACAGTTGTCGAGGGAACTCCTACGTACCGGTAGCGCCGAATGGGATAAACAATGGACTCGCCGGCTTGTTCAGACGCGATGGGGGACCTCAACCGGATCAGAGAGGGGATCACGACACACAATCCATGGCAGAAGTCGTCTCCCGAACGTTCATTGACCGACATTTGGTCGTCGCTTTCTCAATCTGTTCCGCGGGGATCGATACCGCGGCGGCGGGTCGGTTGGATGCCAATGCTTGTCGGAAGGAGACACCTCGACGGTCTTCTCTCCCTTTCCTGGGAACGGGGTGTACTGTGGGACCGGATCGGTGATGGCCTCGTCGACCTCTTGTTCTCTAGTATGAACAGCTGGATCCTCGCCAAGAAAGTTCATCATGTCGACCAACTCGCGTAGTTGGATGTCCAGATCGCCAATGTCGACCGCTTGTGGGTTTTCGTGGCGCAGGGCTGGAGGAAGGCTATTCCCTGGGTCAGAACGGCGGAGGGGTGGCCTTTGGTGAGTGGACGACATTTTGTTTTCTGTTGTCGATGGCGATGTCGGTGATGGGTTTCGTTTGACGGCTGATGTCGAGTTCGATTGACGTGGGGATCCAATGTGTTGGATGGAGGAATGGAAGGGGATAAGAAAATTAAGTCGATCATATTCTGCCATTAATGTTCCTTTCCACGGTCGCTCGAAGGTTGCGTGAAGGCACTGGATCCAGGTTTGCGGCCTGTCCAGATTCGCTACCTGGAGGTACTTCAAGGTTTCGACCGTGAACACCTCGCTATGTGGTATGCCCGGCCAGAATAGAGCCCTACCAGGAAATAAGAAGTCGATTTCTATTACAAGATGCGAAAAGAGTTTTTCTTTCAAGCGAGGAGACATCATTGACACATCTATTACAGAGTGTCTGGATAGCATGTGCTTTGCGACTAACCCTTTCTTTGAATAACCACAAGATATTATGAGAACAAGAGGTAACAGTGACCCTTTGAAGGCTGGGCCCAATAATTAGAGGTACCTGGTGTACAGGTAGTTTGACATGAAACCGTGCTATCCCCATCCCAAGTTGAGTTCGATCAGTCTACCCCCTCCTTTTGACCCCTTCCCGGAATAGCATTGCTTGAGACAGCGGGGCAGATGTTCCATCGTGGTAGAGTTATCCTTCAGTGACCTGTTCTTCTAATTAGCGGCTGTCAAGAGCAAAGGAAAAAGGCAGGATGTGTCTCAAACTTACAATATGTTGTGATTATGGCTCGCCTCAGTCATAACGGACTCTTATGGCTCAGAGTTTCAGACCTGACCATCAAGAGAACTGTTAGCCTGAGTTTCGTTGATCATAAGGCGCTTGCTTCATTGTCTCAACACACACCTCTAATTGGAGTCATTCTCCTCCTCATCGTTCTCCTCCTCATCGTTCTGCTCCTCGCCGCCCTGCTCCTCCTGCCTCTGCTCCTCATTGCCCTGCTCCTCGTGGCTCTGCTCCTCGTCATCGCCCTCCCCCTCCTCGCCATCCTCCTCATTATGCTCCTCCTCCCTCTTCCTCTTCCGACCTTGCGGGTACCGAGTGTACCGCGGAGTATACTCCGGCTCCACAACTGACAACTCAACCGTGACCTCTCCCTCCTTAGGTAGCTCCGTGTAGGGCGGGGCAGGATTGGGAATCCCATCCTCTGGATTACGCCTCCGAGCGATCTCGCCGATAGCGTGACTCCCAATTGCCCTGAACATCGCGGGGTCGCCGCCGGCGGCTTGTCTCATCCTCTCAAACACGGCCGCCATCGACCCGAAGAAGTCATTTGGGTCATATGCGCCCAGGACATGGTTGGCGATGGCGGTGAGCCTGAGTTCGTCAAGGTGGGGGGCTTCTGCGCCGGGTGCGCCGACCGGGGCGTCTTCTTCGCGCTGGAGAGGGGCGCGCGGAGGCTGGTTGTCGGGCGACTGGGAGCGGCGGGGGCTGTTCGATGGGGAAGACATCGTTGCTTTGTGTTTGTTTTGTTGATGGAGGTGGGATGTTGTTGTTTGGTGTGTGGTGGTGGTGTGTCACTCGTGGATGGTGGCAGATGTGAGAATTTTGTAAAGTGTTTTGCGATAAATAACAGAAGTGAAAGATTGTGAAGTCCCCCACGGCCCAGTCGCTTGAAGGTCGTATGAAGCCACGGGATCCAGGTTAAGGCCGTGTTTGTTCTCGTATGGTTTTTGTACAGCGCTTGAAATTACAGTACCCATCTTACCTTTCGGGCTTCAGATCCAGATTCCGGACTTCACGGTTGACGTACGAAACCAAACAAAGTACCCTTTGAATGAGCTGGAAATGACAATTCCAAAGATACTTTTGGTTTTGTCACTGGGCTTTTGTGGGCCCTGAAAAGGTCTATAAGGAAGGAGAAATTTTGGAGGAAGGAAATGTAACTCAGCAGAGACACTTCTTCTTATCTCTACCAATCTACCACCTATCCACACATTCTACATACCATTCCATCTTCATCAACCTCCAAAGAGAGGGCGATATTTATTTTATTATCCATCCCATTTTTGACTTTGATACACTATCCTAACCTTCGTCGATCGATACCTCCCGACATGGTACTCAACCAAACTCGACCCAATTCCACTCGTATTCCGGCCCATCTGCATACGAATATTTGCCCTCACACTGGTGTTGTACTCTCTTATCTGCTTAAGAGTATTTGCCCTTTTTTGAGGGTCCTTCTCGGCCCTCCACTTCCTGAGACCTGCAAGAAGTACTTCCTTCTTCTGTGGGTCAATCTCGGCATATCTCTTCCTGTTACGCTCCCTCTGACGTTCAAGATGTTGTTTATACCTTGCTGGATCCGCTTTCAATCCCAAAGATTTTGGCAGCCGACATGATCTGGACGTAGACGTCTGTAATTATCCCGTCAGTTGTCATATTTCACAGCATAGAAGAGAATGAACTTACTCTGGCACCAATCTTGGGCGATCTCGGTAGAAGCGCGCACATCGTAGCCCTTGAACCAGTAGCACACGGTTAAGAACTCGTCGATACCACCCGAATGTTCCCAGCGCTGGTTGAAGTACTGCTCAACGGTCTCCAGGTTGGTGTACTTCTTGAACATCTGGTCCTTTTCGTTCAACATCTTCACTCTAGCTTTGGCCTTGATCCATGTGTTCAGGCGCCATTGATCGTGGTTGTCTCGATATGATCGATTGCGAAGTCTCTCTGCGGATCTTCAAGCTTTTTCGTAACGAAGGAAGCAATCCTGGCCGTATAGGCCCGCTTCTCACCGATATAAATGAGGTTGTAGAGGCGTTGGAAACTGCGAGCTTGCCCAAACAGCTTGAACATGGATGGTTAGTAGTGCTTGTGCTTGGTAATTTTCTGGCGTGGCTTCTTGCCGTTCTCATCCAGCTCGACAGGGGCGTCATCTTCGAAGCCCATCAGTTCATCCAAATCATTGGGGTCGTAGGACCTTTTCCTAGCCGCCTGTAGCTGAGCGGGTGATATCCATCTTCGGAACCAATCTGGTATACGGAGGCCTTCCCCCCATGTGCAAGCGGCGTGGCTACATAGGCCTTTCCACTGGATTCAAATTGGCGTAGTCTAATGGTTCTTATTGATTGTAGCGTTTAGAGGCCTGAAGTTATACGCTCGAAGTATGTAAGCCACAGTCGATTTAATTCGAGACCCCTAAGGGCTGTTTCTTATGTGTTGCTAGGTAGGGTTTGCCGAATGTTTCAAGGCTTTAACTATGGCCGCCTTGCTATGCCCTGCCATGTGAGTTCTTATGATGGCGGATTCAGCCCAAGTGTGCCCACATAGACATTGGAGAGTCTTGTTCCTTTGAGGTTTGTATGCAGTCGAGTGTCCCTTGAGATGCAAGCGGTGGTTGACAACCTAATCGATGGTTCTAGTGAGCGCTGGCGGGAGAGGCACCTTCCGGTGCAACTATAGTCCAGGCTATGAATAGTATCTACACTACCTGCCCGAACGGTGGCCTCGTCCCCTCGCCTGGGTCGGAGAAGAAGGATTGCCCCGGGGACGGACGGGAACCCTGTGATGTCGGGATACGAGCTGGTGCTGTCGAGAGAGGAGGAGGTTGAGTACATATAGTAATGGGCGCAGTTAGTTGGGGAGCGTGAAGGTCGGTTGCAAATAGCCTGGAATGTCACGTTGGTGATATAGTTACTTTATGAAAAATCCAGCCAGACCAGATCGCTATAGTAGCAATAATAAAGTAAACGTCCCCTTCGACATCCAAAAAGTGTTTCCCTTCTAAACCCCGAGACGTGAGTGATCTTGATACCTCTATCTCAGAGTGTCCGGGTAGTGTGACTTATACTTTACAAGCAGCTCCTTCCTCGAATCACGATGTGGCTAGACGTACAAGAACAAAAGGTAAAAGTTACACGCTGAGAACCAGCTCCAAGCTACCTCTAGACATGAAACAGCCCGTCTAATCTTGATCCCGAGCCTCGATAAATTCCTTTGCTCCTCCGTTCGACTCCATGTCCTTCGTAAATTGTCCTGTTTGAGACCATTCGCAAAATCTTTGACGGCGGTCGGGTGCGTACGAAGATAAACATCGTTTGCAACGTAGTTGCTTTTGCGTACCTCCACAATCGGATTTCTCGCCTGCTTGAACCATGCTGTCAGTTAGCAGCTGTCAACTCCCAAGAATCAAGGGTTATACTTACAGTCGTATCGATCACAGTATTACTGGCGAGTGTAGACGAACATGTCTCACGGCTTCAAACATCTCAACTCCTTCAGCTGCGGAAGACACGACAGTTTCTGTTCTTGCCCGAACATCTTGATCCAGGCTGCCTCGTCGGTTTTCAAGGGAACCATCATCTGATACTATTCAAAGTGCTGCAATGTCTCTCGGTGGGCGAGCAGAATGGTGTTGATGTTGTGATTGAGGCTGTACGGGCTTATTCCTGGGCCCATTTGGAGTGTCATGGTCAGCCCATCGACGTCTAGTCCGCTGTAGAGTCGGAGTTTGCAATACCTGTATCTTCCATACGTACCTCTAGTTGAAGTCATTCTGCTCCTACAAGTAATCGTTTCCCTCCCGGTAGTTTTCCTCCTCGTCGCTCACGTCACCGTCGTCTTCAACAGCAAAACCGGGACAGCGGGTGGCTCGTTGGGGAATTGTCGGTTCAGGGGATGGGGCGGATGATCTAATGAAGCCGCGATATTCCTCCTCGACGTCGCCGTCCTCCTCATTGTCAACTTGCCCCTCCCGCTTTCTCTTCTGACCTTGCCCGAATGGAATGGAAGGCGGGGTGTATTCAGGTTCAGGTAATGACATCCCGATTGTGACTTCACCCTTCGAGGGTAGCGCCGTGTATGGAGGCGCGGGGTTGGGAATCCCATCTTCGGGATTGCGCGGGCGCAAAAGGGGACGGCGGCCATTCTGGTTGGCAATATGACGAGGGATTCCCCTGGCCCTGGGAGGCTCACCACCGGCGACAGCTCTAATGGCATTCAAGGAGGCGTTCATAGATTCGATGAAGTTGTTTGGGTCGAACGTCGCCATGGCCTGGTTCGTAATTGCGGGGATCCTAGCTGCTTCATTACGATTCAAGGTCGCGATGACCTGGTTCGTGGCGGCCGTGAGCCTGGCTGCTTCCTCCGCGATGGTTTGGGGTGTGGATCTGGATGTGGCGGATGCCCCGACTGTCGCGCCTTGTCGCTGGGGGCGGGGAGGTCGGTTACTGGGCATCTGAGAGCGGCGGGAGTTATTAGACGAGGACGACATTCTTGGTCTGATTTTTTTGCTCGAGCAGAGGTGAGGTTGAAGGTCGGTGTTGTGGTCGGGTGCGACTTTGATCGTGGCGGACGTGCAAGTTGTTTGATCGGTTTAAGTTTTTGGATGTAAAGTGGAAACGAGAGATTGTGCTATAGTTTCGACGGATCGATAAGTGTACCTCTAGGTATGGATACGAAGGATAAGGTCGTGGGCGACCGGGTAAGTTCTCTATACGGTAAAATTTCGGTAAGTCAAGTGTATTCTTCTTCGTCTGATATGGCCCTTTTGAGCTACCAAAAATGATGCCCTGGTTCTCTCTGTTTATGACTAAGCAAAGGTGAATAAGGCCATTGAGTTTTGTAAGTTTAGAAGCGATGTGGTGTTATTTTCTCACTATCTTCTCGGATACAAAGTAGAGGTATGTCCTGATGCCTGAAATGTCACATTCAAGATATTGTAGATTTGACGAAGAATCAATTCAGATTGGTACCGTAAAACAAGTGAACAGTTCGAAATCAACTTTCAAACGCGATAAACATTTGTCTTTCAAGCGCGGAGACGTGATTGATACAAATATTACAGAGTGTCCGGGTAGAGGTAGCTTGCGCTTTGGTACTAGCTCCTTCCTTGAATGACGACGCGATTAGAACAACAAAAGGCAAAAGCTACTCCCTGAACACGCAATTGCTAGCCCGACAGAACACGGTTGATAAATCATCCCAATCCTGATCAATGCATGTCGGCTCCTGACTCCTTCCTGCAAAGACCTCTTCTCGAGTCGGCGCGGACAATCTTCTAGGGCTGTCGACCTTGCTTGAGCGACCTATTCATCGAGTGATGATTAGCGACTGTCAACGTGCAGCCAAGGAGGGACACACGGCGGGAGATGATCTAAACTTACAATATCGTGAAATTGAGGCTCGCCTGGGTCACAAATGACTTTGTCTCTATGGTTCAGGCCTAGTTATGGTCTGACAGTTAGCTTGGATTTAGTTGATAACACTGCCACCCATCTTTTTGGATACGTACCTCTAGTTCCAGTTGGTTTCCTCCTCGTCATCTTCCTCTGGGTGTGTCGTCTCGGGATCATAGTAACCCCTATGGGAATTGTTAGCATGAATTCTATCGACTATAATGCGACGCAATGGGCTCGATACGTACATCCAATCCAGGATCCATATTGACAGGAGGCAGTCTACCAACGGGAAGTCTACCAGCAGGCAGAATACCAGGGGTATGACTACCTCTAGGAGGAGGTCTCGAGTGTCCTGCTTTCGCTGCTCGTCTTCGTCCTCGCCCTGCCTCTTCTGAGGTTGCCCAAACGGAGTGTAGGGAGGAGGTGGAGTGTACTCCGGCAGAACCACCTCCGGAGACATCTCGACGGTAATCTCGCCCTTTGTCGGATGCGCCGTGTACGGCGGCGGCGGGTTCGGAATGCCATCCTCAGGGTTGCGCATCGCATACAAGTCGGGGTTGCGCTCAATCTCCTCGCGAAGGTGACGATTGATCATCCTGAACATGGAATCATCGCCGCCGGAGACAGCTCGAATGAAAGCCCACGCGCGGTTATCGGAGCCGATTGGGTCGTTTTCCACGAATACCCCGAGATATTGCTGGGTGATTGTCGCCCACCTGGCTGCTTCTACTTGGGCGGCGATGACTTCGGATATGGGGCGGCTGACCGTCGCGTCTTGTCGCTGGAGGCGAGGGTGGGGAGGCTGGTCGTTGCCCGGCTGGGAGCGGCGGGGGTTGTAGGATGAGGAAGGCATTTTTGCTTTTGTCTTGGTGGTAGGGACGAGAAGTGGTTGTTCGGTGTTGTCGACTTGAGTGACTGTGGTTGAGGCAGAGGTGCAAATTGTGCAAATTGTTTTGCGATGTAGAATGGAAGTGAGAGATTGTGCCATGGTGCCGGCGGATTGACATTTATGGACACGAGGGGCAGTGTCGCAGACTTGAGGTTCCTTTCCAATGTCGCCAGGTTTGAAGGTTTGGACGCTGAACAGTCCTGATCTCAAGGTGTGGATATCGAACAGTCGTGATTTCAAGGGCTGGACCTTGAACAGTCGTGCCATTCACTGTTGAGCATGGTTGCCTAGGCAACTAGTTGTAACAACCGATAAATCAGGTGGTATCAACTGTGAACAAGACCGAATTGAACAGGGAAGCAAATTGCGAAGTGGGTGGTATATACAGTATTTTACAAGGAGGTGAATCTGAACAGTGGAAGGAGAGGCGGCGCCCCCTTCTGGGCACAACGAGAAGGCGTTCAGCGCGTGGATTGTGTAATTTTCACGAACGATATAACGAGGGAATTTCATGAAAAATACGTTAACAGGTTGCGCGGTTTTGTATTGTAAAGATGGATGCCCTGATACCTCATCACCCTGATGACCCCTCAACTCCAAGCCCTGATCGTTCCATCCCTCTCTCCTTGCGCTGACCCTGACAGAAAATACACTTCTTCATGGAGTCCTTGACCGGTAACACATTTTATATCAAACCTGTCGAGTGAAATTAGCGACTGTGAACAAAACGAACGACACTGAGGGGTTAGCTAGACAGGATAAGGAAGATACTTACAATACGTCATGGAGACAATGCGCTTAGGAACGCGTACTCTTACTGAGAGCGGGGAGGCACTAGATAGATATTAGTACGAGTTTGGCGCTGCAATCGTGGGAGTAGCTCGTAGACATACCTTCTCCTGAATCGCTCTGTCTCTTTCCTTCCTTGTGGGTGCCTTCTTCAGAATAGGCGGGAAGCGACTCCGAAGGTGTGGAATCCATGGTAATCTCATTGGAGCTGGGATTCATTGTGTAAACGGGAAGTTGCGGCTCGGGTTCGATGCGCCGACCGTTTACAACGTGCGTGGCAGGAGCGACGTGAGAGGGGCGGCTGGCGGCACTGCTGACTGAGTGGCCGGTGTATGTTCGATCGAAGAAAGTGAGGAGTTGGTCGACTCCCCCCGACAAGTCGACGTCGTCAACTGTCTCGTAAATCACTTCGGCGTTTTCGCGGCGCAACGTGGGAGGCTGGTTGTTGGCCCTAGGGCGAGAGCGGCGAGCAGTTGTGCGTGTGAAAGGCATTTTGGCCGGTGTTCGGAAAGACTTGTTCGGTGCGTTTGTGTGATGGGTTTGATGTGTGCAAGTGTGCGCGCAGTTGGTGTGAGAAAAGAGAAGATCGCAGTTGGTCCCATCGTGTCGACGGTTTTATGGACGTCCTTGACGTTCAAGGTCCTGGTTCATTTTCCACGTTCGCCAGGTTTGAACACTGAGTACCTCACTGAACAGCGCTGCCATTCGCATTAATGACAGTTTATTCCGGTTCCCAAGGTCACCAGCGGTTTTGAGGTTGTGGTCTCCAGAGCAACGGCTCCATAGCAGAAACCTTGATCGAGGAGTAAGTCTTCGGTACAGGTACCAAGCTAGAGGTACGTTACAGGTAAAATACCTCCTAGTCGGGATTTCTGTGAGAACCTCCCTTGGACTCTACCATATTTGAGGCAGACATCAGGCGTTGGTAAAAAGATATAATCGAGTGTCTTGGATGAGGGAGAGTGCGTGTAGATTTCAGCCGGGGTGGTTGCAGCTCGTCTTGCCCCCCAAAATCGGGTCAATTTCCATCGATGGCATTGAGTGCACACGAAAAGGGTTTCTTCATGCCACATCAAGTTTCACAGAACGGTTTCATAGTTGGGAATGGTGGCAAATGCACAATGGATGAGAAGCTAACAACAAATTACTGTAACGAGTAGAGACTGTGAAAGTTTTTGACTACTGGTATATGAACGTTCCCCCAAACCAATGATACGGATGATGCAATCATTCATTATCTTTTCGTGCTTTGTTCTCATCAGGCAGGATTCCTCAACACAATGGAATGATGTCGAATCGTGATATCGTAGCCGTCCTTAGACCTGTGTTCTTCTGCCTGGAGGGATCTCGTTTGCTTCACACATCAGATTCTAGGCTACAGTCAGTATAAGTTCGTCATCAGATGTAATGCTACAACAGATCTCAGATCAGCTAGTAGACGTACCTCCAGGTGCTGAGCCCTTGTTTTTGCCTTGTGACTTGCTTTCATCTTCATCCTTCTCCGCCTCAGAGTACTCGGGAAGCACCTCCGACTGCTTCGAGGGCGAGATATCGACAGTCGTCTCGCCAGCGCCAGGAAGCATGGTGTAGAGAGGAAGTGTATCCACTTCCTCGGGATTCCTACGCCGATTTGGCCTCACAGGATAGGGGAGGTTGGGCATGTTTGAACGAACTAGCGAGGGACAAGAAGTTAGTACACTACGGCCTATGAGCGATCGAGGGCAAGATGTTCTGAACGTACCACGACGGGGACGTTGGACTGGTTCACCAAAAAGACTTCTGAGAATGTCGTTTACCTGGTCAGTGTAAATGCCGAAGTCAACCTCCTCCCACTCGCGGTCGATGACTGTCTCGTGGATAACCGCGTCTTGTCGGCGGAGCGAGGGAGGTGGGTTGTTGGTGGCTTGTCTGGAGCGACGAGCGTTCGTTCTTTCAGCAGGCATCTTTGCTTTTGAGCTCTTGCTTTTGTAGGAGAAGACTCTTTGCTTGGTGGTGAGATGTGATGTGCTTCTGATGTGCATAAGTGTGCGTGCGGATATTGTGTGAGAGAAAGGAGGAAATCGCAACCGGTCCCATATTGTTGACGATTTTATGGAGGTCCGTGAGGATTCAAGGTTTTAGGTTTAAATTCACTTCTCAAGGTCGTTTCATCTGAATACGAGCCTGACTGGAAAACCTGAACTTAACAGTCCTGCCATTCACTGTCTTGATAGTCCACTCAGGTTCTCAATATCACTGCCCGGCTATAGCGTAAGAAACAAGAACGGTCATATCATGTCACATCGTATGAGGTGGTTAAAGAGAGTATTCAGAAATGATGTGGATAAATGTGATAGCACCAGGATATCAATTGGCTACCACTGCTAGCTTGATGAAGGAATAACCTTAGAATCTCTCAGCTATCTGGTCCTTTTCCTACACCGATGATTTCAATGATCCCCTCCTTAATTGGTAGCGTACAACTGTAGTAGTATCATTGTCTTTTCTTGTTTGTGCCTATGTCCCTTGGTCAACGGCTGGTAAACCAACGAGGCATCATACCAGAGGTGGATTTGGAAACAGGACTTTATGGAGCTGGGTAATATGGCCTCCTACATAGAAGTACATCGTAGGCTGAGCTTCTTTGGCAAGCTTACCAAGCTAGACCCGCTGTCTTGAGTGATCTAAGAAGTGGTAAGTTTGAGTTTAACGTCCTAAATGATCATATGACAGATTCGGGGACATTCTCCAAACATAGGTACCTTTGCCTCAACCTTCCTTCTCTTCACCATCCAACGTCCTTGGTCCCCATCTCCGCGCTTCCTCTTCCTCCCCGCAACCACATTATCTATACCCGCAGCATCAAGGTAGTTGGGAATCCTCTCAGGCAGGGAGAGCGCAACCGTGGTTTCGTCGGCTGATGGCAGCTTGGTGTATAGCGGAAGAGGATCAAATACATCCTCTTCGAGGGTCAAAAAGTCGAAACCATGGGCGTTGTGGGCATGACCACGGCGAGCTGGCAAGCGACAGAAGGTTAGATATGACTGATTGAGCGATGGAGAGGAGGATCAAACGTACCAAGGCGAGCAAGGCGAGCGAGTTGAGGCGGCAATTCGTAGACACCCTCTCTAAGCTGCATAGCTACTTGGAGGAGCTGGGGCCTGTCCATCGAATTTACGTGAGCTCGTATAGCGTTTTCAACGACTTGTGGGGAGATCGCCCCTTCATAGAGCTGGGGGTTGTTGGGGTTGTATTGCGGAAGCCGGCGAGTGCTGGGTCTTTCGGAAGGCATTTTGCTGTTGTGTTGAGGTGCTTGTGATGGTGTTGTGTGGTAGACTTGAACACCGAACAGCCCTTACACTCAAGATCCAGGTTGAATGTCCATGATGTTCGTGCACTGTCAGCTCTAAGCATGTTTAAGTTCTACCTTGCTGTTCACTCTTCTGTAATATGGAATAGGTTACCGATGGCTTAGGCTGTAGTGGTAAGGTATCAAGGGAGTATTAGTGTGTCACTGAAGAAGAGGTCGGAAGGACGAAGGAAGGCATTGGAGGAAATATTTCTTTGGATGGTTGTAACAAGAAACAAGGGCTTAGAAAAGTGAAATATACCTCTAGATCGTCACTTGAGATCCATGGGGAAACATCCGGGTTAGCAACAACTTATTGCTTTTTTCCACGACATGCTTCATGTCCCTTGGTGCCGATTGCTCTGTCCGAAAGGTGCTTGACATGTCCCAACGAGATAAATGCCGTTGTCACGCAACTGTATTGATTAGGATACGATGAGACTCCACTGGAACTAACCTACAGCACCTCTTCCAAACCGGCCACGGATCGGCTTGTGGCCTCGCAGAGCAGGAGAAGGGTCGTACCGGTCCTATTATGTTCCTCCGATGTGTGAATATCCTCTTGTTCCTCCAAAGCAGTAAAAGGATTCCAAATCCCTATTGCAAACCAAACTGCAAGACGTGTATAGAGGTAGTTAGCTGTCGACGAAAAATATGTCTCTGTTCCATGGCCAACTTACTTATGATACCACTTAGTTCTACTGTCCTTTCCCATACGCACCTCGGCACCTCTGTCACCTACGCCCACTGTCCAGATCAGCCCCGTCAGGATTACCCCAGATGTACTGGCAACCAGGACAGTCGCAATAGCCCGGCCAATCACGGAGTCCATACATCCAGGCCTCTCTCGGTGTGGGTGCGGGTACCCTTATTCTGGTAGTTCGATCCTCAACAACGGAGACGCCTAGAGCAGTAGGTATGGAAATAGTCTGGTCGTGTTCATGTTGTCTTGTTTCTCTCCCCGGGTTGTTAACAGCAGGTGTGTTCTCGGAGGAAGCGGGGCTTCCAACGGCCTGTTGCTGGGGTCTTTGTTCTCGTCTGGGTTCCTGCTGCAAGGGCGTCAACGCCTCCATTTAAGCTGGCGAGATGGTGAGAGACATGGAACTAACGGCGTCCTGCTGAGGTCGTTGTTCTCGTCTGAGTTCCTGCTGCAGGGCGTCGATGCTTAGGTTCAAGCGGGAAAGACGGCGAGCGAGATCTGGAGGAGACGGAGCTCGATGTCTGGTGTCATATCTAGGGGTTGGAGGGGATGAAGGCTCCCGCCTTAGGTTCAAGCTGGGAAGACGACGAGAGAAATCTGGAGGAGGTGGAGCTTCATATCTAGTCGTAGGGGTAATGCTACCTCTAGACGCAAGGATTAGGGGGGTTAATACAGGTAGGTTCAAGCTGGAAGGGCGGCTCAAGCTGGAAGGGCGGCGAGAGAGATCTGAAAGCAATTGAGCTCGGTCTCTTGTCTCATCTCTAGCGTTTCCGGGGGTTGAAGTCTGCCGCGGGCTGGTAGGTGCTGATTGGATCGAGGCATCCCTCGAGCTAGGTAGGACTCTGACAGGAATCGGAATGATCGTCGACTCATCCGTGATAGGAATCCGGATGGTTGCGGATGCTGCTCTACTTTCGGGATCGAGTTTCGTGCGGTCCAACTCTCGCTGACGTTGAGACAGGCTTCTGTAAAGCGGAAGGCCCATATCAGTTGTGGCGAAAGAGAAGCCGTGTGGACTGGGAAGAAATCGGGCAATGGCGAGCAGTATAAATAGTACCTCTAGAACAACTAAAACGAAAGTTGTGGTTGAGTGGAAGGATCGCGGTTTGGAGGTCTTCCGACCTTGTGAGACGAAGGAGAGCATTCGTGGGGGGTGGGAGATGCTTGATTGATGGCTTGGTTGAAAAGAAGATGAGACAGGGAAGAGGAAATGGGGTTTCTTGGGCCCAGGGCCGGTATAAATACTCATAATTTGAGGCAACCTGTCCTCCGACAGAGATTATGTCGCTGCGCGCTGCACATAATCATTG
This sequence comes from Neurospora sp. CHS-2018a, assembly GCA_009802275.1. Classification (NCBI taxonomy): domain Eukaryota; kingdom Fungi; phylum Ascomycota; class Sordariomycetes; order Sordariales; family Sordariaceae; genus Neurospora; species Neurospora sp. CHS-2018a. Next base: position 553,341 of record RAKG01000002.1, on the reverse strand, counting down.
CATGTTTTGGGGCAGTCGGGAGGCCCCCTATGCCCGCTGTTGATGAAACTGCATGAGAAAGTCAACATTCCAAACTTTGACCATGTGAAACAACCGGAATGCAAGGCAAACTTGAAAAATGATGGGCAAACCAGGTGGAGGATACATCGAAAATTGACGGAAGCAAAGAGGGAGAATGTGGGATGAACACGTGTGTTAGGTTTTTACCAAACTTGCATTTGGGTTGGTCACGACTGACACAAATATCACTCAAGTCCAATGGTGTTCGTTCTTTCTCTTCATTGCAAAAAGTCAAAGTAAGTGTCGCTGGGTATATCCATCCTCGTCCCTGCCTTCCCTGCCGACCAACTCCTGACTCCTGTGAACTTTCCAGACCAGCCCATCAAAGCATCAGACTCCTGCTTCCGATCCTGCCCGCTACCCGTATCTTGACCCTATCCGATCTCAACGCCATGAACCTGCGGAATGATCGCTATGGTGCTACCGCCGTCGGTGAGATGCTATCCCGGCGTCAAAGCAAAGCAGTGATCGTGTCCATCTGGGACGACGGTATACAACGCCCGATCAGGAACAAAACGAGAGAGATTGTCAATCTTATCGTCACCGAAGCCGTGAAGCTTTACAACATTAGCAAACCCGCCAACGTCTTGCAGCCGATCACCAAGGACGAGCCCACTGACAACGCCGAAACCCCCATCAACAACAAACCCAAGTCCCATCAAAACCTGACCCCTTTCCCACCCACACCTGGCCAATCTCCTTTTAGCCGGGCCCTCATCCACCGGCTAATATCCATTCCTTCGAGTTCCCATCTGGGGTGACCGACCCGGCGAACGGCTTCCACTGCTCCTGCTCGACTGACTGCCGCTGCTTGTACCTTGGCTCGACGCGCTTGACTGTCCCAGCCTCTGTCGACGAGGACCTCGAATCGTCGCGTCCGACGGCCGAGGAAGGGGGGGAAGCCGACGCGAGAGAGGGATGGGCTGTCCTTCTTCTCTGCCCTGGACTCGGACTACCGGTCCACGGTTCTCGTCCACGGCAATCTGAACGAAGCCGCCGCGACCACCGTTTGCCAGCCTTGCCTGTCGCTCTTGCTGTCTCGGGCCGGCTTGGGCTGGGCCTGCCTCTTCTTGTTGTTGGGGTCGCTGCGGCTGGGGAGCGGGAGGCGAAGACTGGGCAGGGCGGGGAGGGGTACTGGCCGCCTCGATCTCAGGAGTAGACCAGTCGACATCTGGGGTGCCGTAATCAGGGAGACGGAGTTCTTCCTCGTCGGAGGGGGTGGCCAACTCGCTGGAGTTGAAGCGTGTGCGGCTGTAGGTGGACAAAGCGGTACTTGCCGCCACGTCACTCTCCTCGTCCTCTGTTGACGGGATAGGGGCTTCAAGGCGGCGAGGGGGAGCAGGGCGACGCTGAGCCTCGACTTCGAGGGCGCGACGAGTTAGGTCGATTGGGCGCTCTTGAGTGCCCGCGGTAGCTACGGAGGGGGGTTGGGAGAAGAGCCGCTGGGCGTCCTCACGGCGGAGAGTAGGAGGAGGTGCGCCGGATCTTGCGCGACGCGGGTCGGCTTGGGACTGTTGTGTGGCCGCTTGGCTTTCGGCCTGACGGCGAAGGGCCTCGCTTGAGGGGGAGCGGTAAAAGGGGAGTCCCATGGTGAATTTTGTTGTCGTGTAGAGGTATATAAAAGGTGGGTGGAGTGTGTGCGAAAGACTCGTCAAATGATGTTGAGGTTGCTTTTGCTGATCTTTCTGAGTTGAGTGGTGGAAGGAGAAAGAGAAGGATTGCGATCAGGGAGGAGGGGTATAAATACTCGAAAAGGTGACCCACTTCGACGGATTCCCAATCTCCAGTGAATAGGACTTGGACTTCACTGAAATCTTATTCAGACGGCATGGACAACAGAAGAAAACGGATGAAGCACAAACAGCTTCAACCATATTCACGAGACTTTCTCGTCTGAAGTTGAGTAGCAGCATCGACGGGCCATTATTCTCCTGAGGCCGTCAAGTTCACAGTGAGGCATGACCCAAACAAAACTCCGTGATCCACTGCGGCGTGGTCTGCTATTGTTCCTTCCCTGGCATCACACACTTGTGCTTTCATCTTATCTCCGGTCCTCCCACTTCCTGAACGTCGAGACCCTCGTCATAGCAGCTGCTACAGTTGTGGATACCGCGAGCAGATCGTTCAATGACAGCAGCAATCTACTCAAAGCTTGGTGTGTTCCTGCTGCAGCTAAACCACCTGATTGCGGTTTTCTTCCAAACGAAAATTATCTGGCAGATGGAACGAGTATTTCCCGCGTGAGGGACCAGCCTGTAAATAACACAGCAAACGCTTTAGTTGGGACGAGGCTGATTCCGTCCTTCCTGTGACGCGATAGTGTTTCCACAGAACCCAGTGGAAGCCATCCATCCGTTCCTCCCTCTCGGTTCTGAGTCCCAGTTCGTGCAGTTGAATCGCCATTACTACGTTCATCCTCTCCCTTATTCGGCCCCAAACCGCGTCACCCTCCCACATAAATGCTAGTTCCTCGAGGGTACGGTCCTTGGTGTCCGGAAATAAGAAGTATACGGTCAGTGCTTCGATGGCAATCCAGACGTGCCTTTGCCTGACTTCAATGCAGTATACCCGCCCATCTTTTGCTGATTGACAAGCCACGCCTCCTCGCTCCTGTGGCGTGTTGTCTTCTGAGGTCCCGACGAGGAGACACCAGAGTCAGATTTGAGTTAGTACGTACTTTGGCACCCAAATCTCATCCGCTGCCTTCCTCTGTTTGCGGCGACCATTCTTATCCACCTGACGCTCGGTGCATCTCTGACAGTGCTTTCCAGCACCGTTGTCCACTTCGTGGTAGCAGTTGCTACAAGACCAGGTGCCGGCGATTACGCGTCGGATCACTTCTTGACGGATCGCATGACGGGGAGTTTAAGAAACTGCGTGGCATTGTTGGAAGATTCGTGATATGTGCTTCAAGTAGTAGGCTTAGAAGTGAATGCAAGGAAAGTAAGAAGCAATTATCTCCATAGTTGTGAGTCAATGTTTTGCTATGTCTCCCCAACCTGCCTGGCTCCTTAGGTTGTTCATTTTAACATGATACCAACGCTTGGACATACGCGCTTCTTCTGACGGGGAGAGGAACTGGTCGTTCTGAGGATCGCTATCGTGCTCAGAGAGCTGAAGCTCTCTGGGCGGCGGTCAAAGAGTCGGATGACGTTGAGATGGGGGACGTTTGTGACTCTGACTTCTGTTTGAGCTCGAGGGTAGCGACATTGACATGGAAGACGTCTCTGGATCCGATTCCGAGAACGACAACCAACAGGCCGTTGATGGCGTCGATGGGCCTGAAGACAAGACCGATCCATCCTCCACCGCTACTGGTATCAACGCGTCGCTGAAACTGGAAGCCCTCTCAGCGTGGCTTGGGAGTCGTCAACCGCCTCGTCACATCTCCGTTCTTCGTGGGTTTGGTCACAACTGGTCGGCCCGGGAGGCGAGTAGCTGGGGGGATCTTTGAAGGTGTCGTGGTTGAAGTCAACTGTAGCCTCTCCAGCGGTAGGGCGAAAGGTGTATGGCGGCGCCTCAGTTCGATTTCTCTCCGCCTGGTACTCCGAAGAGGTTGACGAGAAGAATGAGGGGAAAAGTTCTGCTGCTGTTACAACTCGGGCTGCATTGATGCGATCTGGACGGCGTGGATCTGGCATATTTTGGGATGTTTTTGGGGCGAAGTTACTATGTTGGTGGTCGACTTTGAACAATTTTGGTGGAGGGGATGGCGGAAGGAGGACCGAGGAATAGGTGAGGCAGTAGATCTGTCGCTTTATACAAAATCTCGTCAGTCATATTTCCATCATTGATTGCCAATCGCGTCGGAGGTCCGAAATGATGACTCCTTGACCTTACCACTCACATTCTGTCACCTTTTTGTTTGTCCATAGCCATGATCAACAAGCCACATGTCAAATTACCCTTGGTACTCATTCTTTGTGGCTCACCCGTTTACTCTTCATCCCGTTGTTCTCTGCTTAGTTCTCCGAGGTTGTTGGAATCCATAAGATTCAACCAAGCTCAGTACCTCGGTGGAGTCTTTGGTTACGTAGACGCCATGTTCTTCGCAGGTGGGTGCTTATTATTCTGGAGATTCGCAGTCACTATGCTTGTGTCGACAGTTTCTCTTCCCTGGCATAGTTTTGAGATGTGGCAAGCGTTTCTTCCTCGGGCTTCCGAACCACAGCTGTCCGTAACTGCACTCGAGGCAAACCACGTCCCAGTCTCCATCCATGCGTAATCACCAGAACAGGTTCACTTGCCCTGTATGTTCCTGAACAGAATTTCGACCGGCATGGCCACCGAAAGACGGTCTCGGAGGTGGTTCATGCACTTCCGAGCGCAACCCTTCCACTTGCGGGCTCGGCATTGCTCTCCTGTGACGTCGTCGTGGTGGCAGTATTGACCATTTTTAGCATGAAGGAATCTAGCGGCGGCGGCGATGATTGCCTCGACGACATCGATATCGACAGCCTGTGCCTTGGCTGGTCCAGTCCAGGACGTTGGCAACCGCATGTAATGTGGTAGAGGTCGGTTCCCCTCTGTCTTGCCATTTCTATGTATTGGACATTGCCTGTCTCCCATGATGGAAGAACGGCATCATCGGATGGGAGTAGAGGTATGGTTTGAAGCGGGTATATATCGAGGTGCGTATTTCTCTTCGTCGTCGAGTATCGAATGGATTGTCGCAATGTTCTTCTTTCTTTGACGGTGCGACAGGACGATCGAATGGTGACCAAGGTGCTGTAAGCTCTATGACCCTACTTCCGTCCTCTAGTCAGCAAGATGGTTTTGCCAATCTGCGCACGCTGAAGATGCTTACCACTTCGAGTCAGATCCAAAAACATGTACTGTTGCAACAGCAGTAACCTCAAGTCAAAGCTAGCCACCTCTCGTCTGCAGCGAGCCTTTCGTGGACCGCCTCCACGACGTCGCCCGAAGCGAGGGACTTTGACTTTGCCTGGACATGAGAACGGTATTGAACGAATAGACGAGCGGGTGGTAGGAGGGGACGAAGCCGATTGAGGTCGTGCTGCGTCGACAACGTTTCGAGGACTTGGGCGAGCAATTAGGGGGTGTAGAATGCTCGCTGTTGGCATCGGTTCGGAGTGTGCCTACGAGTTCTGAGTGTTGAGCCGGTATTCTTCCCCCAAAACTCGAGCCAGTGTTCAGTCCTCACGTCCTGTGAATGACGGTTCAGTCATTGAGATGGCGAGCTCTATCGGTTCGTTTTGGGTTCCGCGTGGGTTCGCCGCCGGGGCCGTAGCCATGCCGCTTGATGAAGAAGGTGAGGTTCCACAGAAATTCAGCTTTGCCCAAGATCTAGCAATGCTATCGAGCGATTGGTGGGGCCCCGGGCGTTGGGTCTTCGGAGATGGTCGTGGTCGGGAAACGCATTGGATGTCGAGGAGGGCGGTCGAACGAGGTGCGTTTAGTTCTGCCTCGAGACATGCGACGTCGCGACTCTCTGGTCGTTGGCACTCTTTGTGGCTGGCATCGTCTGGGTCGAGGTCGAGAAGACTTCAGTTTTCTTAGGGCTTTCTTAGTCGTGGAGTGACGAAGGCAGGAGCGAGTGGTTTAGGTCGTCCTCGGGCGACTCGGACAGAATGGAAGGCAGTTGGGCATTTGCGCCTGACAATGCCGGGGTTGACCCGAACCGCCATGCGGACAAAGACACAATGGACGCATCGCGCCTTCCCGACATGCACTCATGCACCTCCCGACACGGGACTCGAACCGTTGCTCGGCAGGCAAAAATTCCGTCAACCTTCATGACAGTGGCGCTTGCCAGCACTGCCTTCCACGATATTACGTCTTGGATGCTTGGCGCACAACAGTCAGAACACTGCTCTGCCCCAACCTCGTTGAAGACAAGGAGCCGGGGAAAAGGCCTCGTGACCGGCGTTGCCAGTAGGTAGGAGCCGTCCTTCTCCTAGTTCTCTCATGAAACGTCTGAGGAAGTTTCAAGCCACTCTTTGCGCATAATCAAGCCACAGACCTTGCGTTCATCGTTAAGAAAACCATAGGAAGTCTGAAAAAGGGTTGTTCTAATTTGGTTGCGTGACGGATGAGGCTGGATGGCCTGAGCCCCTACCGCCCAGACAAATGATCAACAGAGGTGGTATTCGCTAGTCGGACCAGACAACGCATTACTCCTATAGGCACGGGTATATGTCAACAGGACCGAACAGGACCACTAAGATCGCCTTGCCGCACTCGATCTCCATTTCCGTGAGACCTAAAAGTGCTAGGTCCCAAGCTGTCGGATCACCCAAGGAACGCCGTTCCCTCGCTCAAACGCCTTGTCGTTTCCTTAGCGTGAGGGGGTGCGTGCACACACAACAACAACACACCGACAATCTGGCTAATCTTATCAACAGATTAATCGTATCCTATTATAACTCAACGAAATCTACACCAAAAATCATATTATTTTAATCGCTCGTATCGCTTGCATTTGCTCTTAGTATTTCTATTATCTTTTATCGTATTATCGTAGTACAATAGTAGCCTTTCCCAACAAAAACTAGAAGGTACTTATAAATCTAATAATTTATAGTAGCGAGCCTACCCGTAATATCGCTATCGCGGTTAATATTTACGTTCGTACTATTTAGCGGTATAAACGCAATTTCAACCTTATTAGTAACCCTTTTTTATTATTTCGAACGTCCCAAAATGCCAAAAAGCTTCCTATATAAGCGATAGAAGTAAAGTACTATATCGATTCCCTATTAGAATAACCGTATTTAATATCGAATAGGAAGTTTTTAAATTATTCGTTTTAAAACTAGCTATATACCTCGACGAAATATACAAATTCCTTACCGAAGATTACAATATATATATATCGACTAAGACCGTACAACGATACTTCTATTAAAAGTATTAGAAAAAGAAGAAATTATCGCTTAAAGTAGTATAATAGCAGCCTAAATTAGTAATAGAATAGATAACGAAGATATCGCTATTTACTATAGAAATATTCGTTTTTTATAACGAATTTAGTATAGACCGATAAGATAAAGTTCATCGTATTGGATAAGCACCCTACAGCGCTATCGTAATATTAATAAGCAGGTTTAAACGTAGTAAGCAATATTATATACTCCCGGATATATCGGTTAATAATATATTCGAATTATTAATATTTAAAGGTACGATAAATATCCCTAACTTTATATCGTAGCTAGAGCGACGACTACTCCCTTAAATAAACCTTTTTCCTAACCGTAATAGTATTCTAATAATAAATAATACTAACTAGCATCTATACAACGAAATATACTACGCGTATACTAGTATTAATATCCTACTTTAATATTTACCGCTATACTCCCTAGAATTCAACCTAATCGAAACGTACTTTAATAATTTTAAAAAATATATAAAATATATATACAGTAATAAGGGTAGCAATAATATACTTAATAGCAAATTCCCTACCTTTCTACGTCGGATAATTATAATAGTTAGGCACCATATAGAATAAATCCGTAGTTATTTTAGGAATGCGAAACTAGCGATAAAGGATATTAATAATATAAATAAAAACTACGCAACAATATATATTAAAGAACTTAAAGAATTTAAACGGATTAATAATATAATTAGGCGGCGGTAAATAAAATATATTAGAATATATTAAAATATATTAGAAAAAAGTATTATTTATATTGTAATTTAATACTAAAAATACTAAATCTATTAATCTATATAATAATACCAAAGTATTAAAAATCCTCCTCTTTCGCTATAACTCGATTCGATTATTTATTATTCGCTAGGACTACTAGCGGTAATATTACCTACTATAGAAGCGAGAGTTCTAGCGACGCTATATTCGAAGGCAATATTAAACCGAAGATCTAAAGTAATATACTAATTAATTAAAATCTCGAAAGTAAGTAATAGAGGGTATACTTACTATAGTTCAATTACATTACTAATACTACGTACTCCTCTTTAAGGAAGTTTTTAATACTATCTCTAAACGCCGTATAGAGCTCTAAAGAAAACCCTAACCGTATAAACCATTCTACCAACTAGTCTTTGAATATAATAATATTTAAAGGTACTACTAGATCCCGGAGATTCTTATATAAATAAAAGAGAATTAAATATACCCGCGCAACGTTTAGAACAATCCCGATATAATACTACTTATAAAACGATTTAAAAAATTCAGTAATAAACTTTTTTAGTAAGCGGCTAAGCGGGGGAAGCGGTAATAGTAATAATCGAAGGTCGAAGGTAAAGGGTATAGGCGGGCGGTAGATTAAGGAATATATAACCTCCTCCCTATCCTTCTCCTCCTCACCAGCTACTAATAGCAATATAACCGATAGGGGTACTAAAGGTACCGCTAATTTATAATATAACCATTTCCTATTACTAACAATAGTAGTAGTAGAGGTAGGAGGGGGGTTAGTACACTTAATAGCGAGAATCTCTCGGTCGGTTAACTACCTATAAAAAGCGGTAATTTAATACTTTAACAACGTATACGAATCGATAATCATTACCCTACCGGGTACTAGGAGAGCGCCAGCTATTTAATAACTACCTACAATAATAATAGTAATTATAGAACTAGAGCTATAAGGGTAAGGAGGGGGGAATTAAAAGTATTAAAAGTATAGCAGGAAATAATATTAATAATATAGAGGGTAGGAAGGAGGAGGGTATAGAGGGTAAGGATATAATTAATATAAACCTTTAAAATTATCCCTCCTTAATATAATTTATAAGAAACTATTTATAGTCTTTATATTAACACTACTATTACTACTATTAACATTATTAATAATATTAACGTTAACTAAGAGATTATTATTGCCGCCGCGTCTCCCTCCCCCTCTTCCACTCCCGCTATATTAAGTAGTATTCGTAGCATTCTTTACTATAATCATCTTATATAATATTAATCTAGGCGGTATTCGTATAGTAATCGAACTTATCGCAATAGCCTCTATCTATTTACCCGTATCTWTAACTATAAAGTTATAATAGTTCTTACTACTATCGAGGATATAATACATCTAGTAGTCAATACCCTTATTATAATTCCGGTAATTATAACTATTAATATACTTCTATACCTATACGAACTCTTAGTACGTAATACCTCTAGTTTTAACCTTACCCGTACGCGCCTCTCTCTTGCAATCTAATTCATCGAATCGATTTACTTTTTACAATATTATATTAATTATAGACTTCCTCCTAATACCAGTAGAACTAGGAGTACGAAAGCTATATAAAGATTATATAGTATAAGGAGTCTATATAACGAAGGGGTTTAGCATACTACAAGAGGGGGATAGGGTAAAGGGTATACTAGAAACTAAAGGGGGTAGCGGTATTAACGCTAGCGCTATCTCAATAGGCGGCTCGATTAATTGAAATTTATAAGAAATTGAGAAAAGGTAGTACTAAGTAGTATAGCGAAGGTACAACTTTATAACCCCCTTATAATCAATATCGTTAAAATTATTAATAAATATATTAGTAGGGACGGTCTTACTATAAACTATAACTTTATTTCGACTATTATTATTTTAAACGGTAATAGTATATATCACGTTATAGAAGGCAATTTAATACTATACCCTAGTAGCTATAGCACTATCGATAATCTCTTATATATAACCCGCTTATAGCCTTCTAATCTCCTTAAGTAAGCTTATCCCAAACCGCTATAAATAGAACTCACTACCGTCTTATTTAACCTCTACCTCTTTATAAGTATTATAATCCTCGATAGGCTAAAATTTATTACGGATAGTAATAATATACGTACTTATAATATTAAATTATACTTATATAAATTTAAAATAAATAGGCTTAGGAGGCGGCGTTAAAGCAACCGGCTTACGGGCACGGGGTTTAGCCGCGGCAGCGGCCGCAGGTCTAGAGGCGGCGGGTCGAAGTTTAGAAGTAGCCGGCTTAATAAGAAAGGCCACCTTATTATTATTATTATCGCCCAAATAGTAAAACGAAATTTCGAAAGCCCTCTTCTTAAGGGTAAAGCGGATAGGGAGATTTTACTCAACCTAATCCTCATTACTAGAGTCTTCGTCTTCTCCGCTAATAACTTCGATAGGAGCGGCGGCGGCCAATTAGATAAAAAGGGACGAGCGTAATCGAGGGTCCTCTTTTACCTCTACCTCTATCTCTAACTCTAGCTCTAATTCTATCTCTAACTCTAAAATAAAGTCTCGAACAAACTCCTTACCTTTCTTACTAGTAGTTTTACTAGTAGTAGCCTTCTTCTTAGGGGTAGCCTTCTTAATAGGGGCAACCTTCTTTTTAGGAGCAGCCTACTTAAATAAACCAGCGATAGTTTCAATAACCTCCGCCTCAACGAAGGTACGGCTCTTCTTTCTAAAGCGATTAAAAGCGCGTTGTAAAATTATTAGACTAGAATCTTCCTAATCATCATCGTCGAAATAGACCGAGGTCGTACCGCTTCGAGTGCGAGACCGCTTTAAAACGGCGGGCTTTTCTTTCAAAATTAATTTGGGAAGTATTATCGCAATATATTTAATTAATTACGAGGGGTTTATTTACTTTAACGATAAAATGTAGCGATTGAGAGCTTTAATTTAGTATAAAAATCGTTGTATTTGAATAAAATTAGTAAAATTGTCGGTGTATTATTATTGTGTATGCACGCACCCCCTCACGCCAAGGAAACGATAAGGCGTTTGAGCGAGGGAACGAGACTGATTGGCGTTGAAGGCGTTGCCGTTTTTTACATATGACAGTGGCGCTTGCCAGCACTGAAATCCACCATGCAGCCTCTTGGCAACAACGTTCTTGCCCCCAGCCTCGCAGTCGACATGGGAAAAGGGGACTCGTGACAACTGTGCCGGCAAAGGAAGTAACATCCGCCGACATAGCGGCAATCACCCATGTTTCACCTACCAACAGAGTCCAAAAACAACGAAAGGATTGTACTCGGTTAACGCGGATGTGGAGCAGTCAACTTCGAGCCCTTTAGTCGCCTTCCTATTCCATACTTATTTGGTGTTGCCTGGGCGTTTCACTCGCATTCTTCATGTCACCTCCCCGCCCCTACACCGACAGCCCGTCTCTCATGTACGGCGGAAGCTTCCAAGCCATCTCTTCTTCCGCGCACCCAGTAGGCAACGATAGCCACCCGTGTTTCACCTACACCTCTGCTTGGATGTAAAACGTTAGCTAGCTTGGTACATCATGCAGACAAGAAACAGGGGCACGGCGTGCGTACCTCTATGGGGACTCAACATCAAGTACTTTTCTGTATGAAAATCAAGATTTTTCGCCACCCCCAAAAACCATTCTAACAAGTTATATCCATGCAGAGGTGAACCAACAGAGTCCGAGAGGATTGTGCTCGTTTAGCGCGGATGTGGAGCAGTGAGCCTCGTGTCCTTTAGTCGCCTTCCTCTTCCATGACGTGGGTCCAGCCACCTGCAGCCCTCACATTGTATTGTAGCCCTCCAACATTCTTTTTCCCCTTCCTCTCTCGTTCAGCACAATCAACACACTTCTTGTGCCCACAGATCCAAGACTCCGCCTTCTTCACACCGACCGGCTCCAGTCCATGCCAACGTGATATGACTTTTATAGTCGGGTCATGCCAGCATCATGCACCTGAGCATCCGAAAGATATCCCAACTTTTGTAGGCTGGCCATTTTTCGAACTACTTTCCCATCAGCTTTGACGTCGATATCAAGACGCTCTGCGTTTGAGAACTAAAGCAAACGGTAACTTACCCACTTAGAGGTATCTACCTTCTCGCTCGATGCAAAACTGACAGTCACACCAGCCAACCGCCTTCACCAAACCCATCTCCAAGTCCAACGAAAAAAAAGTCCAAGTCAACAACACAAGACAAACAGCAATACCTTTTACACAACAACCCACGCAATCTACAACACATCGCATCACAGATCCCCCGCGGCCGCAGCAAAAAATGTCAACCCCACCAACAACCCTAGACCTAGCCATAGCGGCCGGAGCCGCCACCAGCACGGCTACCGCTCCCACCCCCGCCTCCACATGCGACCGCGAAGGCATGGTCGACCTCTCCCAAATGGAGGGTCTTCCCCAAAAGCGGAGCGTCTGGGCCATTCCGAACTGGCCCGAGTCCCTAGCCGGCATGACTGCCTGCTGCAACCTGAAAGCCGACAACGAGGTGCACATGGCTGGCCCCGACGGGTGCGCATTGTGGTGTTTGATTCCGGACGAGTTCCTCTTTGAAAGAAATGAGGATGGGACGAATGGGAAGAGGAGGGATGGCACGGTCGCTGCGTCTGCGATGGATCAGTGCGTTAAGATCAAGGGCAACTTGACGGGTCCGTACATTACGATTTGGCAGGTTAAGGAGGGGGCGGCGGCGGCGACAGGAGCGTGGTCGGGGAAGATGTCGCTGAAGGCGGTGGTGGGGACGCTGGCTTGGGGGCTGGTGGTTGTTGGGTTGCTTGGTTGAGGTTGTGTGGCATTACGTTATGTAGAGGTAACGTACGTAATTGATTGTTCCTTCCGTCTTACTCGTGTGTGCCGTGATTTTGGGATAAGTTCCCGAAAGAAACAAAGAAAAGAACGGGTTTCTACCTACTTGCAACGTTGGCGTAGGTATACGAAGCGGTCTTGCGGTACTTCTCACCAACAAGGAAGCCTCACAGCCTCGTGTGGGATACACCTGCCAGTCATGCTGCATGCACCCCTCCATGGGGAAGCCACTAGTATAGATATAAGGAAGGAGGCTGTCACGATGAGAAAGAGCACAAGGCTATGACAGATATAGAAGGAAGGAAGCCATTCGCAAACGGAAGGAAGCCAGGCACAGAGGGAAAGCCGGTACCTGGCGATACCTGACAGGAAGGAAGGTTGGCCACGAGATTCCTGGTATTCAAAGACCGGCCTGCCCAGGCCTTGGGAGCTGTTCTCGTCTCCTCCTCTTCATCACATTTTTACTTCACATCATTACCCCCGTCAACTTCTTACCATACGCTCACTGGATTGTCTTTCAGGCCCCCATTTACCTCGACCTACCTGAAACCATGAAGTTTCTCCAACTCATCGTAGCCACCACATCAGTGGCACTAGCATCTCCCTTCTCCCGCGATAGCTCTGGGACTCAGCAAGTCAACATCAATCTCCAAATCAACAAGGTCACCTCGGAGTCTACCATCGAGGTATGGAATGAAGACCACACTCAAATGTTGACCCAGTCCTGCTCGACCTCTCTCGCTCTCAAGACCGGTCGGACCACCAAGAGCCCTATCGCCTTCGATGTTGACCAAGATGGCTTTGGAACCCTTACCTTTGGCAACAAGACTTATACCGTCAGCGGGAACTCGGAGGTTTCTGGCGGTATCGAGTGCAACAGCATCGTCAGCGGCACCGAGACACTGATTAGCTGCACTGTACCGGGAGTCTCCCCAGAGGTGTTGCGACTCAACACCATCACCCTCGCTCAAAGAAGCATACTGCCAAGCTGCTTCCCTGGCGGGCCTCTCGAGATAGCCGAGGTGGCACGGGTTGCTAACCAGGACGGCCCCCGAGTTATTTCTCTTGCCGAGACTATGCGTACGTGGCAGCAACTGGACTTGGAAGCGGCTGCTTTGGCAGGCAATCAGACGGTCAAGGTCGAGGACAACAACGTGGAGGCACCTTCGAAGCGGCAGTATAACCCTTGTTCTCAGTGGTCGCCGACTACAATCAGGGAAGGCGATGGAGATCCTCACCAGACGCCAAAGCACATCCAGGTGACTGTAAGTCTGCTACATACCTAGCGATTGCACCACCTCCTCAACACCTCCTCCTGACGCTGCCACCTCTATGCCAAAGTAGCTGAACAGAGCTAACCCCATACAACCACGTCAGGAAGCCATGGACTGCGGAAACGGCGAATGCAGCATAGCCCATACCGAAGTCCACTCCATGACCATCCGTTTCACCGCCGGTGCCAAAGTATTCCAGTGGATCAGCGGCGGGTTCCGGGTCGAGCAGTCCACAAAGACGGGCAGCATCAAGGAATGCCGCGCGGGCGCGCACGATTGGGTCGCAGCCTGGATGAAGATGGGCCGGACGTCCTACCGAGTCCGCAACGGCTTGTTCAACTCGTGCACGGGGTCCCAGCCGCAGGGCCCTGTCTTCACCATCACGTCGCCGAACGCGAACAACCACGGCGGTAACCCCTATTGCGTCCGTGGAAAGCGGTACGTCCGCAATTTGGGAGATAGCTGGGATGAGGCTCCGAAGCCTGGTATACCCTGAGCCGGACGGGGCGGTTGTCGGGCCACTTGACTTTTCCCGGCCTTCGTTGGCGTCCTGTAGAAGGCGTACGACTACCTAGAGTACCTTACTTGTTCATTTCAGCCTACCTTCAGATAATAGACTTCATCTCTCCCTTGCTTACCTGCGCACTCTAGATTCACAATATGGCCTAGCGAGAGTTAATTGTTATGAACACCGTGCCCACCGTTCCTGACCGGAGCGGGTCCGGAGCGCGCCGGACCCCACACGGAGTTACTAATTGGGACGTCAAAGCTTTGGCCGAATTGCTTATCGCGCCTATCATCCTTATCGTGATGGAGGGGTAATTGGCAACGCCAAACAGCCATTGGACTTTTCTTGCATGTTCCAAGACTTTGATCGTGGGGACTTCGAAGCAAATAGCATCGGGAAAGGATCAAACACTCCGATCTACGGGAGGAAGGAGAGCCTCAATTCGGCAGGATTTCCGATGGGACACAAGCCGGGAAGACGGAGGGGAGGGTAAGAATTTTCTTCTTCACTATTCCCTCTTCTTTCGCAACACTTTCTCCTCTCGGCTTCTCGATCCTGACGGCCACCAGCCTCGGAAGATCACCGAGTTTCACGCTCACGGCTCATACAATCGTGGACGCGTCACCACCGAACCAAGTCTCAATACTACGACGTCGCGCTTCTCACGACAACCTCATTCGAGTCACTCGTTGGTAAACGTTTAGCCCCAGCCGTTTTACGTAATCGAGGAATCACTCATCTACGATCACGGCAACCAGCGAGCCGCGAACGACGACTAGATATATAACACGGCTACGACACCCGACCACATCGCCCACGATCAGCCTCAACTCCGATCCGAGCTCACCACCACCGACCTCCCCACGATGGCGCGCCTCAAACTCCCCCACCTCCGGCTCCCACCACCCCTCTCCTACATCCCCCGCCCCGCCCTCCACCTAATCGCCCTCCTCATCGCTATCAACTGCCTCGTCTGGGCCGGCGTCGGCATAACCCTTCACTACTTCCCCAAAATGATCACGCCCGCCGTGCTCTCCTACACCCTCGGCCTCCGCCACGCCCTCGACGCCGACCACATCAGCGCCATCGACCTGATGACGCGCCGGCTGATCGCCTCGGGCCAGCGGCCCGTAGCCGTGGGCACGTTTTTCAGTTTGGGGCATAGCACGATTGTGATCATCACCTGCATCGTCGTCGCTGCGACGAGTGGAGCACTGAGGGACAGGTTTGATAATTTTCAGAGGGTGGGGGGGATCATTGGCACTTCTGTGAGCGCGGCGTTCTTGATTGTGTTGGGCGTGGGGAACGGGTGGGTTTTGTGGAAACTGGTCAAGAGGTTGCAGGTGGTGTTGAGGGAGCAGAGGGAACGGAGGAGGAGGGTGGAGGAGGGAGAGGATCTGAGAGGGGAGGAGGAGCAGGAGGCGATGAATAACTTGCAGTTGGAGGGGGCCGGGTTCCTGGCGAGGGTGTTTAGGAGGGTGTTTGCCATCGTGGATCGCCCGTGGAAGATGTACCCGTTGGGTGTCCTGTTTGGACTGGGGTTCGATACCAGCTCGGAGATTGCGCTGTTGGGTATTGCGAGCATACAGGCGGTGCAGGGGACGAGTATTTGGTTGATTCTGATTTTTCCGATTTTGTTTACTGGTGAGTTCCCCACTTTGCAAGTTTGAGAGAGAGAAGATGATTGCTAACGAGATGCTACGACAGCCGGCATGTGTATGCTCGACACGACCGACGGCGCGCTGATGATGGCCCTGTACACGTCCAAGGCCTTCTCGAGAGACGTGGTCGCCATCCTGTACTACTCGATTGTGCTTACCGGGATCACGGTCGTTGTGTCGGCCTTCATCGGCGTCATTCAGATCCTGTCGCTTGCCTACAACGTGGCCGAGCCGACAGGGCGGTTCTGGGATGGAGTCGAAGCGATAGGTGATCACTACGACGTTATTGGAGGATGCATCTGCGGCTTGTTTGTCGTTGTCGGTCTGGCGTCAGTCATCATCTATCGCCCCTGGAGGAAGAGAATGGAGGACCGGATGGATGCAAGGAGCATATTGGATGTGGAAAGCCCGGTCGCGTCGCCCGCTGCGGTTGCGGATGGTGCTATCAGCCCGTATGCCGATAGCCCGGTGGTTACGCCTCTGGAACGGGTGCCGGAGCGGATTGTTTGAGACTTTGAGGGCCAGCGGAATGAAGGGGGTCTTGGCGAGAACGCGACGAATATAAGAAGCAATTGGATATTTGACGATCTTGACGATTAGATACCGGCCGCATTCGGGACGGCTTGGAAATAAACGACACGTGCATCTACGGGCAGTTTCCTTCATCAAACCTACCGTCTACAACATGGATGACCCCAAGACCCCCAGATGCAACCACGATAGCGACATTCTTCCTCGCAACATTCTTCCTCGCAACATTCATGGTTGATGCTGTGTTGATGTTGTGGTTGGCAATATTGAATGTCGTGTACATTCTCCAAAATGTCTGGCATGCCAGAGAAAACATTACTGTCTCCAATCCACGCAGGCAAGGACTGGGGGTAGGCATTCTAGACTTTGTGCGAGGACAGTCGGGTTCAACAACGTTGAGACAGGAAGGGGTTGGATGGAGGGGCGGGATGCATATTAAGGTTCTGACTCAGAATTCCGTTGGCAAAGCTTGGACGTCGAGGAGTTCAGAAGAGACATGAAGGGAATCATGAGTGAGTTAGTTGAACGTCCGGTCGCACGAGACTTCCCTTCTCGGTTTGTTGTGGGAACAGGGAGGGAGAAGAATCGTGAACCCGAGACATGGCTTTTACGGCAGCGCCTACCCATGGAAGGTATCATCGAGTTCCCTTCCATTCCTTCCTTCCTTCCTGTCTTCCTTCTTTCTTTTCCTTCCACTTCTACGCCACGCTGCCACCAATACCACGCACCAATGCCAGCCACTGTCAGTCCCGGTGCCGAAGGCGACAGCAACGATGTCTCGCATTTGCGCCTTCCGGGAATGACAAACATGACACCCTTCTAGAAGAAACGATAACCCGACGGGAAGACGCAATTACCGGACGAGAACGGCGCGCCCGCCGACCCGCCCAGCCAAGCCCCGGTACTTCGACCGGATGGACCCGACGGGTTACACACCTTGTGTGCAGCTAGCCTGGAATGCCTAGGCGAAGAATGCCCTAGGCAGATTACAGGACGTAGCAAGATGCAGCATCCCGAGCGCACCAGGAAGGAAAGGAAGCTTTCATTGACGGCGGCGTTTTCTCTCTTCTTCCTTGTGAGACATGAGTGCCATGAGGTTGTGGCTGCCTGGGTTGCGACAGGGCGTTTTGTGAGTGGGCGTAGCATCGTGGGCGAATTTGTCGTCGAATGGCGATGCGCGGCAGCAACACCGTGGTAGGGTCGGAACGGCAGTGTAAAACATTCTGCTGTGTCACCGGAACACGGGCCCTTCGAATCTGTGGGAATCTTGCGGGATGACTGGCTGGCAATGCCATCGCGACATGAACCCAATCTGCATTTGCAAGGAGGGGAAGCGTTTCACGGATGCGATGTCGTGGAATCTGGACTCGTATACCAGTTAGGCATCTTGGTAGGCTTTTCTCGTGCGAGCACTAGGTACCAACGAATTCTCCGCGTGTGCTTTGCGTCGCTATTGAACATCGTGATGCCCCTTAATACGATAAGCTTTGTGTCCGGACGGGAGCAACAAAGGATGAAGAACACGGCAGGAGACGGATAGGCAAAGTAACATACCTCGACATCTTCGAGGGATCGTCACATTCTGTCCGAAGCAATATGAACTCCTGCCATGTGCAAATTGCGTCGGAGAATGAAGAAATAACAAGATGCAAGGCAATATACCTCTACTCAATCGTCGCGGGCAGAAAGGAAGGTGAAATAACATAAAGGTTCCGGCTTGGCATCTCTACTCGCAATATTGTGATGGCGATGGCCAACTGAACAGCCGAGAGGAGCAAACAATAGGAACAAAGATAGAGGTAGAGAATGACATCCTAGGTGCACCGTGAAAGAGGTGGCTCTCGGTATGCTCATAAGGAGATCACGTTCATCTCGATCTCGAGGAGTTAAGGTTCATGGTTGCTTCGAAACGTAAATGCTTGCATCAGATACTCGATGATCTCAATGTGAACAATTGACGAATCGACGTCGAGCTCATTCCTCATCCAATTGTTCAATCACGTTCAGGCATTGACACTTTATCTCACGATCTAGCTCATTCAGCTCAGCTCGGGTACCAATTCACTTCACCGATCGAACAGCAGCTCACCGCCAGCCTCAGCAAGCCACAAACGTCGATCACTTTCCGATTGGTTGTGACAGCTCAACGCCATGGAAGTCCGATGATAGGAGGATGGAAGTTGAAGTGTCGTAGCCCCCTTTCACATGCATCTGTTAGCACACACCACGGCAAAGTGACAAGATACATCGACCAACCGTGAAGAAAAGAAGAAAAGCCATGAAGCGGATATAGGAGTGAAAGAAGCAAAAGCAAAGTGTCCACTAAGTATTGCTTGTTGAAGGCGTAAGGCGTCAGCCACTTCCGTCAGTGGACAATCTTCATTATTGAGATCAACGTCGAGTTAGGTATGTTTGATACGACGGTGGGACTTCGAGATCATTCACTATTACAACTCACTCACATCACCTTTCTCACTGCGTTTTCCCCTGAACATCTCGTATCGGACGAAGAACTATCTCATCACCACAACCACAAACACCAGAGTACATCTCAACCTGAAGATCGACAATGTAATCTCATACTCTCATCACGCAAACAAGACCAGCCCTCTACTTCTCATATCCAGATGTCCCTCGTATCTAACATGAACAAGAACGAAAAGGAACATGTCCAGCCATGTACCTTGAGGGAAACGCGACTCAGTAAAGCACTGTGTAGTAGGTACTTCGTCCTCTAGATTCACTGGAATTATCGCTTGCAAGGAGATCTCAAGAAGATCCCTAGGAGATATGTATCAAGGATGATCATGATCTACATTACCTACCCGTGCCTCGCCCCCACTTTAAGGGGTGCGAGTCTGGCGAGTCCCAAAGAAGTGGGTGGGGGCGAGGCACGGGTAGACTAGTTCAAGGATGATCATGATCTACCTTACCTAGTTCAAGCTGTTCAGCTCAATCCCTCATCAGCCCTACACAGAAGGATCTCACATACACTGATTGGTTGACTGGACTGGTCCTGAAAAAGGGAATGTAAGGAGGGAAAGAACAGGGCTCATCAACTGGGTGATGATACACCGCTAAACTGAGTCACACATTCCTGCCAACAGAAACGTAGGTAGAGAGTAAAGTTCTAACTTCTTGAGTGAGATACATAGAACTTTCATCGATGAGAAGTCAAGCTGTCCGCAATCAATGTGATACAGACATCACAGAACTTTTGTTTGGTCGAAGGTAAGGCAAGGTTTAGCTTGTAAGATTGATTCCTTTTGCTCTTTGAGACTTCGAGTCTGTTCATGTTCTCGCCGATCAACTCCCGGGTAGTATGTCAAGGAAGGCAGGCAAAGATGAGGTATTAATCCGTTCATTAAGTCTTAGGTATATGTAGAGGTATCCAATCCATCATCTTGTCCTTCATGCATGTCAAATTTTGAGGGATCCAGATCCAGCCCTTGACCTCCAGTGCTTCAGACATTCCATCCATCAAGTCCATCAAAGTTCATTCGTACATCCATTGTATCCCATGTCCCCATGTCTTTCCGTGTGACCCGGTGACCCTGTGACCCGTATCCCAAAAAAACCGATCTAGATGCCACCGACATCCAATCCCAGATACTTTGTATCCAAAAAGTAATTCCCAAACTGAGCCTTTCGCGACCCAAAGGTCCGGCCCCAAAAAAGAAGTGAAACCATTCTACCATCTCCAAGCGCACAACCATCTTCCCTCAAGGCCAGTGGCTTACCACTTCCAAGAAGCAAAGATAAAGTAATGGCTGATATACAAATTATACGTCGACAAAATGATCAACGGCAGCGTGTTATACCACTGCATCCCGTGAAACCCGACCCGATAAACCACCGCAGCGATCATACCACCCACATTAGCAATCGTCCACAGCGTGCACAGAACGCGCATGTTGCGGTACTTGTTGCTCTTATGGGCCTTCTTATCGCCCGAAGCCGCCCAGAGGAGCTCGATGCCGAAGAGGCGGTCCTTGATGGCGGTCAGGTAGGCGTACGACTGCACGACCATGATGTGCTGGACGTTGAAACCGTACTTGGCTTTGGCCCAGTACCGGAAGAGGACGGCGCCGTAGATGATGGAGGGGATGGCGAAGGCGAGGTTGTAGTACCTGAAGTACTTGGGGCGGAAGGCGAGGAGGAGGGTGCCGGGGATGGGGGAGATGAAGATGCCGAGGGAGACGGCGGAGTAGTAGAGGAGACCTGCAGAAGACGAGTTGAGTTAGCCAACTGTGATTGGTTGGGAAGGGGTGCTGAAGCAAGGGGGTACGTACCACAGAGATAGCACAACTTCTGCATAAAGTTCAAGTTGGAAGTCCAGAAGTGCTTGGTGGTCAAGAGAGTAGTGGAGCCGCGAGCCCAGCGCATCTGCTGCGAGAAGAAGGAGCGCGGGGTGTTGGGGCAGATACCGGTGGCCAAGCAGAGCGGGACGTACTTGACCTTCCAGCCGCGATCGACGGCGCCAAATCTGTTTGACTGGTGGTTAGCAACACAGTTCTATGCAGGGGTGAGGCGCAGGGGAAGGGTTTGAGGGGACTCGAGAGGTGACACACACCCGCCGCGCCGTATACGGGATACGGGGTGCATGTCTCACTCGAGTCCTGCCCAACCCTTCGCGCAGAACAAAGAAAGAAGAAACTTACCCAGTATGCACATCCTCCGAGAAACCAATCTCAGCAGTACCACCCACCTCTTCCAGGGCCGCGCGCCTGTACACGGCATTACTGCCGACGCAAATCGACGCACCCCACTTGTTTCTGTTGACCTGAACGACACGATAGAAAAGCTCCTGGGTAGCTCCAGCACCCTGCTCAACCCAAGTCTGGTCATCGGTGACCCTGAAGTACTGCGGGCTCTGAACGATAGCGGTCTTGTCATCGGCCATGTGCTCGACAACCAACTCCCTGAGGAAATCCGGACGGGGGCAGAAATCAGCGTCAAAGATGGCGAAGTAGTCACCCTCAGTGCGGGAGAAGGCCCAGCGAAGGTTACCGGCCTTGCGGAGACGAGGACGGTCATCGCGCACCATGTAGTTGAAACCGTATGACTCAGCGAGCGTACGAACCGCATCCGAAGCGCTATCGTCAAGAACATAGACCTTGAGTTTGGCGGCGGGCCAGTCAAGCTTGATGACGTGCTTGTAGGTGTTTTCGAGAATCTCGAGAGGCTCAGAGCAGCAGGGGAGGTAGACGTCGACAGTTGGGGCAGTCTCTTCGTTGATGGGGAATTGTTCGACCATTTGCTTGTGACCATCGTAGTCCCAGTCGCGACCGACGACGCCGACGAGGTAGGAGATGATGAGGTAGATGTTGAGGAAGCCGACGAAGACGCCGTACCAGGAGAAGATGGGGGTGCAGATGGCGAAGAGCCACATACCCGCCGAGAGAGTCAGGAAGGAGATGATGCCGAAGATGTAGAGAGGGATGCGGTTGGTGGACACATAGCGGAGCTTCTCCTCGTCATCGGGGCCGGTAGGGAAGACCAGGCCGGGTTCTTCTTTGGGGCAGTAGGTGTCCCGGAAGGCCCAATAGCTGCGCTTGAAGGGATTTCTGCTCTTGCGGGGCGGCGAGCCGGACTTCTCCGGATCGGCGCCGGCAGGGGCAGCGGCAGCCCGGCCCTGCTCGACATCGCCAGCAGGGCTCAAGACACCACCGGTCTTCTCATCAAACTCTTGTTGAGGAACCTCTCCTGCTGGAGGAGCAGCGGGGGCAGGAGTCTGTTTACTCAAGGTTAGCTGCTGTACACCTTGTGAGACCAAAGCACAACTTGGGTGTTCCCTTACAATAACATCGACAGGTAGTTGTAGCTGGGGAGGAGGACGGGCAACAGGAACCGGAGGAGCACGAGCGGAAGCAGGAACCACAGGGGCAGGAACCGCAGGCGGTGCTGTAACAACAGGCGAGGGAGGATTTTCCTGTAAGAAGGTCAGTCATCAACATCTGCAAAACATAAACTCGTGGTGTTGTTGCACTTACACTAGAAGGTCTCCTCGAAGGCCCTTGGGATGATGCGCTGTCCGAAGAAGGATCTTGGAAGGGATCTGTGAGATAGCTGTTACCAGCCACGAGTGTGGGCCTGGTATCTTCAGCAGGAGGCGGTGCCATGATGTGTGGCTAAAGAGATCGAGATGATCTAGATGGAATGGAAAGAAGGGAAAGGATGATCTGTCTGCACTGCCCAAGACCGTTTAGGGCTTGTGTCTTGAAGATCGTGAACTCTGAAGAAGAAAGACAATCCGAGACTCACGAACACTCGTCGAAGGAGTCATATAAAGGGAAGTTTTGGGAGCCATCCTTGGGACCCTGCATGCCGTTCCCGCCATCTCGCAAGCGAAGAAAAAAAAAAAGTCAAAAAAAAAAAAGCCACACGCCCACACATGCCCACCCAAAGACATCGGTGAGTCCATCACTAGAGAAAGACACAAGCGACAAGCAATGAGGCTCAAGACCAGGGTACCTGAGCTAGTCGGTGCTAGCGGCGACGATCGCTTGCGATAGAGGACCGGTGGGGACACCCCAAGATCCCGTCCATGTGGGGAGTGAGAAGTTAGGGTAAGTACCTTCATGGCCAGGGGCGGTGAGTCCTATACGGTGTACCTGGGGCAACAAGTCTCCCACCCACTCCGTGCTAGTTACATCCGACCTTGAAGCAAATTAAGAGAAGGGAAAGAAATGCAGTGTACCGTGCTGTGTGATGTGATATTTGATACAGGGATGCTTGATATTAAAGCCTCGTGATGGGGCTTGAGAGGCGTGTCTAGAGCATGCAACTGCGCTGAATTCCCAGGACTAATCCAATTCCTGCCGTGGTCTTCCCCGTGGCCTGTAAACGGGCTGGTGCAACTCAGATTTTGCTGCGCTTTGCTGCGCTTTGCTGCAGGTACCCTCGCCAAAGCTCCGAGTCGAACGGTGTGGTGTATTAGGTTAATGTCTTGGCTAGGATATCAGATAGAGTAGAGTAGCGCTCATCATCGACGCGCTAGATAACAACCATTGTGGAGGATTGGTGGATGCCGCTCGAGAACACAGGTGGCCGACTGCGAGCTTCGGAGCCGCGCCGGTAACCAGGTCCATGTCGAACTCCGATGCAGAGAAGGTGACGGTGCCTTCTGAATGGTACGCCTCCGACCCAAAAGACACCAAGCCGAGATGGGATCCGGCTGATACCAGGCCGTTGCGCCATAGGTATTGCAACAACGGCGACACCTCCGCCGCAAAGGTTGTGTGATTGGCCGTCGCTACCCAGGTAAACACGTTGGTACCTCTCTCATTATGGCCCTGATACAAAACACTGGGTACAAAAGTTGATTAGAGTTTGCTTTCTCATCCGTCAACCGGGACGATGCTGCCTTGACCGGCCGCTTCTCGGATGATTTGCAAAACTTACAACTCTGCATCCCCGATAGTCTGGGTGAAGCACGTCTTGGTCATATTCGCATCGAACCCGAGTGGTTCGGCATGGCCAAACCTCCCCACCCAGATCATGATCTCGGTCTCTGCAGTCTGCTCACTGAGTGCCTTTGCGGCATTACGATCAGCGAACATGTCGAACGCCACATTGGCAGATGTGCCGTCGTTGGCCAGGCCGTCATGGTCAACCACCCGCGCCGGGCGAGGCGTCGACCCCGGACCCATGGACCATTGGGCGGAGAGGACCAATGCCGAGATGTTTGACAAGGGTGTCGGCAGACCTGGAGCCGTCAGTTTGACGTGGGGGTAGGAGTGGACCGTCTCCGGATCCGACGACCACGACCAGGTCGCGGCAAAAGCAGGCGGTGAGTCTTGGACCTGAAGATAGAGAAGACAAGAAAAGTCAGTCGAAAGTGAGACAAACTAAAAAAGGGGCCGAAGAGCGAAGGAGCAAAAAGGATGTGACAAGAAGAGAGACGGGCCACTGCCAGGCGGCTAAGGCGTCATCAACTTACGGATATGCATTGGAATCCTTTAACGTCAGGGTTCCAGGCATTGGCGTTGACTGTGAGTTGTTGTGAAGGTTAGGTGTGTGAAATGAACAAAACAAGTATGGCGTGCCTGACTAGACTCGTGCTGAGGCTGACTGGAACTGAGACTATTGATGAGTGCTGAATGAAGAGCGGAGACATACAAGTCATGTTGTTGGAAGGTATCGTGTAGGCCGTTCGCCCGCAAACGGTGGTATCGTAGGCTCCGGCAGTGGTCTGGCCCCAGAGGCCGACAGCTAGCAGCACTGCTAGACGTGCTAGTACCGACAAGCGAAGACGTGGTTGGAGAGTTAGCGCCGCCATTGCATTTGTAGACTGGAACAATATCGAGAGCTGCTTTCAGTGAGTCGAAGTTTCCCCGCGGCGTATGTAATGTCGAAGTCGGGATTAATGGACGATGTGATATGAGACAGCAAATTCTGTGTAACGAAAGAAAACGAGGGAGAGCGTCGTTTTGGAGCAGCACAAACCCGCGTCTGTACTGCCACACGGATCTGCATCCCATGTTTCGAGAAGACCGGAAAGCTCTGACACGCCAGCATATCCTCTACCCGTGGGATCGCCGTCTCCGTTATTCCTTCGTATTTCTCGCGACTTGCGACGATGGGCAACAAAGAACGGCCGTGTGAAGCAAGCCACTGAGGCACAAAGCGGATGTAGGTACCAAGGAACGAGCCAACAGGGTGCCTTGGCTGCGTCACAAACCATCTCAGCTCCACGCGTCTGGCGCATGGGAGAATCGCAGTGTTGTGGGGTGAATCCCATTGTCGGTCCATGGTCCATGGTCCACGGTCCATTACTTGCGGTTGGCCGGTTGGCCGGTTGGCGGTTGGTTGGCGGTGGCGGTCAGACAGTGGACGGGGATAACAGCAAACAGACAACGGACAATTCCGCAGTTTTCCCTTCCCATTGCCGTCCGCTGCGTCCACTGCCTCCCCCTTCTCCGCCATCGCTAATCTCCTGAGTTTATCGCGTTTGTAGATGATGTGAAGCAGGGTTGCTATGTCAGGGCCCTGCCGAGTCAGGTCCCGAACCGAGTATGATCGGCACCTCCATTGGTGACAGCTCAGCGGTGCCGAGCGGTGGCTGCACTGGCTGGTCCCGGGGGCCACGCTAACGACCACTGCGGGTTGGTAAACAATCGTGGCCAAGCACGCGCTAATCCGGAATGCGTAGGGCGTCACGAGCCGTCCTGGCTGCTGGCATCAGTGGCCCCTGTCTAGCCCGTCCAAACCCATGTTAGAGCCGCCGCCGATCCCCTTATCTTGGGAGAGCCCAAAGAAACAAACTCCGGCCGGACTGTTTTGCGGGTTGGCAATGGAGCCCAGACTGAGGAAAAGCCTCGATCTCGACTGCATTGCGATCAGCCTTCAGATACACGAGTTTGGCTTGAGTGGGCTTAAGCCACAAGTGCCCATCTTCGCCTTATCCAAGCGCAACAACGAACGTCTTGCCAAGTTTGATTTGCTTGTCACAGTCATCACCAACAACTGGCCGATAGCGGTAAAGCTCACCGCATTTAACCTTGCGCAACAGAAAGCTAAGCGCGGGAAAGGAAGGTGACAGTAAAGTGTGGACAGCTGAGAGAGATATTGGAGCAGCAATGTGTGTCTATACTCCGATTACTTGCAAATTCGTGAGCAATACCATGCTGGCTGCTTCTGTGCCGGATCGTCGAGAGAGTACTGTGGTATTCATCACGGTGGATACTTCTCCATATTGCGGACACCCATGCCCAGTGGTGAAGATCCCCCACTTTATCGTGCTGAAACAACAATCCCCAAGAGCGGTGCGTACCTGGGGAAAGAGACGAATGGGAAACAGGCTCGGGGACCAGTCCAAGGTGCCGGACTTGTCGGTGTTCAGAAAGTGGTGACACGAAGTCGAATGCCCGAGGGAATAAGTGAGCTTGGCACTTTTTCTGGCCCCAGTCCAGCATGGGTTAATCATGGGTAATCCCACCCAGCGGCAGGGAACAATGGTGCCGGTGAGAAGGCGGACAACGGACGGACTGCTGATGGACTGTGACGACACCCGGATGCGTGATGGCTTCTGTCATGGGTGACCCCTGGCGGAGACGGGTCTTTCTGCGCCAGGCCCATGAAGAAATCATGTTGTGACGAGAAGCCGTAGCCCGACATGGTGCTAGAAAACTCTGGAGATGGCGTAGATAATTGCTCACTGCATCGGGAACAGACTTGAGCACCTCTTCCAGACGTAGGATATATAACAATATCCCCGAGACACTCCTAGCAGCCTTAACCCCTGGGGGCAAAGCACATCGTTCCAAGACATTCGGACAACACAGAAGTATCAAGTCCTCTTTTCACTCTCTTTTCCACTTTGATCAGCAGCACATCGGGGCAACATGGACGCCAACCACACTCACCATTGCTGTTGCTCCCGCCGGGAGGGCCCCCAGTCGCCCTTGCTTTCTCCATCACCAGGCCCTCTTACTAGATCACTCCCCAGCACCCACTCGCTCGCTTCCGCTTTGAGCCCAGGGGCCTCGACACCAGGCTCGTGGAACGCCCATCCGTGGTCTCCAGGAAGCTCAAACACTTCACCGCCCAGCACACGTTCAGGCTCGCCAGAACTCAAGGTGAGGTTTCAGACCGAGAAGGTCGACACTGCTCCACGAGTAGATGTGACTGAGGTGCTCCCTACCGTAACCAAGTCGGTGAAGAGCATCTGCTTTGTCGGTGCTGGATTTGTTGGTATGTTCACCGGTCCGAGTTGTTTCAGAGAGAGAAGATTGCTAACCTTGATCGCATAGGTGGACCAACTGCTGCCGTCATTGCCTACCACAACCCGGACATCACGGTCAACGTTGTTGATCTCAACGAGCAGCGAATTGCGGCTTGGAACTCGAGCCAATTGCCAATCCACGAGGATGGTTTGTTGAAGGTTGTAAGGACAGCTCGCGATGGTACCTTGGACACCATGGTGAAGATTCCGGGCCTTCCCAGATCACTCAAGCTCGATGCCCGCACCCCCAACCTGGTGTTCTCGACCAAGGTGAACGAAGCCATCGAGGTGGCTGATGTTATCTTCATTTGCGTTAACACACCCACCAAGACCTATGGCCTGGGAGCCGGGTCGATGGCCGATATCAGCATGGTGGAGGGTGCTAGCAGGACTGTCGCGCAGCACGCCAAGAAGGGAGCCATCATTGTCGAGAAGAGCACTGTCCCATGCGGTACAGCCCGTGTTATCCAAGATATTGTGAGTGGACTTGTCGATGCTCGAACTGGAGACAGTGATGCTGACAGCGACTAGTTCAAATACTACCGCCCCAATGACGACTTTGAGATTCTTTCGAACCCCGAGTTCCTTGCCGAGGGTACCGCCGTCGAGAACCTCATGCACCCGGACCGTATCCTGATTGGCAGTGCCCGCACCTTGGCCGGCATGAAGGCGGCAGAGAGCCTCAAGAACGTATATGCCGCCTGGGTTCCTCAAGAACGTATCATTACGGTCAACACCTTCAGCAGCGAGCTGTCGAAGCTCGTCGCCAATACGATGCTGGCCCAGCGCATCAGCAGCATGAACGCTGTCAGTGCCATGTGCGAGGAGATTGGTCTGGGATCCGATGTGGATGATGTCAGCCTGGCCCTTGGACAGGATTCGCGAATCGGGCCCAAGTTCCTCCAGGCAGGTGTGGGTTTCGGTGGTTCATGCTTCGAGAAGGATATCCTCAACCTGTCGTACCTGGCGAGGGAGCTGCACTTGGATGTTGTTGCCGACTACTGGCTGGGTATCCTGAAGATCAACGAGTATCAGCGTGAGAGGTATGTGCACAGGGTTGTCAAGGAGTTGAACGGTTCGCTCCGTGGAAAGAAGATTTCCGTGCTGGGCTTCGCCTTCAAGGACGGCACCAACGACACTCGCAACAGCATTGCTGTGCACATCATCAAGAGCCTGGCGGAGGAGATGCCGTTGGAGATTGCCATCTTCGACCCTGGGTGCGCTTCCAACGAGATCATGGAGGAGATTGAGAAGATTGGCTTGACCAAGGCTCAGCTGGAACGCGTCAAGATCTGCAGCAACTGGCGCGACTCTGTCAAGCAGGCGAGCGCTGTGTGCATCCTGACCCAGTGGAAGCAGTTCCGCGGCGCTCAGCTCGGTCGCTCGACAAAGAAAGCCGTCAAGACACCGTCTCAGCCAGTCACCAAGACCTTTGTCAACGGCAAGCTCACCGAGATGGCCATCTTGGAGCTGGAGGCCATGGTTGCGCGCGACCTCAACATTACCGACGAGGACCCTCTCCGCAGACTCAAGCCGGAGGCGGCTGCTCAAGGATTCGAGATCTTTGGTTTGGCAGCAGCAATGATGGAGGAGGTCAGCCAGGAGCCAGTCAACTGGTTTGAGGCCGCGTCGCTGATGCAGGAGCCCCGATGGGTGTTTGACGGCCGCAATGTCGTCGATGCCATTGAGCTCCAGTCGCTTGGGTTCAAGGTCCGCGGCATCGGCAAGTGATTTTCCGGAACTGAATGAAGTTGGTAATCAGGGACGAGTAATGGATGATGGATGATAGACGGAATCGGTAACGGAAAGATTACGGGTAATATTGAGTTTGGGTGTTTCTGGCGTCTGGTTTCAACGGCTTCATCGGCCTCGGTTTGGTGGAATTGGGATACAATTGGATTGGAACAAAGGGTTATTGGACGGCTTTCATGATATCAAGACGGGTTTCTTGAAGGAAGGAAAGGAATTGGATTGGATCGGATTCTTCTGGTTAATACAAGCGATTGCGTTCTCATTCTGAACCAATAAGTGATTGCGTTGTGTTGTTCTTTCCATTTGTCGCGACAAAGTTTTTGATGAAATTGCGAAAAGTGAGGGGTTGACTCCGCTTCTGATTACATTGCTGTTACCGTAACGCTTGGGCCATTGAGCATTTTCCCACCACAGATAAGCTCTTATCGTGATTCTCCCGTAACCCTTTGTAAGATACGTAATACGCAGCCACCCCACCAACGGAAATCACCAGATCGTCATCAGGGAAAGAGCGTCGCGAAGCAGACCACTCTCCTCCGTGACGACTGACGACCGACCATCAGCAATCGTGACTTCCCATCTCGATGCCTTCGTTTGTTGTGTGACATTCTTCCGCTCCGACCAACGGCATTGGCAAATTTTTCATGATCGACAGCGGTCCGAACTTTCCTTCCGCCAACAACCAACGCGACCTCATCAGGAACTGAACATCCAGGCACATCCGACAGCTCGACAGCCAACATCCGCTCGAGGCAAGTGTAAGCTTCATCCATCCCTTTCGCTCCCTTCAACTTTCCTTGCTTTGTCTCTTTATCCAACCGAAGCTTGTTGGTCGCCGCGGGAACTCCCTGTCGCCATCAAGTTTTTCTTCATGTCAATCAATCACGACAATATGCAGCCGTTTTCAGCTTGCGACGCCAACCGAGGTGGAATTCTGAAATATGCCATGGGCTAACTCGAGACCACAGAATCAAAAAGTCTAGACCGCGGCGCAGTACCGCAGCCTGCTACACACAATTTGTTGGCTGCCACCTACGTTCACACCCCGAAGAATATTGCAATAAAGACACGCCGCGGCGTTCCCAATCGAGACGACTGCTACTGCGACCATCCACTGTTGGCGGCTAACCCCGGTGGTGACCATGCTCGGACCAAGCGAGTAAGCGCAATAGACGCGCTGCTCGAAAAGTTCCAATGTCCCGGCTGCCTCTCTCGAGCCTTTCAACGTCGTTAACCTGCATAATGACATTTCGGAAGGATTCGACGACGTCCCGTCTATCATTGAAGTATGATCTCGACGGCGTTCTGTATGCGGGTCGGGAAAAGTTCAACCGTCTTGCATGGCTGCTAGGATATGAGACCAGAGAAGACGACCTCCCGAGTCCGCGGCTACAGACCTGCATTGCTGCAGTCTTTGGTGTTTCAACCTTCATGCTTCAGATTCCAAATTCCCAGCCGGATTCTGACTGGTGGTTGTAGCCGCCTGCCTGTTTCTAGTTCGTCAGCTCCTGCACCTAACCCAGAAGGTGTACGTTTGGCCTCCATCATGGCATCCGACAAAAGGTCGAGAAGAGGTCCGAAAGAAGGCGATGCTTCTGGAATGACCAACATGAGCGGCCAGTCCCATCCCATTGATGCGCACCGTTCCGTACTCCTCTGTTTTTGAGCAGAGACTGATGGACAATGGAGAGGCATGCAAGGGGCTGGCCTCTTCTCTCTTTCAGCCGTGATACGAAGCTCACACGCAATCCACTACCACATCTTCACCTCGGTCAGCATTTGACACTGACAAATCCCCGTGTCATCACATTTCCCCTCTCCTCCGTAATGCTGCCTGGAGCTTGGTCATGCGGCTGAGGAACTCACATCAAGGACCTTCTTGGACAAGGCTAGGCGATTCTGTCGTCGCCGACATCATTCCATGCCCTGCCCAGCATTACACCTGGAACGGCCGATCAACACCCTCATCTGGGAACCAAAGTCAGCCTTGCTGGCGTGTTTGTACCATCATTATCGTCTTGTACGACAAGCCCATGCACCAGCCCAAAGTACCAGCAAAAGTCGCCGAAAACTGCCAAGATGGAGCCGTCAAAGATAGCACTGGGAATCTTTTGCTTTCCAAAAACGGACATGCTTTCGGGTCATGGAGCGCTTCGATTGGTACCCCTTTTGCTGGTTCTGAAACGTGAACGGCATCGTCGCCAGACTCCTACATACAACTTCCCCAAAGCACTCTTCCTTCTCGCACGCCGTCTGCCACAGCGCTTGGTCCATCAAGCGACTGGCACAACGTTGCCTTGGCAGACGCCGGTTTGGCAGACGCCCACTCTAGCGACCCTTTTGACACTGTCGTGGAACTGACATTCTGGAATAGAGCCTGAGGTGTAACCCCATCGTGAATACCACCAAGACAGAATACCGTTTACCAAGGCCAACGATATGCTCATTACATCACCTTGTCAGTCCTCGTCAAGTGACTTGACGATCAAAATTCAAGGCTGGTGAGAGTGCGCAGCCTGTCCCAAAGGGGAAAGGCTCAGCTCCCTCACTGTGTCCTGAGGTTCTCCACGGCAGCCCCAGCCAAGTCCTCCCACTTCTCAACGCTCCCACTTCTAGGGCTGGAACCACTCCAGCAGAGCATAGCCCCAGACCTTTGCAGTAGGTCTAGGC
This sequence comes from Neurospora sp. CHS-2018a, assembly GCA_009802275.1. Taxonomy (NCBI): domain Eukaryota; kingdom Fungi; phylum Ascomycota; class Sordariomycetes; order Sordariales; family Sordariaceae; genus Neurospora; species Neurospora sp. CHS-2018a. The sequence continues at coordinate 521,672 of RAKG01000002.1, read as the reverse complement.
CGACCTCTCCAAGAATGCAAGACCCCCGCGGCGCCAGCAATGGTTCGCTGCACGTTTGCCCTGTACCTGCTTTTGTACTTGGATCAAATCGCACCTATTGCACTAATCAATTGTCCTCTCGAATACGGTCCTCAAATCGGGCTCTGCTTTCACTCCCGCTAATCACTTGCAGATGGCGATGACATGCTGGTGGTTGCGGGGAACGAAATGTGGTTTGTCGACATGACTGGCCGCCCATCCAGGCTGCCGAACACTTGTGGCGCTTGATGCGACAGGGTCGTCCTCACCCCTGTCTGCCCTGTCACACCCTCAAAAAGAGTCCTACACACGCGGTACGTATAGGGCAATGTGGAGGACTCAGGACACGAACGGTGGACTCCAGTGAGTCAGGACGCCGAACCAAAAACCATGGCCTGATAGTGTCGTCGTCAGAAGATCTCCAAAGTATGGAAAAAGTCCTACCAGGTGATAAACTCCGGTTCTAGTATGTCGGCACTGTACCTGCTTTTCCGGCTTTTTCATATCGAGAGTGAAGCAGAGGCCGTGTCAACCAACTCGATGTTGGCTCAGCAAGTCTCCCTGGCGACCTTGTCATCCCAACAGCCATTCCGGTGGTGAACTTTTGTTGTTCTTACCATCTCCTTCCGGCCCGAGAATATTGAATCCTTCGCACAGCCAATGGGTTGCCTCTGAAGGGAACCCTAGTTTCATCAGTCCCGCCAACGCCAACATTCACAAACATCTCCTTCACCACAATGACGGTAGGACGGTTGCGGGGAGGAGCGAGGGTGGTGTTGAGGGGTGGGCAACCAGGGGTCGTGATGGTGGGGGTGAAGCCTGGGAAAATCCAAAGATGACAGGGGATCACAGGGCCTTGTGAGGTCCTGGTCTGGGCTCCCTCTTGGCTCTTCATCCCTGTCCTTTCAACATCATCAGTGTGGTGTAACTATTCCCATGTCCACCCTTTTCCTATTGCGGTCGTCGTTTATCTTCGATCCAACATTTCTTTCTCCCATCTTCAGGGATTTCCACCGGAGCGGAGAACCCTGAAATGATCCCAGCAAAAACTGGGGAGGAGAAAAGGCGCGCCACGCTAGAACGCCCGGGTACAAGAGTTACCACCATGTGGTAGCTCAGCCCTTCTAGGCTGTGTTGTTATTGATTGGCCGGGGGCGATGCACCTCGTACTGCCCACACCCCCGACCCTCCACTTCCACCCCCAGTTCACAGAGAGAAGTGACTCTTTTGCCGACTGGCGGCCTGGAGGCAGTCGCATTCGCCGGATTCTCATTGAAGCATGATCAGTTACTGCCTGGGGAGGGGGTGTGGATCGAGGTGAACCTATGAGGCATCTCTTCGCTACACCCGCTAGTTCGTTACATGGGTCATGAACTGCGGACAGTGTGAGACTTTGAGTGGCCTGGCACACGCCGCCACACGGCCAGGCTTCCCACTATACACTTACACGAACTGGAAGCTGATGACACCCCTCGAGACTCCGGCTCACCTTCACCACACACCGAAGTCCTTATAAGTAGAGACCACCCGCCACTTGGTCCGACCTCGATCCTCACCAGCTCACCATCGCCTTCATCAACACATCCAGTCACAGTCTGTTACAACATCTCCAAACAGATTCACACATCAGGCCAAGGCCGGTGATCCATCCAACAGCTCAACACAACAACAACAACATCAACACTACAGTGACCTCGCCGAATCAGACCCCGTCTCATCGACAAGTTGTCACCACCAAACCCAACCACGACCGTCGTTGCATGTTCCCATGTCTTTGAGACATCAGTACCCAAAGGACAACTTTAACTCAGACACGGCCGACTGACATCGACTTCATGGATCGGTATCCGGACGTACGAATTGAGAACATAGTCTACGACTCCTCACATCATCACAAACACACTACATCATTGCCAACGCCTCTTCCATCACCAACCTTTGGCACCGAGTTTGAGCCTCATCGTCGATACTCACACTCGCATTCACACAGAGGACACCTTGCTCCTCCGTCTCCAAGAGATCTAGCATTTTCAGAAACCTTCTCATCTGGTACCAAACACAACGACAAGATGTGTACCCAGGAGATTAGCCACAACACCTACGCCAGCGGGGCGCGGCCCGACGTCACCGAGACTGTTCACCTATGCAGCAAGGGCTTCTGCGCTGTCCCCAAGATCAAAGAAATCTGGCAGGAGCTCCCCGACAAGTCGAGCAGAAGCGAGCCCAGGTACGGTGGATACCTGCCTGCCCATCTGCCCCCTACACCTCGCGAATCCAAGGAGCCTTCACCCGTAGGCAAGCGGGACTCCGGTTACACCCATGGCGCTCGGGTCATTGAGCCTTCGCGCTCCATGAGACCCCACGACGACTACTCGAATTACAAGTACGGCAGTAGCCCATCTGATAGCAAGGACAAGTCCGACTACAGGCGTCCCACCGTCGTGGTCACCCACAACCTCAACGTTCCTCAGGAGGATAATACTCGTCGACGCTCCCCTCACGAGCGCGATCCCAGCCCGAAGCGCGGCCACTCTGGTCACTACAAACAGCACTCCAAGAAAGATTCTGGCTTCGAATTTATCAACCCCGCCGACGAAGACCGTAAACGTCGCCGCGCTCGCCAGGCCTCTGATGCCGTCTCCACCACCGCCACCACCGGCATCATCACCGCTTCTCGTCCTCCTCGCTCCAGTGATAACCCCAACCGCTACGGATCCAGCCCCAGCGGCCCCAGCGGCATGGACTCGATCCGCCGGAGGAATAGCGTCTCTTCTCGCAACGATGACACCGGCCGTACACCCCGCCCGAGGACCGCTTCGGGAGGATCTCGCTCTCGCGCCTCGTCCGTCGGCGTCCGTTTTGCCGATGAAGTCCAGTCCAAGATCGCGCAGCAGAACGCCGAGATCGCCAGTCGCTCCAACAAGCCGAGCACTGAGCAGGGCACCAACCAGCCTGAGCTCAAGGGCATTCTCAAGAAGCCCGCTGGTGCCCGCGAGGAGAGCAACGAGCGCAGCAAGGAGAAGAAGGGAAAGGGAGTCGAGGTGGACATGACTGTCGAGGAGTTGAGGAGGTCGGTGGAGAGCTTGGGATTGAGGGGATCCTCCACCCGCGATAGGGAGAGCAACGTCTCTTCGTCTCTCACCGGGTCGATGGGAGAAATCGATTACGATCGGTTGAGGAGCAGGTTTGATCGGGATAATGGTGGAAGCACCGGACGGCATGGAAGCCATAGGGTGACAAAGGTTAGGGATGGGGACCGGTACGACTATTATTGAGCGGTACCATGGAGAACGGGAGGAAGTCGGGAGGAGCGACGACAATGAAAGGAAACACGCAAATCGACAAAACATTCGCTTCCAAGGCATCATGCCACTGTATTACTAGGAAGATTTGACATCGTGGGCTTCACATCGCGATTTGGGTTTTCGATTGCTTCAACGATCATACTTTGCTTCTTTAGCTAGGAAATTTTTTTTCTTTTGTCAGGGATATTTAGGATAGTCAACAACATGACTTTTGCAACGATGCACACTTCGTTCTCCCATTTTGCATGCACGATTGTGACTTCCTGTTCCACAACTTGTCACCATTGATCCAGTTCTTTTCCACACTCGCAAGTTGCAGCACCACCCCCAGAAAACACACTTCATAGGTATGCATCCAAAAACATGAAGCTATTCCCACATCTCAACACTCACCTCCCACTACAACGCCGTGCTTACGCTTTCATCGCTCCGCATAGCCCCCACCTACCCTGTGAGATTCTGTGAGGGCTCCTACTCTGCCACCCATACCAGCCTCCTGGATTCAATCCGCGTCACAGAAGTATACAGTGCACTTTGTTGTGCTGCAGGCGGCGGGACTCATGCAGTCAGCAACTAATCGTCCCTCCCATTCGGGAAGTTACGGTTCCCCATTGTCGTTGCTACATACTTCGCGATGCAGCATCACTACAACACAGTACAACGTACACCAGTCGAATTGTCCGTCGCAAAGGAAATGGTCAGCAGGCTCGCCTTATGGGTGCTTGGCATTTCAGGCACCGCCGCCCACAGATTGATGCGGGTTGATGAAAGTTGAATACGGTTGTAACCGACGATCAAGAGGTCGTATCCCGTTATACTTTGAGTTATGACGAGAAGCATCGTATCGTACCGTGGTGTTCGCTTACTTTCGTTTCCCTGAACAGAAAGAGATGGGCATCGTACCCGAAAACCTCAAGTCGTTGTCATTTACGACAGACCGGATCACGAGATTCCAATCGGGACGTCCATTTCTTAAGGACTGGATTGGCCAAGACAAGGTTGGCGGCCACGCAGGCACCGACGACTCTCTACTGGCGAATATCAAAGTGCAAGCCGCATAGCCATTCGTATTCCAAAGGTAAAAAGGGTCTTGGATGATGTGCATCTCAAACTTCATCTTCATCGCCTCATTGCTTGCATCTTTTTGCACTTTCGGGTCGTCGGGTGTAGCCGATTTGATGAGCCGGCCAGTTCGATTCGACCGACCGAATCGCGGCGAACATCGTGCGCAATCCATGAACCTAACAACTACGGACATCCAAACAATGACCTTGGTACGCTTGACCATCGCGCATTTCATGAGCAACTGACCATTAACGTCGCGCTGCGCATTCCTTAAACAATGACGACACCGAAGCCCACGAGGTGCAGACGGAGGAGATAGAAGCGGAGGAGATCGCCGACGGAGTTTTCCCCGCGTGCAGCAGTGCGCACACCATGTCTCCGAAAACGTGAGGTGCGCAGAACCGGGCAGTAACAGACTATAGTGAGACTTGCACACATTTCTGTTAGTAACCTGCACATCCTGCAACACCCTGACACCCCAGCAGCAGCACCGCCCAGGCACCCGCGCCTGCGCCTACGCTACCGCAGCGGGAATATAGGGAGCGTAATATGCCCTGTAAAGTTTATATGTGATGGTGCATATTTGTTGTATACTTATATAACATACCATATTGAGTTTATAAGGCATATTGGATCTCTAGGCCTTATTGGTCTTAAGGAGGCTCTTAATTGGTTAGATTTCTAGTTGCCGGTTCCTGGGCGCTAGGTCCTTAAAGCGAGCGCTAGAACTGTTGGTTTGGCGCGGGTAAATACTAATACGGGTATACGGACTATATTAACGGATAGGAAGCGGCCCGTTACGTTTATAGTTATATATATAGTACTTAAATATATTTTATTTAGTAATTTATATTCTGTTCTAACCCTAATTCTAATACTGCGACCCTAATATTGCGATTTTAATCCCGACTCTAATCCCGCGACCCTAATCCTACGACTCTAATCCCGCTACTATGCCCCCAATTTATATACGGACTACGTTAGCGGTTGTACTTCTATACGCTTTTAATTTAGTATTATAATTATAGTTCTAGTACGGATTATACTAGTAGTTAGGCTAATTTATATATTATATACTGGAATGTATACCGACGTATAATTATATATTGTATATTAGATTAAATACCCGCCCTACGAACGTACGGTCGTATTATTAATATACAATTAAAGTTATTATTATTATTATTATATGTAGAGTATTTGCTATTATTAATTTTGTATTAATTAAATAGGTAGTACTATAGAATAGAAGAGAAGAAATTAAAATGAAAGAAAAAAAAGAAATTATTACTATATTATATTCTATAGGAGATTTGCTTATTTTAATCCGGTGTATAATATGTATAAACCTATGAAATTTATATAATTAATAGAACTTATTAATAATATAAATACCGGACGCGTAATTGAAAGTTGTATTTAATTAAATAGTGCGGGTATACGATTAACCGGAGTATTTTCCCGCAATCCCACCTTATATTCTAAATTGAAATAAAATATTATTATATAGTTATAATCCGGCCGTACGGTTTAAGGATCGGATCGAAGGTCTAATATATCGTTACCTACCCGTCTTTATATTAATACCGTAATTTATATTTATTTAGAGGCATAGGGCAGAATATTAACACGGGTACGTAGGAATAGTATGAAAATATACCGGCCTATAATATACTTTATTAGTAATTAGAAGTAAATATTTATATAGCGGAGCACTTATATTATCTATACGTTTCGCCGGCCTATTATAGCGGTAAATATTAATAAGTACCTCTAAATCTATATATATATAGCTTATACTTATAGTAAATAGTATAGAGCACGGCTATAACTATTAATCTAGGGATATTACTAATACTATTAATATTAACCGCCGTATAAGGGTATACATATTAAATATAAGGGTATATATATTAAGAAGTTAATGTAATATATTATAATTGAACGTAAAACTTACAGACTGTCACAGGGCTGGCTGTGACGCCTATATAGTGCGTGCAATGCCTGAGACCGGTACACCACCAAAAGATGGAACAATGTTCTGTTCGCTAGACAGAACTCGAATGCACGCACTATATAGGCGTCACAGCCAGCCCTGTGACACAGACGAAACACCGGCACTAATAACTCCTATATAGACATTTATCACATTTAGGCGGATACTATTACTTAAGGCAAATATATCGAAGTAATATTGTTGTATTTTTAAGCGAGTAAGCTATTGAGGGCGTTAAAACGTTGATACCGGTTATCGTTAAAGGGTATATACATTCTAATCGATTTAAATAAAGCTTATTCTAATTATACGAACTATATATAAGTAAACTGGGCTTACAATGTTAATATTAATAATTATAAGGTTATCCTCCTCTTCTATAATCTCGAAATCTAATAATAAGTATTATTATTTGCTACGTTTAATACGGGTAATAATAATAAAGATAAATCGGTTGTCCTAATTATTATACTCGATATTATACGTAAAGACGTAGTCGACGCAGCTAAATCGGGTTCTTCCGCTCCTAGATTTATACTAAATATAATCGCCCTACTCGAAAGTATATCGGTCGTTTAATACCCTAATACAAATTATATATTAATATACTATTAAAGGATATAGTATTGAATATATTAATATTATAGCTTAGGAAATAGTAATAGTAGTATATATTATATATTATATCTAGGGAATAATATTATTATTTTAGGCTATTAATAATCTATCGCATATTATATATACTATTAAATTAGTACTAGTAGTAGACTATAGTGCTTTAATACGATTATTCTAATTGATTAACTATCGATTATATAAATGCGCGTTGTATTAAATTCCTGCGAAATCGATATAAAAAATTGTATCGTTTATATAGGATTTTAGCCGATAAAAAGGATAGTTTTTTAACGATAGTAATTTTAATAGCGTATAGCCTGCTAGTAGTCGAAATAATTCTTAAATGTATAGAATCGTATATACTTTCAAATAATATATATATATTAATACAATCTTAATATTCGTATAAGAAGCTACGGTTCCAAAGTTTGAAATAGTATTAAAACTGAATAAATACCCGGTACTATTACTACATTCCTACTCTGTATATTATTTTCACCATTATAAGCAATCGCTGGGAATATAGTAGAGGTACGTACCTATCTATAAATGTAAATTTGTAGGACTATTAGAAAGCCTTATTCTTTATTAGTAATAAAGAAAATATCGAAGGGGTGCTATACTTATTCTAGTAGGTTCGTATATATAATTTTTACTATAGTACCGAAGTCTATTCGAAGGTTATACGCCGGGGTAGTCGTTTTCCTTCGTTAACTATATAAATCGCTACCACCTCGTTCTTATTAATTTTATTAATAGCGTATAGTAATAAATAATTTATATTATTATTGCTAGCTAATTCTAGTCGTTAATTAACCGAAATCTCGGACCGTTCCTATTCTTCGATAGCCGTCTACTATTCCCTATCCTTATCCTTAATAGCGTTATAGTCTTCTTATAAAAGAACCCTATTAAATAGGGAAGGGCATTATCGTTATAAATCCTCTATATCGCTCGTTAGCTCTAGATTATTATACTTAAATATATATTATAGAATAAATTGTACTATTTCCCCGAAATTGCACTTTATTAATAGCGTCTTTTCGATATTAGAGTAATTAGTTTTATAGATTCGTTTCTTGAAATCTCTACCAAATAATTAATATTGTATTCGGGTATATATATTCTTTTTTATTCCTACGTTACTAATTTGTAATTTTAATTGCCCAAGGATTATAGTTACGTAAGAGTACGAAGGTACATCCACTCAATATTAAGCTAGCTGGCTAATTAGATCCAAAATCTAAATTCGAAATCGAATTTTAAATTCAATTAAGTCGGTCCAATTTACTAAGCTCCTAACCTACTACATATATAACCCTATTATATATAACTTTAATATTCAATTTGGACGTATTTATATAGATTTTCTCTAGTTAAAATATTAAAGCTAACCGTTAAACTATACTCCTTTATAAAATCCGGGTAATATAATACGATATAAATATTAGGGCGGTAAATTTCTATTATATATATCTATATCCGTTTCTTCTTATTTACCTCTTTTTCTTCGTTACCTACATTGGCTTCTAGGATAAACGTTAGTATACTGGTACCCGGAATCCCTACCGATAATATATTATTAATACCCGGGGCCAATACCGATACCGATTTAATACTTATTAATACTACGGACCCCGCTCCCCTAGATGTTGACTTACGTACTAATATATACAATTAATTAAATAAATAGCGTATATAATAGAATATTATACCTAGTTATTAACGGTCTTACTTTCGTACGTTATACTCTATTAATAAAGTAATATTTTTAACTACTATAATTATTATTTCAATTACAATTTCGATTAGGTCTAAACCTTTAGCTTCTACTTTAACGTAGAACCGTATAGTTATATATTCCCGTTTGAACTAGTATAATAATATTGATACAGGATATGTACGATAGATAGATAGAAGGCATGCCCGCCTGCCCTGGAAGGTCCACCTTCTAGAACCCTTTGGTAGGCACCGGGCCGGCTCCGCCGGCCTTGCCGGCCCTTGCCGGCCTTGCCGGCCTTATTAAAGCTATAAAAGTTCTTACAACCTTTATAACCGCCTTTGCCAAGGCTACTATTCATTAGAAGAAAGGCAGTGCCTTCTAGAAGCCTTGCGGTCACCTACTTAACCAGACCGTAAGGCCCTCTCCAATTGGCCTGCTTCCTTCTTTCTGCATTACGCTTTCCTATACTAGAATACTTCAATATAAGGTCTTCTACGGGAAATACTAGACTTCCGTATTAAATAGTAGTTGCAATTTCACAGTTAAGTTGACCGCCTACGATTTTTTTAAATGTTACGATTGATTGGCTACCTACGTTACGATTGATTAACATCTTCACCGCTGCGTACGCGTAGACCCGATACCCCTCTAGTACTATTTGGCTGAGTCGTAATAGGCTATATATGGAACGAAAATATTACCGACTTTTTAAGTATTGTTTGGTTAAATTGTAGTAGATTAAACGTAGAATGTAAATCAAACCCTTTATTAAGTACCGTTGGCTAAGTCGTAGTAAGTTAAACGAGGAACGAGAAGGTTTTCGTTCGATATTAGGATTTCAAGTACTATTTAGCTAAGTTGTAGTAGGCTAAACGCGGAAAGAAAACCTTATATTTAACCCCTATTACCATCTTATTTAAGAGTGATATCCTTTATTGGATAGTTCGTTTAATTCTATTATACTCCCTATCGTAAGATCTTTACCTTCTATACCTCTCCCCCCGCCCCGACGAAAATTGGTTCGCTAGAAGAGTAGCGGCGTACTTTTACTATTTAGATCCGGATTCTGTCCGACGCTAAAGGTTTCCCCCGCTTCTAAGATATAGTAGGATAGCGGTTCCTCCGTTCCCTTACAATTAAACTTAATACGTTAAAAAATACTTATTATCCTACGAAATTAAGATAGTTAACCTACCGGATAACGGACCTTCTAAGTAACCCTCCGAAAGGCTACCTTCCGAAAAGTAACTTCCCGAAAGGTAATTCCTACCCCCCGGAGATCTCCTACCGTAGCGTTACGGGCACCCGTCCGACGCGCTATTACCTAAGCTAGATATGCTTCTACTACCCGAAAACGAATTGGGAAAAGAAACCTTACCGCCCAAGCCCCCGCCCAAAAATAAACCCCGGCGGCGACCTAAAATAAGAACTTTTTCAAAGACTATGGCCGAAGGAAGAGGAGGATAGGATACCGAATGGGAAGACGAACCAGATAATTAGGAGGGAGATAGCTAAATTGAGGGAAGAAAATTAAAGACGATAAGCCTACCTATAGAGGAACTACCGGAATTAAGAGCATAGCTAGCCAATTATAGAAATAATAAACCTTCTATCCTTTATATTAGAAACTGTATCGAAAAATTATAATGGGATACCTAGCGTTTAAAGGACGATAAAGATAATTAAGGAATCGCTACGTTGAGTAAATAACTAAATAATTACTTAGTTGAATGTAATGTATTGAATACCCTAAAGTTTGAGTTTGACTAGCGATTAACAGGTATTTCTACAATTTGTAAGAAGGCTAGCGAAGATATTGCCACGCGGATAGACGCGTTAAGCTAATGAATTGATGAAATAAACGCGTATTTAGCCGCCCTTAGCGACGATGCCGCAATGTAAAACGAATACGTTAAGGCAAATAGGGAATTGAGGCAAAAAGTAGAAGAATTAGAATATATTGTAGAAAGATTATTAAGAGGCGTAAAAGATTATTAACCTATTAATAGATAACGAAGCTTATGGTTAAAAGGATTAACAAAGCCGCCCTTTGATAGACTTTAGATTTCCAGAAGATCTAACAATAGATTAAAATTCAATTTCGATAATAATAATAATAATAATAATAATAGCGATAATATAGCGGACGATATTACTACCCCTAACCCCACTAACCTACTTAATAATATAGAGGTTCTCTTCGCCCGCGCTATAGATACCCTCCGCGGAGAACCCGACTTCGCCGAATTTACCGGTCGATTATTAACCGCTTAGAGGGCTTTTTAAACCCCGCCCCCCGACGACGACCTTAGCGATGCTTTATCCTCTAGGGATAACCGTCTCTATAGAGAAGATATCGGCCAATTTTACCCCTATTACGAAGACTCTAACGATTTCGGTATAGTATCAAACGGTAAGAACATGATCTTTACCGATGTTTTCGTCTTTATTAATCGTATTAAATCTTTTATAAAAAACCCGATCTCAGGTAGGGCCGCCGAGAGGTAGATTTTGGCCATATTTTAAACTTTATTTAGCGGTCCGGCTACGCGCTAGTAGATTAATAAAGTCACCCCTAATACCCGTCGCGAATTACGTTTGGGAGGCCTTAGTAACCTTATAAATGCTTTGGCTAGACGTTTTGCCCCGGATTCAACTACTGTAATGCGTAAATTCACTAATGCTACCCTTCGTCTAAGAAATATCGCGGAAAATAATAACGCCCTTACTGAGTTCGTCCAAATGAAACTCCGCTACGCCAGAGCTATAGGTATTTTGAATAAGGACGGAGACAATTAGTATAGCGCTATAGTTTAAATTTGGATTAATTTCGATGTGAATATCCGGCGTTTCTTTAAACTACCCCCCAAGCAAAGCGACCTTTGCGATTATATATAAATGTTTAACGAGTTGCGCGAATTATTGTATGCCGCCGCCTTAAATCGCTACCTAAATTTTATAGATAAATTATATAGCTTTAGTGCGAAGGACTCCAAGGATTCTAAGGACGATAAAGGTAAATAATTATATAAAAAATGGGGCCGTTCTAATTCCTTCTCTTGGAACGATAACCGTTCTAATTACTGGAACGATAGCCGCTCTGGAAACGATAACTGCCGAAGGGACGATAGCCGCTACCGGGACGATAGCCGCCGTAAGGACGATAGCCGTACTAGGAATAATAGCCGTGCTAAGAATAATAATAGGCTTCGAAACTAATCCCAGGACCGCTCTAGAAATTATTGTAAAAATTATAATAAACCCCGCGATAAGGTCTATTTTGTAGGAGATAATTCCCCTAGTTTATTAATTACGGACTTAAGCTATTTCGTTTTCGACGCAAAATCTATATGTAGTAAGTACTTCAAACACTTCGACTCCCACGCTATTACCAGGGCTCACGTCTATAAATATCGCTGTTCTACCGCCGCCAGAATAAAGGCTAGAAGAATCAATGAAGATTCAAGGACTAAGTGCAACTACTGCGATACTCAATTCGATTCCAGGAATAAGTTCTTTAACTATTTGCGCGACTACCAAGAATTAAGGGAGGCTAATAGCGAACCTTACGTTTATTTCGTAGAATACTATATTGATGATATTCCCCTACGGCCCTTAGTTAACTACGTTATAGACCCCTCCGGCTATGCTATTAAGGAAGCCCCGGAAATCGATGAAGAAGATGTAGAGTAAGGCCCCCTATCTAGCTACACGTACTTGCGCGTCGATGTTAAGATGCGTCCCGATGAGCCTCGCGTCGAGGTATATATTAACCCCGGCACTAGCCGTTCAATAATAAGCAGGAGCTTGCTGGAGAAGCTTAAGTACTCTATTACTATTAAGATAGTAAGATAAATACGCGGAATTAGCGGTAATTCGACTATTAAAAAATAAGCAATATTCTAGATATATTTAGTCGGTACCGACGCTAATAACTACCCTACCCTAATGAAGGTAAAGAAATCCGCCTGGGTCGTCGATAAGCTTGAAGCTAATGCCCTCCTCGCAAACGATTTCATAGATTCGAGGGGTAGTGTAATTGATTACGGTCGAAATAAGGTAACCTTTGCCAAATTCGATAACTTCTCTATCAAATTTACGGTCAATAAAAGATTTAACCTATACTATCGAAAGGTAACCGCTATAAGAGATATTATAATTAGGCCAAGCTAATAAATCTACGTCCTAATTAATTATAAGTTATTGCTATCCGGTCGTTACTTCGCTTTTAAAGCTAAATACCCTAATGCTTTCGACGCCGTTATAATTAATAAGACCCCCTAAATCGTCCTAGTCCGAAACGACAACCCTAACGCAATCCTAACTATCCCTAAGCGGACCCGGATCGGGACTATCTAAGAATACGATAACGTATCCTATACAATTGTGGACTGGGCGGACCTCGATACTACGGACGATACGGACGGAGACTAGGATTAGGCGCCACTTGGTAATAATAACCCGGATGACTACGGGGACCCGGACACCGGTACCCAAGACCCTAATTTAAACGAAGATAGTTGCCCCCGCGTATTAGAGAAGTATTCGCCCTTAGGAATTAAAAGGACCGCGGACGAACCAGAGATTGTAATAAGTAATAGGATCTATATTTATATAGCTAATAGAGACCTAGTAAAGGCATTTGTAAAAATCGTTAATAAATACCCTTCACTATAGGAGGAAGGCAATACTATCGATATCCTAGAAGCCGAAATGATAAAGATTCCTTTGGTCGAAGGCTAGTAAAACCAGAAGACTAATACGCACTTATACCTATTAAACTGTAAAGATTAATAGGTTGTCGATGAAGTCTTTAATAAGTTCCGCGAACACGGTAAATTCGATGATTGCGATGAAGCGATACCCTTCTCCCACCCCGTTTTCGTCGTTTAGCGTACGATTAAAGATAAGCCTAAGGGCCGCCCCGTTGTTAACCTCTATAATTTAAATAAAATATCGGTGCCCGATAATTACCCGCTTCCTCGGCAAGAAGCAGTCATTGTAAGAATAAAAGGAAAAAGATATATTACCGTTATTGACGCAATATTATTTTTCTATTAATTTAGAGTATAGCCCCCTTATAGGAATAGGCTAACTATGATAATTTATAGAGGCCTCGAAATTCCCAAGGTCGTTCTAATAGGTTACCGCAACTCCCCCGCTTACGTATAACGCTTTATAGACCGATTTTTAGGTTTATATTCCGACTATTACTACGCTTTTATTAATAATATTATTATCGCTTCCGATATTGCCGAGGAATATCTCCGTTACCTAAATACTATCTTCGCCCTCTTCAATAGTAAGAATATCGCCATCTCCCCTAAAAAATTATTTATCGGTTTCCCCAGCGTTGAGCTATTCGAATTTCGAATTGACGCCCTAGGCCTCTCTACTACAAGGCAATATATCGAGGCCCTAATAAACTTCGACTTCCCCGATTGGCTTAATGCGCTCGAGTAATACGTTGGGAGTAGTAGTTTCTTATAATACTTAGTCCCCTACTACACACAGCTAATCGAGCTAATATAGAAAAGGAAAGTGTCACTTTTAGCCGAGGGAAGAAAAACAAGGGCATTAGAAACAAGTAATCCTAGGAAAAGAATCGCTTACTATAATAGAACGACCTACGTACTGACCATATAGGAACTCGATTCCTTTAAGGCCGTCCAGGAGGCTCTCTACGGTAAGAACGGAGAAAGTAGCATTTTATACTACTTAAACATCTTGCTCCAACTCTTTATATAATTGGATAGATTTATTGAAAGGGGATTCGGAATAATAATCTTTTACTTAAAAGAAGGCTACGTTTAGGTCCCAAGAACTATTATTCCGGCTAATATAATATTACTAATAATATTTCTAAGCCGTTACTTAACTAAGGCAAAACTATACTACGGCCCATCCGAGGTAGAAGTAGCTTACCTAATCTAGGCAATCAAGAAGCTTCGCACCCACATCCACTTATTAACACTCCCTATCATTGTATTAACTAACCATTCGGCTACTAAGGGCATCGTTAAACAAACTACCCTCTAGATAACATCTACCGATAGAGCCAATAAACGTTTGATCAATACTTCTATCTACCTTTCGCAATACGACCTAAAGGTGTATCATATTCCCAGCAAGCTGAACTTCGTACCGGACGCCCTTAGTCGCCTTCGCTACATTGGTAATAACGGAAACCCTAATAGGGAAGTTATATTCGATACCGTTTAGTTTGCCGTCGTTGAACTACATATAGATCCGGAGATAAAAGCCAGAATTGTCAAAGGATATATTAATGATACTAAGTTCAATAGGGTATTGAAAGACTTAGCCGAAATAAAGCCTACCGAGGACGATAGAACGATTTATCGCCCTGGGTATCCCTTCTTAATTAACGACGGCCTGATTTATAATATCCGCAATAAGGAAAAATACCTCTATATCCTATACCTATGCGTATAAGAAATCCTGGTATCAATCTACGACGATAAGTATTATTTCGGCCGGGACTATATGCTATATAACTTCCGAAGCATCGCCATCAATAATAAGACCTACTTTATGAAGAAGTATATAGAATACTACCCTACATACCAGCTGAATCAGATAAGCAGAGCCTAGACCATCGGTAATTACCAGCCTGTTAAAACTAACGCACTACCTATAAGTATTATTACCATCGATTTTATCGTCGGATTACTAGAAATCGATACCAGAGGTACCCCCTGGTAATTGTCTAAAGAATACGTCCTTTTCGATACTATAATGACGGTAACGTGCCCCAATTCTAAAAGAAGCTTACTAATCCCCGGCCATACTACTTATACGGCCGAAAATTAGGGTATAGCCTTTATAAGATACCTAATCATTTCTGATTAGGGCGTCTTAATAGGTATTATCTTTGACCGGGACTGCAAATTCACATCCGAATTCTGGAAGGGGATGTGGAGAGTATGGGGAACTAGGTTAATGATGACGATAGTATATTACTTCTAAGGCAACGGCGTATCCGAATAGAAGAACTAACGAGTGGAGATCGCCATCCGCTTTTATTATTTCGAACACCCGGAATCACTGTAGATCGATATTGTCCTCCCTCTATAATGGAACCTTAACAGTGCTTATTCCAATACTATTAAATCTTCCCCTTATAAATAACTATTTAGTTTTAAACTCCGTAGACCTCTGGACGCCTTCGTTAGAACTTAACTAGAAGATAATACCGTCCTTAAGGAGTACCTTCGCTAAAACGTACAACTAGCTATAGATTTCGCCGCTGTACGAGTTAAGGCCCGCTATAATGAGCACTATAGGGACCTCGAATTCAATATTAGCGATAAGGTCTTTTTACAGCTCTACTATAGGTACTACCTATTTAGTCGGCTATTCCGCAAATTATTATAATAATGATCTAGACCCTTTACTATCTTCGAACGTATTAGTCGTTTGGTATACCGTTTGGACCTCCCGGACAATATGAAAATCCATCCGGTCATATCTTGCGCCCATCTCCTGCCAATTCCTAAGGAGGAAGATCCTTTTAACCGATATACATTGCTACTAAGCCTAATTAAGGATTCTTAAGATAAAGACGATTTTAACGAAGAAAGAAATAAGTACGAAGTAGATATTGTATTTCGCTACCGCCTCGAGGGACTATACAAATTGAAATATTTAGTTAAATGGAAAGGATGGGGAAATAAGTATAATATATAGATAACCGAATACTAATTAAGGGATTATGTAGAATTATTAGAAGAATATTGGGTTAAATAGGGAGGCTGTCCTGGAGAGTTTACTCTAAGCATTCGTTGGGGAGGTCGTAGTATTAGCTGTTCTAGGAGGATGGATACCCAAAGAGGTTGTAGCGCTCGTATTCGCTGTAGAAATTCGGCCAATTAGGCTACGGATAATTTAGATAATTTAGAAGATATAAACTGGGAGGAGACGTATAGAATTGACGGATATTACTAAAGATAATAATAGTTTCTTTTGCGAGCCGGGACTTAATATAGGATATGTACGATAAATAGATAGAAGGTATGCCCGCCTACCTTGGAAGGTCTACCTTCTAGAACCCTTTAGTAGGCACCGGGCCGGCTCCGCCGGCCTTACCGGCCCTTGCCGGCTTTACCGGCCTTATTAAAGCTATAAAGGTTCTTATAACCTTTGTGACCGCCTTTACTAAGGCTACTATTTACTAGAAGAAAGGCAGTACCTTCTAGAAGCCTTACGGTTACCTACTTAACCAGACCGTAAGGCCCTCTCCAACTAGCCTGCTTCCTTCCTTCTACATTACGCTTTCCTACACTAGAATACCTCAATACAAGGTCTTCTACGGGAAATACCAGACTTCCGCATCAAATATAATTAGGATGATTACTATTTATTTAGCATGTTCTAATATAGAGTAATTCTATAAATATTTAATAAACGAATACAACTTTTGCTAGCTAGGTAGAAACGGCTATAACTATAATCGAATTATATATTAAACTCTCCTAATAGAATTAAGAATATTATCCTTTAATAATTAATAAAGTAGGTTAATAATACTATTATATTCGGAATAGCCTAAATTAGGGGGACGACTTATAATAATATCCAAGGCTAATAATAATTATACTAGTACAAAGTAGGGCTCCTTAATACCCTATTAGCGACTATACTGTTTAGCCTCGCTTTAATTAGCATCCTCTACTATAGCTATTATAAATTATTATATTTTATTAATTTAGTAATAAAACCTTCCGTAAGTAACAATATCGAAATTGATCTAAGTATTTAAATTTCGTTCCCTATCGTCTATACTAATTAGTCTACGCTTTATAGAGAATATAAAGCAATATCGATAAAACTTAATAGCGTAAGGACTTTTAAATCTACAATTTTCGGCCTACTATAACATATCGCTAATATAATATAGCGGAAATATATATAGATAGACCTTTTCCGGCCTATTTTCTCCGTATATAATTATTACTATACTTACATCTAACTAAGTTATAGTTTTAAACGCTTTAATAATATCTTTAAACTTAAATTTATATAGGCCAAACAAAAGAGGGAAAATGCTACCGGGCCGTACATACTCTTTCGCCGATAGACCAGCCGGTGTAAAATAAAACCCTATTAGCGTACGATACAAATTGCGGAATATACTAAATCCATTAATAAAATTAAGGTATAAGAATAATATAATACGAATATTGTCTATACCCTCCCGGTCTTAGTCCTATTTATTATAAAACTCCTCTCGGCCTTATTCTTCGAACTCTAATTTAATTCGCAATAGACGTATATAATATATTAATATAATATAGCGCGTATTATTTAAAATTCTAACTATACGGCGGACCATATAATATATATATTCTTTATCTTATAATTTCCTAAATACGGGTATAATATATTTAGGAAAGGGTATTAGTATTTTCTTCGGCCTTCGATTACCGATTTATAGTCTGGTAGCGATAGGAATAATACCCGGGTCATTCTATTCTTCGCCGAAATACTAATCAATATATATATCTAATTGTATATATACCTTTATCTCGGGTATATAAGTCAATATAAATATTAAGACTAATTCCCGATTATCGTATATTAATACGAATATAATACCTTTAAACGCAGTAGCTCCTTATCGGTATACCTCTTAAACCTATAAATACAACTAATCTTTAATATTTATATATAGCCTTTTATAATAATTAAATCCAACCTTATATATACGACTAAAATAACCCTTTTATAATATTTTATCGTCTAGAATATTACTATATAATAGAGGGCAAATATTATTAGTAGAGGTATAACGGTAATAAATCCAATCGTTAGAAAAGATAGCCGGACCCTTAATATCGTTTTCGAATATAATATACGCGAACCGACTAGATATAATACGAACTAATAACAATTATAAATACAATTCGAATAACTCAGACGGCATATCGACAAAATAACCAAGGCTAAAATATACCCTTTTCCCTATATCAGATATTATTATATTCCTAAATACAATAAATAGGTCGAAGAATATTATTAACCTAATAAATACTAATAATAGTAGAGGGAGTTGCGATATCTCTAAATCGATATCTATACCTATAAGGTCTCGCTCGGGGGCATTCCGGTTATTTCTAACTCTAGGGGCAACTACATTTTACTAGGGTTCTAATTGGAAATTAATATTCGCTAACCGTTTAAACTTCTCTACCCTTATATACATTCAATCCGCTACCTTTTATAAAACCCAACCTTCCTTAATATCGTCTCCTCTATATTTCTTAGTACAATTTTTTACTCGCTAAATAAATCTAATAACTTTACCCAATTCTTTACGCGCCCGCAGTACTTCGATTTTATAACGTTCGTCTCCCTTAATATTAGTTAGTAGAATAAATATTTTTATAATATTTAACGGAACCTTCGCTACCTATATATTTATTATTAATATTCAATTTCGTATATTCCTTATTAACGTTATTAATTACTTAAGCAAGGCTAAAATTATTAACGGTATTTTACTAGGCTTAAAATTGTTTTAAATTATTATAAAAACTTCCTGTAAGGCGTTATAGTCCCGGCGATTCAAACCCGTCAAATCGGTATATATAGCTAACGCCTTTACTAGAAAGGATATTTAGATCGATTTATTTTATCGTACGCTAACGAATATCGATATATTATTTTCGTCGGGCGGATATATAGGAGCTAAACCTTATTCGACTTCTCCCTCAGTACCTAAAATATCTAAATTAATTTCGTCGAACGGTTCGTATTCCTCGAAAGGAGCGACCTAAATATAGTCCTTATAATCGCCAACCCCCGTTACATCTTCGAGTAGAATACTAATACGAACGGTTTCGGCTAAAGCGTTTTCGAAGTCACCGTCCCAAAGCTTATTAATATTAATAACTAATTATAATAAATTAATAATCTACATCTTCTTTATTTTAGTAGAAGTAATCTTAAGGTTCCCCGCTTACAATCGTCTTCGTTAAATTCGCTACCTTCTAATAATAGTAGTACGGTCGAAGAATTAAAACCGTCATTATCGACTCCATCGTTATTATTAACCCCGCCCCCGAATATTACTCGAATTTCATCGATATCAAATATTAATATATTTTAATTAGTATTTTCGCGGTCGGAGTCGCAGTCGGAATCGCGGTCGTAATCGTAATTAATTATTTAAACATTACTATTACTATTACTAACAATTAAATTATCGATATTATCGGCGGGGTTATTATTATTTTACTCTAGTTAGTTCTAGCGCAATTTAACCTACGTATTCTTAGTCTACTTCCTACCTAGCGGTTTCAATTTTCGTAGCATTTTAAACGTAATTGGTATTACTCCCAACTACGCGGCATCTAGCGAAATAGTAATATCCTACTTTAAAAAAAGAGTAATTGAGGCGGGGGTTATTAATTTCGCAACTTCTAAAAATATAAAGTATAAATAAGGCTAATAGGGGAGGCAATTATATTATCCGAACTTTATTTTTTACTTAAGCGCCCGTTTACTATACTTTATACCTTTACCGCATCTTACTATTTACTACGACTATTATTTACTACGATTAGAAATTAATTTCGAACCCTATTGAATACGTATTCGTCTTATAAATACTACGTACAAATCCGACCAAACTTTTTTCCTCTTCCTAAAGTCGGGCTCGCTTTAATTATCCCTTTATAAGTACGTAACTAAGTAAATAAGGAAAAAGGTAAACGATTAAGTAGGTAAAGTATATAAAGTACGCACGCACCCATCTTAATTATATTAAATAATACTAAAGGAAACGACGGTCCTCCCTAACTATTACGGACAATAAGTAGTATTACTAATAGAAAACGTAAACTTTATTGTTATAATATAAATTCTTAAGTATCTATCTATACGATCTTTATATAAATATACTAATATTTATTTATAGGTTCGAAAGGATAATACACACTCCCTTTAAATATAATAGGTATAGTTGTAGTAGATAGAGGCATTACCGGTAACGTCCGCGTCCGCGTCCGCGCCCGTATTAAAATTATACGAACTCTAGCCGGTAATACCCTAAAATCCCTTACCCGCGCCCGCGCGTTATACTATTAATAAAGGAGGATTTATTTTAAAAGGTAGGAAGGAAAAGGTAAAGGCGAAGTAAAATTACCTTACCTTTCCTATTATATTAGCACTATATTTTATTAATATAATTATATTAATTAGGACTATAATAGAAGCGTACCCCTCCCGATTTCTACTACTCGATTGTAAGAACATCGGCAAAATAGTTAATAATAAATATCGATTTTATTACAATTGGAAATTAAACCCCAATAAGCCTACCGACGAGGAATAGGGCTATATAAAGAATAAGATCGATATTATATAATGTAAAGTATTATATATATATTATTACAATAATTTATCGCTATTAATAATCTATAACCTCTACCCGAACGTCGATACTCTTATATAAACGTTCTTCGAAATATATAAATATACTAACGAATAGTTCGGATACTATAAATATAATTTTTTATATAATAGGATATTTAAATTTATTATAGGTTGGATTAGAAATTATCCAATAGACTTCCGCTTTTATAAGTAGTATACCCTACTAAGGATTTTGAAAGAGGACGGAGAGATTAATAAAGACGCCCCTAGATTTTTTTAAATTAATATCGAATATATTAAAAAGTAAGCGTATAATAGGTTTAATAAGTTATTATATAATTTACTCTTCGAATATATCGCCCCTATTCTAGATTAGAAAGAGAATTTTGTAGCCGAGAGAAAGAATAAGAAGCTTCGCCTATTCTATTTCAAATTTATTTATATTATTATATTATACGAAGTAGCCGAAGTTTATATAGACGAACGTATAGTAATAGATAATAAAGGCCGTCGATTATATTAGATTTATAATAATAGTAATTGGCCGATTAATGATAATGCCCGTAAGAGATATAGTAATAGATATAATAAGTTTATTACCTATATAAACTTAAAAGATATTAAATTTAATTTATTTATTTAGAACGAACCGGTTTTTATATAGAATAACGTTATTCCTTTTAACCCGATTAAACTTTAAGTAAAATATAGTATTATAAACTCCCTGCCCCCGTCGCTCTCTAGTAATAGTAATAGTTTATTACTATCCGATAGGGAGTATACTACGAAGAATGACGACGCCGCCGCTAATACTTCGGATTTATAGGTTACTCCTAGCTTAGTATTAACCGAAGAATTTATATTTAGTTCGGTATTAAAGAGGAAGCTGCCATCCCTAATAAATAGTATTAGTAAAATACTAAAGACGGCCGAATTATATATATTTATATTACTATTTCCTAACCCTTAGAACCCCTAAATATATATACAATTTATAATAAACAATTAATAATTGAAGTAATTCGTAATACTTTTAGCCAAAGTTATTCCTATGCTTAATTAAAATACTATAGAGCGGAAGATCGAAGTCGCCAATTACGTATATAAGTAATAAGGTTGTATTAATTCCTTCGAAAAGTTAATATCTAATATTTGTAAAAATTTCAAAATCACCGGCAAGGAGATATACGTACCGCTCCCCCCTATCCCGACGACGAATTAACCCGTTAAATTAAAGTCGACGATCGAAAAGAAGGTTTTGGAAATTCCTCTCCCTATGTATATCGCTAACCCTCCTATCGCTAACCCTCCTATCGCCAACCCTCCTATCGCCAACCCTCTTATCGACGATTATAATTTCTTTAATATTATAAATCTAATATTCAATATTAATTAACTAAATCCTATATGGCCGTAATGGGATTTCCGTCATTTCTTTAAGTGGATAAATAAAGTAATTAAAGCCTTTTCGAAAGAATAGTAAAACGATTTCGATATTTAATTTAAAAATAACTAATTAGATATTAATAACCCGAAAAAATTCTTAGATAGTTTTTATAAAATTATCCGTTATATATAATAAATAGTTGGCCTATTTCGCCCGTTTAATCCTATTAGACTACCAAAAAATAATTATAAGGAGTATATAAGATTATTAAAAGCCAATCTTAAGGATTAATTACTACGTAATATTAATAAAAGGTTCTTCGATAATTAGGCCAAATTCGAGGCATCGTACGGCCTTAAAAAATTATAATATAATCTAGGATTGAATATATAGTATATAGTATTCGCAGATTTATAAAAGCTAGTACAAATAATATTCAATGAAGCTAATAACTTTAATAGAACTATAGATATTAGTATTAACGAAGTAGAGGCTATTAATATTAACGAGGCAAAAGCTATAAGCTTTAGTAATATAAAAGCGGAAGTATTAAATAAATTAGACGAAGCTAACCTTATTATCCCCGAAGTCGTCGTTAATATAGCTATTAAAGATATTAAACTTATAAATATTAATATTAACGAAATTAATTAATATAACGATACTATTCGTTAGGAGAAGGAATTCGAAGAGCGGAAGAGGGCCGCCTATAAGAAGGAGTTAAATAAAACTATTACCCGTACTAATAAGTAAGAGGCCGAACGTTGTAAAAAGGAAGAGGATACGTAGAAGGAAACTGAGCGTTAAACCTTCGTTAAGAAATAAATGGAGGCCTTTAGGAAGTAGTAATAAGAGGCCTACAAAAAGAAGTAGAAGTAGTAGTAAAATAACGAAGAGGCTACCTTTAAAAAGTAGTAAAAAAATAATATAGAGGCTATTCGCCTAAAGAAGTAGTAAGAGGATAAAGAAGCTATTCGTTTTAAGAGGGAGGAGGCTACTCGTTAAATTACCCTTAAGAAGTAATAAGAGGATGCCGAACGCTTAAAGTAGGAAGAAGCTAATCGCTTTAAGAAGTAGTAAGACGATAAAGAAGCTGTTTGTTGTAAGAAGGATAAAACCGACCGTCTTAAGAAGGAGGAAGAAGTAAAGGAGGCTACTCGTTTTAAGAAAGAGGAAGCCGACCGCCTTAAGAAGGAGGAAGCCGACCGCCTCAAAAAGTAGAGGGAGTAAGAGGAAGCCGACCGCCTATAGAGGGAGAAGGATGAGGAAGCTATCCGTTTTAAGGATAAGGAAGCTGCCCGTTTTAAGAAATAATAAGAAGATAAGGAGGCCGACCGTTTAAAGAAGTAAAAGGAGGCTACAAAGGTTAAGCGTATTCGGAAGCAGTGCGAGGATAAAGAGGCCGAAGCTATTTATTTTAAAAAGTAATAGGAGGAGGCTATAAAGGCTAAAGCGTAGTCTTCTTCTCTATTATCCCTGCTACTTCGTAGTTTGCTATTACTCTAATTGCTAATTAAAGTTTAATAGTTCGCCCATCAACCTAACCCTCGCAAACCTACTAATTTGCCGGAAATTAAAATTTCGACTACTATAATGGGTCTGGCGCCCAGAGGTCATGCCTGGCATTTGCCAGGCTTGTGCCTACCGGGGGTTCTCCAGACGACCGGCGGCTTGCCTCGGCTCCGTCGGCTCGGCTCGGCTTGCCTCGGCTCCGTCGGCTCGGCTCGGCTTTCTAGCACCTTCTTCCCCACACCCCTTTCGTGTATTTAGTTATACCCAATCTGGCTTCCAGACTAGCCCAATCTTCTTACTCTCTTTATCGAATATTATATCTTTCCTAATAAGGCCTACCTGTGTGTCAACCTCGTAGAACCCTTATATTATATTCGACCCTCTTTTTAAATCCTTTTAGCTTAGCGGTCTCTAGCACACTCGCCGCCGTTCTCCAGCTGCCCGGAAGAGTTACCCCGACTGTTACGAAATTTTTTCTTCTATAGTCAGCCATCTTTACTACGGTATCGTACAATATAACCTCTTCAATTCCCTAGTCCTAGAACGCTTCCTAGCGTTAGGAGTAATTTACTGTAGCTATCCAAACCCTCATCGGCGAAATCGGTCGGCTCTAGACTACCGTAAGCGTTCCTTAGTAGCCTAAGCCTATTTTTCCCTATCTCGATAAGTATATGGGCGATAAGAAGGATTTTAATACTTGGACCTATATTATAGAAGCTAAGCTTTATACTAACGGCCAAACTATTAGCGATCTAGAGGCCCAATTTTATTACCTCTACTCTAGCCTTTCGCCCGTTGTCCGCCGTTCCGTCTTTACCTTCGCCTAGGTACCCGCTAACCGGATACCGGCCTGGTTGTTCGAGAAACTTCGGAAAAATTTTGGCGAGGTCAATTAAGATAAGAAGGCGGGGCTCGAACTTCTTGCTTTAAAGTAAAGGCTAAGAGAGCCTATTTTATTTTTCCTTATTCGCTTTAAAGAAGTTTTCTATCGAGTAAAGGCTAATACTTGGCCTAACTAGGCCCTTATTAACTCTTTACTCTCTTCTTTAAACGATGAATAGTTTAAGCGCCTTCGGGATAAGCTTGAATACTTTAGTAGCTATTTCGACCTTTGCTCCTACCTTCGGAAGTTTAATGCTAATACTTTTTTAGGAAGCTTAGCCTATCCTAATTACGGCTCCAACTCCTACGGATCGGCTATATATAATAATGGAGGAGGGGAACCGATGGATATTGCCGCTACCCGGGTAACTAGCGGTGGCTTATTTAAATTATAGTAAAAGAAGAAGAGAAAGCAAAATGCTTGCTTTAATTGTAGCGAGCCCGGTTATTGGTCTTAAGACTGCCCGGGCAATAGGGGCTCCGGTAAGGGCGGCTCTAGTAATTAGAATAAGAAGGTCTAAATTAAATACGTCCGTATTATTGAGCCGGTTGGGGACTTGGCGGAAGACAATGAGGGGGATGACTACAACGAGGAGGACTATTAAGAGTAGCTTAGTAAGACCGCTACCAAAGGCGGGTAATATAAGGGAGGCTTGGGTATTTATTGCTCGAGCGCCTATTGCGAGTCCTACCAATAATGATACCGAAGTTTACTAAGTAGGGTAGAGCGTCTTTACGGATAGATGGAATTAGACGAGGTTTAAGAATTAGAGGATACTCGAGGCTACGAGATCTCTAACGTACGCGTAGGAGATAAGGTGTTGAGGTGATAAATAGGACTTTCCCGGGGACTCGGTTATTACTTAGCTTATTATAGTATCTACCAATTTATCGTTTATTATATAAACCTAGGTAATAGTGTTTAGGTATACTCGAGCGATACGGGGGTGTTTTGGAGCGGATTATTCTATGTATCTATCTACTGTTGTTATTTTTGCTCGCTTTGCTCGCTTTACTCGCTTTGCTACAAGGGAGGAGGAAGGGGGTAATGTGATAGGTCTGGCGCCTAGAGGTCATACCTGGCATTTGCTAGGCTTGTGCCTGCCGGGGGTTCTCTAGACGACCGGCGGCTTGCCTCGGCTCCGTCGGCTCGGCTCGGCTTGCCTCGGCTCCGTCGGCTCGGCTCGGCTTTCTAGCACCTTCTTCCCCACACCCCTTTCGTATATTTAATCATGCCCAGTCTGGCTTCCAGACTAGCCCAGTCTTCTTGCTCTCTTTATCGAATATTACATCTTTCCCAACAAGGCCTACCTATGTATCAACCTCGTAGAACCCTTACAACTACTAAAGATATATTAATATCGGTATTAATAACTAATAAAGCGCCTAAGAAGTAAACTCTTCAAAAGAAGCCTTTATTTACGGCCGCTACAATTATATTATAAGCCTACTCGGTTTTAGTATCGGTTTAAACTCCTCCCCCCTTTATAATATCGATATACTTAGTATTATATATTATACAAATTATTACCCCGATTAAAATTACTACTATTACTCCGAACCGTATATTTATATAGTTTTAAACCCGTTGTAACTCTACGTTTAATAATACAATTAATCTAACCGGCGCTATTAATACGCTTATTTCTAATAACGTTAATAGTAGTACTAATTTAATATATAGAGGCTATTGTTATAATTATAGAGGATTTCCCGAATTTCGGGACTAATTTCGCGAATATAATACGGATAATTTATTAACCGACGGTTTAATTAATCCGTTTAAATTTATTACTAGACAATTTACTTACTTTAGCGCTAGTTATTATTAATAGTAATAATTATAATATAAGCGATATATTCTATTATTAATTATATTTAAGTATTTCTATATTAACGGAAAGAATAGCTAGTACGTACTTCTAAAAGTATTAATACGTAGGTAGATAGCCCTATCTTAATAATAGGGGTATAAGAGGTTAATTAAATTAGTCTTCGAATTCTCTCCTTTAATATTATTAACGTCGTTGAGCCCCGTATTCTCGAGCATTAGACTATACCCTAAGAAAAGTAAAAAAAAATATAGAAAAGAAAAAAAGATTATCCAATTTATTCCCTTTATTACAGTACAGTAATATGATGTGCGGTAATATAATATATAGATTGAAAGATAATATTATAATATTGATATATTTCGCGATATTGTATACGGACTATTTATATACCCCTAATTAACAGTCGCTAAAAGTCTTAATATAGCGTATTATCTTAATAATTCGTCGTAGCGTATATAGGCCTCTTGCGATGACCGCTGTAATTGATCGCTAGATTTATACGTTTTCGTATATTTAGCGACCGATTTTAGCRGTTATTATAAAAAGGCCCGTATACTCTACGATAGATTACTAAAACTATATACTATATTTAAGACTTTTAGCGACTATTTATAGCGTATATAGGATTAAATTCAATTGACCAATTAGGAGCCTCCTTTAGACCAATAAGGCCTAGAGATCCAATATACCTTGTAAATTCAATATGCCTTGTTTAACTTACAAGGCTTTATAGCCTTACTAAGGCTAAGAAGGCCTGTTCCCCGGCAGGTTTTCCCGCTACGGTACTGTAGCACCGACCCTGCACGTCCTGTAGGGACCCTGTTTTGCAGCGGGCATTTGCAAGCACTGCCGCCTACGCTAGCCAGGGCCGAACAGGTCCTGCCAGGTCCAATGACTTATACGCTCGCCGCATTTCCTTTTTGGGACGACGGTGAGAATGTAGTGTACACCTTTATCACAAAGACCGCGAAATACCGACTAAAGCGAAAGAGGAGCCGAGATACCTAGACGGAGCTTGGGCTCGAGCAAGGGGAGAGCAATTAACAGAGGCGTGATGGTTATCAGCGCCGATGCGGCGCGGAAGGCGTAATGGCGTAGAAGGTTGTGTGAGGAAGGCGGCGCAGGCAGCGATTTGGTGGGAAGTTTGGGGGCCGTTTTGGCGGTTTTGTGTAGATAAGATGAAGCCGAGGTGGTGGTGGTTCAGCTGGAGGCCGCTTTGCAGCCTGGAAGTCACAAAGGGACATTCTAGAACCGCGGCTTCGAGAATCATCACGAAACAATGCGTGTTCTGCTCCTTGTTCTCGAGATCCAGATTCCAGAAGGACACGAAATCACAATGTCATTGTTGAACGTTGTACCAATGGGAGAAAGTCGCGAAGCGACGTCCCGAGAACCTGACTCACTACGGCCTGGCCTCTGGGTGGTGCCATTCTTTTCTGGTAAGGGCAAAATGGTTACTTACCCTGCACAACAATGGACACCACAGAAGCAAAACAGCGATCAAGAAAACACGTGCGATTACCATCTCAGACGAGTCAACAAATTCACAACGTGAGTACTTGGAAAATCAGACAAGGCAACGAATCTATCATAAGTTACTACTACACAGATAACAGAGAGGAACGAGTCTGATCAATCCACTCTCCGCCGCCCTCTGACGCTGCGTCGTTTCCACTCCTCAAGTCCTGTCCCGAGAATCCTCCAGAAGGACCCATCCCAAAAGGCAAGCGACATTACGAATGCTTCAAGGGCAGTGAGCGCGGCAGACTTCTAGCCTCGTCGACAAAAGGTCGCCACCAGACCAGACCGTCATAGCCCGCGACAACGTCCTGTTGTGGCCCATCCGTGATCCAGTCATACTTATTTACCCTTCAGGCTTTCAGCCGCACCGTAGCGAGCAACGTCAGTTGCTGGCACAATTGTGCATCGAGCCACCTAGCCTTGGGGTCATGGCACACCGGACACACCGTCAACCTGAGTACGAACTGGAGCAAAGGCTGTCACGAGTCACGAGTCACGGCGTTCACCGTGAGGCCGTGAAGGTGGCTGGATGACGGATGACGGATGACGAGACGAGGCTGGTGGTGACAAAATGACTCGGACAAAGTGACTTCGAAAAGGTATCGGTGTGTCCAGGTGAGGATAAGAGACGCCGCGGTGAGAAAAGTGGTGACCCCGGTGATGGTGTCCTCAGGATGACCACCATGGCCACTGCGTAAGCGTAGGACTGCCCCTTGCAGATCGCAGCCGAACTGGAAGTGGAGCGTAAGCAACATGTGGAGGTAAGATGTACCTGCGCCGTACATGCGCTTATCTTTCTCCACTGCGTGGATGGATTGGGGTGTTCCTGCGTCTTGGAAAGCAGTTTTCCGCTGGGTTGTGTCGCCGGACCGCGTGATGGGGGACGAGATGTGAGTCCTACGGAGGAAGCGAGAAGAGGTGGCCGAGACTTGGTGGTGGATGTGGTTGTGTGCTTGACTTTCCAGAGACCTGGGATTGAATGGACGTATCTTGATGGGACTCGACCCAGCACACAAGCCGGTGATCCCCGTCCATTCTCGGAGATATCAAAGCAGGGACAAAGATCCTTTTTTCGCTGCCTGGTACCGGGCGATCATGGCGACGCTGGATTGCACGGCTTCGGTCGCGGATGAAGAAAGGAAAAGCGGAGAAGCGAAGACGACGAGAACCGAGAGACATCGACCGGCATCTTCTTCATCCCTTGATACGGATCATGACAGTCGGACCACAATCCAGAAGAACTAAAATCTTGATGAACGGCAGGGAAATATTGAACACCTGACGATAAGAACTTTCCAACGCCAAGTCCCGTGGTAGATAGAGGCGTCCGCGCCGTATCAACGGCTCGGTGTCTCACCTGCACACACCTTCTTCACACCTTGCTTCTGGCTGCAGATCGTATGTATGTAGGCGTATGTAGAAACTGCCACACCTGCGTTTCGTCAAATGCATTCAGCCATTGATGGGCGACGACGGACGGCGTCCGACATGAACACCAAATACCAACTTTGTATCGCCCTTGTAGTCTTGTGTGCCAGTGTGTGTGGTTGCGCGCGGTGTAAGAGGGTTGGGTAAAGTGTGCGACTGCAACTGCGTGAGTGCGATGTTGCGCGAAGAAGAGGGAGGGACAAGGCTGGCTGAAGGCCGCCCATGTCCTACACCACCTTTCCCTTCAGATAATGTTGGTGTGGTGGTGGTGGTGTGAAAGTTTTGGTTCCAGTGCGGAGAAGACGCCCGGCTGATGGTGGTGGTGGTGGCGTGAACGGATCGTGTGGAAGTGTGGTGCAGAAAGGTGTGGGTGTAATGGTGTAATAGGTGTGTGATCCGGGATGTTGTGCAGCCCAGGTGAACTCCGCGGCGTGTGTCATTCCAGGGCAATCCCCAAAAAGAAGAAAAGTTTGTGTTTGTGTCCGTCGTCTCGGGACGGTGGCTTTTTTTCGGCGCCGGTAATGTCTTGTCCCGGATGCTCCTTCCCGACTGAGCGATTGCGATCTGTGTGTTTGTCGGCTTGCGGCAGGAACGGTCAACGGAATCCCGACGATCTGGAACATAATTGAGGCGCAATCCGTATCGTGTGTCCGATCAGATCCCATGCATTATGCGCCGCCGTCTCTTTCGTAGGAGCGACCCGGGCTGAGGCTGCGACGGCGGAGTGTCCAGCGCTCCCGGTCCCAAGCCGAAATCTGCTTGCGCCGGTTCCGGAGCCGGAGCAGCAGCGGGGAAATCGGCCGGGAAATCTTTCGGGAAGTCAGCCGGAACGTCAGCCGGGATCTCCTGCGGGATGGCCTGACTCGGGAACCCATCAGCGCCGGTCAAATCCATTGGCTGCTGCGGCGTCGGCGGCAACGGAGGAGCATTCCCCCCCTGCGGTCCCAACCCAAGATCCGGCACCGAGGCATCGTTCGCAGGCGAGGAGACTCCATGTCCAACGGTATCAACTTGCTTCTCACCACCACCGGACACCGAGACCGATACCGCGTCCTTTCCCACAACCTCCGAACAAAGCCCGATCCCCTTCACCAACTCCCCAGCCAGAACATCAATCCCCCCACTCTCCTTATCCTCAATTCCAAACCCGATGACGAGAACGTCATCCAGATAACCATGATACCCCGCCCCTTCTCCGTTGCCTTCGCCATGGTAATCCCGCCAGTTGACGCTGGTAACATAAAACATCTCCGTCCTCTCCTGCTGCCCTTCTTGCTCATCCTGTCCCTCTCCCTTTCCAGTGCCCCCACTTTGACCATTCCACTGACCCGCGGCCCATCGCTGCCTCCCCTCGATCCAAACCGGCTTTCTAGAGACACCAAACACTTCAAACCCCGGCGCCTTCTGAGAAAACAAAACCACGTAGGGTTCATACTCCGAATGAAAGTTGTAAAACCGCTTATGCTGGATGATCGTCAGGATGAAGGTGTTTTCCTCCGTCACCACGCATGTTGGGTCGGAGCGGTTGCACAAGGTGAGACGGAGCGAGTTGGTAGATTGGTGGATTGAGACTGGCTCGCCTGAGGGCAAGGGGGGGAGGTAGTGGGAGAGACATTTCTCGTCGGCGGCGGCGTATATGGAAGAAGAGGGGATGGCAGTGGCGGAACCGTCGTCGTGGAGGAGGGCGAAGGAGCGGTGGGGGAAGAAGTCGTAGTGGATGTAGGTTTGGAGGGCTTGGGATTGGGGTTTCTGGTGGGAGGACGATGGGGAGGAGGAGCCTGAGGAGGAGTCGGAGGAGGACCCTGGGGAGGAAGAGGAGGAGCTGAGGGGAGGAGCCCAAAAGACAAACCAGTTCTTCTCCACCTCTCCCCATCCCGGCGCAATCTTCGGTTTATCCTCACCGGCATCCTTCTCCTTCAACCCCTTATCCCCTCCATCACCACTACCAGTTGCCCTCAACTCCTCATTGCCCTTCACCCCCGCTCCCGCCCCCGTTCCCTTACCATCACCAGCATCCAACATCGGCCTCTGCAACTCCCCCGCAACCCTCCACCCCTCCCCCGCTCCAAACGCCTCGACCTCCGCCCCCCACCAATCCACCAACACCCTGAAATCCTGCATCCACATGCCGAAACAGGTAAACTGGGAGTTACTCCCAAAGATCGTATACGGCTTGCCATCACCTCCGTAGAACACGCGAGCATCGTGCGGGCCGACGTTAAATGATAAGACTCCCAAGAGGGGACCGACGCAGTTGTTCCCTGGTGTTGCTGCTATCGGCAGGGGAAGCGGGGGATGGTCTGGTAGACAACGAAGCTGTTGGGGGTTGGATGCAGAGGGGTGGAATGAGGCGAGGCAGTGTAATTCTGATTGCATTGTTACGTGCTGAAACTTTCCTCTTTTCCCGGTAGTAGTGTTATTGGTGTCGGTGTCCGAGGAGTCGGAAGGGGATGGAGTACGAGGCTCATGCCACTTTTGGGCGACGACGATGTACACTCCTTTCCGAGTAGGATGCGGGATGATGTTCGGATTGAAAGCTGGTGTGTTTTCTTCGGCGAATTGGATGCGGAAGTAGGACCCGTTGGCGGTGGAGACTGAGTAGATTGTTTGGTGTGTGTTGCCTTCTTCTTTGCCAGAGTCGGGTTGGAAGAGGCTCGTCGTCGGGGCGATGCCGCCGTTTGAAGCTCCCGAGGATGAGGATTTGGAGGCATCTTTGGATGAAGACGAAGAACTGCTGCTGCCGCCGTGGTAGGGCACTTGGTTCCTTGATGATGAGCCGCTGCCGCCGTCGGAACCAAAAGTGTCGCTGAGGATGGAGCTTAGTACTTTTGTTGTCCCGGTCCCGGCTAGAGAAGGGAAACCCCAGATGGTGCGGGTGATGAAGAAGAAGCAGAGGAAGGGACCGATGATGAGGCAGAGACGCCTCAGGTCCCTGACGAGCATGGTGATTGGTTGTGGTTTGGTGTTTTTTTTCTTCGTCTTCCAATGGATACGTGACAATGGACTGTATGAAAAAGGCTCAAATGTCAACAAAGGTGAAACTGAGACTACAAGCCGAGCCAGAATGCTCGAATCACGATAACACTGTCGACAACAACAACGACATACCAAGTGTTGACAAGAAACGAAACGGCAAACGTCAGGTATTTTCTGACGAAGTACCGGGAACTGCCACCGGGCCTCGAGCCGTTGGAGTGGATTGGATTGGATGGATGGACTCTGACAAAGCGAAGTTTGAATCTTCGAGATATGTACGTGTTGTGGCGGAGACCCTGCTTTCTTCCCCAGCCTGTGCCCCAGATGCCCCAGACGTGGAACTTGGAGCAACGTGCAGATCAAGCGTGGGGTTGGCAAAAGCTTGGTTGAACGTTGAACAGAAAAGTATTTGAGTCCCCATACGCACGCCTCCTGTTTCTTGTCTGCATGATGTACCAAGCTAGAGGTAATGTTTTGCATCCAAGCAGAGGTGTAGAGGTAGTGGCGGAGACCCTGCTTTCTTCACCCTTTCTTCCCCAGCGTGCCCCAGGTGGACGTGCAGATCAAGCGGGGGTTTGGCAGAAGCTTGGTTGAACGTTGATCTTTTGGTGAGAATCTGTGGAGGTATGAAGAGGAGGAGGCTGGTGAGGTGGTTCTTCCGTGGCGGTGGTGGTGATCTTTGGAGTTCACTCCCGTGTGCCCGTTTGCCATGTGAGGAATGAGGATACAGATTGTAGGTACGATCTTCAACAGCAGCACGTGTCGACAACGGACGTTCCTCGGCAATAACTCAGGAACAGAACCAGACAAAAAAGAAAAAGATATTCATCCCAAAGCTTATTGTATAAGATCATCCAACCCGCCTCCTTCCCACCACCACCCAGTCAGACTAGTCAATCTTTTCCAATTTCCCTCCCATCCCCCATCTCGATGGCGAGGACCACCCAAATTTCGGGGGTCTTCGTGGGGGACCGTGTCATATGCCTTGGACCAAAAAAAAATGCCGAGCTGGTTGCCCGAGGAAGAAAAATATAATTACCTTAATGTTACCCCCTCTACCCCCCCCCCCCGCACGACAGTTGAACCGCACCTTGATGATCTGACTAGCCTCGTCCGGAAGTTCCTCCGTCTGTTAGTGGTCTAAGTGGGAATAGCTTCCTTGTGATTTGCTAACTCCTGCATGCGATCGACGTCACTGGGAGTGTGGATTCTTCAGGGGTCGGGGTTGGGGTACGACGCTATGGTCGTATTGGACTTGTGATGAGAACTTTGGTGTCTGGAGATTTTGATGCTGTCTGTGCAGCTTGTATTACACGGGCGGTCGTAAAGAGCTCGCCGGCTTCGGAGGCTCTTGGGTGACAGTTGTTTACAGTGATGTGAAGGAGAAATCGAGATGCGTGTGAACTATCCAATCCATTATTGTGGTCGCTGTTCTAGATGTGCGACTGATATCAAATCCTAAACTCCTCCCATGTCCTGATTATATCGTACGCGTTACAAACATGACTTTTTCGTGATTCAAGGTAACCTAGTAGTAGGCTGTCCACTTCCCAACACCTGCTTGTAGAGCCAGTTGGGAAAGGTAACGCTGGGCTCGTCAAAGAGCCTCGTCGAGATCTCGGCGACGTACAAGGTCAATGGCAAGAGGATGATATGCGGCAGCAAGAAGGCTATCTCAAGACCAAAGGGTCCAGCCATGGGCAATGGGAACTTGTTGACCCAGTTGGCCAGCATGGTAAGTTGAGGCTCCCTTCCCCAACCAACAGCCGTGTAGAGTCTGTCGCCAATGGTCCAAAGAATAGGACCATGGACCAGGTAAAGCGCAAAGGAGATGCGACCCAAGTACTGGCAGAAGCGCGTCTCGAAGAATCGCTTGAGCCAGGGGATGCGTGGAACTGAGACCACCAAGAAGACACCAGCCCAGAACAGGTAGAACCACTTGTAATCGTAGACAGCCTGAGGCTTGAGGAATGATAGGTAGTACCACCCGGGAGTCTTGGCCAGGTCGTTGATGTCCTTGGTGTGAACGGGCACGCCTCCGAGGTAGAAGCTGACTACAAAGAGGAAGTAGAAGATGTGCTTGCCGTATGGCTCGAGCTGAGTGAGGAAGTTGGGCAGCTCATCCTTCATTGCCAACAAGTCCAGATCGCTGAGAAGCATGCCGGCACTGAAGAGGGCGTAGTGGGTTCCGTCGACGATGTAGACAAAGTAGAAGATCAAGGCGACCTGACACCATAGCCTAGCCTTTCTTGTACATCGCGAAAAGGCGAGAAGACTGGTGTAGATGACCATGGATCCCTTGAACTCCACAGGGATGGACCACAGATGGAAGTTGTAGCTCAGCCAGGGCTCGCCGCCGAGGTGGTAGATGAAGCTGAAATTCTTGACTTCTGCGTACCACCACCAGAACTCGTCGTGGTAGTTGGACTGCGGTTTCGCCGAGTCGACCCAGATGCCAAACGCATGCCACGAGGTCATGAAGAGGAAAGTGGTGGCGATCAGAGGCATAAAGAGACGCAGCCATCGTCGGAACAGGGCCGACGCCAAGTTATCGGCCAATTTCTCTTGTTCGCCGGCGTGGATCAGGCGCATGGGCTTGACGGAGAGGACGTAGCCCGAGATGACGAAGAAGGTCGCGACGGCATAGTGACCGCCACCAAAGAAGTTGCGCACAAAGGGAAGAGCGCTGAAGTAGTGTTGGCCGTCGAAGCCGTAGCCTCTTTCGAAGATGGCGTCGCGCATCAGGCCATGCGACCAGAGTTCGTGGTGGTGCCAGTAGACGAGGAAGGCAGCGAAGCCACGCAGGCCGTCGAGGTAGGCCGTTGGTCGCAGCTTTTCGGGCGCATCGAACCTGGGCATCGCGAAGATGTTTGTAAGGCGATTGACGAGGCTCGAGGCCGTCGAGGAGGGCATGGTAAGGGCGGTCATGATGGCGATGATGGGTTTCCGGAGAAGAGGGAAGCGACACGAGTTCCGGTTGTCATGCCACTTTTCGGGGTCGAGGGAGGTGTCGAGGAGGTCGTGGTCGAGATCGCTAGGCATGGACACGGAGGGGAAGCAAGACGCGACTGGAGCTGAACCCAAGCCGCGCACAAACCTCGAGCTGAGGTTGTGGTTGGTCTGGTTGGTGGGTGGCTTGGATGTAATGCGCAAAGTCAACAAATGACGAGGAAATATTGGTGTCACTGTGGAATTCTCGCGGCAGTTGATGACCCCTGTCAAGTCCACTGAAGGCGTGCCGTTACAGGGGGTTAAAGCACCTGTCGCGATGGTTGATCCACTGGACGGTTGCGTTTAGTGGGGAAAAGTGGCCGCTAAGAAATGGAAGCCGGCGAATGGAATTTGTTGCGATGTCCGAATTCGGTGCTGTGTGGCTGGAGCGCTGCTTGGCGGGTTGAGGAAGGAGTTGTTTGTGGCGGGTGTGTGGCTTGCTTCTCCAGTTCTTGGCTGGACAATTGAGGTGACAAAAGTTCTCATCGGCAAATTCTCTTCTTTTCAACATCACAAGCTCGAAACAGAACAAGATGTAAACTTCCTCGGTTCAAGGCCAATTCCTCCGAGGTTGGCGTTTGTCAATCATGAACTGCTTGCTGTCGTCGTCACTCCTCCGCTCAAGAGGGAACTGATCAGTGCACGTCACGCAATACGGTATGCGGGGGAAGCGCGGAGGAAGTGGAGAGCAAAGCGGAGGTGAAGGCCTTCAAATCTGGAGAAGTGCGGGTTGTTCGTCATCTCAACAAGTTCCTCGCTTTGCAAGATGGAGAACGGAGATGGGCCGGGATGGGATGGAGTGGGATGGAGACCAGACCAGGGGACGCCAGGGTTCTATGCGGGGGAAATGAGGACAAGAATTGTACACATTCGGCCCCTGTTTCCTGCAACGCACCAAGCTAACAAGTTATATCCATGCAGAGGTGTACAGAAAACCGGGATTTGCTCCGGCGCTGGCGACACCACCGAACCTGGGGCACCAAAGCGAAAAGCAAAAGCAAGATGGCGGCTTTTTCCATGGGCCGCCTTGCCGGTGACAGAAAGGGGAACGACAGAAAAAAAAGCTGGAAAAAAGCTTGTGATTGAGCTCCGGCGATGTTCACGCCGATGTTACCCTCTAGCACCGGGTCCAGCCAATCAGTTGCTTCAATTTGCTGGCTATCATTCCCGCCTGCAGCTTCAATCTTCCTTCACGCTCACTGGCTTACGATAAAGTGGACGAGACCAGGACGACACACCTACCGCTTTCTGCCGAGATCGTCTCTCGCCTGCAAGTCGTTCCTGAATTCAGAAGCAACCTCCGATGGCACATTTGTAGAGGCCAGGCTGGTCGTTGGAGACAAGGTCACTGTGCTGACTGCCTGACTCCTCCATCATTCGTCTGGCTCAGGTTGTCTTCTCTTCTATACCAAGCAGTCAAGGAAGAACCATAGAAGGATTTTGTCTGGTATTTTTGTTGCCTGTGAGAGAGTCAAAAAAGAGGTTTTGATCAAGTGATCGTGGAGTCGAATACGTGGGCTATCTGCCGTATGAGCAGGCCAGCAAAAAAGCCCCAAGTTGGCGAGGGGCAGGAAGA
This sequence comes from Neurospora sp. CHS-2018a, assembly GCA_009802275.1. NCBI lineage: Eukaryota > Fungi > Ascomycota > Sordariomycetes > Sordariales > Sordariaceae > Neurospora > Neurospora sp. CHS-2018a. The sequence goes on along the minus strand of RAKG01000002.1, from coordinate 484,443 downwards.
GGCCCGGAATGCCCTCACCCGTCGCGGTATGGCCTCCTCTCTCAGGTCCGATGCCTCCAAAGATCAACACTCAGTTCCACATGTCACCGGCCCGTCTTGATAAACGTGGACTCCATCTTCCCGCAAAAAGCTTCGCTTCCATCACCCCAACAGGCGTGGAGCTTGCGAAGAAGGTGTCGATTATCCTGCTTACAGCCTTGGCGCCTTTTTTTCCACCTTTTCTTGCCAAGTCCAGGTACCTCCAGTTTTGTCAAACCGCAAGTATCTCGAGCAATATCAACGCTGCAAGAACGGAAACGCATACACGAAACGCAGCCGGCCCAGAAGCCAGTCTTTTGCACTGCTTTGCCTTATATCGGGCTGCGGTGGGTGGAATACGAGGGTTTGAAACTTGAAAGTTGGAGATTGAATTTGTAGCTGATGCCGGGCTGGAACGGACCGCTTTACCCCTGTTTTGTCAGCGTGATAAGCAACTCTGCGAAGAGGTGGTCGGGAGATAGTCGCCATCTCCAGCAAGTGGAAAGCTCCGGCCACCCCGCTGAAGCTCCATTCTGGAGTAGTAGTAATCCCCGAAGCTCCAGTCACCTCTTTGAGTAAGGATCTGCCAAAACCTTTCTCCTTGGTTGGCAGAGATGGGGAAGCAGATCCCCCCAGATTTCTTGGGGAGATTTTGGGGGGAACACCCGTGCAAGAGTCCTTGTCATATCCGCTTATGCAGGATTGTCCCTAGCATCTACAACCCCCCCCTCTTATGTAAAAGTGCCGTTATATGCAAGGAAACTTCGTGCCGCAATTATTTTCCCATAGTAAGACTGCAAACGACACATTGCAAACCGTCTAAGCCGCATTTGCATGTATAGGGGTGCTCTTTTACTAGCAAAGGGGATTTCGGGCCCTAAACTAGGCGATTTACACTATGTACTGTTTAGTATAGTCAGCTCGCGATCACAGTAGGTTGCGACTCCAAGATGGTCTGCCTGTGCACCGGCACCCCCAAATGCAAGATCCCCATTAAATGCAAGGCAAATGGCTGCCCGGATTCCTCGTATTTACTAGGGACAATCCTGGAATACCTCAGCACGCTTACTGGTCACTCCCCATCCTCACCATCTTCTCCTCCCCTGTCGCCCTGAACGGACCTGGCCACCCAAAACATTTCCTTGATATGCCCAGTTCTTCCCCATCCCTCACCCCTTTTATGACCTTGATTTGTTTTGATTTCCTTGTTCTTCCTTGCTTCCTATGCTCTCCACACGTGTCCCAAACTTCATTCATCCAAGGATACGGGGCATTCCACATACACGACTGGTCATACCCTCAGACACAGATTATTATAGCCTGCGGTCATGAGCTCTCCACCTTTATCTCCAATGTCGCCCTTGTCGCCCAGTCTGGGCAGTATACCCGTCAGGTGGAGGCAGATGTCCGAGACGGGGACGGGGGCCTTCAGGAACCGGATCCCAACGCAGCTTCGGCGGGCCCTCCCTCTGTACGCCGTCGTCGTCGTTCTCTTTTTCTTCATGCTCAACGCCCACGTCTTCACATTATCCCCCTCCGCCAGCAGCATAATAAGCCACCAGACCACACAGAAAGCCCTAAACGGCCAACAGCCTGACCATGGCTTCCCCAAGAAGATCTGGCAATCCTGGAAGGTCGACCCCTACAACATGGCCACCCGCGACCTCGACACCGCCAAGACCTGGACCACCAAAAACCCAGGCTACCGCTACGAAGTCCTAACCGATAACAACGACGTGGTCTACGTAGAAGAGCAATACGGTCCCCAGGGGATCAACCGCCCGGACATCATCGACTTTTATCGGGCTGTCAACATTTCCATCATCAAAGCCGACTTGCTCCGGTACCTCATCATGTACGCCGAGGGCGGCGTCTACGCCGACATCGACGTCGAGGATCTCCGGCCCATCAAGCGTTTCGTGCCCGAACGCTACTGGGACTCGCTTTCCGAAATCGACATGGTAGTCGGCATCGAGATCGACCAGCCCGAATTCAAAGACCACCCGATTTTAGGGTCAAAATGCATGTCCTTCTGCCAATGGACATTCATGTGCAAGCCTCGCTTGCCCGTAATGCTGAACCTAGTCGAAAACATCATGACCTGGCTCAACGGCCTCGCTTCAAAACAACAAGTCCACTTATCCGAACTCCAACTCGACTTTGACGAAGTCATTTCCGGCACGGGACCCTCGGCATTCACCATCGCTTTACTGAAAGAAATGAACCGCATTTCTTCGGGAGGAAAAGAAATAACCTGGGACTCCTTCCACGCCATGGACGAATCCAAGGTCGTCTCCAGGGTACTAGTCCTAGACGTCGAAGCCTTCGCCGCCGGCCAGGGCCACTCCGACTCCGGTAACCACAACGCCCGGGGGGCGCTCGTAAAACACCACTACCACGCGTCCAACTGGCCCTCCAAACACCCGCGCTACGCGCACCCGGTGTACGGCGAGGTCGAAAGATGTAACTGGGACCTGGCCTGCGTGCAGAAGTGGGATCACGACGTCGAAGCTTACAAGTCTCTCTCCATTGAAGAGCAAAATAAACTCAAGGAATGGAGGAGGATGGAACTGGAGAAGCAGCGGGAGCAGCAACTGAAAGAACAGGAGCAGGCGATCAAGCTGGAGCAATTTGGCGAGGCGGTGAAAAAGGCGGAGGAGGAGCAGAAGAGGAGAGACGAGTTGGAGAGGGAGATGAAGGAGCGGATGAGGGTCGAGGATCAGGCGCTGAAGCCGCTGCATCCGGAGCAGGCCGGGGCGGAGGAGAAGAAGGAGGGGGAGGAGTTGATTCTGTTTGGGGGACGGCCGGTGCCGGGGCAGGGACGACAGTCGCAGGAGCAGGAGCAGGAGCAGGAGATGGGGGGAGATGGAGATGGGGAGGAGAAGAAGGTGGTGGAGCAAATTGGGCAGCAGCAGCCGGTGTTTGGAGAGCCGGCGCCGGAGAAGGGACCGTTTGGTGGGCTGTGAGCGACGGATGGGGGAACATATCGATGGTTATTGCATGCATGTTATGGTGTTTTGGGTTTGCTTTTACTTTGGTTTCTGGTAAATACTTTTGTGGTGCTTACACTTCGGTTGTCATCCCTTGTACGATTAGTTCAGTGTACGATGCTGTACGATGGCACACGAATGAGAGGATGCGAGTATATGTAGATGTATGAAGTATATATGAAGCATGATTTGGTCAAACCTTTTTCTGTCCGCTTGTTCGTTGCTTGTCATGTTCAAATTTGCTACTTGATGTCTTCAATCAGTCTCCCCATGTTCACACCCTTTTCCCAGTCAATTTGTTTGCTCGTCCGTTGCTTCCTCTTGTGACTGCTGCGTTGCTCTTTCCCTGCAGTCGTTCTTTCCCTGCAGTCAACTGAAGCTATCGCCAAGTCTTGGCGCCCGGTGGAGCCCCCCTGTACCCCAGCTCCGGGCGGCTTGCACATCTCCGACACTCTGCATCCGCGCGACTTCCTTTCCTGATTCGCTGTCACAACTGAAATTTTGTACCTCGGAAATTTCTGTCATCAGAAGCATGTGAAGATCGTCCTCCCCTCCTTCCCAATCCTTCGAAGCATTTCCTCGTCCTCCTCTTTCCCTTGTCTGCATCTAATTCATCATTGTGGCTTGCATTCCTGTTCTGTTTTCCGTTCTATTAGTACCTATCATGAGCAATATTTTCTCTTGAGACGTCTAGACCGGTGCAAATACTCCCACTAATAACATCTTTTTTCTTGCCTAACCACGATCTAAGCCCGCGATCAAAAAGTTTGTTGGCGCAAAGTCACACTTAACGCGTCAACTATTACTCTAGGCCTTTGCCGGCTTGGCTTTGGGGATGTCAGCACTTTATTGTTAGGTTGCAGTGGTTGTTCCTAGGCGGGTTGGGCAAAATCGGACAAGTTCTAGCTCTTGCTTAGCGGTCTTGGTGATTTGTTAGCGAATCGCGGGGGGGAGAGACGGAAAGTGCACTATCGGAGGTGCTAACGCATCCTGGTTCTTAACCGAGATGGTCGGCGACGCGATGTGAGGACGGCGGTTTGCCTGTTTGGGGCTTGGTGTTGCGAACTTGCGAGAGGAGGGTGTGGTTGATTGTCCTAGGGATGATGTCATGCTTCTGGCTCGGGAGTTTGGGAGGTTGGAATGGCTCGCCGGTCTGAAGCTACGCTCATAGAAGAGAAGAAGATTGCCGCTGGTCATCGTGAAGTTAGTTTGATGGTGGAAGCGACAAGCTCACGGGAGATACGATGTATGAAAGCAAACGGCAAAGGTTGGAAACACGAATTAGAGGCGGATGACTATATAAAACCCCCGATAAGTTGTTCTCGGACTCATAACTGACTATCATGCCATTACTGGCATTTAGATTTTCCAGTTCCTACCTCCCTTGGTTGTATTTCTGCCCCAACTTCGCCAGTGAGGGAGTGCTACAGTCAATCATTCTCAAGGCAGGACAAAGAAATCCAACCTACGCCCAAGCCTTCTCGGTAGACAATCGTAGAGAGCAATATGCCATATCCGAGGTATATCCGTCGGCTGGTCGTCGAACATATCCAAAGACAGAGAGAAGATAGTCAGGTGCTGCGCAAAACGAGGTGGCTCTGGTGTAGTGTTCCCGAGCCACTGCCCCAAGATCGGACATTCGTAGACGTCATCCCGAGTGTATTGTTTCGAACAAGATGCCGGCCCATCGGCCATTGTACAAGCCCTCGAGGCAGTCATTGCTCCTGAATCTCCCCAACTCAACGTCGCATGTGGGAGCATTGGCTCAAGACGGACCAGAAGTCAATGAGACCAGTCTGCGCCATATACTCTCCCAGGGCTGGAAGTCTCGACCTGATCACTTCCATCCGCCGCGCTAGGATCCGGGCAATATGTATACCGTCGTTCCAGGGCCTGGATAATTCGAAGGAGACTTGCTCGGCGGGCAGTGTCACTTTTCTCCGCGGGCAGTGTTATTGCCCGTATAGCGAGTTTATATAGGGTTTCTTCCGCGGGTAGTGTTATAGTAATCCTTAACCCTGTAACCTTGTAATATTCCTTATGGTATTAAATATCCTTGTAGCGTTTTAATAATAATTAGTCCCTTAATTTTGTAATATTTTCTTAGTATTAAAGTTATATATACTATAAAACGAACTAAATAGTACAAGTAGTGCTATTATCTATCTATCTAACTAATTATAAGTAATTACTCCTGTAAAATCTTTTGCGACGGTTTTATAATCCTCCTGCTCCGGGTTACCGTTAATATTAATACTAACGAACGTACTATAGTACGCTTCTTACGGGCAAGTTATTCGTTAGGGCTTAAAAGGGTAAGGGGATTGTTAGAAGGGGTTTAGGCGGCCCGGGCCCGGGTAGTCCACTTCTTTATAAAAGAGTTATCTAAATTAAAAGAATTTAAAAAGCCCTTTCTTTATACTTCGATAGTAAAGCGTATAGAACCCTCACTATTACCTGTATTAACTTTATTGACTATTTCGAACTATAACCGCCGCCGACGGAGGGATAGTTTTAGCGTTTAACTACTTTTCGCTCCCTTCTTTACTTTCCCTACTACCCTCTTCTTTATTACCTTCTTCTTTCCCTTTCTAGCGGCAACAACTTCGTCGTTAAGGACTTATTAATCTTTGGGAAGCCCAAATATACTATTCTTTAACCGTCTTCGAATTTTATTTACAATCTTAGGGTCCTTAATATGTAAATAAGGGTCATACTCACTTATAGGTAGCCGGGTATAATAATAATAATAGACGTTCTAACGTTTAAACTCCTCCTTACATTCAAACTTCCCTAATATTATATAGTAATAAGGGATACTATATTATATTTAAACCGTACAATTATATAACCCTAAATCCCTTACTTACCTCCTTCCTATATTCGAAGGGAGGCTAGAGTATATAAAACGTACTTAATAACGAAGGAAATTAAAATAATAATATATAACCTGCTAAAGTAATTTGCCCAGGATTTAAAACGTAGGGCTAATAAATTCTCCTCGTATTTTTATATTCTAATTTATAACCTCCTTTATCTACTATCGATTCTCGCAGTTAACTATTACGTAAATAGAATTAAAGAAACTTATTAAATCGCTCTTACTATTAATTAAATAACCCTTCACATAGTAATTAGTCGACTCGTTAATAGAGGTAACTACTACACCAAAATTACAATACTAGAATATATAGTAACGTACCCATTAATACCGGTAAAATATGTAAATATCTTATAAATATAATAATATCTTCTATTAATTAGCGAAGTCGCTAATCAACTACTTTTATCGTTATATAAACGTTGCCTCGTCTAGTATAAATATAATTGTCTTCTAAAAATCAAAGAGTCTTTAATAAATATACTTAATAACCTTCTATTATAAATAAAAGGAAGCGTTAGCTTCGTTAATATTACCCCTATTACCTACTTCTGTACTCGCTACTTAGGCAATTTCTAAAACCTCCTTATTAGTTTAGTTAAAACTAATGGGCTTTCGATCGTCGTTATTAAAATCGCTATCTTCGCCATCGGTACGCTTCTACTTCTTTTTAACCTACAAAAGCACGTTGTAATTAATATAAAAGATGCAAATCTATTACTAGGCGTCTAGAAATACCGTTATAAGGACTATCTTTAACTAGCTATCAAAATCTATAATAATTATATTTAATTTAGCTATATAAACTTTATAGCGCAATTAATCGAATACACCGGCCAATTAAGTAAACCCTTCAATCCTCTTATTATTAATAAGGCTGAATATAGTAATAAAAACTAAATTAATATTCGTTATATTAATAACGATAGTAAGGGGGTAACTATATTTATAAAGGGATATAAATATTTTATAATAATACAATAAAGGAGAATGGGTAGCCTTACCGGTTAGTCTTATAAGTATTATTAATACTTAAAACCTCTAAGTAACGCTTCTATTATTGGAAATACGCCTCCTAAAACTATATAATACTAAATAGATAATTAAAATTATCTTTATACTACTTAATAACGTAAAAGATACTAACCTTATTAAATTTCTTAATAAGAGTTACTGTAACTTTGTAGTTACTATATTACCCTTTCCTAATATATTAGCGCTAATTATTAATATCCTTCTATATATATATATAATTTTTAAACTCTCGTTAAATAATAGCTAAAATATTATAGGGTCGGATACCGGGCTAGTAAAATAAGTTAATAACCCTCTTATAAGCCCTTACAATCTATTTATAGTATTAAAAGTAGGTAAACTTATTTAATAATAGGGTATAATTATATTTATAATAACGAGGGTCGGTAGAAGGTCGATAGATCTATTTCTAACTATTTATTTTAAAAGCAATAATTAAACCCATTTATTTACAACTATATTTTCGATTCCTAATTTTTCTAAATTTTATAATAGAGGGATAAAGTTAATTATAGTAATTATACTTCAACTAATAGTATATTACTTCGCCCTTTTAGTAATTAGCCGCTTAAATACAATTAAATACTACCCTATAATATATACCCTATTTATTAAGAGCCTCCTATATATCCTTTACTATATTAATTGGCTAGGGCGTAATATCTTCGGTAATTAAGTTAAATATATTAGAAACCCTATAGTCGGTACTATCTGTACTTCTATTGTTTTCGTTAGAATTAATTATACTATCTTTATCGGTAAAAAATTCCTCTTAAGCAGCGGGCTACTAGCTAGAAGTAAGCTCTTTAGCGGTAAGTTCGGCAATAGGGGTAAGGGAAGTAAATATAAATTCGTTTTACTTATTTTTATTAATAATATAGTACGAACTAGAATTGCTATCAAGTTCGATAGCCGATATATTGGTAAAGAAAAGAAAGTTAATAGATAATTCAAGGCGTTGCAACGAGTATATTGACGTTAAAATCTTATTAATACGAGCTATTTTAGTATAATTATAATACCTTATTATATTAGTTACTAATTGTTATAAAGAAATCGCGTAACTAACAATAGCTATAATTTCCTTACATTTCCCCTTACGATAGCTATAAATCGCTAAATTCAACATTACAATACTAAAATAGCGCGGCTAAGTATAGGATTTATCAGGGTTAGGGATTACTATAATACTGCCCGCGGAGGAAACCCTATATAGATTCGCTATACGGGCAATATACATTGCCCGCGGAGTAAACAGACACTACCCGCCGAGCAAGTCTCATTCGAAGATCAGGATGTATGATGGGGGCAAGATACCATGCGGTTCGTTCGGTCCATACCTGAAGTCAAGATCTCGAAAGGTTAGCTGCTTCTCTTCTGCCTCGATGTTATCCGCGCGGAGATCTTTGCCAACAGCGCATCCAGAGTCGTTCCAGGCATCAGAGCCTGCAGAATGCAGTCGAAACCTTGAACCTGATGGCTTGGCATCAGCGCTAAACGAGCATTGCCTCGGGGCCTTTTTATTAGGCTGTGTTGTTAAACCTACGGTATAACTCGAGAAACCCCGAATCCGGGTTGTGCAGAAAACGTACCTAGGTAGGGTTACAAGTCTGTCAGTTGCTTTTGGTGGCCATCAAAGAGTACCTATGTACGTGGTTGTCGGACATATTTAAACCTGCATCCTGAATTCCGGCTTTCTCAAGTCAATACGGTACATTTTACATGGCGAATGCAACTCCCTGCATTGTCGTTGTTGTCACGAGCCCTTTTTTCCCGCCCCCCTGTCTTCAACGAGGTTGAAAGAGAGGAAGTGTTGTACGCCAAGATTCCAAGACGTGATATCGTGGATTGCAGTGCTGGCAAGCGCCACTGTCATGAAGGCTCGGTCGCCGGCCGATGCAACCGCTCGTTGTCGCACCCAAACATAAGGCTTTCTCATGACGGACCGTTGCTACCATTGGGCGGAATTGCGGCAGGGCAAAACCCGACAGTTTGGGATCCTATCAAGGCTGAGTCGCTGAGCCTGCCCCTGTTTGACCGACATTATGAAAGATGCCTTTCTTTATAAGAATTCCCCTCCTTTTGACACGATTCTCTTCATTTTACTTCCCATCCCATACAAACCCAGCATTGTGGCAAGAGGTCCGAGTACCACCCTACTCACGAATATCTCGACCAACGATACTTGATACCGAACTCGACCTCGTTCGGTTCATCCACCACCATCTCAACCACCACCATCTCAACCCTTTATCCCATCGGGCACTCAGTCATCATAGTCTACCTACCTCTACCCAATCCCACACCAACTCAACTCGATCAAACCCAACCATGTCCCCCCCACCACCGCCAGCCCTCCTAGCCATCCGTGCCTCCCCCAAAGAGTATATCTAGAGCCACACACCCCAAATTCTACATACACACGCAACACATACATAACCCTTACCCTACAAATCCCCTAACAGCCGCAAACTCCACCATAGCAGCTGTATTTGAAATGTACGTTTTCCCCGCTAAGATACCCCAATTTCAATGTACGTAATTTCGATCAAATTTTCTAGGGTCGCTGGAACTTAGCGATTTTCCCACACATGGTCACATCGCTCTACAATAATCTACTACACTCTACGCATGAGATATAGAGGGAGAGAGAGGGTGGCCCGCGGAACCCCATTGTAATTAGTGACGGCGAGGGCGAGGAGGAGTAGAACACCAACAGTACCACTAGATATCACCAAGTAGAGGTAAATACCTAGACAAGAGATGGATTTGCACTGCACCGCTGGAGATTCGCAACACTATGAAAGTATCACGACTTTGGCGGTCTCAGCGGTCTCGGCGCACTTGACGGTTTGAGCAAGGATGTTAGATGACATGAGAAAACGGGATTTTACCAGCTAAAACGGCCGTATAATATGACAGCTGACATCTGTGGAGTTGCGTGTGTATGTAGAATTTGGGGTGTGTGGCTCTAGATATTCTCCCCCCAAAACCGGCACAACCGGCACAACCGGCACAACCCCCATCGTCCCCGCCACAACCTGCGACCACCAAGGCATGTACACCCTCAACATGATCGTAGACGACGAGAACAAAAGCCTCCTGCGCGACGCAAGCATCTTTGCCGTTCCCAATTGGAACCAAAGTCTAGTGGGTATGACTGCTTGCTGCGGCGGCAGCGGCTCCAACAACTCCAACTCCAACTCCAACAACTCCAACTCGGCACAGGGACAAGTCCACGTCGGCGGACCAGAAAAGTGCGAACTATGGTGTTTAATCCCCGATAAGTTCCTCTATGACAACAATCGGACGACGGATGACAAGACAACCGAAGGAAACGACGCACCAAAAAAAAGAAACCCGGGATCAACAGCCGCGGGTCTGATGAAGAGTTGTGTGAAGAGGGAGGGGAATATTACGGAGGAGGATTTCATTACGATGTGGCAGGTTAAGGATGCGGAGGGGAGCGCGGCGGCGGCGGAGGGAAGGAGGAAGATGATGTCGATGAAGATGGTTGTGGCGGGGGTGGTGGGATGGGGGGTTGTGCTTGGTGGTGGGTTGTTTGCTTAGGTTGTCTTCTTTGGTCGTCGGTATATTGTGCAAGGGACATCTTCTACTTCAAGGAAATGAGCCATTGTTTCATACTTGGATTTGAACTACAAACCATGCCTTTTAGGCTGTACGCTATCTTTATTGCTCTCTACCTGGTCGACGCAGTTTGCTCCTCGATTACTTACGAGATTCTTCCAGGTTCGCTCCCAATTTGGACACTTTGTGTCCCATCCCTCAATGCAACAGGCCAAATGCCCTCCGTGTATCTCCTGCAAAGCAGTGATTGTGAATCGTGTACCTTGATCAAAATGCCAACGAGCTATTCACACCCTCCGCTGTAAACTCAACCGAGACACTGGTCCAGTGTGTCTAATCTGCCTCGATGGGTCTTGTTGGCCTCTACCTCGCTGTCCTCCAACCGCTGTTGTCGATGTGGTTCAACTCAAGGCCGTCATGCCTTCCAAGTTCGGGGTCGCCTTCCTCTCCCTGACGGCATCTTCCCACATTGCCTAGAGGTATGCATCGGGAGCAGAGGACTAGCCCCTTCTAATCGGCTTCGGGCAGGGATCACCCTCGTGAACAATATAGAACCGGTCCTGGATTAGTTATACCTGGTCAATAATCCGTTTCTTCGTTTCTGGGGAAGGGAAGCAGAGTAGGTACTCACAAGATCCATACCGTGCGTCTTTTTAAACCGACAGTCGTCTTTATACCGGCAGTCCTTTCCCCAGGCACAGTGATGTCCGGCAAGGCAATAATCCTCTCTGCAATCACTTCCGTTCTTGCAAACCACACTTCTTGCCTTGTACCAGAGGAACTTCTTCTCCTCCTCGCTCAGCGGAGCGCCATGGATGTAATCACAAGGGCCGTGGTTGTTCTCGGCCAAGTGCTTGCATCGCTTGATCAGGTGGTGGCCATTGCAATAGTTGGCGCCATTCATCCTTGTCCTCTCTTCGACATCTTTGCGAGTTTTGGTGTCGGGAGGTCTGCACAAGGGATGATCGACACGCTGATGGGATTTGTTGAGGAAGAAATACAACTTCTGGGTCTTGGGTTGCGGGTTGCGGGAACTGCCGATGACTGGGTCGTTGCTGCTGCCCAAGCGGCCCACTCTGGTATAGCCTGCAGCTTTGGCCGCTTTGGCGTAGCTGACTGGTTGCCAGCCGTTGTCTTCTGCTGGTTGGTGGTTCTTATCCTGAGAGCCGTCTGAGTTGGGTGCTGAGATAGCGGCAGCTTGAGTCGGGCTGGGCCTCTTCATAAGAGCGGATGATGGAGAGGCGCCTCTCAACTGAGCGGCTGAGGAAGAAGCGTCTCTCAACCTTTGAGCATCAGAAGGAATTGCCGGATGGTTCTTTTTGCCGATAGCTGGCTCCTGAGCCTTTGTTGCATAGGTTGGCGGAGGGCTAAGAGGTGCCTCGATGTTGCCGAAGGGGGTGGGGATGGGGCAGTGCTGTTGGCTGCGCTTTTTGAGGTTGAGAGGCTCGGAGCGGAAAACGTTTGGAAATTGCCTGAAGTCATAGTGTTGTTTCAGTTTTGCGACACCGTTTGCGGCGGGGGTCGTCTCCACGAGGGTGATCTTGTCAGCTGCCCATCTGTACTCCTCAAGATACGTGGCATAGCCATTGTCATGGCACCCAGCCAGCATCACACGCTTGCATTCCTTCATGCGTACCATGAGGTCAAAGTGCTTAGTCGCCTTGAGGTCTGCTTTTTCCTTGCCGCGGCCAACATCGATAAACTCAAAGAAGGGCTGAGCTTGGTTGAAGCCGCGACCAAACTTTGTGAGTTTGTCTTCCTCATGTATGATACCGGATTCCATCAAGACTTTGGTGAGGCCTTCCACGTTCAGGTATACCTTGACCACAAGGATTTTAATATGGTCTTCCATATTGGCCGACTCCAGGAATGTCTTAACCGCGGAATGGAGCTTATGGGCAGCCTCGCGGCCACCCTCCTCGCCTTGGGCTAGGTACTCGTCTTTGAACAACGCACCGTCGCCATCAATTATTAGGCAGGCCCATGCGTTGGAGGTCTGCGTTATGCGGAATGTGTCAGCTTAGGAGATTTGTATACGGAAAGGATGAGGACAAAGAGCATACGTTATTCAGAAGCCTGTTCATTGCTATGAGGTCGTGGATCTGATGTACGAGTCCCTCAGTGTACTCTTTGTAATCTACGATCGTCTGCTCAAGCTGATGGAGTTTGTTGTTTTTGTCGCGGTACACATCCATGAAGAGGTTCAGGCCGTTGTTCATGCTGGCGTGCAGAGTGTTATAATCATCGAGGGTAGCCCGAAAGTGAGTTGAGATGTCGACCTCGTTCAAACCGTTCGGCTGGCCATAACTGACATGCTCATTTGACGGAGAATGGTCTCGATAGCGATAACTGGCATGCTCATTCTGGGGGGAATGGTCTTGATGGTCATAAGTGGCATGCCGGTTTGAGAGAGAATGGTCCTGATGGTCATAACTGCCACGCCCGTTTGGGGGAGGATAGTGATTATTCCCATTCATCTTGTCGTTGTTAAGGATGCCAAAGGAGGGTCAGGATGTAATGCTGATAATATGTTGATACTTTGTTGATAATACTGCGCTGCCGTGATCGGTGGAAAGAGAATGAGGATTTCGATCGCTTGCAAGAGATGTGCGGGTTGTTTGCAGATGTTGTGCAAACAAGAAGATCAGCCAGAAAGGGAACAGAGCAAATAAAGGCTAAGAGTGGGGGCGGGTGGGATAAGTGCCAAGCAGTCGACAAGTGAATGGAATGGGTGAAAGGAAGAGCAAAGGTTGAGGTGATGTTAAAGGAAGGAAGTGATGACAGTCCCAGCCGCGGTCCAGGTCCCGTCGTGTCCCGTGGTAGGTATTGCAGTGGTGAGTGGTGACTGCCGTCGTCAAACTGTCCAAGGCTCAAAGGTAAGGTACCTCTACCCACTAGTGCAGGTGCCTGCCGTTGATGCCAACTTTTCTTCTCCACAAGATGACAGCTGGAGGCGTAAACGAGGCAGGAGCGAAGCATAAGGTAGACGAAACCTGCTGACACCACTGCGGCCTGGACCAAGCGCCATCGCACTCGCCTTGCTCCATGTATGTTTGGCAGGCGGGATGATATCTTGCGACTTGCATCGCATGCACATCAGGGCAACACCTGTCAATGCGATCGACCCCGGCTCTCGGTACCTCTAGGAAAACCTGACAAATCCGGCCGTTTGGTAGTGGGAGGTGTCAACCCGATAATGATCCCACGTCCGGCCTGCCGGGTCCTCAATTTCCTCCGGCTGGTACCGCATGTGAAAAAGGGGAAGGAATTATTGGAAACATAATTGATTGGTTGCTTGATTAGTGAAAAAGGTAAGGAAGTAGGTTAATACTTGATCCTCTGAAATGGAAACGGTATGGATACACCTGTCACACATACCGCTAATACGCATCCATAAGAGATTTACCAAAGGCGCTAGCTAGGAAAATGGGATAACCCTATTGGATTGATGCCTCATATGCACTAAAGCCGCCTTGCATATGCAGCTTCTCTCACCAAAACTGCCAGGTTTAGTAAATCTCTTATGGATGCGTATTAGCGGTACAAGCACCTCCTTTCCGCGTTTGGCGTCAAATCTACATGCAACGTATGGGACTGTACGTAACGGTATGTAATTTACCGTATGACTTATATAATGCTGTACAGACTTCAGCCTGAATGGTACCCATCTCCAAATAGTCTGTATGCATACAGTTGATATCTGCCAGTGTTACCCCTCCATTCCCGATATATAATTCTTGATACGCTCCGCGCTCGACGACCAAGGGAGAATGGAAGAAGAATCCAAGGCCGTTAAGGATTAAAAGGGGCTGTGCATACCGCCGTGAAGACTGCAGAACCTGTTTCCTCTCTCTCTCGTATCCTGTTATGCGAGTTCAGGTTGTCACTGCCTCATGCCCTCATCTCCCCTAGCCGAGGGACGTCAACACAAGCGCGTCTAACAACCGGATCCATCCAATCAGCTACTCAGCATTCTCAGAACAATGCACATTCTCTTGTTTCTCACTTTACCTCTCCTGTCCTCATGCAACAGCATCTCCAAGCCTTCAACCCCATACGGGACTTGGAACCTGTCGGTCAGTGGTGGCTTTGCTGCCTCTGGCTTCCGCTGGCAGGACATGCTTGCTGAGTTCGCCTACAGGAACAAGACGGGGACCATGTCGACCATCGTATCCGAGTGCAACTGGTTTTATGACCCAAGGATTCCTGGGTACAACCCGCCGCCTGGGACTTGCAACGATACTTCATTCGGGTATGATTGGCCAAATGGAGGGACGAGTATGTGCCCATTCCAAGACCGTGAAATGCTGCTGTTGAGACTAACAACAAGAATCCAGACATCACTTTGCATCAGACGGTCAAAGATCCTGAAGATGCGGCCAAGTCAGTGGCTGTGACGGGCACATCCCAGATTGAGTACCGATGTGGACTGAACAGCGGCAGGACGTGTGCTGCATCAGTAGTTGTTGTGGCTTTTGTCAGCAGCGGATGAGAAACAGGAAACAAAACACCACGGCAACGGCAACGGCACCTTGGGACGGGGAAAACAAGGCAAGAACAAAGCGCTTGTGAGCAAGTTCCAATACCATGAAGACTCGACATATCCAGAATCCAGGATCTGTGGAAGATTTCCTTTTCAGCGACAAATCTGTCGACTTCAAGCAGGCAGAGCCGGGAAGAGTATCGTGCCTGCCTCAGGTTTGGGGATTTCCTAAGCACCGTAGAAACTCGGGAAATTCGCCATGGTCAATGCAGGGTTAAAGGTGTCCGATAACCACGTACATGCTCATTGACGGCCGCCAAATGCAACTGGCAGACCTTTAACCCTTCGTTTTCTGCATATTGACCATGGCGAATTTCCCGAGTTTCTACGGTAGACAACCCTACAGTCTGTTCTGCCTAAAGCATCAGGTATGTAGCCGAAAATGGAAGTTTTTCCAAACCCTTGATTTTGGATAAGTCGGGTCTTTATGGTATCTACTTCTCATTCAAGGAATTGTGGCAGGAAGAACGTAATGCCGTAACGTTGGACGGCACGGACGGCGGAGGAATCTCCGATGGTTCCTGATTCAGATCTGGAAGAGGGACAAAAGGCGGGAAATGGGATCTCATCGTCGGATGTCGGCGATCAGGAATGCAACCGTCACAATCCAGACATCGGAGAAACTTGGTAGCGAGTGCCGTCATTCGGATGGAATGAGTTAACGCCGAAGTACATAGAGGTAGGTGGCTCGTGCCTGCCGCTGCTTGACTGTGTCCTTCATCTTAAATGGCAGGTACACCCGCGCGCCTGCCCCTTTCAATCCCGCCTTCTTTTTCATAGTCTTGTTTCTTGGTTGCCCGCTGACTGTTGCCTGCCTGCCAGCTGCCGAGCAGTCCAACAATTGCACTTGCCGCACTCGCCAAGAGAAGAAGTTCACTGCACCGAGAGTGACAACATGCGCATCGCGACCCTCTCCCTGCTCGCCGCCCTCGCCGCCCTCGGTCGCGCGGCATACCCGGTCGGCGGTGACACCCCCATCCTCGCCAACACCGGCACTCCCAACGGCACAATCGAGGTACACAACAGCAGTAAGCTCCAGAGTCACCCCTCCTTATCCTCCCACCTGGCCCTCTCTGACCTCCCTCCGCTCGCCTTTCTAACGACACCCATCGCTAATCACCACCTCGCCCACCCACAGTAACACTCTACATCTCCTAGCCACCACCCGTCAACTCCTCCACGTCAATCCAGAACATCAGCGCCAGTCAAAACATCACCGCCAGTCACAACATCACCGCCAGCCAGAACACCACCGCAACCTATACCTAACCGACGTCTTCGGCCTCGCCCTCCCCGAAAACCTTCTCCTCGCCGACTCCTTCGCACGTGCCGGCTACCTCACCGTCGCCCCCGATCTCTTCTCCGCCTCCCCCGCCCCCGGCGACATCAACGTGCCCGGCTTCAACACCACCCTCTTCCTCTCTCAACACCAACCCAACGTCACGGAGCTCATCATCGCCTCCACTATCTCTTACCTCCGCTGCTCTTTGAACGTACCCGCATCGGAGCAACAGGGTACTGTTACGGCGGCCGCTACGCCTTCCGCTTCCTCGACGATACTACACCACCAGAAGAGAGGGTAGACGTAGCATTCACTGCTCATCCAAGTTTGCTAGAAAACCAAGACATACTGGGGATTCAGGGGCCGGCGAGCGTGGCGGCTGCGGAGGATGATGCGATGATGAGTCCGACTAGGAGGGCGGAGATTGAGGCGCTACTGAAGCAGACGGGGAGGGAGTACATGGTTAGTTTGTACTCGGGCACGGGACATGGGTTTGCGGTCAGGGCGCATTTGAACGATAGGGAACAGAGATTTGCGAAGGAGAGCGCGTTTTTGCAGGCGGTTAGGTGGTTTGGGGAGTTCCTGTGAGGGGATGTGGGAGGGGGCAGGGTGCTGGGAAGGTGGACTGAGGTGCTGGATCTTTCCGGTCTTTGTTCACAAAGGAAGTGGGTGGGTACAGTTGGTGTTGGTGTTGGTGTTGGTCTCGGCGTTGGGACGGGATGTTGGCGCTGAGGCGAATGTTGGTGATGGGCGGCAGACGGCGGGTGGACAGGACCTCAACAACAATGAAATGTGCCGATTTTCTCTTCACCATCACGATGGTATCGAACTTGAACATCTCATTTCGTACACTTTGGATGTTGTTGGTCGTCTTTTTTGTGTAGCGACGCTCGAGAACGCGGTCACGGGTCGACAGACGGGCGCGATCTCTCAAATGAGCCAACAGTACATCCGGCAAGTAAAAGAATGATGTTCAGAAGACCAGTCGGTTGGCGATTGTCTTTGATTTCGGGATTCCCTCCACAAGGAGAAGCTCCGAGCCTTTCGGCTGGTTGCGGTCGTCAGCAGGTTGTCGGCCTGTGTTGCCGCCCTTCATTCAAACCCCCTTCTGTGGGATGCGTCTTTTGTCCATCGTGATCTATTCGACTGACATCGGATCCGGTTATGGAGAGCACGGTACTTCGAGGAACCAAGCAACGCTCCAGGCTATAAAGGGGTCTGAACGATCATGGGCTTTCGCCAAACGGCCGATCAGGAAGACCACAGCTGTTGCATTCTCACCTCGACGCGCTTCTGAAGTTTGAGTCGACCATCTACTTCCATAACGTTCACGATAACTTCCTCATATCCTTTCTCTGGGTATCCTGAGCTGAAACCTGCCACCCCCTCACATCTCCTTTCGGAACAATGTCAAGCTCACAGAACGACCTGTTGGATCCCCTTATTGACCTGGAAAACACGTTTTTGTGCTACAGGGGGCAAGAAAAGTCGCCGACAGACATTTGGGAGAAGCTTGTATTCGCATTGTATGCTGAGCACCTCGCCGAGCTGTACAACCTTTGTCCCACCTGGTACAAGGTCCTGTTTCCTTTTCCCAAAGAACCCGATGATCAAGAGATTCAAGACAGCTACAAATTCTCGACCGAGAAGGCCATCAGACTCCTTGTTCATGAGGAAGCGGGGTACCGCATTGGATACGGTTTGCAGGCGCTCTTCACAGGGACCGACGTGTTCTATTGGCAATTGTCAGCGGATGCAGGGTCAAGGGGGAAGGGCGCCCGAGAGTGGATCATGAAGTGGCTCCAGGCTTTCCATATCGTGCTTCAAATTGACGATGTGGAGAAGGATACGCGCATCAGACATCTTTGTTCCGATATGTACAGGTACCTCATCAGAGGAAGACGGAATGGCTGGAAGGGTTGGTATCAGGGATTGATGCTGACCGGTGACGACCGTGTGGAAGAGAAGTGGGAAGACCTGGAACCTCAGCATGATCCAGAACTAAAAACACGAGATCTTCCACGGCCAGAGAAGTGGGAGTTGGATAGAGAGCATCTTAGGGCGCGCACCACGCCATTTGGTGAAGGAATACAGGATCTCATCGACTTTGAAAAGGAGGAAGAGGCCCGAGAGCTAAAAGCTGATGAGGACAAGTTGTTCCGGCCCGAGTGCTTCCCAGTCCAAACCAATACCGCCCCCGTCAAGGAAAAAACTCATTACCCTCCACCGGAAATAAAAAGAAGACCGAAGGCTGAAGAGAAGACTCGATTTCCGAAACCAAGGCTGAGAATCAGACCGCCCTCTAGAAAGCCCCGAGAGCAGCGTCAAAACGCTCCTCATCCTGAGAGCGGGCCAGGTCAGTCCCACCACTTTGAGAGAAGGGATTTCAGGCCGGAGGAATAGCATCAGACATAGAGGTAGTCGTACTACCGCCGTGCTCATAGGAAATCATTTGCCGAAGAGGGAGGAGGTCGTTGGAGGATGTCCCTCGGCATGGTCCAATGTACGTGATAGGGAGCTAGTATCGATCAGGACAACGGCCTTGACCACTATGAGCTGGAGGATGTTGGGATAAGTGCACACGGATCATGGTGGGAAGAACATGAATGTGTCGGTAAATCTCCTCCTCCTGTAGTTCTCGAGAGTATAAATTAAGCTTGCCTTTCACTGCCTGCAGGGAAAGTCTCAGCCCTCAGGTGGCAAGGTTGGCACTGGATGGAACTATTGAGTGTGGGTATAGGACACGTAAGCCACGCAAGGACTCCAGAACATTGCATGTAGAGGACTGTTTCCCGAGTTCTATCAGGGGCATCTTTGAAGGATGATAACTAGAGCGCGTATTTGCGGGCGGTTAGGCTCTTTGGGGAGTTTCTTTGAAGTGATCGGGGGTGATGTTGAGGTATGGGTTGGACGAAGTGGGCGCTGTCAAAAGATGTTGTTGTTGGCGGGCCTTTTGATGTTGGTGTTGGGACGGGACGTTGGAAATTGACGTTGGCGGTTGGTGTTGGTGATGGACTGGGAAGGCGCTTAAATGGCGTCATCCAGATCATTTGGACCCGAGTTCTGAGCAAAGAGGACATGACATCTGACGGCCTTGTGGGCATCAGGTTGGCTCAGTCCTTTCATGGTGTATTGCGGTCTCAGGATGCTTTCGACATCAGCTGATCATCTACCGCTGAAGTGCATCCATGCCATGAAGCTGAAACGCCAGCTAGAGATGGGCCGAAGAAGATTTCTTTGTTTTCCCAACATGACATCTGTTGATTCAGATTGGCAAGGCCTGGTGGCAGGCAGCCCGCAATTGCGCACTGGCTGGATGGTTTGCAAGATGATTGCGGAGGGAGGAAGTATAAAGCCTGGATGGATACCCGGGTCAGGAAAAAGTTATGGCAGGCCATCAGGACGACGACTATCAAAACGCAACAAGCACCACCCAAGTCCACCCAGAACTCAGCAAAGCACTACGACAAGCGCCCAATCTTTCACACCAAGAACCCGAACACCCACTGAAAAGCCCACCTCGTGAAATATGCCCTCAGAAAACTACCACAATGGTCTCCGTCGTATCCAAAAACTCCGCAACCTGAGCGACCTTAAGTATTTCTATCAAGCCCGCGGCCAAGGTGCTAGCTATGCCTGGGAAGCTATACAAGCATTGGAACAGCGCAACGAAGCCACACTAAAGAAGCTCCCCATGTGGTACACCTACGTCTTCCCCTACCCATTACCACAAAAGAGCGACCCTCCTTCAAGATATTTCATATGGAATATCTCCATGGTGACCGCCGTCGACCTTCTTCTTGATTCAGAGTTTGGTTCTCATATAGGGTACGCTCTGTCTGTGCTTCGGTACTCCGACCCAAGTTTCATCAAGAAGTTGTTCGTGGCGGATGAGGAGCTGAAAACCTGGATAAACGAGTGGCTGGAGGATTTTAGGTTGGTCTTTCGCATCTCTGGTGTGGAGAATAATGCCGAAGCTTTGGATTATTGTCGCTACACGCTCAGGGAACTGATAGGTCAGGGGCTCGTGCCGGTCAGGGAATATGATGACGACTCGTTGGACGATGCGTTCAAGGAACTGAAACGTTATAAGTGGAAGGTTTCTTTCCCGAACGGCCAGAGCCCCTTCTGCAAGGGTATTGGGCAAGCTGCGATGAGACTGTGGGCCGAGATTCTCCAGTTTCTGCAAGACAACAAAAGGTTCCCTCCCGATTTTTTGAAAGCAAACTCGTGGATAGAGCTGGTTTTCCCCTGTCCACAAACCACGACAGATTGCCGCAAACTTCTACGAGACCATTCCCAAGCCTTTCGACTCGGCTATGCAACGATGGTGCTCAAGGAGACTATCACAAATTTGGAGTCCGTGCCGGAAGTCGACAGGGACAATGACAGTGGAGGTAACAAACCCGAAGAACCATATGAGCATCTCTTGAAGCAAGTCGGCAAGATCAAAGCCATTCAGGATTGCATGACGGCCGCCTACTTCATGCTAATGCCTGGCTTTAACACTGCGACCGATACCGATGATACCGATGCCTCCAAGATCTGCAAGGATGTCCTGGCGATCTTCTATGAGGGGCAACCCAGTGAAGCGTACAAACTGATAGGGAACATGATGATAGAATTGAGTGTGGACTTGCTGAAAGCTGTCCTAGACGACAGAGCGTTGTGGGAGAGGTGGTTTCACAGGGGAATGTTGGTGGCTAAGGATCTTGACCGTATCGACAGCAAGTCAAAAGACAAAGGAGTGCTGTGGGAATCTCGGGATTTGGGGGAATGGAAGGCAAGATCGACTGGGATGGCTTGGCGCGACTTGAGAGAAGAGGCCTAAAGGAAAGAAGGACAGCGATGATTGAGATATTCAAGGACGGGAACTTTCATTTGGTCTGTTTATGCAAATCGCTGGTCGACTTGTGGTTACTTAGGAGGTGGTTTTTGCAACTCAAAGAGGGGTTTGTCCTCTTTGTGATTTGTTTCGTATTCGTGTCTTGAGGTTTTATACTATTCAATGGTATAAGCAGGAACACTCGTTATGGTACCTAGTCTAGTGTCAGGGGGAGAGGGCAATGATTGTAACGGCAGTGATAAGGCTTTAGTTCATACCTCTATCCATTTTCCAGTACATCCCATCCCTTTAGAAGTCGTGAGTCCAATATGAAGTTCAAAGCATAGAGGTAGTTATCCGTCATTGAGGAAGTCTGCAGTGGGGGTTGTAAGTAGGTAACTTGACGAAGAAAGCACTCGTGACAGAAGAATAATGCAAGAAGAGAACATCTCATCGTTTGACATGCAAGGAGTCATGGTGGGTATGGTGTCATTCAGAGCTTACTGGCGCCATGGAATACTGTCCGTTGGGTACTATTCTGACGAGTGTTGGTGTTGGTGCTGAAGATGAACCGGACGGGTTGTTGGGAGAGGTAAAGTAGCAAACATTGACGTCGAGGTTGTGGAATGGCTGATGATGCTCCGTACCTTGTCACGCCGAGTTGCCTCCGTTCTTGAACAAAGGGATCTGGCCACACACAACATCTGATCTAAACACCCCCTGGGCGCCTATGGACGGAAGGAGAGGCGCGTGCGGGAGACGATAAGAAGTGTATACTAAAGCACGATGTGCTCAGCTCCATTCCCGTTACCAGTGCCAGACCACTTCAATTTCCCTACTACACCACCTACAAAGAGACACAACATAGGACGAGGGCATCGGTCACTCATTGTACCTACTTGACAGGTTGCTATCGAACAATCTTATTCCGGAAACATGGACCAATCAACAACCTTTCAGACGTGTTACTCTTCTTCCAACAGATCCTGCCTACAACGTTGCACTCTTGAGGATCTAAAGGACATTTGGAACGAACCTCCGATCAGAGTACCCAGTTTCGACGATGTCACTGAAGCGTTGGTAAGAGGATGTGACTTTACCTCTTACCCTCTATGGCCGCACTATCTGTTCCCTCTTCCCTACGTCAAGACGCAAGAGGTAAAGGAACCATTTCCACCTTTCACAATTCAAGGATGCCTTGAAATTCTCATCGAAGAAGACGAAGTGGAAGTGAAACTTTGGGGATACCGACTCGGATATGCTGTGCGGCTATTTCTTGAGTTGACACCCTGTCAGATGGAGGAAATCATTGGGCCCAGTAACATGAAGCAGATTTCTGGGCCCAATCAGACCGAGGGAATTCTTGGCCCCAGTCTTCGCGAACGACGTGTATGGATTCAGGCTTTGTTGCAACTCTTTGACCGGGTTCTGTCATTGCATGGTGTGGAGCAGGACAAGAACGCTCGAGATATTTGCAAGCGTGGGCTGGAGAAGCTGGATGTGGGAGGTTGGGCTGACGGGACGAAGTGGGCAGTCAACAAATACATCTTTGAAGTGAAGGAGGAGGACGGAGAGAATGTAGGTGGGACAGAGGAGGAGAGGAGGAAGATCCTTCCAGGATGGGAACCGAAGCACAACGGCGAAGAGAAGAGTCGGTTCTGCCAAGGAATCCTTGACGCCGAGGAAAGGATTAAGAAACACAACGAAGAACGGTTGGACGACTTGGATGGGACAAACACTTCAGAGGAGTGGCTCGCTAAGCTCACTGAGAAGCTCCGCTCACGCTAGATATCTAGAAAGAGACTCCTCGTCGCCTACTGTCCTTCACGAATGTACGTGGAACCACTTCTTCATAAAGGCACAATACATCACCTCCTGGAAAGCGGGCCAACTATCGTAGGATATGTTACTTTTCGCATGTGTTGCTTCGGGCGGCGGTGGAATGAAAGAAAGTTCTGATGATAGAAAATTTGTAGAAGAACATTTTGTTGGCGGTAAATTCCGTTTTCCTGTTGGGCCTTAGAAGCGCATAAAGGGCAACAGTGGCCGGTCATTGTACACAAATGTACCCACGCTATACTTGAGTATGTGTCCCGTTGGGACGTTGGTGATGAAGTTGTGATGTGGAAAAAGGCGAACGCGCGTGCATCACCGACGGCGCCTATTGTATGGTTATCACCCTACATCATCACCATACGAGAAGCTTAATCACCTGCTCATGACCCGGTCCCAGCTTTGTGTGCAGTGTCTGGCACTTTTTACACTTGGGACCTCTCATCACCCGATATCACCAACGCGTATGTGGTAGATACCTAGGTAGGGTACAATCTCTTTGAAGCATCCCTCTCGGATGGAAATGAACTACGCGAATGGACATAAAAGGGACATGGCCTCCCCCTGATTCAATACCTAGGAAAGAGGCAAGAGAGGCAGACACTCAGAGGCTCCGGATTCATCAACTATCAAATCCACCACCTGAGCATATTACACCATTCCTTCCATCCCAAAAAGCACTTTTCCTGCTATCTCACGTACCGTACTTCACGACATACACCCAACATGTCCAATCCCTCAGTTGCCGAGATTGCTGCACAGGTCGGCTCTCTGTACCAGGAAGTCCGGGATTGGAGAGATGCAATCAAGGTGCTTTATGGAGAAATCCCCGATGAACCGGGGCGCGCAGCAACCTGGGCTACGGACTTGGTCTTTCCGTTACCCTGCAAATTGAGCGAACATGAACCCAACGACGTCGACGACATAACCAACCGCCAAAAGTGGTACAGAATCAAACGTGTCCTCTGTCGCTACAGGCAAAGCTACAGGCTTGGATATGCAACACAGATTCTCTTGAACCTTCCGGTTATTCCAGGAAAGGCCACGGAAGCTGAGCTGAAGGAAGCTATTGCCGCAAACAAGGGAATCAGGGACTTCTTGCTCTTGTTCGATTATATCCACCGCTCGAAAGGCAGAGAGCCGGATGAGAAAGCCCGCACACTTTGCCAGCGGGTTTATGCGCGCTTTTTTCAGGAGGGATTTGCCGACGATAACATGGACGAACCTGGCAATAATATGAAGGTGATGTTGGATCAATGGTGGGAAGATGTTGGTTGGGAGGAGAAACACACCAGTATTTCTACACCGGGACCAAACGGAGAGACTTCTTTCTGTCTGGGAATGGAAGGTGCTGCAAAAGACTTGCAGGGTGGGCTGCAATGGTGGGAAACCTTGAATGACGATCAATGGGTTGCAAGGTATGGGGGAACGGCTTGGATGGAAGAGCATAAAGGTTCTGGAGATAAAAAGACGGATGAACAGGGGGAGGAGTGATGCTGGATGTCGGCTCTGGACAATGGAGTGTGATGTTAGGAGTGAGACGGGTCGTTGGTGATGGAGAGTGGAAGAGTGTTGGGCCCCGATTCGTTGGTGTACAGGGGCAGTGTGTGGAATACACGGTGGCTTTGTTCGCGTCGCAAACATGGAAGGCATGCCTTTACTTCGAATGAGATCCCATCCCTTATCAAATAGCCAGCGAGTGATACATTGTGTTGTACCAGAGAAATGCTGTTTAGTTTCGAGACCATCGAGCTGCGAGCATCCTGTGCAGTTCGGGGCCATGAGGCTGTGTCTCTTTCCACCGCTTTTGCCCTCTCCCTAGGTACGCCTGCAAAACGAGGAACTCCCATTGAAGATGGCCCGGTCACAACCACAAGCAATCTGTGCCAAATTGAGCACTTACCATTCGGGTTGGCCAGAATGCTCGGTTGTTCAGTGACTTCAGTCATCAGGGCGGCACATGCCGGCGGCGGCATGTTGGTGCGGAAGGTTGTACCAACGTTGGGCCGGAGAGTGTCTCGAGAACAATGGGCGCGTTTGTTCTCCCACTGTCTGCAGTATGCGGGGGTTATACTGGGCTTTTTTGGGGTTTTTATACTGCTAGTAGCATAAAATAGGTTGCATTTGCATCTCTGATAGTATAAATGAAAAGTGTAGACCCCTTCATTTTAGCTTTACTGCTAGACGATAGGGTTAGGGTTATATTTGACTAAAATTTTCGATTTTTATGGCTATGGTAGTATAATATAAATATGCTTTTTTTTGTAGTATGTGCGGTATGCGCCGACGATGCGACGGGTTCGCCCTTGTAATTTAGCGGTCTTAACTACTATAAGATATTTTATACTACTTGTAAACAAATGGGCTCTAAGGTATAGATGGTAGTATAAAGAGGCTCGAGGGGGGTGTAGATGGCTGTACTATACTTCTGCCTGCAGGTCCGAACTTTCGTAGTATGAGGTTATACTGCGAAATATCTATACTGCTGACAGTCTGAGAACAAACGTGCTCAATGACTTGATGTCAGCTCGAATCCACTGAAAGCAGTGGGGCCCTTCCCTTGATAGAACCAACTGGTACAGGTCAACATATGTTGTACCGGAGAAAGAAAGATCTAGACTTAAGGGGCTGACTGAGATTCTAGCCGCTGGTGTTAGTTGGGGAATACTTATCTTGAGATGTGGAAGTAAAAGCGGGTGATGTTGGGAGTACTGACATTGAGTGTGTAAAAAGTCGGGAGAGTCTGGCGCTTATGAGTGAACATGGAGAAGACAATGATTCCAGAGAAAAATGTATACAGGCGCCGACATCCTCTCCCATAACTCGCCTGTGAAACGCCCATCTCTGACCAGCTGATGATATCCAAACCGGATACCGGTGGTGGGCGCTTACAGAACATCGCGAAGAAGAAGTTTGAGAACTACCTCTACCAAGGAAAAGCGTGTATATAAGATTGATCCCCGAATGAGAAACTCATTACCAAATCTACCCCTTCCTAGTACCCGTCATCAACTTGATTCTGCATTACCCAATCATTCTCGTCTCGACACGTCCAGTTCCTACCTAGGTACACGCATAACGCACACACTGTCTCCTACTGTCCTACACAATGGGCCACCGGAAGAGAAAATCCCACAAAGCGGAAGGTTCTGCCATTCGATCCAACTGCGAGACGGTACCAAAAGCAGCCAACCCCGTCATCGACGAGTGTCTCAAGCCGGAGGCGGGGAAGATCTGGAGGAGTGTCCTAGATCACCTTGAAAGAGGCCAAAAGCCTCCGCCTGGCGAATTCTGGCCAAAGATTCTCTTTCCCTTCGTGTTCGCCGTATGTCCCGAAGGGCATCCTCCGGAGGAGTGTTGGCCGTTTAGCTTGCGGGGCTGTATCGAACTCCTCGAGCATCCAATCATCGGAGGGAGGATTGGATACGCTGTGCAGTTCTTCTGCGACCTCTCACCGAAGTTGACAGAAGGCGCTCTGTCGATAGTCCCCGGAGACCTTGAAAGGGAATGGATCCAGGGCTGGATGCAACTTTACAACCGTATTCTGCACATGAATGGCGTGGAGAAGGATAAGAGCGGACGGGAAATTTGCGAGAGGGTACTGAAAAGGCCAGACGGCTGGGCACACTTGAAGATGGACTGGGCGGACAACAAAGAAATTGTCGAGACCTGCGGGTGCAAGGACCCCAAGATCGGGAGAGATAAGGCCGGTAGAGAACATATCCTGCCCGGGTGGACCCCAAAGATCACTCCTGATGGCAAAATGAGCCCGTTCATGGAGGGGATTTGTAGGGCTATTGCGGACCGCTACAAATTGGAAGAGGATATGAAAAAAGAGGAGGAGATAAGAGAGAAGAAGAGAAGAGAGAAGGAGAGAAAGGAGAAGGAGAAAAAGGAGAAGGAGGAAAAAGAGAAGGAGAAAAAGGAGAAGGAGAAAAGGGAGAAGGAGAAAAGGGAGAAGGAGAAAAGGGAGAAGGAGAAAAGGGAGAAGGAGAAAAGGGAGAAGGAGAAAAGGGAGAAGGAGAAAAGGGAGAAGGAGAGGATAGAGGCGGAAAAGAGAGAAGAGGAGAGAAGAAAGCAAGAGAGGCAAGAGGAGGAGGATGCGAGGAGACAGGATGCCCAGCGGAGGCGTTCACGACAAAGAGCTACCCAGGAAGCGCAACTCGGTGGACGGAACGAGAGACCTGGTACCTCCAATCGAGGTCACAGCAGAAGAAGAAGAAGAAGCGTGTATGGGGAGGATCGTGGGCCCGCACACTACGATGTTGATCAACTGACTGCGGACTTCAGGAACAATGTTCGTGTTGGGACTGCATACAGTGGGGATCCACGCGCGAGAGCATACGGCCAGAATGGTCCGGGGTATGATGGTTTGACTGATGGGTTTAGGAGACATTGAGGTTGGGCGAATGGAGATGTATCGGATCAGAGCGGCAGCATGTGATGGATGCTAGTAACGGACGGACAAGGAGGGGTGCGGACGGGTGAGTCTTCAACAGTCGTTACAGGGTTTTCATGTACCGGAATGTGGAACTTGATGAGGGCTACATGTAATATTCGGAAGGTTACCTAGAGGTAGCTTAAGTTTCAATCGTTCGTTGGTGTTGTCGGTTGGACAAGCCCGTTGGCGAATGGTGATCGACACTCGACGGTAACGAGAATGGGCGGTCGAGGACAAAGCTGCTGAAAGGTTGAGCAGCGCTTCGTGAAGATACAATATAAAATCCTTTAGTTTATGGGTGATTGTTGGCTATTGGCTATTAGTTATGGGGTACACTCCACGCACGCCCAAACATCCTACAAATACGCCATTTTCCCCCAAGTAGGTCTGGACCAGGGGTATAACAGCTGATATCAACTAACATCGTAAAAACCGATTTTAGCGGTAAAATTTCGCCTTTTTAATACATAAAACATTTCCCCGCATTAATAAGTAACGCGCTATTATAGTATAACTATTTAAACTTACACTTCCTCCTATCTCTTACATCCTCTTTTACACTCTTTAATTACACCTTTTTACATTGCCCGCCACCCTCCTAAATAAATCGTTATCGCGCATCAATATATACAATTAATAACCCTCTATATCAATCGCTAGATTAATTACTAATTTTCTATAAATAGCTTTCTAATCTCGCTGTATAGCCCGCTACTATAATAGCTCCCCTACCCTCTCTATTAATTCGTACGCAACTAATACTACCTTCGACTCCTCTCCTTCTTTTATCGCCGACCGATTAGAACGTACTTAAGAAATTCTAATAGATAATACTTACTTTAATATACCGCTCAGCGAAGTATATAACGATTAGATTACTACCCTCGTCTCCCTCTATAAGCGCTATCGATTCGGCCTCGCTACCGAATATAATAAAAAGTATAAAAGGAGGACAACGGTCGTAATACTACAATATAACTAAACCGAACCCCGCAAGCACCTAATATAGCGATTAAGGAAGCGGTATACCTTAATAATTAAAATTGTAGGAGATTATCCCTTTCGTATTTAAATATAATTACTTACTCGCAATAATTAGAAATATTTAATATATAATACCAATCTAACCTATAAAAGTTATAGCCCGTTACGCAATCTATCCCGCTACTTCATTTTATAGCGCTTAGTGGTAACTAACGAATAAATAACTAAAATTAATAAATTAATACTAAATAATAATCTATCGGCTACTATTATATATAAATAGGTTCGAAGCTAATTCCCTAATATTATCTTAACAAATAAAGACTTCGAGAATTAGTAATATTAATTACATAGAGCGCGCCGTATAAGGTTAAACAATATCTAAAACTTTATTAAAAATCTAAAAGAGAGGTAAGGAGTAATATATATTAATATTAAATTTGAAGAGGATACTTATACTCCCTATTATACCTTCTAAATATTCGACCGGTAATAAAAGTTTTGGAAGCGATACCTATTAATATTAACTATTAACGCTACATATAAAACGAATTACTATAATATACTACTTATATAGAAAGTAGTAGTAACCTTAAAAAAAATTTCGATAACCGTCTTTTAAACGGTAATTAATAACGAATAAAATAATAGGTTCAACTCCCTTATTAAATAAATCCGCACCTTTATTGAGAAGATAGGTATTATTCCGCCGCAAATTATTATAACCGACGGTAATATAGTATAAATTAACGCCCTTAAGAAATACTTCCCAAATATTTAGTAATAGTAGTATATATAGTACATTAATTATAATATTATAAAGGCTATTAAAAAATATTAAATTAAACCAAAGTCGTCGAATTTTAGTAGTAATAATAAGGAAGAGGAGAATAGTAGCCGGCGGCTTACTAAAGCTAACTGTAAAGACTTTTAAGAGGTTTATATAGTCTATTGCCGAATCCGTACGGTAATTAGGATTAAAATAGGCCTTCCCCCCTTACCTAATAAAGTCGCTAATACTAAAGCCGCCTTTTTCTTTATATAGCAATATATAATCTACGCCTCGTTACTATCGGACTTTAATAAAGCCTTATCTCTACTAATTCGCTCCTTTAATTATAATTAATAACAATTAACAAAATACATCAAAGAGGAATAATTAATCTACTAAACTAAATAGGTAACCTACTATACCTCTAACTACTTTAATTATAGCTTATATACTATTTCCCCTAACGAATCCGTTAATAATTCTATTAAAACGTAAGGGATCTCGGCTAAATATAAATTAATTAAAGTCTTTAATACTTATAACTAATATATATACTGCCGCTTATAAATATTCAAATAAACGGTTATCCACGCCAAAAATAGGGTACAATTATAATTTATTAACCGTAACTAACTAGGGGACTACCCACTAGAATTAACCTTCTAGGTACTAAATTTACTCAACCGCTAATACTGGATTTACATCGCCTCTATACTTATTACTAATTTATAATCTAATAAAAAATATATAAGACTGCTGCCCCTATATAATAAATAGTTCAAAGCCCAATATAGCCTACCTTATACCTATAAAATAGCTAAATTAATAAGGGATAATAGAATAGCCTTAATAATTAAGAAGGACTATCACCCCTTTTAATACATACGCTAGAAACGAATAAATTATCCCCCTAATAGAACTATTTACTAATATAATTCTAATTATCGATATAATAATATAAAATATAATAAATAAATACTTTTATATACGCCCTTTCGAAAAGGCTATACCTAAAGAGAAGCCGCCAAAATAAAATAATCCCTTTAATAATAAACAAATCGTACCTAAACCCCGTAACCTACGTAGTAAAACGAAGACTCGTAACAGCGCTATAACAACGGCAATATAGCGTAACTATTCCTAATATAAAATTGCAAGGGCGCTAGTATGGATAAGTCGAAGGCAAAGCTAAGATACTATCTATAATAGAAGATTTAAGGTGAGGAGAAGAAAAGGAAGAGAATTAGATACATGCGTACAGACCCGAATAAATACCCTAGTACGTAAGCGATAGCGGGACCTATATACGGGTTGCTAATAGCTAATCCTTTCATTCGTATCCCCCTTCACCTATATAATAAGCAAGGGTAAATACCTTTAATAGGTTTAAAGCCCGCCTTAGCCAATCTTAGTACAAACTTTCTATATTATTCGTTCCTTTAACCTTCGTAGCACTACCTTATAATACTAGTCCTCCTATAGGGGTTTGGCGGGTATAGCGGTATAGCCGGACCGGCGCCGTTATATTACCCCCCCCTATATAAAAGATTCGTCCGCGAGTCTTGTTAGACTGTGCCCTACAATAAATGTAATAATCCTCTAACGAGTTTATTTGTATAAAATCCGTTGTAAACGCTTTAATCCTAATAATTCTAATAATTTATTGTCGTTGTACTCCTTCTAATCTTCGTTTAGCTAGTTTATTAGCCGCTTAGGCGGGCCCTGTGAAAGCGTGATTCTACGAGTGATAAGACAACAAGACTAGAAGCTACAAATCAAAGTAATATTAAGTGTAAAGAGGGAAAGGGAAGCTGTACGAACGAAGGCATTACGGATCTAGGCATATAAGCCAGATCTGCCACTCGTCGCCGCCTTCCCTTTCCGTACGGTCTATCAATAAGAATATAAGCCTTATTCCATCCGATATACTATAGTACCAGGTGCCTAGTACCAGCACCCTATTGCCTAGTGGCTAGTACTCTGGGAGCCTGTCCAGCCATACTATAATATTACCCCCCCTTCGGAAGAAAGGCTTAGCCCTAAAGCCGAAAGAAAAGAAGTAAAATGAAAGGCAGTCGCCAATTATATAAAAAAGTATATAAAAGAATATGTAAACCTATCGCGACAGTTGTTCCAATTTATTGTATCGCGGTAGGAACTTCTGGATAAAAGAAAATACAAAATACTATACTAAATATTACGGCTATATAATAATCTGGTTACCATATGTGTAAGGTAAAATAGATAAATTCTAATTATCTATTCTAAGCTTTAAAGAGAGGAAATGAAAAGCACTACGACTATATATTCAATCTAGTTATTGTGTACGAAAAAAATATAAAAAAAAATTCCCCCTAATTAGACTCGAATAGACCGCTTCCCAGGTAGAGGACAGATGCTATCGGGCCTTAGCGTACTTTCGTCAATTAATATAGGCTATTATGCTATACTATTATACTATACAACTAAATCTATAGTCTATATTAGTAATACTATAATACCTGTTTATTTACTTCTTCTATATTGACTGTCTTAATACTTTGCCTTTCGGTAATTCCTCCGCTAATAAATTATTATTTTTATAATCTTTCGTAATTACCTTATTATTTATTGCCTTTAATTATAAAAGTAGTCTTTTAGGCGGGCTCGGTTTATTTAGATAATTATTATAGTACTATTTTGATTTGGCCGCTATATTCTTAAATCCGCTGGCGTTGTATTATATTAGGTTTGGGTCCTATCCTCTCTAATTTACTTAGTATTTTAGGTAGCTATTAATGAATTTATAAGTAACGATATCCTCCACCTCCTATTCCTCTTCGTTATTAATAATTTTATTGCCCGGGTTTTTATTTACTTATCCGGGTAGAAGATTGCCGGGGTCTTTCTTTAAGCGGTTAATATAAAATATTTTAAAGCCTTTCTATAATTCTAGTACTTTTAATATATATAATATTCCTACTATTACGACAATTTTATATAGTATACGGGTTAATAGGAAGTTTAGTTTATTGTTTAGTCGGTCTATTAATTAAGTCTTTTTAATAATGAAGACTTTATTATTAATCCCGAAGTTTAGTTAGCGACGGTAACGATTAGCCTATTTAGTCTGTCTATTTTATACTTTTTCGATTACTTCTCTAGCCCTAATCTATGTATATACTAGCCTTTCTACTATTTGCTTAGCCTCCTCCCTTAATAATTTTTCCTTTAGTGTAGCCTAATTTCTTTTATTAGGACTTATTACTTGCCGCTTCTAATTTATTATTAGAATTATACGTTTATAGCTAAAGATTACTTTATAGGGCGATAGTCCGTTTAAACTTTTATAAAGAAGTACGCTTTAGATAAAATCTAGGGCCGGGATTAATTTAGACTAATTATCCTAATTATATAATAGATAGGGTCTTAATCTTTAATTAATATATTAATTTATAATCTCTATTTAGCCGGCAGTTTGTAAATAATTTATACTATTTAACTTCTATTTAATTTATAATAGCTTTACTAGCTCTTAAGTAAATTTTAAGACAAATTAGGGACCTCTATTACTTATAACGTTTTAAGGGAGTCTAAAAACCCGGTACGGTCCTTTATAATAAAGGAGTACCACTTTCTTTCCGGTAATTATATCTTTATATAGGGAATACTATAATAATTTAAAGAAATAGTCGATTATTACTAATACATTATTATACCCCTTCTTATTTTTAGGTATTATTTTGAAATTTACTATAATAGATTATTATATTTTATAATTGGGTTGGGGTAGTACTATTTAAAGTAAATTTAGGGTTTTATTCCTTAGGACTTTAAATAATTAATAAATTTAGTAATTATTCACGTATTAATCGATGTTTACTATTATACCGGGCTACTAATATTGTAGGCTAATAATCTTCCTTATTTTATTCTTCTCCGGGTGGGCTATAAGTAATATATTATAATTTTCCCGGATTATTCTAGTCCTAAGGTTATTATTTTTAGGTATAATAAGCTTACTATTATATAAAATCAGGCTTTATATATTCGATAAATACGGATCCCTGTCGTCAGTAATCGCTTTTATTTTATAGACCGAAATAGATTTTACTTCTCTATTAGTATATAATATTTATTCGATAAGTAATTAGGTTTGGAAGTAATTACTTCCTTCTTCTTCCTTATCTTTTGAACCTATCTCTACTAGGGCTAACTCTATAATAATCTAATAAGGAAAGAGAACTACTAATTTAATTGCCGGGGTCTCCTCTTTATTTCCCGTATAAATAAATATGCCGTTTTTTAGCTTTAGGAAGTATAATATCTATTAGTTCTCTCTTCTTTCGATTATTATTTTTATATCCTCTAACTTTCGAAATAGCGCGTTTACTATAATATTGTGTTTACCCGGCCGGTAGGATATCTCGAAATTATATTTAAATAATAGCTCCGCCTAATCCGCCTGCTTAGAATTAAATAACTTCTTTATAAAGAAATATTCTAATATTTAATAATTAATAATAATATTAAAGGTTTTATTAGTGCCTTTAAATTCGGAGCGCTATAATTTTATATTTTTAATAACTATTAATAGCTCCTTATTGTAAATTAGGTAATTAAATTCTATTAAAGCTATAATCTTTAAATAAAACATTATAGGGTACTATTCTTCGTCTTACTACTTTTATTATAATAATACTCTAATATATACCCTATTTGAAGCGTCGGTTTCTATTTTAATCTCTTTACTATACTTATAATATATTAATATTAACGCATTTAAGAATACCGTCTTTAAGCGATCGAAAACTTATTAGCAATCTTCGGTTTAAATAAATATTTAGTCCTTTTTCATTAAATTATTTAACGGTCTAATTAGGCGACTAAATTCCTTAATAAATTTTTTATAAAAGTTATAGAATCTTAGGAAGGTTTATACCCCTTTAAAGTTACGGGGGATTACTTAGTCCCTTACTACTAAAAATTTTTCTAAATCTACAGCTACGCCGTCTATACTAATAATAAATCTTAGGAATTTCGTTTTTATTATATAGAATTCGTATTTTTCGATATTAATTTAGAGCCTTATAATACGTAGTCGACTTAGGACTATCTTTACGTAGCATTTATAATTTTTAAAATTATTCGAAAAGATAAGGATATTATTAATATAAGCGTTATAGAAATCTTAATATCCTATTAAGGTATCGTTAATTAGTCTTTAGAAAGCGGACGGACCCTTATAAAGACCGAAAGGTAGGATATTATATTTAAATACTTCGAATCCGGTCCAGAATATTATAAGGTCTTTATATCCTAGTACTATACGTATATAATAAAAAGCCTATTAGATATCGATTTTTATAAATATTTTTACTTTACTAATTCTAGCTAATATTTCTTCGATTAAAGGTAGGGGATACCTATCCTTCTTTAAAATTGTATTTAATTTCCTATAATTAATATAGAATTATAATCTATTATTAGCTTTTAGTATAAATAATACCGGTACCGCCTAAAGTATTAAACTAGCCTCAATGAATTTTTTTTATAGATTTTCCGTAATATATTTTCTGTATTCTTTAAGCTCCCGAAGTATTATTTTATATAAGGGGTTTATCCTTAATTCCTTTAGTCGGTAACCTTCCTCGAACTCTATTTTATAATTTATACTAGGTTTATACTCGGGTAAAGTATTTAAATCGGCTTTATTAAATACTTTTAATTCCTCGGGTAAATAGTAATTAGCCGGTACTTTTATAAATACTACAGCTATATCTTCTATTATATCTTTAGGTTCTAAACATCAATTTTCTTTAGGTTCTAAATATCGGTTCTTTAGCGTTTCGATAATACTTTTAATTTTATATAAATTCGTAACCTTTAGCTTTACTCTCTATTTCTTAATATAATATTCGAATACAGTCGTATTGACTATAGCTAGATCTATTGGGCGTACCCTTGTCTATACTTATTATTGTTCGAATTAGTAGCGGCCTTAATCGTCCTCTAAGGGAAAGGGATTAGGTAGTAGGTCTTCCTTAACCTTTTTCGATAGGGGTATTCGGCTATTGTTATATAATTCTCTTTCTATATTATAGAATACCCTCGTCTATACTGACGCCGACAATAATTTAATAGGTCGTATTTATAAGATTTCTATAGGTCGGTAGTTTAGAATATCCTCTTCTTGCGGTAGCGCTTTCGGTACGGTTGATTTAACGTCTACCTTATTTAGTTTAGCGGCCAATTCTTATATCCTTAATTATATTACCTTCCTATTTTGGCGTTGCTTATCTTCTTTAGCTATTGCCTTCTCTCTCTCTTCTACGTCCCGTTAGAATAAGGGGTCCTCTATTTTCTTACTAGGGTTTACTAATTCGATATCCTTAATAGCTAGTACGGCGTCTTCCGGAAAGATGAGCTTCCCTATACAGTAGTCAGGTAGTACGTTGTTCTTTACTAGCTACATCTTGCTTATTATTATATCCTTCGTTATATTTAACAATACTACTATCTATTATTTATTATAATATAGTCTTTCCTTGGGCGGAGCCTGATATACCCAACGAAGATAGTAAAACGCCTATAGAATCTACATTTTACCCTAACCCTAGCTAGAATTAAAACACCAAGAAAAATATTACTACCAAAATACTAACTAAAATATTACTAGATCCAAAACACTAGCTAAAACATTACTAGATATTACTTAAAGTTACTCTCCCGCTCAAATTTCTATTATTATCCTAAATAATTTTAACACTCCAAATAATACTCTAATCGTCTTTATAACTCTTATCTCTCAACCTTACTATCGCTAGCCCCCGAAAGGGGGTGCTATGAGGGCCTTATAGTATAGCGGCGTACAATAACGATTAAAGCGCTACTATTAGTATAAGTAGAAAGACTATATATTCGAATCCTATTTATAATTCTTTCTTTCCCTCTTTCTCTATAATATAACTATATATTATAAATATATAATCCCCCTTACTACTAATATCTCTTAGATTTTTCTCAATTTATCCGTTTAGGGTAACCGAATTAGGGAATTTGCTTACGAAATCCTATAGTGTAGTAAGGTGAGAGATTAAGGTATAGTTAAGACGGGTTATTCCTTGGAATAGGCTTAAAATACTTCGCGCTCTAGAGATTTCGGGTAGGGCGTGCTTTATAAGTCTTAAATTCTTTTTTACCTTTTTTTTACTAAATTCTTATTTATTATTTAATTTTAAACGTTAATTACAATTATAAAAGTGCTAATTTAAGTATTTACTAAATTCTTACTTATTATTTAGTTTTAAACGTTATAGTTACAAAAGTACTAATTTAAAAGATTTATTCTCTTTTACTAAATTACATCTATAATTATATATTAATATCCTCTTAATCGTCTATTATAATCTAAACCTCCTAAATATATCTTTTAATCTATTAATAAATTCCCCTCCTTTTAATTATAGCGGGCTAATATTTATACTTTTACGGGGTCTTCTACGAGGCTTTCCTAAATTTATACTTAATCTACTAGAATTAACTATATTATTAATTCTACCTCTACTAAATATAATTATATTATTTACTCTAAGTCTCCTATAGCCTCTACTAGGCAGTCTACTACGGGGTTTACTACGTCTTCTACCCCGGGCCGGCCGGCCGTTATTATCGAAATTAGAATTATTATCCGGAATATTACTAGGGCCGGGGCCGATTTGGAGAGTCCAGTTAAATATTAGAAGGTTTTAATTACTAAGTCTATATAGTAGTAATAGCTTTCTAGGAATTAATTATTAATTATAATAGCGGGTAATATCGAAGGCTCGATAACGATATATATAGCTAGTTTTAATATATAATATATTAATTTCGAATATTTTATTAAATATTATATTCTATAATATACATATACAAAAGATAGTTATATATAATAGCTTAATTGTAAAGTCCTTCTTAAATATATCGTATATAGCTTTATCGAGCGTCTATCCTTATAATTTATATACTGTAATAGTATATATAATCGTAAGGGGGAATTAGATTTTAATATAGTAAGTAATATTTTGTTAAAACTCTCCAATAATTCGAAAAATAGGGATAATATAGATATTAATATTTAGGTAATCTTCCAAATAAGGGGGGCCGTAGTAGTTATTAAAGTAAACTAAAATAATAAAGGGGGGATTATTAGCTTCTAGGCTATAAAAAAATTAGTAAATATATTTTAATATTAATGAATATACTAGAAATAATTTATTAAATATTATATCGTCGATCTATATCCTATATAATATTAATAATTATACTAATCGAACTATTAACTAATCCTCCCTTAATTTAGAAATTCTCCGTAAGTATAACTCTACTACTAATAATTAAACTAAACCAATTATATAAATTACTAATATTAATATAATCAGCGGCCTTTATATTACAAGGATTATTAGTAGTAAGAATTATAAATATTAGATTATTTAATACCTCTAAATAAGTAAGGTTATATATATCGACTATAGTATTAATTAGGAAGATTCGTAAGGTATCGGCAAATTCTAATTATTTAGGGATTAGTAATATTTACTTGCAACGGGTTAATAATAATTGCTAATAAATAACGGTAGGAATATTATTTTGTAAGCCTTCGAATATATTACAGAATCTAACCTAATTATTACTTTATTAATAGACGATTTACTTAAATTTAATATTTTAATTAAAAATAAAGTAGTAAATCTAACTACTACGTTAAACAAAGTCTAATTTCCCTTCTTTTCTTTTACGCTTTTACTCTTTTATTTCGTTAGGAAATCTATCCGTATCGTCGTTTCTAATTATTTTTAAAAGAGTATTGGAGTTATTAGCGAATTTGAGTAGTTCCTAGTAATACAATACTTTTTGGCTAATAGGGGGTAATTAAAAGAAGTCTCTAAATAGAAGAATATTAGTACTATTAAATATTTTATATTAATTTTCTAAGAAGATTTATTATAACTTCTTATCGATAAAATATATATTTCTTATTCCGAGTATAGACTTTTCGTTAATAATAAAATATTTATATTATCGAAGGTCTTTTTAAATACTAAATAGTCTAATACTATTAAGATTATTCAAAGTAATAATATTAAATAGTAATTTAAGTAGGGAATAAATAGTATAACCGTCGATATTATTAGTAGCTACCCTAGTAGGAGTAGTACGAATAATAAATTTAGGTAGGCCTTTAATTATAGTTATCTCAATAAATTTATAAGAAAGTAGTCGAATAAAATAGGATTTTCTAATGCCGCCTTTACTATTAATTTAAAGAAGGAATTATTCAAGGCTTTCACCGTCGAAAATAATTCGGTAATAGTTAGTAAATAAATTAAATACTATACGTTGCTCGGTATTAAAGGTATTATATATTCGTTATATAATAGGCTCTAAATTTAGAAGGTTAAAAGTATTCTTTCGAGACTTCTAGTAATTACTAACTTAATTAAGCAATTCTTAGTACTAGGTAGTATAGTATTAATACTAATCGTAATTAATATCGATGGGGCGATATCCTAAAATAGTACTAAAATTATCTTTATTATTAATACGGTTAGGTATATTTCTAACTATATCTTTCTAACCCGGCTTATTTACTTCTAATTCTTAATTAGGTAGTTCAAAATTATCCTCTAACTTTAGAGGTGGAAGGTGGCCGTAATAATTATCTAGGTATTAATAACCTTTTCGATAAGCTACAAAAGCCTCCTCGTATAAATTATATCGAATACTATTAACAGTATAGAAGTTATCGGGCCTTCGATAGGGGTAATAAAGTATAAATTTAATACGTATAAAATTATATTTCTCTTAATTATCTTTAATTTTATAAATTAGGAAGTAGTTGAGTACCTTTAATTTGGTACAATTTATAAGAGGTTTAGGACGTAATCTAAGATTGAATTTAGTAAGGAATTCAAAATAGGAAATATCGTTATACTTCTTTTTACAATTTATATACTTCTAGTAAAGGGATTTAATTTATTGTACCTTATTAGCTATATTAATATAAATATTTATAGTAATATTATTATTGTTAAGAGCGGCATCTGTAACTTCTATAGGAGTATTTTGTTATTTCCTTTTATTAGCCTATAAATTTATATTAGGATTAACGATAATAATACTTCTATAATTACGGTAATAATAGTTAATTAATATGATAATACAAATACTTTCTTATAAAGGAAGCTCTATAAGAATATAATAGACTTTTTAAATAGATTAGTTACGTTTAGTAATTAGTTTATTTATAAATTTTACTATAAACTATTTAATTGGTCATTTTAAATTAATATTAGGAATGAT
This sequence comes from Neurospora sp. CHS-2018a, assembly GCA_009802275.1. Classification (NCBI taxonomy): domain Eukaryota; kingdom Fungi; phylum Ascomycota; class Sordariomycetes; order Sordariales; family Sordariaceae; genus Neurospora; species Neurospora sp. CHS-2018a. Next base: position 444,925 of record RAKG01000002.1, on the reverse strand, counting down.
TTTAATAGCGACCTCTTCGTAATTCTTAATCCTTTTCTCGGCTTTTAATATATATTTAATTATATAGTTAAATATAGCGTTTATACTTGTATATAACTATATATCGGTATTGGCTATCCAGCCTAATATAATACCTAGATTATACTAATTAAGGATAGTATTATTATATTTCTTATTAAAGAGCTAAAACCTAAGGTTAATATAGGTAGTAAAAATAGGATTATTATATAATTTGCGGAAAAAGTAAAAGCGATAGACTTTTTGTTCCCGGGCTTCCGGGTTTAGAATTTAATAATCGCTTAAGAGGGTTCGAACTTAACAACGAATTTAAAAATAATAAATATTACTATAAATATATTACTACATTCGGTTAATTATATTTATAAACTTCCGGAAAATAGGCTTAATCTAGTTATAAGGCCGATTTAAGATATTAATACGGTCGATATAATCTTATATAATTGAGATCGGCACTTGGGCCGGAGGCGGAGGCGGAGCTAGACTATAAACCGGACCTTAAATTTCTTAATTTCCTGGCGGGGTATTATCTTCGGCCGAGATATCTTCCCAATTAATTTGAGCTTCTTAATTTCCCGGCGGAGTATTCGGACTATCTTTATCTTTAATTTGAGTATCCTAATTATTTATTTCGGCTTAAAGTTATTAGATTTATATTCGAAGATTGTCGATCTAAGCCTAAAGATTTTGGCTTTGAAGATTTTCGATTTAGGCTTGAGAATTATCGGCTAAAATATTTTAATTTTCGGCCTAAGTCTAAGAATTGTCGACCTAAATTTAGGAACTTTCGACCTAGGCTTGAGAGTTATCGGTTTAAATATTTTAATTTTTGGTTTAAGCCTAGGAATTTTAGGTTTAAACTTGAATATTATTAGGATTTAAAGTATTAATATTGTAACTTGCGGTATTTCGGAGACGAATACTAGGAGGTAGTCCTTCTAAGTCCTTATTTAGGCCGAAGTATACCTTTACTAGCTATTTAATATAATAAAGTATTAGATTATATACTATAATATAATAATTTTATAGTTTAATAAATTCGCGCTGTATAGTTAGATTATATAGATTGGGGGTATTAATATTATTTACTTAATAAATACTATAGGTATACTTAATTCCTCGAGCCTAGAACTCTAATCGCTATTAATAGTCGTTAAATTTGAATTTTAGGATTAAAATATATTCTTTAAAAAGCTTAAATCTTTTTTAGAAGTAATAGGTAGCGATATAGGGGTTATTAAGAATATTCCTTCGAAAAATTATACGACGATTAGCGTTATTAGATGCTAGCTATTAATTATAATTAAGTATATACTTTATTAGATTATCTTAGTAATAATTAGTAGTATTAAATATTATAAATATAGTTAATATATTTAAGAAATTAACGTATAATAAAAGATCCTTAAATTTCTGGATTTAAAATAATCGGGTACCCTAAAGGGATTTGGCAAATCGAATAATAGAATTCGTTAAAATAATAATTTTTTTATTACACTCTTCGAAATATTTTTAAAACCTATTCTAATTGGCGAAGGTTTTAATATCGAATTTAGGATAATTAATATAGTATATACTTTTGCCGTTAATTTAGCTACGTATAATGGAATTGAAGGCGATATAGCGAAATCTTTTATATTAAATAAATCGGTTATTATATTACCTTATTATATATTAAACCTATTTATTAAACTTTATTGCTCTTAAACGAAGGTTAAAAAATTTAACCCTATTATAAGGAAATAATATTAGGAATGCCTAAGATAAGATAAATTAATTATAGTGGAATTCGTTAATAGGCTAGTTTCTAAGGGGGCCTTACTTAATATAAATATAGGGCGTTTGTGATGGCTTGGCAGGCTCACCACCTGTCTGGCACCCGGGTCTTACACCTGTCATCCCATCTGCCACCTTCTTATAAGGACCTCACTTCTTCCATCCGATGTATCTAGTCTTTTCTTCCTCTTTTCCTCCCCATACTTAATATTACTATGAATAGTGGCACATGATCCTGTAGTTTATCTCTCGCATATTCACGCCTTCACATAATATTAAGTATCCCTCGCCCAAAAGGCGTTATATCTCTCGCCGGGGACGGCATTCAATATCCCACCCTCTAATAACTGAGGTTGACTGGACTACGGTCAGTCGTCGTGATCGCTTATTGAGAAGGATCACCAAGTCTCTAAGCAGGATGTTAGCGTACAACGGCAGCTGATTGCGGAGCAAACCCAACCCCCCCCCCCAGTAGTCTTTTGGAAGTTCACCCCGTCGACTACGACCGGAGCAACTTATCCGCCTTTTCGACTCTTTCCGGATGAAAAACAGTCAATACTAGACCTTCCGCACTTTACTCGGTCAAAAGCACGACATTTCGACTCTTTCCGGATGAAAGTAGTCATTAAATTAATCTATTGACTTTAATCTAATACCGTAGTTCTAGAGCTTATTCCAAAGCTTTACATTTCAGCTCTTTACGAAAAAATAGCTAATACTAAGGTGCTAGAGCTCATCCTAAAGCTAACCGCGTTTTCTGGCACTTTCCGGTATGAAAAAGCTGCCATCTCTTCTCTGGATTCCATCTGGACTCCCCTTCTTTCTCCCTCTTTCTCTCTCCCTCTTTCTCTCTCCCTCTCTCTCGCCTTTTTAGTAGGCAAACGGAGTTTCTAGTTGGTATTCAAACGGATTTATCGACGGCTGGTCTAGCGCTTTTTTGTAGGTAAATATAGACTTTCTAGACCGCCGGCTTAATACCGTAGATTCCCGCTATCCGGCTTTTTAATGCCGGCTTCCGTCTTCCGGCCTCTTTCCGAGATATTGACTTCTGTCCTGGACCGGTGGCGCCGGCTCCCGTCATTTAGAGCACCTTCCTATTCCGCCTTTCTACCAGTATCTCTCCGCCCGCGTAGCTACCCGTAGTGCCTTATTTTGTTTCGTTTGGACAAGCCATCCGTTAATAATAGTATTTGAAACGATATTTCGACTGGGACCTACTTTGCCAATATTAATTATCAATTGTGAGGTAGATACTCTCTTCTTTCTTATTTAATACTTCTTTCTCCACTATTTAATTAGTTCTTTAGTAATTAATTCCATTGTTTCGCCTTTTTACGTCGTCTTCTTTCATCTTATCTTTCAACAAAGCCTTAATTAGTCCCGAAAATCTGTCTCCTCTTTCATATTCAGACCTGGACCTTATAGAGTCTCGGCATATAATAGACCGCGTAGAGCTTTATTATATACTAGTACTTATCCCGTCTTATTTGGATTGAGTTGAGCCTTATTACGTTCCGGTAATCCGTTACCTCTATTATTACTTCGAATAAGCATTTTGATAGCAATACCTATTGAGGATATTTAATAGATAATAACGTTAAATTATACCCTTCTTTAATCTTTTCTTTCCTTTTCTATTTTGGGGAAATCGTTAGCGTTTAAATTCTTTTCTTGCTTACGGCAACCAGATTGATATATAGTCGTAATACTTACTTTTTATCCCTTTTACCTCTTTCATTTCGTCCTAAGAACTAGATAGCCTATTGGTATCTATCCTCTACCATAGAAGAGATTTGTTCAAGTGCGATTTGGGGAATCTTTCCTTTTGCGGTTTAGGTTGCTAGAGTTCTTATATTTGACCTTCACTACAATAACCAAATTGAACTATAGTCATAGGAAGGGTTTGTTTTTACATATTTATTTCTTTCTTTTACTTTATTTTATAGATCGGACAGCTCCGCTATTATAGTACTGGTTTATAATTTCATCTTTCCTTTCAATGGGGATTGGAGGACTTTACTAGATATGATTAATATGGATAAACGGATTGATGGTCTTAATGGTTAATATCTTTGGGGTTTTCTTACGGTTTTGGGGCTGAGCCTTTGTTCCGAGGGGGGGGTAATGTGATAGTTTGGCAGGCTCACCACCTATCTAGCACCCGGGTCTTATACCTGTCATCCCATCTGCCACCTTCTTATAAGGACCTCACTTCTTCTATCCGATGTATCTAGTCTTTTCTTCCTCTTTTCCTCCCCATACTTAATATTACTATGAATAGTGGCACATGATCCTGTAGTTTATCTCTCGTATGTTCACGCCTTCACAGCGTTAATATAGGTTGGCCGGGGACGGGAATTAGAATTTAAATAACCGAAATTTAATTTTTAGGAGTTTAATTATTAATATTTAGAAGTAGTTCCGGGCCGAAAATTAGTATTTAATTACCGGGTTGACTATTAGAATTCGGGGCTTAATCGGCTTCTAGAATTTAATTGCTAGCTTAGTTATTCGGTAAATTTATAATTTATATTGGAATAAAGTAGGGATCCGCTATTAGGTCTCTTCGAAACTATATTTTCAATTAGTTAATATTATTTATTAACCCCCCTATAAGATTTAGCGCCGTAACGATTTTAAATTTATTAATTTCTTCGAAAATCTTTTATATTCGTATTTTATTTTCTTTATTAAACTCTTTAATATCGATTTTATTAATTAATATAATAGCGATATTATCGAGGATATCTCTATCTTCTAGTAATTAATCGAGACGGGCTTGGTTGATTTCGATATTAGTATAGTTAGGGTAGTTTTCTTTAAAAAATTGAAGCTATATTTCGATATTACGACAGTTAATTTTAAAATCCTTTCGAACCTAATTGACAATATATATTTAATTACAAAAGTTTTATAATTTGACTAATATTATATCGATTTCTTAAGGTAGTTTGGGGAATTAATAATAAATATAGTTAATATCCCGAAGAAAATTAATATAATAACCCTTATATTTCTGTTGGACGTTACTAAAAGTATAAATATTTATTAATAGTAATATTAGTAATGGAATTACGTTAAAAGGAAAGAAGGAAGGGAAAATTTATTAATAAAGATATAGACCTATAAAATAAATATCTCTTTAATAGGGTTAAATTTTGGTAATTGAAATACTAGGTTATTTTTATCGAAAGTATTAAAATCTATATCGTTTTCAGTACTATATAGGAATAGGTTGTTAAGTTGTATGTTAGCGTCTATATAACAGTATCAATTATATATATCCTCCTAATTAATTATTATTTCGAATTACTTTTCTTTATACTTTTTATAATACCGTTAAACTATTTTATCGAGCTTTTTATAAAAGGTAAAATTCCGTTAATAATCAGGTTCTAGGATGGCTCTAGCAATTATATCGCTATTAAAAGTAGGATTCCGATTAAATTTAATACCTCCTATACCGGGGAATATACTAAGGGTTTACTCTTATAAAGGTCTTATACCGGGTAGTCGACTTCTTTTCGGTAGTTGGGGTTGTAGTTATAGTTCTAGGGTTTTGAGGGTATTATATTCTTTAATATAATTATCGATATTAAATATAGTATTTTAAAGGGTAGCGAATAGGTTCTTTATTCGAGGAAGACGGGTAGGATTTTTAATACTAAAGAAATTATTATTATTTTCTTCGTTACCGAAATTGTAAATATATTCGTCTTTATCCTAGTTAAAGTCTTCTTCGTTGATTTAATCCTAATATAATTAGTAATAATTATATTTAACGTTATACCTATTAAAGAAATTCTATTTAGTATATTCCTATTTGTAATAAATATAGATTTTTAATTTATTGCGAATATTGTAATTAGGAGTGTCGTATATATATATAATATAGAATTTGGTAGTAGGGTTATAGTTAATTAGCCGGCGTAGTTAATAATATATTAGGTAAATAAAATATAGTATTTTATTTTCGGGATCCGGTTGGGTAATATTATTAAAAGGGTTGATATTGCCTTGGCTAGGGGGGTTACTTCTAAGTTACTAGTAATTAGGATATATATTTACTTCCTTATAGAATAGATCGAAGAATTCCTTACGAAGCTATTTTTTATTACAACGAATATAAACTTTTATTTAAAATTAAATATTAATATAGGGGAGAGGAATATAAATAATATAATATAGTGAACTATTTAGATAGCGATCGCAGAAGTCGTAGGGAAGGTTATATACCTAATATATAAAAGACTACAATAGATCTATCTCTTATAAATTTAGGTGTTATCGTGCAATTAAGGTGGTTAAAGAAGGTATTAGTAAAACTTCTTCTTTTTTACGTTTTTAATAATAATAATTATATTTAATTTGTTTTTATTCTACACGTACTCGAACCGTTTCTTCATTATCCTATAATAATATTAATTATTAAACGTTATAACTTATAACGAAGAGATTAATTATATTTATAAATATTTATTGCTAAATAAGAATTTGGGAATATTTAATATAATCTATTTGACCTTTTCCTTAATTTATTAGAATTTAGGCTTATATATTTTAAACCGGTAAGATTTAAGTTATTAGGCGGTTGGGGGGGGTTACTAATTTAGAAGTTACTAATTTAGAAGTTATTAGGCTGGGGGTTATTGAAATTCCTAGATAGGGCGTATAATTGGCAATCGGGGAGCTTATTTATTAATATATTATTTAACCTCCCTCTAAATACCTTTAATAGTATTATAGTCTTATTAAAATGTACTTTCTAATAAACTTTATTATTATAAATTCTATTCGGCCTATCGGTTATAATATTAGAATTAGGAATACTATAATTAATTCTACTATTATCGATTAAGAAAGTATAGTCTTCGTTATCCTTATTATTAAGTTAATTATTAAATTAATTACTATAGTTATTAAATTAATTATTAGGGTTAATTAGCTTATTATTACCTTCTTACTTTAAATTCTTCTCGTATTAATATAAAGGCTTTAAACGTTCTCTCCTCTTATAAATCCTATTTAACCTATAATAATTCTTAAATAGAAATATTAATATTTTTATTATTAAAACGTTAATAGGGATCGAAATATTAGAATATTGGACTTTAGAAAGCCGGACATTGAATTATTATAATTTAGAATACTAGAATTTGAAATAATAGAGCCTGAAATACCGGGATTTGAAGTTAGAATACTAGAATTTAGGGAAATTGAGTAGTATTGCGAAATTTTTATAGGATCGGTAAATAGAAATTATACTTAGGGCGGACGTAGGCATTTTTTAGGGAAGATAGTAGGGTATTAGCAGGAAGTCTTTTATTATTAATAAAGGTAGATAGGGTATTGGAAGTAAATAATCGGATTAAGGATTGTCCCTTTAATTTGAGAGACTTCTATTTGTAAACCTCGTTTTAAAAAAATAAAAAGGTTAATTATTTAAAATAGTAGTTAATTAATTAATTAATATTATTTAAATCGTACCTATAACCCCTTACAATTCGGATTTTAACCTTCGAGGGTACTATTTACCTATAGGTAGTAGAACGATATAATATATTGGGTTTATAGTAGGATTTATATATTTTAAAAGATTTACTATTAAATAAATAATATTAATTAATTAGCTAGCTAATTAATTAAAGGGAAGGGTAGATTAGATATAAAAGATAAGATATTAATTTACTACTTTATTGCAATAGGTATTATATATAATTATATAATTATTAGAATCTCTTTTACCAATAAATATTTGTATTAATTTAACTTTTTTATATATATTATACTTTTGTATTATTACCTCTATTTTGAATAATTATTTGACTATTTAATTGAATATAGGCTTAAATTATATTAATTAATAAATAGAAAGAATAAAAGTTAAAAAGCTAAAAAGCTAATAATAATTTAATTCTATAGATTGGGAATAATAATACTAAAGCCGATAATTATTTTACTTTTCTAACTTCATTTAAATAGTATTACTAATTAAGTATTTTATACTACCGGGTTAAAGTTAGAATAAATTATTAGGAAAGGAGAGAGAAATAGTAAATTATTAGTCGCTTTTATTAATATACGTTCTATAAAAGGAATTAAAGTCTTTAAATAAAAATAAAGACGTTAGTAGAGGAATAGGTAGATAGTAGGGAGTAAGGAATAGGGAGGGGAATTAATTAGGTTAAGTAATAATTATTTTAATTATTATCGATATTTAAAGGGCCGATATTATTATTATTTTAATAATTTTAAAAACTACGAAAACGTTTAAAGTAATAGAATATAGTACTAAATATAATATTAGAAGTAATATAGACCGAGATTTAAATAATAAAGATAGTGAAAACGTTAGTAGAGGAATATATAGATAGTAGGGAATAGTAAGGAGTAGGGAGTAGGGAGGGGAATTAACCTATTATTTTAATAGAAATTATTAATTTCTTTATTTTGGTATTAATTATTCTAATTAATTTAAGTTTAGTAAGTTTAAGCCTAGTAAGTCTAAGCCTTCGAAGTGGGATAATAGGCCGTAGTAACTAATATAATATACTATTGCGAAAATAGATAGTCGGTAGAAGGATATTATTATAAGGATATTATATAAGGATATTATATTAACGAAATCGAAAAGGTAGGTCTAGAAAAATTAAAGTATTAGTAAAATAAATAATTAGATAGGGAGTAGGGAGGGGAGGGGAAGGGAATTTACACCGGTTAGATAACCGATATATTCTAATTCGGCGTTACGTTTATTACGGTAGCGAGTAGCTATTATTAATAGGGGAATAATTAAGCTTAAATTATTATAAGCTAATATTAAAAGATTAAGATTAAATATTAAAATTAATTTTAAATATAAAAATATAAGTATATTAAAGAAGAAAGAGTTTAGGAACCGAAAAGAAGTAGGGGGAATTAAATTCTTATACTTTATAAGGAAGCTGCCGGGAGGGAGCCGATAGGTATTAGAAATTTCGTTACTAGTAGCTTAGCGGTAAAAAATAGTATTAAAATAGAAAGGGTAGTAGATTAATAATCGGTGAAGGGTATCGCGACTACCTTTATTAATATTAAAAGATAGAAGGTAGTAATAGATTTAGAGTAACGGTAGGGTAGTAGTAATATTATACCTTCTTTATACCCCGCTAACCTAATTCGATTATAAAATAATATACGATTGAATATACCCTAATAAAATTATATAAATAGTCGTTATAATCGTTTGAACGTTTAAAATTAAAAGATATTAAAAATTCTAAATAATTATTGGTATTATACAATAATTATAACAATAAAAGAGGTAATAAAAGTAAATATAGTATTATTAATTAAAAGTAGTAGGGTTAAAGGCGATAATGTAAAAGGTGGTAGCCGGTGCGCCGATTTACTAGAAGTATTAGAGTTACCGGGGATACTAGAGGATTATTAGGAGTATTAGAATTACTAGGAGTATTAGAATTACTAGGAGTATTAGGTACCTATTAAATTGCCGGTACGTAAACTACAGTCGTATATAAATAGCCGTCCGCCCGGTCGTATATAAATCGACGTTTATAATACTATTACAACCGTATTTTAAATTGTATCTATATACAAAATAATATATATAATGAGATAATTACATTATATATAGTACTATCTTTTATACGTCGGTATACATTATTATTATTAAGTAATATTAAATTGAATATAATATTAAATGCGGATTTCTAGTAGAATATACGGGCCTCGATTTTAGTTCGATATTAGAATTTCCCGATTAGGCAGGGAGTAAATACTATAGGCTCTATAATTAAATGTATTTGGCCTAGTATAAATAGAACCGCCGCTCCTTCCGTCGCTTCGTATAGGCCTACGGACTACAACCTCTGGTGTAGATCCAATTGTGGCACTTAGGAGGTAGGCCCAACGACGAAGCTCTGTAAAGGAATGGGCGTTTCAATTAGCGCCCCTAGACCTTCATCTGTCCTCTTAGTACCGTATTAATAATATCGGGTTACGCCTTCTTATAGGGGGTAACGTAGCCTTTGCCGAAGTCCTAGCAATATTTAAGTTATAATTTTTTCTTTAGTTTATTAGCAAATGATTTATTTATAAGTAAATATCCATTTGCTCTAATATCGACTAGGGTACGAATTATAGAAATAAATAGTCTATTATTGGTTATAGTATATTTAATAAGAAATTATTTACCGCCCCCTAAATATTTCCCTAAATTAAAGTTTGGATAAATCTTACTCAATTAATTTATTTCGAAATTCCTGCTTTTTCCTTTTATATTACTAATCGACACCTCTCCTAGGGCGGAGATTTATCCCTAAGGGTCTAATTTTCCGAGTCGGAGTCTATTTTAGAGTTGGATTCCTCCTCGTTATCCTCTAACGTCTTTAGTAATATATCTTAATCGTTTGGAGTTACGTCGGCCTTATCCGAAGGCCCCTATATCTAGTCTACGATAACGTTAAATTGTATTTCTAGGGTAAAGGTGGAAATTTTGGCCTTCTTAAGGTATAAAGTAGATTAGTAGCCTATTTGGCGGCAATTAAAATAACGATTTTCCGCGCTCAGCTTCTTTATTTCCTCGAAAGTAGGTCTCTAATATTTAGGAATAACTACATCTTTCTTAGAGAATTGTATCGAACTAGGGAATTTATTCTTATTATCGAACTTCGGCTTAAATTTATAAGCATTATCGCTTCTCCTAATACTTAAATCTAGGGATTATAAGAGTTTAGCGTAGTCTTCGAAGGTTTTATTCTTTTTAAAATAAGTTGCTTTAGCCGGAATATTTAATTCTTTTAATACCTTTCGGCGAAGTATACCCTTCTAAAATTCCTGCTACGAACCAGGGAGAGCTGGGTTCGTAATCACTATTCTACCTACTAATAAAGTCGTTAGGAGACGGATTCGTTTTGAGAGAAGAATCCGTTAGTAACGGATTTATTAAAGGGATTAATGCGTAGCGGATTCGTTACGTAGGTGACGAATTCGTTTTAAGGAATTATAGTTAATTGTAACTTAGGATTTGTATTAATAAATAGTTTTATTGAGTAAGTACTTTTAGTTGTAAATAATAATTGATTAAATAAGAGAAGAATTCGTTTCGAGAGAGACGAATCCGTCTTAAATTATTAAAATTACTTAGAATTATATTAGTATTTAACTATACCGATTACAATATAGCCGAATATTAGTATATTCTAATTTAATTACTTCTTATATTATAATATTTCCCAGAATATTAGGAAATAGTCGTAGGACGGTTAGTTTAAACTATTTAATTATTTATAAATACATTTATAACGTTTTCGGCTTTTATTAGAATCCTTATTATTCTCCTACTAATTAAATATTTTATTATATTTATTAATTATTTTTACTTCGTTATTATCTAATCCTATTAAATTTAAAATACTATAAATTTATACTAAATTGAAAATATCGACCTAAAATATTATAAGTCTACATTAAACCGAAACTATTAACTTAAAATACTATAAATTTATACCGAATTTAATAGACTATTATCTAATACTAAATTACTTTAATAGATAATTTAATATACCCTTAACCAATTAATTAGGCGTTTAAATATTACGTTATCTACGGCCTAAACCCTATCTAGGACAGCCGGTACCGGATCCGCTACTTCGGCCGCTACCGACGGAATTAAATAAACCGCTTCTACTTTTATTGCGACAAAGAGTAATAAAAGGGTTTATAAGTCCCGAATTTAAACGACGTCTTTTCTTCTACTATACCGAAGGAGAGTTAATAGCCGGGGAAATAGCCTCCTACTCTATATCGTCATCTAAATCGGGGCTTATTATTTTTATAATATAAGTTATATAGTAACTTCTTTTAATATTAGGGGTAGTAATGTCCCGAATAATCGGATTATTAAGCCTATTTCTTATATTGGCGGAAGAGGGTAGAATATCGAACCGGATTTTGCGAATTAAATTAATTATAAGAAGTACAATAGCAGGAGCCGGCTAAACCTTTAAACCCCTAATAGCGATAATTAAATTGCGAATATACTCCTCTAGGACTTCGATACCGGAATTATTAATTAAGTCTTTAAGGCGATAAAGATAATCGTTAACGTATTCGAGAACGCGAGCTTAATAATTAACTATCTTTTCCTCTAAGTCTTTTATTTCTTAGCGGAATTTCCGTTCTTAGACACGTTCCTAGGCTTCTTGTAACTTTGCGACGGATTCGTTAAAGTTAGTTGGGTTGACCTCTATTGGTCTTAATATATATATAATAATAATAATAGACTTATAACGGATTTACGGGCTTATATATAGTAATATATAAGTATAAAAATAAAATTTATATTTTTATATATAAATACTATTTTTATAACCGGAGAAAAATTCCGGTCCGGAAGAAAGGTCAGATTTGCAACAGGGATCAACCCTGAATAGAATCCGGAAGAAAACCCGGAGGAAAATCTAGACCTCGACTTTCGTCGTCGAATTCCGGCCTCAACGTCAGTCGTACGAAGACATACGTAATACCATCGGAATGATCAGAAAATGACGATTCCAAAGGTACAAACGGTTTTATCACACGATAACCTAATAATCCAAAACGTCTATTTGAAGAGGGCTTCCCTCGAGGAAAGGAAAAGGAAATGTATCTGATATAACCATCGATATCTCCACCAATCTACGACCTTTCCCCACATACTACGTACCATTCGACTCCATTTTGAACGCTCTATACAGCCGTATCGACCGTACCTTCGTACCGTATCCACTCGTCGATCAATGCCTTCCAACAACCTCTACTAGGTGTAAGCGGTAAAGACGACCTAAAGCGCTAGTGAATTGTTTAGGGAGAGTATTGGAAGCGTTCGCTATTTTGTAAACTAAGATTTAAATATGAGGGGGTAAGTAACGCTCCTAATCCCCCTACTTACCCTTAAGGTAGAAAAGGCGGAGGTATTTAGTGCCGGTAAGTTTTATTTTCTTAATTATAGGAAGTTCGGAATAAAAAGTTTTGCCGCTACGGTAAATTATTTTAATATAATCAACTTTATTATAAAAGGTAGTAAATTTATATTTAATTTCTTCGAAGAATTTTTGAGCCGTTCTTCTATACCGGCGAATTAGGACGCTTAATTCAATATAAAGCCTCTTTTTAACAATGCGGCGGTTAATAATATTATTACCCTCGACGTCGCTAGTATATACTTCGATAATACGTTTAATATCCTCTTTTTCCGGCCTATTTAGGTCTATATTATTAATATAGCCCGGTTCTTTATATAGGAATTTATACTAAATATTATTATTATTATATATAGCGATAAGGGTTTAGATAGTTTCCTAATTATTATTAGCGAAGGCGGGTTGGTTATTTTATATAACGATAATTATTCCTAAAAGCGGAGCGAGAGCCGAGCGATAAATAAATTTGTTTTAGCGACTTTTGAAAGTAATTATTTTTATATTTTTATATAGGTATTTAAATAAGTTATAAAGAATAGGCTAGCGTAAGTTAATAAATAGATCCGTTTATATAATATTAATATTATAATTATATAATATTATTTAAAGGCTATTAAATATTTGAATCTTCTAATTATTAATATATTAGACCTATTAAAAATAATTAACGCCCTTCGGGTTAAAAATAGTATTATATTTAAATTTATATATAGCGACGGGAATAAAATCGACATTTTAGAATACGATTATAAATAATAAATCGATAGCGATATCGATCTTTATTATAAACGAAAAGAGGACGGTATTAACTTTTATTACATCCTTATCCTTTTCTAAAATAAATTCTAAGGCGGTTTCTATATAAAGCGTCTAATAATAGCGGGTAAATAAATATCGAACTATCTACAAGGCTTCGTTTAACTCTTAATTGCAAAGTTATAAAACTAGTTTATAAAAGCGATTAATATATAATAAGTTTTATTATTGAATTTAACGACCTAAAGAGTATTCGATTTAGGTTTAAATTTAGTGGCGGACAAAACGGTAGAAGTACTTAGCCTATTTATAATAAAATATTATAAATATTAATACGAAATTAATAATTTAGCGAAATATTTGAATAATAAGGTTATTACCGAATATAGTAAATAAGTACTTATTTATAGCGTACTCCGTCCGAATATTATAATTAAAGATAATACGGTTTATTTTATTATATATAATATTAGGTATTTTATAATAAACTACTTTAAACAACTCCTTATTTTATTAGGCTAAACCTACTACGAAATTCCTACTAATATTATCGGCGAAGTTAAGAGTATTAGCGGCTACAATGTAGCGATTATATTATTTATAAGGGCTAATTATAAGACCGGCTATTCTATTAAACGTCGAATAAAAGTATTAAATTATTTTAAAATAATAAAATTCGCTATTAAGAGAGGAAAAATAAAGAAAACGAATAGTAAAAATTAATTAGACTTTATTAATAATAATATAAAGTAAGAATAGATATATTTATATAATTTTAATAGTAAGGAAAAGAAATAAAGAATAATAAAAAGTATTCCCGGGGTTTTTACGAAATAATATTTAAATATATAAGGTAAAATAAGGTACGAAAAAGTATAGCGGTTATAATATTATTATTATTGAAGGAAGAAAAAACGGGAGATAAGGAAAATTGTACGTACGAAATTTAAAAATATAATATAAAAACGATAAAAGAAAAAAATAGTTTATACTCTTTATTATTACCTTTATTAATTATATAATAAATAATAAATTTTATTTATTTAACGTTGGATAGGTAATAGATTCGGCCTATTTACCAACTATATTAATAATAGCCTAGGTAATTCCTACCCCTTCTATTCCTTTTTTTATACCGGTAATTCTATAATAACGTTAGACTTTAGTACTTTCTTAATTAGTATAAATTTAAGGGGAATATATTTAGAATATTTATACTCCTTCTATTAATCGATAGGGAATTTCTTCTTATAGTCCTTTATTATCTTTTCGTTTAGGTTTAATAGGATAGAACGTTTTAATTATTTAATATTTATATTTGGGGCATTCTTCTTAATAATTAGGAATTCTACTACTTTACTTTTACGTTTATAAATTCGTACGCGGCGGTTAACAATTTTCTTAGGGATAAAGGGTATTTAATTATTTAGTTCTATTTCTATTAGAGGGTCCTCCTACCGCTCGAAAGGATCTAGCCCTTTGGCTATTTTATATAATTAGGCTATAAATATAATATAATATAATTATAAATTTTTAAAGAAATTTAATTTGTAAACTAAGTAATTAACCCTTTTAATAATACGATAGGGATTAGATTTTAGCGTTGACTACTTCTTTTTTAATTTCCTAGGTAATTTATAACCGTTCCTAAATTATATATATATTATATTTCCGATTTCGAAATTAATTAGAGTATAATTTATATTATAGCGCCTTTTTATTATTATACCCACTTCGTTAATTAATTTAGTAGCCTCCGATTAATATTCCGACCTTAGGATTTATAAAGTATTTATATTTATACTAAATTTATTTTTAACGATATATATGAGGATATTTAGTATAGAATAGGGTTTAAAACTATATACTATTTTATTAAAATTTATATTTAGATTAATATATAAGGAATTATTGAACTAATACTAGATAGTTAGTAGAATATTTATTTAAAGGTCGTTAGAGGTAATATAGTAGAAGCGGATAGCGGTTTCGATGGTTTAGTTAATACGTTCGGATTATTTATTAATTTAAGGATAATATACTATAAAATATAGTAGTTTAGTATTATAAGTAATAAAGATCTCCCTTTATATTTTTAAAATAAATTTTATATTACGATTATTAATAATTTATTACGGAATACCCTAATCGGCGAAACTCTAAATTCGTAGTTTTATAGTAACTTAATTCTTTATTATATAAATAGAATAACCGGCCGTTAGTAGGATCTTCTTATTAAATTTGTAAATATTAGTATTTAAAGTATTTAATATATTATAATTAAATAGGGCCTAAAAAGTCCCTTTAGTTTCGACCGAAGGTATATCGGTTATAAAATCGGTAGTTATTATATAAAAAGGTTATAATAGAGGACGAATAAGTTAAAGTTTATTAGGAGTAGGCTAACGATTGATCTAGTATTTTTAATATATTTAGTAATAGTTAATGTAGAGACGGACTTTTTAAATTTTATAATAGAAGTAAATATAATTGAGCTCGGCTATTATATAATTAATTCTTATATATTAGTATTTATTATATATTAGATTAAGGATTTTAAATATATAGTTAGAAGGTAAGTAAATTTTCTTTTCGTTATTATAATTAATATAGAAGAGGATATCGTTTTAGAATTTAAATAGGCCGGCCGGTAATTAGCGGCGGCGGTCTATACGTTATAGTACCGAATTCGGTTTAAATACCGAATTTATTTCTATTTAAACCGTTGCGTAGAATATATTAATAATTTTTTAGTAGCGCGAATTAGTCTTATAGCCTTCTATAATTTTGGCTATAAATTTAGGAATTAATATTAATATAATAGAATAGAAGTTTAGAGCCGCCGAATTTAACTAATTAGTTTAAACATCTTTTAATTAATTAATATTATTATAGTCGGTATACTAGTTAAATTCTATAAGGAGTTTAAATAGGGTATTTAGAATAATATTTAGTAAACCTAGGATATAAATAATATTTAATTAGAATTAGGAAGTCTAATTAGTAGCGTTAACGAATTTAAAATTTATTTTAATTAGGTCTATAATAATTAGAGACGTATATTTGAGGATCCTTTTAGTTAGTAAATAGTCGGTTAGGATAGTAACTAGGAGTTCGTTAAATTGAACTATCTTACGCTACTTCTTTAAGGTTTAAATAATAGCGGTAATTTTAATTTCGGTAGAATTATAATACTTTTCGGTAAGAATTATCTTTTTAGAAATAAAAGTAATAAACCGGATTCGCTCTATAAGAATATTTCGGCCTAAAATATCTTTACTATTTTAAGGGTCTATAAATTAGAAGGCTATTATATTAAAACTTTACTTATAAATATTAATTTTAAAGAATAGCAATCGAAAGTAATTGTAATACTAGAATTTAATTTAATTATATAAATTATCCTATATATTTTAGAAGGATTTACGCTCTTCTTCGGTTAGTATAAATTTAATTCGTATAGTATATATTTTGCGAACGTTCTTAGAAGCGTTAGTAGGGAGTTCCTTTAATTCCTTACCTTACCGAAAGAGTTTAATCTTACGATATTTAAAAAGAGTATTTTTAATTTAGAACTATATTATTTTAGAACGAAGTTATTTAACTATACCGATATAAATCTCTAAAGCCTCTAAAGTCTTTAGGAATTTAATTTATTTGAAAGCGACGATACGATTATTAATATAATTAATACCTTCGCCGTTTATTATATAGCTAAATAATTTTACGGACGGGTATCCTATAAATAATTTATTAGTATTAATATAAATATAGTACTTATTAATAATATTTAAAATAACTTATAGATAGTAGAAATATTCCTCTTCAATCTTATTTGTAATAGGTCTGGCGCCCAGAGGTCATGCCTGGCATTTGGCATTTGCCAGGCTTGTGCCTGCCGGGGGTTCTCCAGACGACCGGCGGCTTGCCTCGGCTCCGTCGGCTCGGCTTGCCTCGGCTCCGTCGGCTCGGCTCGGCTTTCTAGCACCTTCTTCCCCACACCCCTTTCGTGTATTTAGTCATACCCAGTCTGGCTTCCAGACTAGCCCAGTCTTCTTACTCTCTTTATCGAATATTACATCTTTCCTAATAAGGCCTATCTGCGTATCAACCTCGTAGAACCCTTACATTATATTCGACCCTCTTTTCAAATCCTTTTAGCTTAGCAGTCTCTAGTATACTCGCCGCCATTTCTCTAGTTGCCCGGAAGAGTCACCCCGACTATTATAAAATTTTTTCTTTATAGTCATCTTTACCACAGTATCGTACGACATAGCTTCCATCCCCTAGGCTCAAAACGCTTCCCAACGCTAGGAATAGTTCGCTATAGTTATCCAAGCTCTAGTCTCTAAACTTACCGCCGTCAAAGGCTCTAGTACCCCGAAGCCTATTCTTCCCTATTTCAATAAGTTTACGGGCGATAAAAAGGACCTCGATACTTAGATTTACGCTATAGAGGCTAAACTTTACACTAATGGTCACGCTATTAGCGATTTGGAGGCCTAGTTTTACTACCTTTACTCTAGCTTTTCGCCCGCTATCCGCTATACCCTTTTTGCCTTCGTTCAATCCTCTACTCTAATTACTCGGACACTTATAGCGTTGTTGGAGAAGCTCCGCTTTAATTACGGGGAGGTTAATTAAAATAAGAAGGCGGGGCTCGAATTACTTACTTTAAAGTAAAAGCTTTAAAAAACTATCTTTTCCTTCCTTATCCGTTTTAAGGAATTTCTTTATAGGGCTAAAGCTAATACGTAGCCAGATTAGGCCCTTATTAACTCTTTATTAGCTTCCCTAAACGACGAATAGTTTAAGAGACTTCGGGAAAAGCTAAAGTACCCCGATAATTACTTAGACCTTTACTCCTACCTTAGGAAGTTTAACAGTAATACCTTTTTAAGAAACTTAAAATATTAAAGTAGCGGCTCTAACTACTACAATATTTTTATATATAATAATAGAGGAGGGGAATTAATAAATACTTCTATTACAGCTACTAGGGTTATAGAATTATAGAAAAAGAGGTAGAGGAAGAAGAACGCCTACTTCTCCTATAGCTTAATTAATTACTTTTCGAAGGACTATCCGAATAATAATAGGGGGAACTCTAGCAATTAGAATAGGAAGGTCTAAATCCGGTACGTCTATGTTGCTGAGCCGGTTGGGGACTTGGTGGAAAACGACGAGGGGGATAATTACGATGAAGAGGATTATTAAATTCGAGAGTAATTTAGTAAGACTATTACTAAAGGCGGGTAGTATAGGGAGGTTCGGGTTCTACCGCTCGAGCGCTTATTGCGAATCCTATTAAGAAATACCAAGGTTTATTAAGGTATAGCCGTACCGGGTATGGTAAGCGCCTTTACGGATGGATAGAATTAGGCGGCGGTCTAAAATTTGGAAGTATTTGAGAAGGCTACGGGAGACTCCTAGCGTACGCGTGAGAGGCAACGGTATTAAAATAATAAATAGGACTTTCCCGGGGATTTAAATAAAGGGGGTAATTGTTTACTGGTTATAGTATTTGTTAGCTTGTTATTTTTTATATAAACCTAGGTAACGGTATTTAAGTATACTCGAGCGATGCAGGGGTTCTAGAGATAAATTAGAGGTTCTTAGAAATTATTTCTATTGTTACTGCTTTTCTTGCTCGCTTTACTCGCTTTGCTATAGGGGAGGAGGAAGGGGGTAATGTAATGGGTTTGGCGCCTAGAGGTTATGTTTGGTATTTGGTATTTGCCAGGCTTGTGCCTGCCGGGGGTTCTCTAGACGACCGGCGGCTTGCCTCGGCTCCGTCGGCTCGGCTTGCCTCGGCTCCGTCGGCTCGGCTCGGCTTTCTAGCACCTTCTTCCCCACACCCCTTTCGTATATTTAGTCATGCCCAGTCTGGCTTCCAGACTAGCCCAGTCTTCTTGCTCTCTTTGTCGAATATTACATCTTTCCCWACAAGGCCTACCTGCGTGTCAACCTCGTAGAACCCTTACATTATTAAATATAATAATATTATTAATATAGGTATAAACGAAGTGCCGGTATTCGAAAAAATAATAATTTATAAAGTATTAAATAAAAGCGGGAATATTCTTAAATCCTATTAATATAATATTAAATTATTCGAAATTACGTAGGTTAATAATTATTATTCGATTTTTATATTTCGAATAGACGGGTAGTTAATAGAAGAAACCGGATACGTCGAAGATTAAGAAAATAATATACTTTATTATATTGTTTATAATATTTTATTAATTTAGAAGAGGATAAATATTAGAGATAATAATTTCGTTTAGAGGGCAAAGATTAGAGACTACGCGACCTTTCTCGCCCTTTACGCCTTTACACTAAATAATAAAAATAGGGTAAACAAGGGGAGTTAATTGGTTTATAAAATTTATTCGCCCTTGTATATAAAGTTAATTATAAATTTTATTAAGGAAAGTACAATCTTTATAATCTAATAGGTAAATTCGTACTTATTGCTTCTAATTCTACTAACCTTCTACTAAATTAATCCTTATTTTTTTATCTTTAATTATTAGGATTATTCCTCGATTACAAAAGACGTTATAATTATCTACTAATTTAATAAACTTTTTAATAAATTTAGGCTTATTATAGTAAATATTAATACCTTTTACTAATATAGTTTTAGGGATATTATTAGGTTTATTAAATCCTTAAATTAATAGTTTAAATATATTTAGCTTTTTTAGTAGCGTTAGAGTATTAGGATTAGCCTTTTATATTATTAGAATAGATTAACGGTTTTCTTTATTGAGGAATATAGTATATTACTCGGGAGTAAGGCCGGCCTAGATAATTAGTATAAAGTAATCTAAATTATAATTATTAATTAATATACCGAATTCGTTTTTAATAAATTCGTAAATATAGCCGACTATTTTATAAACTTTAATAACTAATAACTATATAGTTCGGTTTATAATAATAACGAATTTAGTAGTCTTATAAATAATAGTATAATTAAAGATATTATTATAATTGGACCGAAAATTATATACCTTCAAGTCTAATTTCCAAGGGTTTTTCGGAAGATCAATATATTAGACCGGGATTTAGATCTTTATAAAAGCTAGGACAACTACCTTCCTAACGGAAATTACCTTATATAAAAATACTTAATAAACTTTAATATTAGCATAATTAAATTCGTTATAGAATTAGGTCTACCTTTTAATTCTAATTTTACGGAAGGTTTAACCTTTTATTTTTATATTATATACAGAGCGGAAACGGACCTTTTCCGACGTAAAATCGAAGGTTATACTATAATTAATAAAGAAGCAGGTATTTAAAAGAAGTTTAAGCGCTAATTCTAGGACTATATTAGCGCGGACTAAGAAATATCTATTAATTTATATTCTATAAATCTTATTTCAGATATAGAAATTAAATTCTACTTACTTTATAATCTCTTCGCTCCTAGAGATTCTATTAATCCGAAAACCTAGAATAGGGAAGAAGCGAAAGTTTTTAACGAATTTATATATAAACGTTTTATTAATTAGGATATTAGAAATATTTAAATCTAAATATATATTTACCTCGGGGCCGTCGGGATCCCGACTAATAAATATTATAAAGTATATTATTTTCCGGGGAATATACGTAAATTTAATAATTAAAATAGTATTCGCTTCTACGACTTAATTATTTTAAAAAGCGAAGTTAGCGTTTTCGTTCTTATTAAAGGATTTACTATTAGAAGTAGGCAGAATATATTATTCTAAGGATTTATCTTATTTAAAATCGTTAGATTAAGCGTTTTCGTCTTTTAATTTATTAGCAATTAAAATTTAATAATAATCAGCTTAATTACCGAATTCCTTTTAAGAGGTAACGGATTCGGTAGGTAATAAAAAATTATCCTCAAAAACGTTTTCGACGTAAATAATAAAGTTCGTAGTCTCTTTAGACTTATTTTTACTTTTATTAATAACAATATACTTAAATTCTTTAAACTCTTTTACTTTCTTCTTCGAATTAAATAAATCTTTATAAAAATAGAAGTAATCTTTATAATATAGATTACTTTTATTATTAGTCTTCCGCTAGTAAAAGTATTTATAATAATAATTTTAATAATTAGAATTACTTCGGCGGTTATTATTATTAGACTTTTTATTTTAACGGTAGCGATTATTTAATCTTCGATTACAATAACCTCTATTATAATTTCGAAAAGAAAAATAACTATATTAATTATTATTATAAAAGGATAATAACTCTCCCTAATTAGCGTCTTCTTTATTAAGGTTATAATTAATCTCTTTATCCTCTTCTTCGTAATAAGCGGAAGGTTTTAGCCGATAATCTTTTAACTTCTTCTATTAGGTTTTAATTTTAATATTTAGCCGGCGAAGGTATATTTCTTTAGTATCTTCTATAGTAAATTCGTTTATTAGCCCCTAGAATTTAAAATGAAAATTAATATACAATTAATAAAATTATTAATATATAGTAATATTACCCTATTAGCGGAAATAATAAAATAATTAATTAGTAAAAATACGAATAAATATTTCGTAAATATTACAAACCTTTATAAATCGGTTCTTTTATAACTATTCGGCTACTTCGGTTGGTTCGACGCCGAAATATATATTTATAAATTATAGTAAAATATCTAATAATTCGGTATATACTTCGCAATTAGTAGTAGAGAGTTTAGAAGTCTATTATATTATAATTATTCCTTTTAATAAGTTCGGAAAGTAGGATAGGAATTTCTAAAACTGGTTAGGACCGCTTTTAATACTTTATTTTATATTAATTTCCTAATTAAAGAAATTTTGGTAGTAAAGGATTTTACCGACGTAGAAGATTATATATCCTTAGTATTTATTATAGGGGGCATTAGGTTAAAATATATTTACTTCCTATATTTTCTAATTATTATTATTAGAATAGAAGTCGTTCGGAGGATTAGTATTATAATAACCGGGATTAAAAAACGGTAGGCCCGGAGGACTATTTAGCGGGCTTTTTCTAAAGAAGTTAGGGCTATAGAAGGGTAGAAGTAGAGGACGTTTATTACTATTAGGACTTCTAGGGTTACTAAGGCCGCTAAAATTATTAGGGGCGCCGGTTATTTTTTAATAAAGGGGAAAATTACCGCCGCTATTACTACCGGTTCTAATAATTAGGATAATTAGGCCCGAAAGGAAATTAGCCGGATAAGTAAGAGTATTATAATATTTATAAGGAAGTATACCCTATTTAAGACCGAAGTACTTAAAATATTTAAACGGTAGAAGAATAATTCTATAAATATAAGGATGATCGGTATAAGCGTTAATATCGGTTTAGGGCGGAAAATTAGGTAGAAAACTAGAATAAAACTTAGTAACCGGAAACCCGGAGGAATTCGGGGTAATATTATTCTATAAATTAATTTAAGCAAAGCGAAAATATTAAATATAATAAGCGGAGGAATTGTACTAATAGGAATTATTTTAGGAGGAATAGTAATACTATTATAAGTAAGTAAAATAAAAGCGTTAGATTTTATATAACGAATATTAAATTTAATAGTACTACTAATTTCGGCTTTAATAATAGCCGGATCGGTCGAAGGGCCGCTTAAGGTTTTTCTTCTAAAGTTTATTTTATTAAAAATATTAAGTAGTTAGCTAGGGATTATAGAGTCGTTAAAAATATAATTTTTTATAATAGTATTAGAATTATTTTTCTTTATATTAGGTATAGAAATATTAAAATTAGTTTTAGGTTATACTTTAACTTTTTAAAAAAGGACTTTAATAATTAGATAGCAGTATATAGTAGTAGATTTCGGTATACGGATTTTAAATATTCCTAATATTATTAAAAATAATAATATTTTATAATTATAGTATTTAAAGGGAAGTAGGGAAGTTGAAATAATAAATTGAACTTTAATCCTTTTTATTATTTAGCGGTCTTTATTTACATTTTGGGCGTAGGAGCGGACTTTAAGCGTAAGCTAAATTATTAGCCTACATAGAGGATTTATTATACCGGATATAATATTAATAATAGAATAGGAAATTAATATTAATATTAGTAAAGGAATTAGTAAAACGATTAGTAAAACCGGGGATAATATAAATGAGAGGAGTTTGGGCGTAGCCAGTATATTTTCTTTAAAGGAAGGATCGTCGAGGAAATTTCTCCGAATAATTCTTATAGTATTAAAATAATTACGGGTATATATTATATTTAATATATATAAACCTAATAGTTTTTTAATATATATAAAATCGAAATAAAATTACTCTTCGGTAATAAGGTAGACCGGGCCTATTTTAGGGAGGAGATTAATTCTAATCTAAATTCGATTAACCTCTTTATTTTTATTAACCGCTTTTCCTTTACCTTTAAAATCGGTTTTATAATATTAGACTATAGTTGAAGAGGATAGATCGTTAGTATAATAAATAATTAAGGCGGTTAAAAAAGATAATTTAGCGTAATATAGGGTTAAAGTTATTTCCCCGATTTTTATTCTACTTATTTTTTCTTTTATATCTTAAATTGTAAGGGTTTAATCAATTTAGTTATTCTTAATAAATTTATTAAATTTGGCAAAAATAGAAATAAAATACTTTTAAAAGATTTTATAATTAAGGGTTTAATATAAAAAACGGAGAAATTAATTATTATCGTCGAATATTTTATTATTAGTAGTATAAGAATTACTATCGCCGGGCTTAAGCTAAATTCTTTTATAGTAGTCGAAAGCTATTAAGTTATAAATATCAATACTTACTTATAGGGGATACTTAGAATATCTTTTATAGAATTTATATAGATTATTAACTCTCTTATTATTAACTTCAATCTAAATAGATAATATTTTAGCAATTTAATAATACGGAATATAATTCCGGGGGGACGAAGAGATAATATATAAACGTTTTATAAGTAAATAGGTAATAATAATTAAGGTAAAAAGTAATTCGATTTTATAGCTATAGAAACTATTTATTATAAATTAGGGAGAGTTGGGTTTATAATTACTATTCTACTTATTAATAAAATTATTAAGAGATAAATTCGTTTTAAAAGAAGAATTTATTAATAACGGATTTATTAAAGGGATTAATATATAGTAGATTCATTACATAAGTGACGAATTCGTCTTGAGGAATTATAATTAATTGTAATTTAGGATTTATATTAATAAATAATTTTATTGAATAAGTACTTTTAGTTATAAATAATAATTAATTGAATAAGAGAAGAATTTATCTCGAGAGAGACGAATCCGTCCTAAATTATTAAGATTATTTAGAATTATATTGGTGTTTAATTATGCCGATTACGGTATGGCCGAATATTAGTGTATTCTAGCCTAGTTACCTCCCGTACTGTAATAATTCCCGTAGAATTCGATATTATCCTATAAGGCAGATAAAAGTAGTCTTAAAGTCTTAGAAACTTTCCGAAGATTTTATATATAGCTTTTCGAAGTCTAAGGTAACCTTATTTTAAATTATATAGTCGTAATAATTATTTTAGAATTATTTTAAAAATTTGTCGACGGTTGTAATCGGTTCGGGGTAGTAGGGGTTAAAATATAGTAATATTCTATTAATTACTACGCTACCTAATTTCAATATTACTTTTCCTAATCGAACGTCCTTATTATCGAAGTAGTCGGCGTTTTAATATAATTTATTTTTTATTTAGAAGATCTAAACGTCGAAGGATACTTTATTACTATCGTTATTATTAAATACCGGTATATCGGGTACTTTATAGGACTTCTTCCGGCTTTGGGTATAAGGAATTATCGGTCCGATAGGGGTATATCTACAGTTCTATAATAGAGGTAAAAGGGGTATATATTTAGGAGGGAATAGAGTTCCGCCGCCGTTTCCTTCTTCTCTGTTTATCGGTTCGTTATTATTATTATTGGGCGGGTTGTTACAGATACGGATTTAAAGGGTTATCTTAGCGCGGGTAATAATCGATATCTTAGGAGCTAGCGTTTTAATTATAGTAAGAGGGCAGTCTTCTATATTATTAGGCACATCCTCTACTATAATTTACCGTAGGGTTAACCGCTTTTCTAACGGGGGAATAGGGGGTAAATTAATAAATAATATAATTATTTACGTAAAAAGACAATTTTATTCATCTAATTCTTCGAGACGTTAGTAAATTTATTTATCGATAGTAGTTGGTATAAGAACTAACGTTTATAAAGCTTTAAATTTTCTTAAATCTTATTTGAAATTAGTAATTTCGGTACGTAATATAGACAAATCGCAGCGTATTACTATAATTTTATTTATTAGAACCCTATTATCTTTAATTAACCGGTTAGCCTCCTTCGTAAAGTAAATTACCTAAACGTTAAAATATAAAATATCCTTATTTACCATACTTATTAGATTAATAATATCCTATACTAATTTTCGGATTATTTTATCTATTATAAAGCGAGAACGGACTTCCTAAAATATAGCCTCTAAATCTACTGTATATATTTTATAAAAGAGATCGGCTCTAATAATTTCGTCTAGGATATCCAAGCTACCCTTACTATAAATTAATAAATCTATAGCAGCGCCCAATATAGGGTCGAAAATAAATATACTGGCGCCGTCGTTTAAGTCTTTCTAAACCTTATTTACCGCCTTAATACATTAGTAAATATTTATAATAATCTCTTTTAGAATAATTTTATAGGGTAGGAATTTAATATATAAGTAGATCCGGCGGAGGTAATTACTAATATAGTCCGATAAAATAGTACTACGAATTACAGGGTCCTAATTCGTTCGTATACCTACGATAATCGTCTCGGCCTTATTACGAATAGGTATATTAGACCCTCTATTCACTTATATATAGAATTTAGTATTAGGAACATTATAATTCCGGGAGGGTTTAGCAAAGGTGTAACGGAAATTTTAATCGGAATCCGCCGCTTTCTTTCCGAAGAATAAATTATTAAGGATTTTAAGAATAATAGATTTAAATATAATAAAGGCGGATTCTAAGGCCTTCGACCTAGTAGGTTTGGCTATAGGGACGCGTTTAGCTATATCCGTATTAAAAGGGGGGGGAGGAGTAATTTCTTTCCCTTTACTTTTAAACTATCTTTTATTATTTAATTAAATAGCTCGCAAGGTCATTTTGAGAGCTATATTATTATTATAACGTAAAGGGCCGCGAGTTAGTAAATTTAATTTCAAAGCCTTTTTAAAGGGAAAAAGGTAGGGAATTAACTTAATAAGAGAAGTCTCATTTAGTCTCCGCTACAAATTATCTTAGAGTCGTTAAGTTTAGGTATAAGGGGTATTAGTTACGTCCGGTAATTAGAATTACCCCTCTATAAAGTTATCTTTAGGATCTATTATTAAAAGGTTAGGAGAAGACCGATAATAATTTTTAATAAGGTTGGGATCTTCGATAAGCGGGCTATTATAAGGATTATTTGGTTAGGGGTCTCGGGCATTAAATATTATATAATTAATTCAATTTAAGGCAGAGATAGGGGGGTTAAAGTATTTACTACGCTTACCGTAGTATAACATTTATTATAAGGCTTAGTAATACTCTTATAAATTATTACGAATAAAATAATTAAACCCGGTTAAATTAAGGGAAATTAGTTGCTCGGTACTAAGTTAGGTAGGATATTCTAATACCGTCCCTAGTTAGAAGAATAATACTTAATATTATATAAAAGCGTAATTCTACGAGTGATAAAATAATAAGACTAGAAGTTACAAATTAAAGTAATATTAAGTATAAAGAAGGAAAGGGAAGTTGTACGAACGAAGGCATTACAGATTTAGGTATATAAGTTAGATCTGCTACTCGTTGCCGCTTTCCCTTTCTGTACGGTCTATCGATAAGAACATAAGCCTCATTCCATCCGATGTACCATAGTGCCAGGTGCCTGGCACCGGCACCCTATTGCCCAGTGGCTAGTGCTCTAGGAGCCTGTCCAGCCATGCTATAATAGGCCCGGGGTATCCGGGTTAGCTTTATAGAATTCCTAAAGAGCCTTCGGGGCGTATTTAAAGTCGGAAGCGGGTTAATACTTTAAATCGGGGTCTTAACCTCTCTAGTCCGTATTGTAAAAGAGTTTACTATTAATTACCTTAGAAGTATTAATCTTCTTGACTTCCTATTTGGGATCCTTATTATTTCTAATAATTAATTTAGAATATTTAATTAATTAACTAGGTAATAAATTATTATTGTATTTCCTTAAATAATTAGTGTAAAAGAGATTTAAGCCTTTTTAACTATTTAGGAACTTTAGTCGGTAAGAGTAGCCTATTTTCTTAATAATCTTATAATAGTTGCGGGTATTAGGGAAATCGAATTTATTGTTAGGCCGTATAGTAATTAATTAGAGTCGTTTAATAATAACGATTTTATCGCCTACGTCGAAGTCGGGATCCTTCCTCTTCTTATTAATTTAGCGAGCCTACTCTTCCTATACTTTTAATATTATTTTACGGGCGTATTCTATATATTTATAAATACATTAAGCGTATTCTTAAGTTTACTCTCTAATTAACTATTTAGTTCTAAATCCGGTATTACGGGTATAGGCTTCCTAATTAAAGGGTATATATATATTGGGTAACTAAATATAATTTCGTAAAGAGAGAGGCCGATACTATCCTAAAGTAAATTATTCTATACTATATCGAGGGCGGGTATAGCTTTAAATTAATTATTTTAATAATAGTTAATAAAAAGACGAAATGATTAATTGAAGTAAATATTTATAATTTCCGCCTAGCCGGCCGTTTAATTATATCCCGCTATAGCAAGTTTTTACTTCGTCCTTATTAATTTAAATATTTTATTAGTAAATATTAATACAAACTAGGGTTTGTAATTTAAAATCACCTCTTCGGGCATATTATAAACGTAGTAGGGACCTTCGTAATATATCTAGGTAATATTTTAAGCGGTCGATTTCTCTATATAAGGTATAATTTATAATAATTTTATTAGGCGGTCTACTATAATTAGAATATTATCGAAGCCGTATTTATCCTTAGGTATTTTTTTATAATCGATTATAATAAAAGTCTATTTTTTAGCGAACGGCGGGATAGGGTATAATTTACCGGGGGTCTTATCTTTAAACGCCTTACTTATTTTATAAATTATATAATTTTTAATAAATCGTTTAATATTGCCGGCTATACTTAATTATTAATAACGCTAGTTTAAGATCGCTCGAATTTTATTACGGCCGGGGTACGCTATTATTAGGGTCGAATAAATTTCGTTAATAATGTAGGTATATAAGTTATCCTTATTGGGAATAGCGAAGCGATTTTCGTAAATTAGGAGGTCGTTAACTATTATTGTAAACTTAGGATCCGAATTATAGGCGTATACGTAATACTCTTCTAAAGATTCCTCTTTACAATTAACTTTTATAATTATATCGATTAGTTCGTACCCCTTAGGTTCGATTGGGTACAATTCTAATCCGTTAATATTTAATATAAGGATTGGTACTAATTCCTTTAAAAAGCTATTCGATATAGCGATAGAGGCTAGAATAATAATTTTAATTCTATTATTTTCGTCTATTAATAATTTAAATATTTAGAAGGTATAGTATGCCTCCTTCTTCTCCTTCTAAATCTTAAGGTCCTTTAATT
This sequence comes from Neurospora sp. CHS-2018a, assembly GCA_009802275.1. Lineage (NCBI taxonomy): Eukaryota > Fungi > Ascomycota > Sordariomycetes > Sordariales > Sordariaceae > Neurospora > Neurospora sp. CHS-2018a. Next base: position 415,755 of record RAKG01000002.1, on the reverse strand, counting down.
TCTTCAATAAAGTATTAGTAGCCGCGTTCTTAGTACTAAGGCGGTAAGTAATTTCGAAGTAGTATTAAGATAGGAACTCCGCTTACCCAACTTATTATAAATTAAATAATTGTTTCGTACCGAAGTATTCTAATATTTAATAATTAATAATAATTGTAAAAGGCTTTAATTACTTTAAGCCGACTAATTCGGGACGCTAAATTTGGAGGGCTCTAATAATAGTAAATAGCTCCTTATTGTAAATTGGGTAATTATATTTAATTTGTTATATAGTTTCCGAGAAGTAGGCGATAGGGTACTATTCTTTTATATCCTCCTAATATTGGGATAGGACTCTTACAAAAATTCTATTGCTAGTATCCGTTTCGATTCGTATTTCGGCGTCGTAATTAAAATACTTTAATAAAAGAGCGTTTATTAATAGTTGTTTTAAACCGTCGAACGCCGCCTAGTACTTATTAGTCTATATAAAGGTTTTGCTTTTCTTAATTAAATTAGTAAGGGGGCGAGCAATTCGATTATAGTTTTTAATAAATTTTCGGTAGAAATTATAAAACCTTAAAAAAAACTATACTCTATAGAAATTAGAAGGTATAGCCTATTCCTTAATAACCTCTACCTTTTCGGGGTCGACGGAAATACCGTCCCGGCTTATAATAAAGTTTAGGAACTTTATTTTCGTAATTTAAAATTCGTACTTCTTTAAATCGGCTTATAGTCTAACGTCCTTCAATTTTACTAAAACTTTCCGGATATAGTCCTTATATTCTTCGAAAGTATTAGAGTAAATAAAGATATTGTCGATATACGTAGTATAAAAGTCTCTTAAGTATAATCCTAAAAGTAAATTAATAAAAATTTAGAAGCTAATAAAATTATTAATTAAATTAAATAGTAATACTTTATATTTAAAGGTTCTTATACCTATACGGAAGGTAGTAAATTCTTTATCCTCTGGTTTTATATAAATACGATAGAATATTTATTATATATCGATTTTAATAAATTATTAAATTTTAACGACTTTAGATAGCGTTTCTTCGATTAGGGGTAATAAGTATCGGTCTTTCTAGGTAATAGTATTAAACTTATAATAATCGACGTAGAAACGGAAATTATTATCAACTTTTTTAATAAATAAGACGGGCGTAGCCTAGGGGGACGAGTTTACTTCGATAAATCCTTTAAAAAGGTTTTTTAGGATATACTTCCTTACTACTTCTAATTCGTTTAACGATATCTTATAAAAAAGGCTATAGCCAAACTCTTTAGGGTAGTAACCTTTTTCGAATTCGATTTTATAATCGTACGGCCGGTAATTGAATAAAATATTCGAATCGAACTTATTAAAGACGTCGATATAATTATAATAATATTTTAATACCGTTTTTAAAGCTTCCTCCTAAAGTTCCTTCTCGTTATAAGGTAATAATTCTTAAGTAGGGTCCTCTATTATATATTTCTTTTAAATAAACCGGTCGATTTCGAAAATACTTATCGAATATACTATATAATTATCCTTTATAGTAGATTATATAAATAAATTGCTATCGAGAACGTATATTTATACCGATCGCTCCTTATATTAACTTATTAAATCCCTTTTTAATTTATACGTTCCTTAATTATCCGAGCCCTATTTACCGTCGAATAATTCGATTAATTTAATTCGAATACGTAGGGCGGGTTCTGGAAATAATATTATAAAGTAGGTAAGATTAGCCAAATTTCTTTCTATCTTATTTAATAGATTAATTCGTTTAAAAATCGAATCGGAGTTTTAAAGTAAATAGCGGGGTCGAACGTAACCTAATTCGCCGGTATCTTTATCGCACGTATATTTAAAGTCTGCGGGTATAATAAGGACCGTCTTTTTAAATTCTAATAAATTAATTTAAAATTCGAAGATTCGTTTCTCGATTTACTTCTAATATTAATATACTTCTTAATTATATTAGTTTTTAATTTTTTAATTTAATTCTTTCTTATAGTAGTCGGGAAAGGGTTAGCCGGCCGGAATAGGCTCTAAAGTAGTAATATAATTATTAGTAAATTAGGGCGCTGTATAGCTACTATTCTTACCGTCGGCTCGACGTTTATCTTCTCGGTTTATTAACGTATTACGGTAAGCGATATCCTTTTAGTAATTTGAATCTACGGGATTAGAATTGTTAGGGCGGACTTCGAAGCTTAAATTCTTTATCTACTCTAAGTCTAGCTTTTATTCGAGGGGAAAAATTAATCGACGATTCTTATAATTTACTTAAACGTTATAGATATTGAATTATTTGCGGCCGATAATAAGATTATAATTTATATTAATGATAATAAAAACGTCGGGGGGTATTATTCGGTTTCGAACCCTTAAAGCGGCTTTAACGACCTCTTTAATACCTTAGCTAATTTTTCCTTAGTAATTACTAATACTTTAGGCGGGAAAGTCGCTCGTTACTTCTATTAATAATCGTTCTTTCAACTTATTAATAAATATTATATTAATAAATAAATAGCCGTTTACTCTTATATCGATTAGGGCGTTAAATATAGATAAAGATATTCTATTATTAATTATAATATATTAAATATATATAAGATCCCCTTCTAAATAGGGTATTAAATTAAATCCATCTTTTCCTTATTTTTATCTATTCTTAATCTATTCTATAACTAATACTTCCCCTAAGAAAGAATCTAATTCACCTAGGGTATTCAATTTCCCTAATTATTAGTAGCGGGGGCGGTGTTAGCCGCCGGTATAGTAAGAGCTGTAGGTTATCTTCTAATACCGTTTTCGTAAATTAAATAACGTTCGACGATAGTAACTATATAGTTATAATATTCGTAATCGTACTAATCCTTCTAAAAATAATCGTACTTAATATAACCGCGCTCTTTATAAAGGAAGTAATAGCCTTCGTTAAATAAATAGGTAGTTTCCTTAATATAATCAGCGGTAAAGCGGTTATTACCTCTACCGCCGCCAACGGGTTTTAAAGCTGAAGAGTTAGAGCTACCGGAACCACCAGATCCTTTATTACTATTATTTCCTTTATTATATAAAGAAGAAGAAGAAGAAGTAGCCTTAGCTTCTTCGGCAATAGTCTTAAATACTTAACTAAAACCGGAATAATCGATATAATAAAATTCGAAAGAAATAGAAGAGTCGCGATACTTAGCGCCCATCTACTTCTTATATTCCGCGGGAAGGTATTAAAATAGTTCGCGCTTCTACTCGGTCTTAGGCCGTTAATATTCGCTAACTATATAGACGAACTTATTCTTAAAAAAGTCGAAGTTATTAATATTCTTTATCTTAAACTTTATAAAGTTAATAAGAACCTTTTCGTCTTAATTAGGATCGCTATACTCGCGCTATAAATAGGTTATTAAATTAAAATAAGTAGTAAGCTAATCGGAATAAGTTTTATAGAAGTAAAGTATTAAATCTTTAAAAGCAAAGCCGGCCAAACGACTTTTAATATAGAAAAATTTATTACAATTGGTTAGGTAGTAATTAGTATTAATTTTAAACTTATTCTAAATTAAATTGTATTAGGCCTCGAAGGGTATATTGTCCTCCTTATTTTAATTATAGAATTTAGAAGGGTCGGCCTACTTAGTCGAGAGGCGGATACAATAGAGGGGAATAGCTATAGTTTTATTATTATCGTTATCGTCTACGCTAATAAACGGAGTCGTAGCGAAATAGGTAATCGAACGGCGAAGGGGAGCCGCAGTAGGATCCTTTTCAATACTAGGAAGAACGGTCTCCTTAATCGTAGTTACTACCGCTTTATCCTTAGGTTTATAAATACCTTTAAAGACGCTTAAGTTAATAATAATTTCTTTTAGGGTTTAAATTTCCTCTTCTTTATCGGCTAAGTAATCTTTAAGGGATTAGACCATTTTAGGATTAGTAACTAAGGTATTAAAAAGAGCTTCCTCTAATTTAGAGATCTAATTATAAATAGTATAAAATTTAATATTTAAAAACGAAGTAATTTAGTACAATTCCGATACTTACTCTTTTAAAACTATAGTTATTATAACCTAGAATTTAAATTTATAAAATATATTAACGGGGCGAATAGTATATAATTCGGTAAATTTAACTTTATTTAAATAACTATTAAATAAAAGCTCGGAGCTAAATAATAATATATAATAGGGGATATAGGGTATAGCATTACAAATAAAGAATTTAACGAACTCTTCTATTTTATCCCTCAAATCCTTAATAAAGTCCTTTAAGTTGAAAATAATATTAAAATAATTAATTTCGCCGCTAATATATTAATCGAATAAATTAAACGATAGTTTAAATTTATTGTCGTTGTTACTCTTAATTAGAATATTAACTAATACTTCTAATAGGGACTTTAATTAATTATATAGATAGAGTAAAGTCTTTTTACGAAGAAGGGTAGATTTATTGCGTAATCTTTCTTCGAAAGAATAGAAATTATTAAAGTATTCTTTATTAAAATATATAAAAGCCTTTGCATTCTCCCTAATAATAGAATCGATACACTAAGGTTTCCTCTTATCTTTTTTATCGACGCTAAATTTAATAATAGCCTTATCCTCCTCTTTCGATTCGGGATTATTTCCGTCGTTAGTATCTCCTTCATTAAAAATTTTATTACTTCTATCCTCGGGTTTAAAACTTTTATTATCCTCCTCGCCGAAGAGGTCTATTCCGCTATAATCGTTATTTTCGTAATAATTATTATTATAGTCGCTAGAACCTTTAATTCTAACGCTAATACTATTACAAATTAAGCGCAGGGGTACTATAATATTAATTATCGTAAGTTTCAATTCCTTAGACTACAATAATCGGTTTAATTATCTATATCGGTTTCTAATCGTTAGGATTTAACCTTCCTAAATAATTATTAGGTTAACCTTAAATAATATAAGGGCGCTAGTATAAATAAATCGAAGGTAAAGTTAAAATATTATTTATAATAGAAGATTTAAAGTAAGGACAAGAAAAGGAAAAGAACTAGATATATACGTACAAACCCGAATAAATACCCTAGTATACAAGCGATAGTAGGACTTATATACGGGTCGCTAATAGCTAATCCCTTTATTCGTATCCCCCTTTACTTATATAATAAATAAGGGTAAACACCTTCAATAGGCTTAGAGCCCGCCTTAGCTAATCTTAGCACGAACCTTCTATATTACTCGTTCCTCTAACCTTCGTAGCACCACCTCATAATACCAGTCCTCCCATAGGGGTTTGGCGGGTATAGCGGTATGGCCGGACCGGCGCCGTTATAAAAATCGGACCCAATCTTAAGGCGATAGATAAAGCTAATTAATAAAAGGAGGAGGAGGAGGAGGGGGCGAAGAATTGCATCGAAATAGTACAAATATCTAATTTAAAGATACTTTCTAAATCTAATTTAAAGCCGGCCAACAATAAGGAAGGTAACCTAACTAATAATAAAAATGACCCAATTACCTACAAACGCCGCCGTAGCAACGCTAAACTCTCTTATAATTCTACCCTCAATTCTACCTACCCCTCTTAATTTAATAACAATAATAATAATAAGAATAGAAGCGAACTAGTAATTAAAAAGGAAAAGATTAAACTCAATAAAATATACAATATTTAATTAATATAAAAAATAAAGAAATTACTAGCCTTACCTTAAAAAGATATACTCCTCTATAAATAGTTTAACCTACATAACCCTAACCCTCGTAAAATATAACAAAACTCGACTAAAAATAATACCATCGTTTTAAATAACTAGCAACTCCCTTCTTTATTTACTTTATAGCAATATACACGTTTTAAAAGCCTCATCTTTCCTATTTTAGTATATAAATCGTATATTTTAAAATGCTTATCGCTAACAGGCGGTTTTATAACACTTRCACCACTTACAGCAAAACCAGGGACCCATATCAAATGTTAGAAACATTAAAAATCCCGTTTTTTATACCAGATACGGCCTATTTTATATAACAGCTGCCATGGGGAAAAATAGCGTGTTTATAGGGAAAATGGCGTATTTGTAGGGTTGTTGGGCGTACGTGGAGTGTACCCCTTGGTTATATGTTGTCAGGACGGCACGTTGGTGATATCTGAACCGTTGGGTGGCTCTTGCACTACAAAGCGTGTGTTCGGGCATTCCGGGAGAACAAAGGAAGCAGCACATCAGGTACCTACCGTAGCAAAATGAGATGGGCCGAGTGCAAATGCACTGTCCTCGGGACACCATTGTAATATGAGGGCTCAATTTCCCACGAACATCTCCTTATTCCACTCGCCATCACCTTGGATTGCTTCCTGAAAATTCCCATTAGCTTTCGTGAACACAACCCACAAAACCATGGCGAACTCAACACCCACAGCGCACACGCCCATCACGGACCCAGACCAATGGGATTCGGACCCCTTCGATAAGGCCCATCTGGCTCTCACACACTATTGCCAACGAACCCAGCAAAGCGGGAATGATATCATCACACAGCTCCGCAAGCTTCACGTTAGTAACGTTAGTAACGATGACAGTCGGTCTTTGTCCAACACCAAGATAATTCGCTCCCTGTTGGAAGAAGACGCCGCCCTCATGAACGATCCCAACTGGCCCACATTCTTTCTCTTCCCCGTTCCGCGGTGGTCCGATCAAATCAAGTTTGACGTTGACCACGCGAAGGCCATCCTCCGTGACAGAGTACTGGGCTTCAGACTCGGTTACGCCGTCCAGACACTCGTTTCACTCCGTAAATACAACAAGAGATGTCCCATCTTGGAGGAAGGCGCCGACCCAGAAAGAAAGAAGGAGATTTGGCAGTGTCTGTCGCTCTTCGATTGTGTTTTACGGCTGAAGAACATGGAGCAAACCGTTGCGGAAGCTACTTACCCGCACGATCCTCGTGACCTCTGTTCGGCAGCCATTCGTAACTGGTTTGGTGGGGTCAGGGAGCCGGAGGTACAGCTGTTTTTCGCAGGCTACGCGGATGAGGAGTTACCTGAAAGGAGAATTGGAGAGACGCCGTTCTACAAGGGAATGGTGGCGGCTAAGGAACACCACACCGAGTATTTTGAGGAGTAGGAAGAGCTGGGATGCCGGAAGAGTACTCCCGCCTCACGGAAGGTATGGAACGGTAACTGTGGCTGTAATGGATCATGGCGTCGGGCGATGACTAGCGATATCGGGGAATAGTTGACTTGGGCAGTCTGATCACTGGTTAGCAGGAAACACATCGATACAGGAATGATTTCACCGATAAACACTTGAGGTAGAAGGAAACTTATCGGATCAGGATGTTTTGGAAACTCTATTGCAACCGTAGCGGGAAAATCTATTTGGCAGGTAGGCTTCCATGGGTGGTTGAAGCCCTCCTAAGTCAGGTAGCCTTTCTGTGAAAAAAAGGCTTCCTGACGAGGGCCGCTTCTAATTGGTCGAATCCATTTGCTCCCTGAAACCATCGCTAAATTATAGCGACTCTTATAGCGGACCGGTTAGTAATTCTTTCCCAAAATCCAAAAGTGGAAGTTATGTCCCAAAACCCAAGTTTACGATAGTTCTTTCCCGGAATCAACCCTCCACCCTATATCAACGAAACCATTACCCCTCATTTCAATCAGTTAGGCCAGTGGCTCAATGGTTCTCGCCGTCGCTCTCTTTCTTGAGATTGCCAGTTCAATTCCAGCTGGCGACAGCTTTTTTTCCGTCGCGCGAAAAGTTTCGCGCGGTTGTGAATGCCCTCATCCGGACTTCAAAGTCGAAGACCATTATAAAGCCACTACCACTTCCCCTAAGACTACCCCTAACTAAAGACCCTTATAGTGGCCTTCTAGAAGGTCCTTATAGGGGTCTTGAGCTTTTACTATTTTGCACCCAAATCCGACCAATTAGAGGCTTCGGTTGGCCAGGAAGGCTTTTTCTGATAGGAAGCCTACTTGCCAGATGTTTGCATCAAAATGAACAAAGCCTCCTTACCCCCCAGGAAGCCTTCCTAACCTCCTTATATTCCCGCTTCGGAATCTTATCAGCTTTACAACTCCACAGACGTGTTGTATCTTCTTGACTTCTTCTTGGACGGATGACTGAGTACACCCACTGATGGTATGAACTGAATTTCACACTCTCACCTCTTCACACCCTCACCCTCTTACCCTCAACCTAACCCTCACCCTCACCCCCTTTCACCCACACTCACATCCAGTACTCATCGCCTCACCGACCTCACCGACCTCACCGACCTCACCGCCCTCACCGACCTCGCCCCCCTCACCGGCCTCGGTGGCCTCCCACCCCTCAACCTCCCCACATAAACAAACAACCAAACCAAACACAACATCACAAGCGCCACTATCCCCAGCGTACTTTCAACGACCGCAGAGGGGTCATAACGCTTTACCTCTTCTGCTGCAGCTTCCGCGCCGTTACCTGTGCTGTTGCCGGTGCCGTTACCCGGTGTCAGAGTCGGGAAGGCAGTCGCAGAGAGCTGCGGTGCGTGTAGGACTGCGGTGGCATTTGCGGTCATGTTCATGTTGTTCACCGTGTCCTGGGCAAGGACCGGGAGCGCGGAGCCGGAGACATTATTGAGGAAGGTGAGGGCTAGGACTACTGTGGTTATGGCAATAGTCATTGTGGTGGGAGCTGAGTGGGAAGGCATTTTGATGAGTTTGGGGAATGAGTTTATGTGAGAAGATTCTGGGCGTTTGTCGCTTAGACCGCTACGTCCCAGAATCCCCTCCTTTGCAGACCTTCGTTCTTTGTCATCGCCAGCTATATAGCTGGCGATTCCCCCAGCCTTCGTTAGCTGGATCCATCAATATTATCATCACCTTTTCTATCTTATAGGTTATGAGCCCTATCGCGCATCGCGCGCACTTTTCAAAAGCCATTCTAGCCTCCTACACCTTCTACTATTTGTGGGGGTGTAGGAGGGTAGTAAATACCCAATTTCAAGAACAAACCATCAAAATAGACTTCTACTAAAGCCCTATTTCCAATTGCTCTAAACCTAACTCCAACGGCGATGATTTTCCGCCATCGAACTCCAACGGCGATGATTTTCCGCCATCGATCTCCAACGGCGATGATTTTCCGCCATCGATCTCCAACGGCGACGATTTTCCGCTAACTACCTTCCTGACCAAAATGGTCCCCTTTTCATACACCAAACCAACTCAACCTAAAAGCCCATCCTCTTAATGGCACCGATTCAAAGAAGCTAAAAAAAGGAAGCAAAACCAAAGAGAGAAAGGAGGAGTAGAAGAATCCAATGGGTGGACCATTTCAAACCGAGAGTCAGAGGACGTTAGCCAGATGCCAGTAGCCAAAGTTGCCAGTTGCCCGAGCCCCCTCTGACGAGGATATTTGAAGCCGATGGAAATTAATGGAGGACCCGGAAGGAGATGGAGATACCCTCAATTTTGCCCTTTTATTCACATCGATATACTTAGTTTTCTTTTTCTCTCAGGTCTGTGGGGGTGTGTGAGAAGATTCTGGGCGTTTGTCGCTTAGACCGCTACGTCCCAGAATCCCCTCCTTTGCAGACCTTCGTTCTTTGTCATCGCCAGCTATATAGCTGGCGATTCCCCCACATTACTGGGAATCTGGGGATCGAGAAAACCGTATAGGAAAAATAACCGTGACAGAACGGCGACATCCGTACATCTCAAAGTAACCGTTCAACTCAAAATAACTATACACTTCAGAGAAACCGTTTTAAGAGGATCTCTGGTCTCTGATTAGCTAAAATAAAACTGGGGCGCTATATACGCCGGGCGGGAGTTGGAAAGCGTTAGGCGGGAATTAGAAATAACGAAAGACTTAGTACGACCGTCCTACTTTAAAGATATTCTAACGGTAAAGGTTAGTACGCAGCCAATGTATTTATTAGTATGAGAATTAATTGGAATTGTACGTATTAAATGATTAGTAGTCACCTAACCTAGTACCGCTAGTATTGTAGTGATTGCCGGAATATTATATACGCTAGGCGTATAAGATATATATATTAAAAATTATTAAATACGTAAAGGAAAAATTTGTAATATTTCTAAATTAATCTATAGGGATATGGATAATTAGAGTATACCGTTATTATTTTCGTACGGTTAGTAACGAGGAGATACTTGATTATATTGAGCTATTATTAATTATAGATATTATATATAATATAATAAATTCTGTGCTATATGCTAGTTTGTATTTATATTGTTAATCGTTAGTCGTAGCTAATATATATATTATATAGTGCCTGGCCGGTGTGTATGCTTTTGTTAGTGTATGTATATACAATTCGTTGATAAAAAGTAATGTATAAGAATAATACAAATTTGAAGGTGTAGAAGGGTGTTAATTGTATGCTATTCGACTAGACAGCGTAGTGTTCACGTTGATGTCGTGTATTGTATAATAATAGTACAATTGTAGAGAAGGTTGTTAATTACGGTATATAGATTAATATTGAGGTTAATTACGAGAATCGGCCCGTATTATGGTTGTGTCCTATAAAGTCGTCGATTCGATACGGTCTGCTCTATATTTATACTTATATTTGTATTTGTACTTTTTACGATACTTTTTTAATCCTTCGTCGGTAGGTTTAGATTGGCTTTGCGGCTATATATTAGGCGAGGTATTCGCGAATTCGTATTTGTATTCGCCTTAGAATTGAGAGACGCGGTCGCGTGGAGGAAGGACGTTAAATTATATAATTTATTTAGATTAGATTGCTTCGGGTGCCTAGGCCTTTTAGGATTTATAATAATTTTTATATCTATAACCGGCGGACGGAACGCTTCTAGCTATATTACTATTACTTAGCGCAGCGATAGTGCTAGGATTAGGAGGAGTAGTTGCGGTATTGCCGACGGTAGTTTCTTCGGCCGTTGCCCGAGGCCTACGTCTTATATACGCTTAGGACTAAATTGGCGCGGGGGTAAATATAATTTCTTCGGGCATCCTATCGTTAAAATAGTACTGTATAGATATAGGCTTTCCTTATTAATCGACTTTAGGCATTTAGGTTTCGGAAGTGGTTAAATCGAAATATATAGTATTATTACAATCGAAGTTAGGTCTCTATCTCTATTACAGTTGTAATATAGGCTATAATAATCGGGTTTTAGAAATAGTAAATAATACGCATAATACCTATTGCTCGGATATACAAATAAACGGTGATTTATCGGGGGGTACGAATAAAGGACTTAGATCCTTATTATTATCGTTATCCCTTTCGAATACCGGTACATTTAGCTCAATCGCTTAATATACTTGAATAGGCTGGGGCTCATTACCGTTGTCGCTAGAGTTAGAATTGGACGATTTAAATAATAAATTCGAAGATTGATTCGATAGGAGTTGCTATATTAAATCACGTAAATTAGTTTATAATAGTAAGATTGCGGGGTTAGTAGGGTATTTATAGGTTGTGATTCTGTCGCTAAGGCTGTAATAATCGGTGCTGCTTGTGCCTCCGCTATCTCTTTTTTAATCTATATAGTAATCTCCCTTCTTATATTATTATTAAAGCTAGTTATTTCTACATCTTCGTGTGCAGATGCAGTCTATACGTACTGTAGACTAGATAGGACGCGAGATTTAATTAATAGTCGACCTTGTGGACTATCCGGTATATACGAAATTAATTGTTTACTCGGCGGTTTCGGCGGGTTACCCGATAAGGTCCTAGCTCTGAAATTAAGCTTTATTAGATTAGGTCCGGTCTAGGGTTATTGCGGTGCATTACTATAATTAGAAATCTCGCTGTTAGAAGAAGAATTACTAACAATGCGGTCGATTAGGCTAATAATACTGTCCGACGTAATAGTAGGAGTATAGCCTTCGGGAGGTAAGGGTAATTTATAATACAGTATAAAATTCCGAATAAGCTTTAAATATATACGATATTTATACACCTTCAATAGTTTTATAATACCCTCTCTAGCTACGAAGGGGAATAAATCGCGATCTACAGTACGAACGAACCTTTCGAAAGGTAGCGCATCGTATACGGATTTTATAATATTGCGTATACAATTATTGCGCTAAACTAAACTATATTTCGTTCGCTTACAGTTTTATTATTACTTCTCCCTCGCAATGTCTTTAACGTATATAACCTATATAGCCGGATGTATTAAACGAATATAAACTTCGCTAACTTAGTAGAATACAAGGCTATTACGATTATTAAACGTATTATCGATATTAAGGTATCCAATAATATAGGGAAATAGGGTGGGGATTATATAGATATCGAACTTCTCTTTGTACTACTCGTTTAACTCTTCTAAATTATACTCTTTTACTTCGACGTTCGCGATATTGTGCATTTCTTTATATATTTCTTACTAAATGCTATATATATCAGCTATTTTCTGGGCATTTTAGTTGAGCAATACTATTGTAAATTTAATAAAGCTTTTAACGGTTTTATACTTATAGGACCGATAGGCGCCTATAAACTTGTTTTATAATAATTACTATAATTAGTCTAGTATTACATCTTTAGAGACCTATAACGCTTTTAGACTATAGTTTATTTCGGCACCGACGAAGATATTGCTTATATAAGTGAATTAATCGATATAAATTTCTAAGTCGATATTAGATAATATATTTATTTAAATATTTTGATTAACGTCCGTTAGAGCGACGGTTGGGTCAACCTTACCTCGTACCCGGGAATTGGAATTCAATTGAAGCCTAGGGAAGCCTTCCCTAAGGATATATATATATTAATTCTATTTAATTGGCGGCGACTAGAAGTATTTATTCCTTTCGCGTAGTAGTTTAACAGTTCGAATAGTAATCGGGGGGAGTTTTAGGTCATTAGGTACTTCTGTTGCCTCGGTAGTAATAGTAGTCTAGAGTTTGATATTATTATCGGCGTTTAGATTGTTATCGCTGGTTGCCCCTATATATAATTCTATCGGCTCCGGTTATTCTATCGGCTATATCGGTTATACGGGTATAGGTAATACCTTTATTTTCGAAGCCTTTTACTGCTTGGGTGCCTTTAATTCTATAGCCTTCCCTTTACCCTTCTTTTTTAATATATCGATTTATAATAGCATACTATATTTTATTAGTCGTAGATAGGCGAATAAATTATCTTACGGTAGGGAATTATTATCTAAATTTTAAAGGATAGGCGGGGGGCGGGCTATCGACGCTAACGGGCTTACTACTAATTATTTACGTTGCGTTATATTAGTAATTGCGGACTATTAGGATATAGTAACTACTTACTCTATAGTTTGCGAATCGTCCTTATTGATATAATCGTTGTAACCGATAATAATAGGTTTATTATTTTCTAATTATACTAGAATATTATTTGGCCGTTGTAATATTGTATTTTCCGGATATTTGTTTGATTAGTAGCGCGATCGTAGAGTTTCTACGGGGGTAGCGGGGCTAGTAGAAGAATTTAAAGCGGTAATTAGGATAGTAGAAGTAGTAGAGTTAACGGGGCTAGTAGGGGGGTAGGTAGTAGATATAGCGGGAATAGTGGGGGCAGTAGGTATTAGGGCTGCGGGTAATTTTAGTAGCGCTAGACGGATTTTTCTAAAGGTATTGCGGGCTCCCTATTAGGGTTTGGGTTTAGTTACTCTTAATAGGAACCTATAATTTAATTTAGACTTAGAACTTAAACTTGAGGAACTTGAGGAATTTAATAAAAGTTCGAGAATCGAGATATCTGTGTGTTTAGGTAGATTATAACTACTTAAGATTTTATCGAACGAGGTTCCTTTATCTATTTTATAGTTAATATGTATAATTAATGCCCGTATATATATTTACTCTTAATTTTATAAGATTCGGGCCCTCTTTAGTTTATATTATTAATAGTCTTCTAATTAATTATCCAACCTTTTTCTCTAATCCGCTCCCTAGTTTGCCTATAGGTTTTCTTCGTATTATACCGGAATCGGGGTACAATATTATAATTATCGTATTAGAAGAGTAGTAGGGATATAATACTAAGATTATTAATATAAAGATATATTGGGCTACGGTAGTTATTGAGACGGCTTAGGGGGTAATTAGAACGGTTTATTTACTAATAGACTATCGACTATAAGAAATATATAATGCGAGGGTAATTGGTATTGTTATTGTGTATATAATGTATGTAATGTATATAATATATGTGAATATATAGTAGAAGGACGAGTGGGAGGGCGATACTATTCTAAAGGTTAACGAATTTTGAGAATAGAAGGCGGGCGTTCTTACTAATTAATAAGTATAATAGAAGGCGGGCGGTATACCTCTTAATATATAAAACGTTCTTAGAGTATAGGGTTAGGAATAGATTTTCAGTACGTTATATATATTAATTCGTCGAGAAATGCCTAGATACGTTTAGAAGGTTAATAAGGCTTTTATAATAAGTAATACCTCTAATATTAGGGTTGAGGTTATCGAATGACTGGTTCATCTTATGAATACATATTAGGTTAGCTGCGTCTATATTGGCTCGGCAGCAATAGTAAGCCCTTTAAGTGCAAGCGAGGGGAAGGTTAATTAATGCCTCTAAGTATAGTAGGGGAATTGGGCTACTAGATAGGCGACTTTAAGATCGATGGCTTAGCCGGTAAATTCAGTATATTGGGTATAATAGTTTATTTAGCTAATTAGGCCGTTGGTCTACTATAGTTAGATGCCGTTTAATAGTTATCGGTAACGACGATAGATAATAGGGCTATAGACGGCGGTTTTTAAATTAGAATTTATATCTAATATAATAGTAACCCGTTAGTAACATTTAGATTTTAATATAATACTAATACGATTTACTAGGATATATTAAAACGCGTATTAATCGCGACGTATCGATAAAGATATCGTTTGCGGTGCCTATATTATTAAACTATATATCGACGTTGTTAATTGGTCGATACTAAATAACGTCCGCTCGAGCTACACTAGTATATAAAGCCTTAAGTATCTTACTAAACGGGATAACGAAATATTATTAAATTATAAAAACTCGTTACTATCGTTAGCATTTTAGTATATCGGCTGCCTAGTCTTCGGGCCGGGGGCTGTATTGGGAGGTCCGGGCGGGGTAGGGTTAGCGGCCGGAATAAACGGCTAGGTCTATATCGGTAATAAAAATACTTAAAGGTTTTACTTATCGCGTAACTTTATATTGCTCCGAAGGGAATGCCGACCGATAAGGATATTACGATTAGTCGGAGCGGGAATCGATAGGTTAGCGGGGTTGAGAAGGTTTATAACCGAGTTTATTGTACGCAAATTTCTTCTTAGTATCGAAGATTTAGTAGTTAATTAAGGTTGTATAAGGTTTACGACGGATTGAGACTATTATAATATACGGGACGCGGCGCGGGTTAAAGTATAAGTACTAAATAGTAAGATATAAGTACTTTATCCTTGCTTAGGGTCTTATGCTTGATTTGCGCTATTAGGTCTAGGAGCTATAACTTACGACGCCTTTTTGGGTTTTTTAGGCGGTATAATCGCTGTCTAGATTCCATATGATTAGTATAGGATGTATTATAGAATGCGACCGATAGAAAATTGAATTTATAATAAAGCTAATATATAGACTATATATATAGTTGAATAGAAGCGATCGGGCTAGGTACGGTAAATATTTAATAGATTATCTTAATATTTGCTTGTGTTAATTTATTTGGGTATAGAGGTGAGTGAGGTGCTTGTCGGGTATTAAGTATTGATTGTAAAGTGGTTTGCGGAGAGAATTTCGAAGGAGAGGAATTTGTAAATTTTTGTATAATAGAAATAATGTACGAAGGGTTCTACCTAAGAGTAAAATAAATTACGCCCGGGAATCTCGTAGTAAATAGTATTTTATTTATATTCGAAAATTCTAGTATTTTCATCCCAAGTTATTATTAATTTGCCCTACCTTTTATTGCGCGGTAGTATTAAATAAAGCGGGCGCGTTTAGGTATATAATTTTAATAACCTCTATAAGTTTATAACCTATTGTGCTAATCTTTTTTTATTAATTACTTTATTTAACAATTACGACAAATATAGACGGTGTGCGAGCCTTCGCGGGTAGGCTACTATTCGCTTTATTAAATAGGCGACGGTTAAAGGCCGCTAAATTCGAAGTTAAATAATACGTTGAAGCCTAAATGCTAGTAAAGAAATAAGTATAAGATTAAGTATAATACGAAAAGGTATAGTAAGAGGTTGCGAGAGAATTCGTAGAATAATTT
This sequence comes from Neurospora sp. CHS-2018a, assembly GCA_009802275.1. NCBI lineage: Eukaryota > Fungi > Ascomycota > Sordariomycetes > Sordariales > Sordariaceae > Neurospora > Neurospora sp. CHS-2018a. The sequence goes on along the minus strand of RAKG01000002.1, from coordinate 399,536 downwards.
GCTAAAGAATTAGTAGTAGAAGGACTTGGGAACGTAGGGTATAATTTACTTAGTATTACTCCCGAAAATCCCATCGAATCCGTCGTGGATATTATAGACGTAGACCGGCTAATATCTAGCCCCAGCCCTAATTCCAATTATTACCCCGCTATTACTAATTAAAACCCCGGCTCTAATTTACCTATATTAACCGATAGCTAAGACGAAGGCGAAAACAACGACGATATATAGTTAGAAATTGAGGAGGATAGCTAACGTATATATTTTACTTACGTCTACATCCGATTTTAATATTAATATATTAGTTAACGCTTATCGATATCGAAGTTAATATCGATATCGATAATTTTAATATTATACTCCTACCGTCGGGATTTAATCGCAAAGAATTAATCCGTACTATCGAATATAATGAGAAAAGCGACGACAAACCGGATAATACCTTTATACTATTTAATAAAGAATTTCTATTGGCGAATAATATCGATTATAAAATAGAATAAGAGGCCGAGAAAATACTTCCCGCTATCGAAAACGTTATTATAATTGGCGGAGAAAGCCGACCTATATAATTATTCTATATTACCGATTTAGAGGACCTATCTATACTAGTCCTATATAAATACGATAAGAATTAGATCGTTTCGGACTTCGAAATATTATTATCGCTATATATACATTCCTATAGTATAAAGAGGGTACAATATATTAGTATCCGAGAGATTATATAAATTCTTCGTTACTAGAATTGTTATTACGACGGTCTATTATATTAAGTTTAATAGCTACTAAATTAGTTTAGTACGTTTAAGAATCGTACTAAGTTTTGTATCCTAATAATATATATACGATATACCGATATCCCTCTCTCTATTGAATATATTTCAATTATACCCGTATTTAAGAAAATGACTAAGAGGGATATACGACGAAAAGGTAACGTTATTTCGGAAGTATCTATAGGAAAGTTGTATATAATCGACCCGGTTAGCCTCTTTATATCCTTATACTAGTCCGATATTGTTAATTCGGTGTACTAAGGAATAGGACATTTCGTAGACGAGCTAACGGAGTTATACAAATCGCTGTTATAGACTTTATTAATCCGTACTATATTTGGCGAGTTTACTTATATTTACTACCCTTTTAAGACAAGTAGCCCCGACGAGCCCGGCGACTCCGTTTTTCCTTCTAACTATATTTTTTTTAGCTATCGATTAGACGACTACGTTTATTAATACGCTTACGTTAATATATTAAATTTTGTATATATTAGTTAAGTTATTGTAGTTACGAAGGATTTTAGGGCGGATTATTATACTATATAGCGGGGCGGCGTTATTTTAATTGTATACGAGTTGTTTTCTATTAAGGACTATAGATTTGACGGGTTATTGCCGGCTAATACTATAGGTATTGAACTATATAACGTTATAGATAGTAATCCGGAATGGGGTAAAGACGAAATTATATTCTTTAAAATAGACGTATATATTAAGGAAATAGATATTTTTGCGGTTTATAACTAGGAAGTATATTATAATTAGTATTAAAACGAGACCTAAACCGACCCTAGTCCCCGTAAAATAGTATTTGAGAAATTATATTTATAAGGTAAGGAGTAGCCGGAGACGTAAGTATAAGAATAAAAGTACGATAAGATTCGGGTTAAAATATTCCTAAAATATTCGTATATCGGTCTTCGCCCTATAGTCGAACTATACTATAGGTTTTTCCTCCGGCGGGCTATTATAGTATAAGATGCGCTATCTATATCCTATATATATACTATAAGGGTAGTACCGCTATACTATATTAATTCTATTCGCAGACAATTCGAATTCGATACATATAGTTAGGAGGAATATAATAGATATTAGGATAAGTTATTATTATATAGTAAGCTAATATTCAATTATTCTATCCTGCTATTTATAGATAGGTTTAGCTTATATAGGAATATTGTACGTTCGTTAATAGGGGTCTATCTTACGTTAGCCGGTATAAGTTTTGAATTGTACTAATCCTAATCTAATATCTTCTTAATAATATTCGGCTTATATAGTTCGAATTTTAATAATATAGTCTACGTATTGTACTCAATAGGTTAATTAAATAGGGGAATACCGGTGAAGTTGGACGGAAAGTAGGATATAATAATATATATGCCTATACTTATATACCTTAGAAATATACTATAATAAGTAAAAAACTTAAGTATTTTAGGTCTAAGCGGCGACAAGTTTTGTCGCTATTATATGGTCGGCGAGTAAACTATAAAGTTAAACCTCTAGGACCTTACTAACCTTAGCCCCCCTAACGACGTTTTAGAATTCGATATATTTACGTATAACTATTACTATTACTAGATAATAATAATGAAGGACGAGATCGATAACTATCTTAAATATAATAGAAATAAGAAGTAATATTCTATATAATAGGGCATTACGATAGATTACCTAGTATTATTAGCGCTTACCCTAGTATTAAATATTATTTGTAACCGACCGTCCGATCTAGCCTATTCTAAATTTAATAATATAGTATACTTTCTATATAATATTCTATTAAATGTAATTTTAATTAACGCAGCTATTAAGTAGTATATAAAAGTTCTATAGTATTAGCCGTTCCCCCCTAGCTAGGGTAAATTATCGTTTCTAATATAGTATATTAATAGCTAGATATTGTCCGACTACGCGCGCTAGTTTATTATTATATTAATATTATTAAAGACCTAACTAAAAAAAGAATATATCGAAAACTATATATTTAGGGTTATCCGAAAGGAGTTAATAAATATCGATATAAATATATTTAAAAATAACGATAATAGCGAAGTCGGGCAATTAATAATCGAGCGGGTAGTCCGTCCTTTCGCCTTATTAGCGAAGGTCAATAATATATTAATAGGTATTAAATTAATATAAAAAGACCGTAGAAGATTAATAGATTATATTAAATCCGTACGCGGGTTATACTAAGATTTAGCTCGGTTGGCTTCTAATACTATTACCTTAAACTTAAGATTATATTAAATATTTAAGTAACCGGGCAAATAACGTCCGATATATATTAGATAACGTCCGGGTACTAAATATACAGATCCGGAAGCAGATACTTCTATAGACCCGGACGCGCTAAATATAGGGGTAGAGCCCAATTAACCCGAAGTCGCGAAGAAGGTAGAAAATCGCTATACAAACTATTATTTTATAACCTAGTTCCGCCCGAATATATATATCGGCGTATATTACCCGGTAATTCTAAAGGAATATAGCCCGCCGATTAATATAAACGTACTACTATTTAAGTAGTATTATAGGTATATATCGGGGTAGTACTTATTATACTATATGTAATCTATATTCCGAATAATATAGATCCGTATATTCGCCAAACCTATAGTATTTAAATTCGCTAGTATACCTACTCGCAATAGTTACTATACAATAGTACATTGATATATTTATATTTAGAAACTAGGCTACAAAACCCCGGATTTTCGTATAGATAGGGGATTTCTATATTCAACCCAAACTACCAACTAAAAGCGACTATATATATACTAACTAGAAATATATATATAGGTTGACTAAAGACCGAGCGACGAAAACGAATACGATTAATTTTAAGAAAACGATCTTTGAAATAGCGGCGTTCTAAATGTCTATACGATTTGCCCTTCGTAATATATATGTTAGCGGCGATAGGCTGGAATTAACGGTATAGGTTACCCAACTCTAATAATTCTACCCGATAGTATACGATTCCTTTTTATTAAAGGGGGATATAGAGGAAATTACCGAGGCTAATAATAAATTAGAATTTAATATTATATTCGACCTAGATAAAGACTATAAACAACCGATAGTTACCGGCCAAATCTTATACGATATTGTACGCCTTATACCCTATTATACGAATACTAGTAAGCTAGTACTCCTATTAATAGAACGAGATATAGGATTATTGTTTAAATAGCTTCTTAAGTACGTATATATATACGATTATAATATTCAACTACTGAGCTTTAGTATAAAGGTAATGTAATGGTGTAATAAATTCGGCTTTTTTAATAAATACATACTATATTTATTTACAAGTGTTTCTATACCGTTAAGTATATTAGCCGCTATAGCGTTATCTAATCTATATTATTATAATGTCCGTTTAGGAGCCCGTTTAGGTCCTTAACCCGCCCGACCGTCCCTTACACCGCTTATAAAGCACCGAGATTAACCCTATCTACTATATTACGCCCTATCCTCGAATAAATAGACGAGAAATAATACGATTACGAGAATAAAGCTAAAGCCTAAAGATTACGAGATTTATATAAATAACTATAATATATTATCGGTTTAAATATATTTAACTATCGATAGCGATAAACTATATTCGTATTTCATTTCGCAAATCGATATACCGATACATTATCCCCTTATCCAACTCCGAGAGTTTATTCTACGAAAAAACTAGTATACGCGGTTATCATATAATAATATATATATTTAAACCTTATATTAGGTATAATTTAACGTTCCTATTACTTTTCATATTTCAATACTTAGTTTTCGGCCTATATTTCGATAGCGTACGAATACGCGAGATTATAACTTTATTAATAAATAGAATAGACGTCGCGCAATCGAACTATAAATTTAAATTAATAATTTTCAATAACCGCATCGAACTATCGATAATACAACCCTTCTAATACTATATAACATTATACTTCCCCTTACAATATTTTTACTATTTACGCGCTATAACGGTTATTTAAAATAATTATCGCTATTAGTATATTATAGTACTTCGAATATATATAGATTACTACTAGATCGATGCTAACTAGCCGTTTTTATATAAATATAATCGCCGTTATATTTTATCGTAAGGCTAATACGTCAAATATCGATATATAGAGCGTACTAAATATACTGACTTAGGTAATAGAATAGTACTAATATAGAAGTATAAACGTATTAGTAGAATTAATTATATATTTAGTTAAGAGTTAATAGTTGGTCACTACTTCCTATTTATACTACTAATTCGTATAAAATTAATAGGCTAAAGCGACTATATCCTCGACCTGCTATATATCGAAGAGAGCAATATAGTAATTGTCGGACTGACTACTATTAAGCTAGAAAAGTTATATATTATTAGGTTAGAGGATCCGTATAATTAATAGGATTCGGAGGAATAGGATATTAAATTTATATTCGTTAACTAGCAGGTAGAATAGCTATAAGCCGAAGTATATAAGTACAAGCGCTTAATAATTAATACTATCGGAGATACACGCTTATTAAAGTCCGTTATTAATTCTTTAATTACTTTAGCTACTATAAATATTTAAAATAGTACTAAAATAGGTATATCGACCCCAAGCGATTAACGCCGTTATCCTATAATACGCTAATAATATAACTAATACCTTAATATTAATCTAATTTACCGCGAATCTAGCCCTATCCCCAATATAGATCTATATTTGTCCCAAGAGTATTTATCGACCGCTATACCTTTAAATACAATTAACTTAAATCTATACTAATACATTATATTAGGTATCCGAATTTTTCCCTTCCCGTCTCGTTCCGAAAGATTCCGCACCGTTATTTTATATCCGTATATAGTACGTTCTACATTACCCCCGTCGTATATAATCTAATAAAAGTATTAATAGTAGTTGTAAATAAACGAGTACTAATACATATATTTTAACAGATAGCGTACATAAGATACTAGAGCCTCTTATTAGATACTCGGAATAATACTCCGTCCGTATAATTAGACCGGCTATAGACTCGACGGATATATTCCTACTTACCTAAATACGTTAGATTAGACCGAAGCATTTTACTAAATAGTATATAAATAAATAATAGCTACTTACTCGCAATATCTCTACCTAGACCTTTAGCTCTCTATAGACGTAACCTCCTATTTATCTATAATAAATAATAATACTTTTTATTCTTTGTCTTTCTCTATTATATATATTTATATTAACATCTTTTTTCTAGCTGTACGTACGAGCTTCTACTTTACGCTACGATATGCCCTAGCTTATATACAATCTTCGTATATTTTCTCTACTATTAAAAGATTATATATTATATATATAATAATAATATAGATTAAATTGACCGTACTAACTAAGTAAGACTTATAACTGCGCAATTGAATAATGCGACTTTATATTCGTATAATTGATATTCGAATTCTTTAATTCGATCCGATATTTTAAGCATCCTAATCGATATAAGTCTACGATATAGAATTAGTATATAGGTACTACAGTAATAGAATAAAAGATTTGCGACCGCGCGGTCGGTATATATAGCGGTGTACGATGTGGAGCTCGGTATGAGCGCGGTGTGTAGTTCGCAGTATATAGGTATAAATAGTTGTAATAAATCCTATTAATTAGAGTAGGCAGCGGCCTAGTAGTAGTAGTAAGAGTTGGCGGTAGGTACGTGGCGGAGTCTACGTATACGTATAATAGTCTAATTCCGAATAAAAGTCGTCCGTACGTCCCGTCCGCCCTTAGATCTAAGAACCCCTACCTATACATACTACCCGTAGCTAGAACCCGCGTGCCGCAGCTAGGACCTAGCAAATCTAGGCCCCACTTTTATCCCAGCCAATCAAAGCCTAGGGATCCGCCTAGAACGGTTTCTCTAAAGTGTACGGTTTCTCTCAGGTGTACGGTTATTCTGAGAGGTAGTATTTGCTTACATTCAACCATACCACGCAGGTACCGTGATATGCGCCCCCAGATTACCAGCAATGCAGCCTTCGTTAGCTGGATCCATCAATATTATCATCACCTTTTCTATCTTATAGTTTAGGAAGATGCGAGCGCGGTGGATGTGAGTATCTGATGTTCTAGTGAGTAAGTGGTCGATGAGAGATGAGAACGTTGTTCGAGTTGCTCGATGCTTGATATTTCCTGTTCAAAAGGGCAGAGCAGTGAGGGGAGATTGGAGCCCTTTTATCTTTATGTAAACCGAAATAATTGTCGAAGATGGAATACAATGCCATTCTTCCATTGACATGCAGGATTTCCCCCAGTTGAGATATGTTGACAATTCCAGTGTCCAGTGATGAACAAACATAGAAAGAACAAGGAACGTGTCTGAAGCCTCAAACCTGGATCGAGGCGCGGATGAGGGAAGAGGGACACCCGACCCACTCCACGCCACCCGGGATACGGGAAGCGCCTTCCGGTCTTTGTTCTTTCGTTGCGGGATCGATTCTCATATTTATTGGGCATTAGAGCTTTCCCGTGTATCTTTGTTATCATTACAACTCGAAACATTGCATACGAGGTTGGGTATTGTGTGTGAAAAATTCACCTGGAGACAGTTCAGTTGTCTGTTAAGATTTGACTTGTCTGTAGAACAAACAGCGGAGTGGGTTTGTTTACTTACCCCTGAGTGCAGTGGAACTTTATGGAGCAAGTTGAAGCCAGGGGTCCTTGAAATGGAAATTCCGAATGACAGCGCGGTGGCTGAAGTTAACAGCTCTCATTGGTGGAAGTTCGTTTCGGGTCCCGCCACAACATTCCAGCCTTGGCTGTCCCACCCAAACTCGGATTGCCTCGCTCCGAAGTATGGAGTTCTGAAAGGCGGAAGCAGCTTGATACCGACCTGGCTGCAGTAAACATGAGACCCCCGTACAGTTTTCACGAGACAATATTGAAGCTGCGCTTCAACTAGAGATACTCATCATCATTAGTCTACGAGTCGGTTATGTCATTACCCAACACCCCCAGAGCTCCAGAGCTCCAAAGCTCAGATGCTCATCCGAGCCATCGCTTCCAAATCTCACTCCGTCGTTCACACAGATGACCATATCTACACCTCCTCCCCAGCAACGCTCTCATAGCCCCCACCCCGCCTCCTCCCTCCACCACTAGCAGTCATAACCCCCGGACTCTCATACATATCCGTATAATTCACCGGCACGCCGCCCAACACCGCGGCGCCATTCTCATGCTTCCCAAACATCGGGCTCGGATCGCACCAAAAGTCCTTACAATTCGTGACGCACCCTCTGCTATAGGGATTGCCGCGCTTGTTTCTCTTCGATCCCTTGCCCGTAGCCGCACCGCGACCAGCGGCGGTTTCGATGAAGGCGTCGACGCCCAGAAGACGGGACCATTGCTTGATGAAACCTTGCTTGTGACCGTGTCCGTGGCGGCCACCGTGTGTGCCGTGGGCGTGACCGTGGTGAGCACCGCCAGCGGCAGAAGATGGGCCGGGAGCGGGAAGAGAGGGCGGGTTGAGAGGAGCGCCGGTGGAGGTGAAGGCACTGTTGAGGGAAGTGGTGGAGTATTTGTCGATGCCGTGGATGTTTTCGTAGGTGGTCATGGCCGAGGAGACTTGGACGAATTGGACAAAGAGGAGCATGCAGACCCAGGTGAGTTGGAGGGTGGCCCAGATGGCGGTTAGGAGGCTGTAGGTGTCGGCGTTGACAATGCGGCAGAGCGAGGGAGCGAGGATGTTGCACTCGTCGGAGGATGTTTCGGAGAGGGCGGAGAGGTCTGTTTGTGTTAGCAGCTTGTCTGCAAGGGATTGTTAGGATACACTTACATCTGTAGGTCAACCAGTCATAGGTGATGATGCCCAGCGTTAGGTTGATTAGGTACAGGAAGAAATGACGATGGTTGTTGACGCCAATGCAGTTGTACACCCACGGGCAGTGACTATTACCAGTTAGCTTCCTATCCTTCGCCAGTATCGAACCGATGTACTCACTGATCATGCTTCGCCACGCAGCGTTGACACCTACGGCAATGCTTGCTCCTCAAAGGCGTGCGGATCATGCAGGTAACGCAAAAGTTGGACTCGTCAAACTTCCACACGCTGATAAGCTCGTCAATGACAGCCTTCTGCTCGGCTACACCTCCCATCTTGGGGACAAACCCAGGATCATCAACCATACACCTGATGTAGAACCAGGCCGTCATGGAGATGAAGAAGGCAAACAGCAAGTTTGAGATGACCGCTCCATCCTCTCCAAACATTGTGCTACCAAAGATGCGCAACATCCAGTTCATGGTACACAGGAACAGCGATCCAGCAAAGATACCAGCCATCCAAGGCGTCTTTTGCAGCTGCCTCATATCTGGCGGGGCATAAGCGATGACCTGCTGTGCCACCCATTGAACGGCATAGCCCGCCAAGATGCCCAACGGTATCCCAACAAAGACGGGCATGCCAGCCATGACAACCATCGTTGCCCATACCATCACGAACGGCCACAGAAACGTGAACTTGGTCATGAACGATCTCCTATCCTGAAGGAGATACGACGCGCCAGGCCAGCTGGGGACGATCGCATTGCCATCTTCGTCGTAACCGCACTCGTTGAGCGCCTTTTGCCACGCAGCAACCGTGTTCAGCTCCTGAGCTGTAATCGAGGGTGTCTTGCCCGTTGCCGTCTTCGCAAATCGGTCGGCGCCGTATTCGATCAGCTTCTGGATGCAGCCCGGGTTTCCTTTGACCAACGCCCAGTGTAGTCCCGTGAACCCTTGCTCGTCCTTGGCGTGGACACTAGCTCCCCACCGGAGGAAGACGTCGACGCAGGCGGGAAAGCCCTTGTATGCTGACCACATGAGGGCGGTATGGCCGTAGGCATCTTCGACGTCGACGGGGATGCCTTGGTGTAGGAGGAGGACGATCAGCAGGACGTTGCCGTTGAAGGTGCTGATGTGTAGTGTGTTGTACCCCTGAGAATCGGTGATCAAGGGATCGGCGCCGTGTTGGAGGAGTAGGTGGACGGTATAGTAGTGGCATCGTTGGGCGGCCCATTGTAGGGGTGTTGCGACGCTCTCCCCTCCCTTCTTGTTTATCTCGGCGCCCTTGTCGATGAGGAACTTGCACATGGCATACTGGTTGTTGATGGCGGCCCACTGCGAGGAGAGAAGGGTCAGCAGGGTGTCGGACTAGGAGTGTAAGAGAGTATTAAACCTACATGTAGGGGCGTGATGCCCTCGTCGTCCGAGTAGGTCGCATCGTATTCGCCGGCCTCGAAGAGCTTCTCCATCCCCGCAATGTCGCCTACCCTTGCCATCTGCATGATATCCTTTTGTGCTTCGCTGGGAAGGCTACCGAGCTCAACCTCGCTGTTCAGCTTGGGAGTAGCTGTGCCGGATTTCATGGGCGGTTGAGCGGGGGCGGCGTGGCCGGCATGGGCGTCGGCCCCGTCGTGTTGCGCCATCGTGGGATCGTGATGGTGGGATGTAATCGGCAGAGGGGGCTCGAAGTTCGATCGGTCGGCGGGGAAGGTTTACGGTATTCGGAGGTCGAGGGTTAGGATCGTGGTAGTCGTCGGAATCTATCGAGTTGTCGTGTGAATCATTCGAGGTGGCAGATGGTGACACGGCTAATCGGCATGGAGGGGGAGACCACCGGGGCGCAGCAACTTGAGACGAGGAGCAACGGATTGCGACAGAGAATAAACGGGAATAAAATATTTGGTCAATGCGCAAGCTCGATATAGTCTAGGGACAAGGCTGAAGTCGAAATACACAGTAACGATCAACAAGAAAGGCGGCCTGCAAAGGAATGTGCCGGTCGATAGTTGGCTGATGATGCCGCCGTGTCCGAGTCGCCAACTTGGAAGACGAAGACCGCAGCCGGAAGATGACAATGGAAAGAAGTTCGTTGTTGGTCACTTCTGGTTGGGGCTTGGAGTTGGAACTGATGTTGGACTTTCGTCAACACCCCTTGTCTGTTAGTGTCAACATCCGATTTCGCTGTGCGTTAGGTGGCTGGTTGATGTCTCCACTAACATGCAGCTTCCCCAACTCCAGCCCACGATTGTGTGCTGCAAGGGTCTTCCCTCTCGGCTTTATCGGTCCTTGGCTGTCTGTCTCACACTGCCACCAAAGATGTCGATGTCGATGATCGAAGGGTCTTCACAACTTGGCACATGCAACAGAAAGGGGTTCAACGATTGGATCTTCCTTCCACTTGTTCTCCGAGCCTTCTTCGGCGGGCGTTGCGTGTTTGGTGACAGTGCACACTGCCACGACCACTGATTCGTCCCCAACCACCCCGGGCCCCCACTGCGAACGGGCCACAAGAGCCGCGCGGTGGCCGGTGACAGGTCCAGCCCACTTTGGTGGAGCGCCAGGGCCCCAAAATTCTGTGGAGAAGTCACCGGGAACTTGGCCGTTTCTCTCGAATGACGATGGTGTCATTTTCGGCACCAGAACACCCCGAGAGCTCTCCCCTGCAACGCGCATCTCAACAACCGCCGACGCGTCTCAACAGAAAAATAGGGGACGCTTGATATAACCTCGACAACTCCCTCGACGGGACACTCGAATCGAACAAACCCAAATTACCGCGCGACTCGATAGACCCCCGCAGCGCGCAACCGCAAGCTCGACCGCAACAATGGACACAACAATAGAAACCATAACCGCGACCGTCGCGGCGGCTGCCACGACAGCAACAGCAGCATCCAACACCACCTCCACCTCGCACATCAAAGAACTCATCAAATCCCTCCTCATCGCCTCCCTCCAACCCAACAAAACCGTCATCATCACCGGTCTCCTGATCGTCTTGCTCTTCCCCATCCTCCTCCACCAATTCCTCCACGGCGACGAGTCCGGCTCTTCTTCCAAGAACTCCTCTCTCCCTTCGATCCTGCTCGCCGGTCCTTCAGGAGCCGGCAAGACCGCCCTCCTGACCCTCTTCGAGAAGCGCGCCGGCCGCCGCAAGACCTCCCCGTCCACTGCCTCCCCCTCTACCTCTACCTCATCCGACGAAAAGACCACCGCGACCGAGCCCGCCCAAACACACACCTCCCAAACGCCCGTCTCCGTCGAACTCAACGCCGCCTCCTCGGGGGAAGACAAAGTCAAGAAATTCCTCCTAATCGACACCCCCGGCCACCCCAAACTGCGCTCCACCGCGCTCTCGCACCTCCTCCCTCTCGACCCCAAAACCGGCCGCCCCTTGCCTCCCAGCAAATCGACCCAAATCAAGGGAGTCCTCTTCCTCCTCGACGCTTCGACTCTTTCCCCTTCCTCTCCCGACAGCTCCCTCTCGCAAGCAGCTACTTACCTCTACGACCTCCTTTTGGCTCTTCAACACCGGTACAGTCGCTATACCAAAGGGAGCAAGCACCCGCCTTCGATCCCGGTGTTGATTGCGGCGAATAAGCTGGATTTGTTCACTGCGCTGCCGGCTACACTGGTGAAGAAGGAGTTGGAAGCTGAACTGGGGAGGATTAGAGTTAGTAGGAGCAAGGGACTTTTGGATTCGGGAGTGAGGGAGGATGATGTAGTGGGAGCGGGGGAGAAGGAGGAGGGGGATGATTGGTTGGGGGAGTATGGGAGTGAGAGGTTTGAGTTTAGGCAAATGGTGGAGTTTGATATTGAGGTTGAGGTGGTGGGTGGCAGTGTGGTGGGAGGGGAGGGGCCGGGGTGCGAGGGGTGGTGGAGGTGGGTTGTTGAGAGGGTGTAGGTGATGGATATCGTGATGGCTATGGTGGTGAGGATGGACGGAGGTATACATGGATAGAGTGTTGTGGTATGATATGAAAAGGCTCATATGGACGTTATGGTGGAATGGATCGGGATTACGAATTGTATGGATACGAATAAACAACTAATATCATTTGGCTTGAAGCACCATGGAGAGCCACTGATCACGTCGTGACAAGTTGACAAGGGGAGAAGATCTATAGCTGATCTAAACAGGGAACCTCAGGACGTTGCCACGGACGAACAGGTGCATATGGTCGTGATGGTCCACGAGTGATGTGAGTTGTGGACATGAGAATGGTACGGTGAACGAGAAGAGACATTAGGGTATCAGTTGAGCAGCCAAGCATGTGGGCTTGTAGGCCATACGATAACAACACCACATCACCGTCATCCAATGAGGCGACCATCGCAAGCAATACATCACGAAGCACCAAGTCAGATATCTTCTCCAGATATGAACAATAAAAATAAAACGTCCCATTTGCACGGGTTGAACCCTTTTCTACGCCGTACCAAATGCTACCCAGAAATTCTATGCGAAAGCAAATGTAGTATAGTACGCCCAAGGCTCCCAGAGAAAGTTCCCAAATATTAGCTAGCAGCAAGGAAAAAAGAAAAAGAAAAAGCCGCCCATAGATGTTGAGTCTAGGTATATCATATCCGTCAAAAGAAAGATCCCCGTTTAATCCATCCCACGCTAACGGAGGCGGCTTGTTGTTGTTGTTGGTATTGATATCCTCCGCTCTATTCGGCCGAAACATTCATCGAAGACATTTGAGATGTGATTGACGACTGCTGACGAAGCATGTAGGTCAACAGATCGACCTTGGTGACAACAGCCACGGGCTTGGAACCATCCTCCTCCTTCTTCTCAGTGACAATCGCAGCAGAGTTCCACTCGAGGAACTTGCTGAGAGCAGCGAGAGGAGTGTCCATGGTGATCTCAACAAACTTGCGCTGCTTGTCCTTGAGGTCGTTGCCGAACTTGCGGGGATCAGTGACAACCTCGTCGATGCGGCTGAAGTTGAACATGACCTCGGAAACGGGGCTAGCGGGGGTAGCGCGGCCGCGCTGGATGAAGCTGAGCATGTTGCCGAGGGTGACGAGACCGACGAGCTTGCCGCCAGTGGGGGCGAGGACGGGGAGCTGGTCGAAGCCCTTGTCGCGCATGGTCTCGATGGCCTCGGAGCAGGGCGAGTCGGCAAGGACGGAGGTGACGGGCTTGAGGCGGAGGGCGCGGACGGTAGCCCCGGCGTAAGCGTCATCGGTCTTCTTCTGCTCGGTCTCCTGCTGCTCCTTGACGGTGGCGGTGCCGTTGGTGCCGTTGGCGGTCTTGACATCGTCTTCGGTAGCGAGGAGGCCGTTGGCGGCGAGCCAGTCGTCGTCGGCGAACTTGGAGAGGTAGGAGCGGATGCTGTCGGGGAGGACAACGACGACGACGTCGCCCTTGCCGAGCTTGAAGTCCTTGACAGCGCGGATCATGGCGGCCATGGCGCTGCCGGAAGAACCACCAACCAGGAGACCCTCCTCAGCGATAAGGCGGCGGGCGAGGTGGAAGGACTCGCGGTCCTCAGTCTTGTACCACTTGTCGACAAAGTCGCGGTCGAGGACGTCGGGGATGAAGTCGTAGCCGATACCCTCGACCTTATAGGGAGCGGTGGCGTTGGGGTCGTTCAGGCTCTCGGGAAGAGCGAGGATGGAGCCGACGGGATCGGCAGCGATGACCTTGATGTCCTTGTTGTGCTTACGGAGACCGCGAGCGATACCAGTGATGGTACCGCCAGTACCGGCGCCAGCAACGACGGCGGTGATCTTGCCGTTGGTCTGCTTCCAGATCTCCTCGGCGGTGCCGAACTCGTGCGCAAGCGGGTTGTTGGGGTTGGTGTACTGGTCGAGAATGTGGGAGTTGGGGATCTCCTTGAGGAGACGGCGGGCAACACCAATGTGGGACTCGGGGCTGTCCCAGGCGGCCTGAGTAGGGGTACGGATGATAGTGGCACCGAGGGCGCGGAGGACGGAGACCTTCTCGGCGGACATCTTCTCGGGGAGGGTGATGATAGTCTTGTAGCCCTTGATGGCGCCAACGAGGGCGAGACCGATACCACTGTCGGAAGCTTGTTAGCTCGAGTTGCGCACAGAACAAAGGAACGACCATAAACGTACGTGTTACCACTGGTGGGCTCGATAAGGGTGTCACCAGGCTTGATGCGACCCTCCTTCTCGGCCTCCTCGATCATGCGGAGGGCTATCCTGTCCTTGACACTGCCGCCGGCGCTGAAGAGCTCGACCTTGGCGTAGACCTCGCACTCAATGCCCAGCGACTGGGGGATCTTGTTGAGGCGAACGAGCGGGGTGTTGCCAATCAGCTCGGTGGCCGACATGGTAAGGCCGGCGTTGCGCTCAACGGCGTCGTTGGTAGTACCGCCGCACATGTTTGCGATTGATTGATTCTTTCGACTGACGAACGGTCGGGATGAGGGCAGGAGGATTGCTGGACGGTTGTCGAGGGAGAGCAGGGAAATTTCTGTCTTTTATCGAACGAGGATTATTGTGGGGGCTTTGTCCTTGTTGGTAGGCTTGGACATCCACTCGCTCGACCGGGACAAGAGAACGACGGGAAACGCGCGGGGGCGGGGTTCTTTTTGGCAGGGAGGATCTGGAAAGAATTTCACGATACGGAGGAGTTGGCGGTCGACAGGAAATGGTGATACAATCTATTTATCTTGCTTGTCTATCGTGTAAGTGATGATTGTCGCACCCACGCCCTGTTGGTAGCAGGTAGACAGACACCCGGTGGATGGGACGGACGCGGGAGGCGATACTTAACGCAGGGAGGGCGGGTTGTGAATCAGGAACGGACGGCAAAGAAAGCGGTCGAGCTCTCAGGTGACAGCGTGACGGAATTGGTGAATCAACTTCCGCCATTTCTCTCGTGATGCTCATACCGATGATATGCGCCACCTTCCCTTTCCGCCATAGGGCCTAGTTCGTAGCGCGACTGGTCTCGGCTTCCAAAGATCCACAGAAAGTTTCTAACGCCAAGCGCTACTGCGGCGAGTGTTGAGAAGCACGGGCCATCTGGTGCTTTTCTTCTTGCACGTGCTTGGACAAATCGTTTGTACGGTTCGTGATGTTTTGTGACTTTGTCCACTTTGTCTCATGAACAGGGATGAGCAATCCGCTAACGGCCCTCGTGATGGAGACCTGGCATTTAGCTCGACATTGAAATCCGGGGAACAGAAGTCACCGGCATCAAATGGTCCAGTTTGGGTTGTTTCGCGGTTTTGCTGAGTGAGCTTCTATTGCCGTCATCTTCAGGACAGAATGTCTCGATGATCCTTTCGGGAAGGTAGCGGCCAAGAAACCTGGAGATCTGGGTAAGGAAGTTGAGATGAAGGGAGCCGTGGTTGTCCATCGCAACCCTGCCATGGTGTTTTCCAAAGAAGTTGCAGAGACCAGAACTTATGGAGAGGCCGATGCAAACTGCAAGAACAATCCGAGAATCGAATTTGCAAAAACCAAAATTCAAAGTCCAACGGCAGGCGTCATGCAGCAGAAGCTGACTAACCACACAGACCGTCAGCAGCTGTCCGGAATTTCATGGAATTTGCACTCGTGCACAGACCACCCAATCCCTCTATTTAACAGCAGCTCCCCTCCCCAATTCTTGCTCCTCTTCTTTTCTCTTTTTCTTCTTCATACTTACCTTGACTGACTGCGCGGAGATCAAGATAACCGCGTAGTACGGTGGAGAGCCTGCATTGCACATCGTGGTGCTCGCCGCCGTGAATTGCCCTTCGGGGCCGTTCTGGTCGTAATTTTTGATGTCAACCCAATGCAATTCATTGCAACCCTTTCTTTTTCAATGTGTGCTCGGCCTGCGTGGTCGTGCCATAGGGAAGAAGACGTTGCACATTGTTGTTTCTGTTCCAGTCGGTCAAATCGCATGGTTGTCGCCGAAGTTGCTTGGCCGGTGCGCTGATGCTGACCTGCGACCCCGCGATCCCGGGAAACGAACATCCGTCATTACATGAGGTCTTCTCGACGGTGATACGAAGGCGTCGAACGCCATGATGAAGCAGATGACATGCTCCCGGTCAGTGAATCAACGCATCATCTTCGTGTGGTCATATCGCGCATCAGGAGCTTGACCATCTCCGGTCCTCACAGTTCGCGATCGCGAGTCCAGCCCATGTCTTCAGCTGTGTGACAATGACCAATGTAATTGACCATGTCATTCCCGAACCGTGTCGACGAATATCCGTGACGGATTTGGGTGCACATCAATCTATCTACAGCCGACCCAAGCCGCCACTTGCAGCACCGAACAATCTGGTACCGTTCGCGGAAACTGTCTTCCCTCGACTCATTACCAGAACCGACCGTGATGAGCAATTCCTCAAGCCACGCTTCCAGCTCATCGCCGACATCTCACGCTGTTATTTCATGGCAACATGTTCAAATGAATAATGGCAAATGAAAGGCGTGTATGGGTTGAACGGAACGGATGGCTCTTTGTCATCGTTGCGATTGAGCCGCTGCTCTTAGAATGGATTCCTGCTATTCTCATTCTCAACTTCAACCTCAACCTCAACCTCAATCTCACCCTCATCATTCCTCATCCTTCCTCATCCTATACATCATCGGAATGACCTTCACCATCAGGTTCCAATATTTCCTTACTGATCACGGTTTCATTAACAACAAATCCTTGCTACATCACTTATCGCAACCCGCTTGCCGCTTCTATCGCCACTGATCCAGCATGACACTGACTTCCTCTACCTAGAATCTAGATACACGCGTTTATCATCGCGCAACGAGCCTCCGCCTCCGCCTCGCGCTTCTTAATCTTGACATCTTCCTGGGGAGCGCTAGTGGAGATTTTGCGGGCCTCGAGGTCGAGGGTGATGGCGTCGGTGCCGGTGCGCTTGTCAACCGGGACTGTGATTGAGAAAAATTAGCTGGGGGGAGTGGAGGCGACCCTGCTGGGCAGGCTGGAGAGAAACTGGAGTGAGGTCGCGGGGAAGATTGGAGGGAGACTCACTGGTGGGAGCAGCGGCTGCGATGGCGATGAAGAGGGAGAGGAGGATGGTGGTGGTGGTGGGCTTCATGTTGCTTGGTAGAGGTAATAAGTTGGTACGAGCAGCGAGTCGATTGAGTTTGTGCTGGGGCTTCCTGTCATTCAGGGAGAGAGGTAGCTAGCTACTGGACTTGGGTGTTGATCGATGGTGACGATGGTAAGATTGATGGACCAGAGGGGTGAAGAAGAAGAGAAGTTTATATACTTTTTCCCCTTGGTCAATCGTGTTCCGCGGTCCATTCGTTTCCTGCTTCTGCGTTTTCCATGTCCAGGTCTATCGAGGTGAGTCGCCAATCTCTTCCGCAGTTCCGCTAAAGCCGCCCCCCTCATTCTTTCCGACCGCCTTCGTCTCGACATCACAGCTGTAAGCGCTCCTCAGGACCTCACGAAAAGTCTCAGCCGCGCCCCCCCAATGTGCAACGTAGCAAACCAACCAGGACCAGTAATCAAGCCAAGGCAAGCTTTCAACAAGGCAAGGCTCCCTCTCTTCCTCCCCCTCTCCCTCTCAGCCTCCAACGCGCCAAGTCCACCGTCGAGACGCCATTTGGAGTCCTCAACCAATGATCTCCGCCCGACAACCAACCCAGCGCCGCTGAGGCGTTGGGGGACTTACTCATCCCACCGGGAGCCTTGAACTTGAGTATCTCAAGATCAACCAATCAGTGCGTCATAGAGGACGGCTTGGTGATCGACTTTTGCCTCGAGTGGGCATATCATGGAGCAGGAGATGCGGAGGAGAACTACCGACAGCTGGCTCCAGGAGATGATTGGTGATGCAAATCAAGGAGTGCGTGATGACTGGCCTTGGGTATGGGGTTGGGCTTTGCCTTGAAGGGACATAACTTGATGTTTCAGCTGTGAATCGGCATGCATCGGCGCTTCGTGAAGTCTGGGCCAGGTGGCCATTGAACGATGGGAAGGAGACACTCGTTGATGAATCGTGCAACTTCTTGTCGATTCTCACTAATCTTGTTCCTAACAGATCATCACCCACAATAGGTTTTGTATTAGTCGTTTTCGTCTTGTCATCTATGTTGTTTTGGCCACAAGAATGTCGACATGTATTGGTATCGCAGCGTGGTGAAAACTGGCGCCACGAAGATTGTTTTGTGTCGACCACATAAGGAGATCCGATGATTTAACATTGCATCAAATACCACGGTCCGATGGTGTAGTTGGTTATCACGTCAGTCTAACACACTGAAGGTCCCCAGATCGAGCCTGGGTCGGATCATCTTCTTTTGCAAATTTTTGGTCCTGGATGTCTCCACTTTGTCCCCTCTTCTTGTGTGAAACCACCATTCCTCTTTTACGGTCGCTTTTGTTGTTTTTGCTCATTTGATGTGAGGCGGGAAGAGCCGTGCCGCTCGATGACTTGCAGAAAGAGAACCATACAGATTGATCTCCAGTTCTTCCAGCCGTGATATCTGTTTGGCTCACTACTAGTGCTGACGGGCGGTCCACGAGCCTCAGTAAGCAACTCACACAAATCTTCTCTTGTCAACCAATGCCAACGCCCGAAGCCCCCATTCTGAAGTCGATAAACGTGTGGCGCGGACGAACGAATGTCGCTGTCCTCATACTACTCGGCTTTCAGATGGCTCACCTGGAGCTCGACTGTAACTCCTTGAAGATGATAGAATGGGTGGCTACTCAGTCTCCCGTTTGATTAGACAGTTGACACTCTCGCCCTTGGACAGTATCTCTGGATATCCATGTTCCGGAATCGTCTTCCTTCCCCTGCCCGGTTTTGAGGTTGTCGAACCCTGTGGTGCCCTGGTTCCAGAGATGGCATCTCTCACTTGACCCGTCATCGACTATCGGCGTCCTCTGGTTCAACGACTAAGATATCCATGAAGCATGAGCGGTTGCATTCGTGTCCCATTCGGTTCTCGTTCGCTCGCGCCCTGTTCTTGTACACTGGTTAGCACTCTGTTGCTCTCGTGAGACTGTGACCTGTCTGACTGAACGCTCCCTCAGGAAGTCACTTCTCTTTGGCTCCTAACGGCTCCAGCTCATCATCATGCCTCTATGCACCGTGCCGCTTCCCCAGCTATTGTTTGATCTCTCCCAGACCCAAGCAAAACGACACAGAAGCCCTCTTCTCGGTATGGTCGGCGCCATCGCCGCTTTCACCGTTCTGGAGTGTTGAGGATCAGGCTCTTGGAGCTGGTGCGACCCGGAAGAGTTTGCCTTGTTCAAGCGTCGACAGCAGTGCGCTAATTCGTAGCTGTTCGAAGGCTGGCACGCTGGGTAGTAGGCAGTTGAACCCTTTGCGTGATCTTCGCGTGACCCAACAAGAGCAGCGCTCTAAAGCTATGTTAGGGAGTTGATAGAGTGCGGCCGTGATGCGGTGATTCCTTCAATGGAGGGATGGCGTTGACGGTAAAGTCACAATAGAGGTAGACTTGTCGGGGGCCGTGACAAACGTGTAAGATGTGATCAATCCTCCGCCGACCAGTTCGAGCGGCAGTGGCTTCGGATCTCGAGACGGTGAGCCGCACAAGGGAGTGTTGACCAAAGGGCTCCTACGTCTTGTGTTGGTGTGTGCTTGTGTGTGAGTCGACGCCTTGGCCTGCTCATCGCTTCTATGTCTCGGTTTTCTCTCGTCGATCCTCGTCGTTGAACGGTAGTGTTCAGTCCCGTGGCTCTCGGCGTCGGCCCGTACGCGCTTGATATTCCCATGACAGCAGACGTTGTCCGGTCTAACCTTCGGAGGACATCTCTCATCGCGGTAGTAGATAGGTCGCGCGTGCTCCTGGGTGTAGAGACAGAGACGCCATACAAGCACCAACCATGGGCTGAGAAGAGTGTTCGTTCGGGGACGATTAGCTCGTAGACGGTTCTTATGTGGGCGGTACGTTCGTAGGTGGTGCGTTCGTCGGCAGCTCGTTGGTCGGCGGCTCGTCGGGGATAGTTCGTTCATGGATGGTTTTCTCAGGGACGGTTCGCTCGAGAATGGTTCGTTCGGGAATAGTTCATTCGTGGACAGTTCGAATGGGGGCGGTTCGGCTGGGGACGGTTCGCTGATGGACAGTGCATTTGTAGGCGGTCTGCTCGTAGATTGGTTCCTTCGTGCGTCGCGTGGCGATTGGGAACTTGATGCTCCTTGTTGATGCCTGCCCTACAGTCCTTCGTCAGTACTGGAAGCATAGAAGCAGCTGAAACAGTCATTGAGGTCACCGCATGCGACAACTTCTCTTCGTCTCCAGGGTGAGCTGTCCTCCTCAATTCGAAACCCCCATCACCTTGGTGGAACCATGGATCCCACACGGTCGTCAAAGATGTACAATATGCAACAAGCCAGGAGTCTTGCCGTTGCCGAAGACGTGGAAGGAAGAAGCGCTTGCCTCCTTGCTTGCTTCGCTGCACGAACTCTCGGTTGCGAAAGTGGCTGACGCCTGAATAGCGACAAGAACCCCCCTTTGCTCCAGCGCTGGCCGACGTCATCACCTCCGACGAAGTTATCTGCCGCGGCAGCTCGGACTTGTTGTATGTCGGCTCCCGTCGTGTAGCACCTCCAACAACTTGAAGAATGAAGATGCTGCGGGTGCCAAAAAGATGTATGAAGAACGTCGGCCGCTTTCTTGCTTGGAGGGAGAGAGGGCTGTTCAGGCAATGCGGTCGGCGCGGAGGATGAACTTAACCGTAGCGAGAAGATAGAACGAAGAGCAGGATGATCAATAAACGAATCCGAAGACCCCGGAGGTGGTTGGTTGTACGTCGATCGCGTTGGGCTTGGGGCCGCCTGGTGTTGAGGAGAGAGCGCATCGTCGAAGCTCCGGAAACCGGGAATACCCAACACGGGCACAATCCAATTGCTCAGTTGAACTGCCCTGTTCCATGGCTTCCACGCATCGTCCTCCCTCATCCTTGACGAGGCAGTTTGTCAAAATGTATACAAAAGAGTAGGAGAGAAGCCATATCATTCAATGTAACTAGTATAGATCTACGATATAACTACCTTCCTTTTATACCCGCTTACCTTATCTACCCTTAGAACACCCTTATCTACCCAAGTACCGGTACCTCGTAAGGCTCTACTCACGAAGCTAATAAAACTCAATACTATAAGGGTTCATAATATTTACCACTCCCCCTCAATAGATATAAATAATATTAAAACTCCCCCTTACTCTATACCCGTTAACGTTCGTCTTTACTACTACCAAAGTCTAGCTCTTATCCAGTAGGTAAATTAACAATACCCGTACCCTCTTCAAACCTTCCATATACTCTACTTATATTAATAAAGCTAAGACTGTCCCGGAAACATAAGAACTAATCTTTAGTAAATAGTTTAATTAATCTATTAACTACCTACTCCTTCGTAGGGATATAAACGAATTCAACCGAACTATCTTCTACCTTCTTACGTATAAAATACTACTAAATATTAATATACTTTATCTATTAATATTATATCGGGTTACTTACAAATAATATAACTCCTTAGTTATTATAATAAATAATAATAGTATTACCTACTTTATTAATATTACTACTACTACCTACTTCGCTTCCCCTTCGAAAATTAATATTAAATTCCGCATACAATTTATTCAACTAGATTGCCTCTTTTATCGCCAATATCTATACTATATATTCTACTTCTATTAATAATAGTGCTACCGTCTACTATCGCTTAAAGTTCTAGCTAATAGTAGTCTCTATTACATTAACCTCCGTCGACTGCCTTCAGCGGACCCGCCCCACAAAAAAAATGTGGGTCTCCCCTCCTCGAACGACAGTGAGAGGAGGTCTGTTACGATTTTGCGCAAAAACGTCGTCGGCTGCCCAAAACCCTATACAAATTAGAAATTTTACTTTTATATAATCCTTTATAATAAATTTAATAAAAATCATTAAAATTGTAATAGGGTACTCGGAGGATAGTCTTTTTGAACTCTTTCTAAATATATAATTTTTATAAAGCTCGGACCACTCTTTAAAATAATGCAACCTTAAAGGTAAACCTTTGTCGGCTGCCCTAATATCACGGGGCAAGGGCACCGTTAGGTATGAGGTACGATATGTATTGTTGTATAAAGGAAGTAAGAGGAGTATACGCCAGCTAGGGCTAATATAGGGCATAGTATATAACCCGTTAGAATAAGTTATAGTAGAGCCTTAATGCTTAGGCTAGCCCAATGCTATAGCACAAGCACTACAATACATTAACTAATAGTATACAAAGTATAGGGTATATAATCTAATATATGATCTAGCCCTATAATACTACCTCCCCTTAAAAAACGCTCCCGGCTATAAAATCGCTATCTAAATATATTGTTTTGCCTAAAGTAGGTCCTTCCGGTCCTCCCGTAGATACGCCCAATTAAATTACGATAAAAAACTTTAGCGCCTATACTAAAACGGTTGGTTATTCGGCGCTAAGACTCTTACTTAGAAGTTAATTATTAGCTAAAATATTATTAGATATACCCCTCTCCGTAAAATATTTCTCAAAATCCGTTTTATTATCCCAAATAATTCTAAATATTCCCAAAATGCTCTAATCGCCTTTATAAGCAATATTTCCCCTCTCTACTATTATTAGCCCTATAAGGGGTATTATAAAAACGTTCGTAATATAGCGGTTTACGTAAACGTACGTAGCCGTTACTAATATAGATAATATAGAGACTTTCTATTCGATTCCTATTTATAATTACTATTTTTATATTACTTTTAATTTTCTAATCTTCTTTAAAGATTATACTAATTCTAACTCTCTAATTTTAATTGTTTAGGGTGACCGAACCGGGGAATTTATTTATAAAATCTTATAGTATAGTAAGGTGAGAGATTAAGGCGTAATTAAGACGGGCTATCCTTCGGAATAGGTTTAGAATACTTTATACTCTAGAGATTCCGGGTGGGACGTACTTTATAAATTTTAAATTCTTCTTTTTATTAAATTTATCCTTTTTATTATATAATTCTAGTACTCTATCGTAGAGGTTAATATAATTCTAAGTCGGGGTTAACGGTTGGTAGTAATATTAGTTCTAAGTTAGGGGTAATAGGAAATAGTAATATAATTATTAAATATAATATTATAAGCGATAACTTTTTCTTTAGCCTTCCTCTACTTCGCCTCCTCTTAACCTAGATTAGTAATAGTAGAATATTAGGGTTAGCGTTATAAAACTTCTAAATAGTATTATCGTAACCCTCTAAATCTTTAACTAATTACTAATTAAGTTTATCAATATCTTTCTATTTAATATAATATATCTAGCGGCCGTTATTTACTTTATTATAATTAATAATATTTTCGAATTCCTATTCCTACTATTCGTTATTATTATAATTGTTGGTTCTCGTTATAATTCGACCTTTATTAACTATAATATCCTATTCAATATTTTATTGGCCGGGGAAGCCCGCTATATTTTAAAATTTTATTATAGAGACGTAAAATATAGGATTAACCTTTATATTCTTAGGGAGTTTAATCTTTATTCGGTGCGAATTATATTTAAAGATTTCGAATAGTCCTTCGAATCGGGGTATTAGCTTAGTTTACGGCCTATCTATAGCTAGGTTCTTAATATTAAATAGGATTCTATTACCGATACGGTATCTAAGAGCGTTATTATAATATTTATTAGTATTCGCCTCGTAATAATCTTATACTTATTTTAAAAGTATTACTACGCCGTCCAAAATAATTTAGAACCGATTAGCTACCTTTAAAGCCTTAAAGAATTCCTTTTTCTATATATTTAAAAGGTTAAGCGGGTATAGTTTAGCCGGCTCTATACCTATACGAAGGTAGAAATTATAATTAGTATAAAAAGGGCTAATACTAATTATCTTTAAAATAATATTATTATAGGTAAATTTAACTAAAAGTAACCAATCCGCCCAATTATTTTACGCTTAATTAACGTAGAGCTTTAAGTATTATTCTATCTCTATATTAATATATTCGGTCTAGCTATTAATTTAAGAATAGAACGTTAAAGAGAATTTAACGGTAATACTTAACCTTTTATATAGGGTCCTCTAGAATATAGAGATAAACTATAATCCTCTATTTAAAACGATACTATTTAGTAGATTGTAAACGCTATAAATCCGTTCGATAAACCTCTTTATTAATTTATCCGTTTCTAAGGTCTCTATAGGGATATAGTACTTTATTTTAATTAATCGGTCGATAATAACTATTACGTAGTAGTAAATTCTTCTCCGCTTCGTATAGGGTATTATTGGAGTAATATAGTCGATTAAGATTTCCGATTATAATTTGAAGGGTATTAGAAACGGCTTTAAGAATCCTACGGGAGAATACTATATAGACTTTATCTTTATATATACGAAATATACTTTATAAAACTCTTTAACGGATTAGTATATTCTTAATTAATAGTAGAACTTATTAAATATTTCGTATATACGTTCGTAGCCCGGGTAACCGCTAAATTTAGTAGTATATATCTTATAAATAAATTATAGTTAAATATCTTTATTATCGGAATTAATAAGTATTCGCTCTTCGGCGTCTTTCCTCTAGTAAATTCTACCTATTCGTATTAAATATTCTATAAATACGATTTTAAACTTCTTTATAACCTTTAGGGTCTATTTTCGTTAGCTATCTTTCTATAAGTATAAGATCATCTCCTATATTAAATTCGACTTAGCGTAACTATCGTTAATTAAATTATTAGTAGACTTCGTAATATTAAACTTATAGAAGTTAAACTCATCGAAATCTAAATCTTAATCGTAGAGGTCTATAGCGTAATTTATATAGTAAATCTCTTCTATAGCTCCTAAATATAAGTAAGCTACGTCCGCCGGTTTATTTTCTTCGAAAAAAGTTAGATCGAAATAATTTAAATCGATTAAAGGTTTCTTTCTAGTTTATAAATATTCGTTATTATCGTTTTATAGCCTATTTTCTACCTTCTTACTTAGGGTATTAGGCTTAATATTCGCCGCGCCTTATTTATAAGTAATTCTGAAGTTGAAACGGCTAAAAAACTTTAACTACCTTATATATTAAGGGGTGAACTACTTAATTGTAGCGAACGTTTTAAGGTTTTTATAATCGGTAATAATTTCTACCTCTTCCTATACGCCTTCCAACTCTAAGCTCTATTCCTCTAATACCTTTACAATAACTAACAATTCTTTATTATAAATATTATAATTATATTCCGCTACGATATACTTAATTAAAAAATAGGTTACCGGGTAGAAGACGCCGTCGTTACCTTATTATAATAAAGTGCCTCCCAATACTTAATTAAAAGTATTAGTCTTAATAACCGTCTTCCTACTCCAATTAAAGATTTTTAGGACTAGTGCCGTTGTAAACGCTATCTTAAAATCGTTAAATACCTTCTAATATTTAATGCCCTATTATTAATTGTTTATCTTCTTAGTAAATTCGTAAAGTAGCTTAGCTATATTCGAGAAGTTCTTAATAAAACGATAGTAGAAGTTAGCGAATCCTAAGAACGATTATAATACTTTCTTTAATTCTAGGGCTT
Source organism: Neurospora sp. CHS-2018a (assembly GCA_009802275.1). Classification (NCBI taxonomy): domain Eukaryota; kingdom Fungi; phylum Ascomycota; class Sordariomycetes; order Sordariales; family Sordariaceae; genus Neurospora; species Neurospora sp. CHS-2018a. The sequence continues at coordinate 373,414 of RAKG01000002.1, read as the reverse complement.
CCTAAGTTATTACCGCCTTAACCTTATCTATATCTATTTCGATACCTCCCGGTATAATAATTAGGCCTAAATATTTAGTCCTTATTATATAGAATTTATATTTATCAATATCGACTTATAGACCCGTTTTTTCTAGGCGTTTTAAAACGTTAGAGACGTATTTAATATACTCCTCCTCATTGTCCGAATAAATTAGGATATCGTTGAAGTAAATAGTAGCGAATTTATTTAGAGTATTATATAGAATATTATTAATAAAGTTTTAGAAGGTTACTAGTACGCCTTATAACCTAAATAGGTATATTAAGGATTCGTAGAGTCTAAATCGCATTATAAATACTATAAATTATTTATAACCCTTATATATACAGATCCGATTGAATATAATAATAATATCGAACTTGGTAAAAATCTTTACTTTATAAATAATATCTAGTATTTCTTTAATAAGTAGTAATAAGTAGCGTATCTTTAAGGTAGTATTATTAATACTTTTATAATTTACATAAATACAGATACTACCGCCCGGCTTCTTTACTAGTATTACTAATAATAATACCGGTAATTAAAATAACCTAATAAAGTTTTACTTCAAGTTATCGTCTAACTATTTCTTAATAACGCCTAATTCCGTTAGTAAGAAGGGTCTTAATCGTAAATACGGTAATTTAGCGCCCGGGATAACTTTAATCTTATAATTATAAAATTTATATTAAGGAATAACTTTAGCGTCTATTAGATTAGCTACTCTCTAATATTTATAATACTAATATAATATCTTTGCTTTAATTTATTATTCGATAACTATCGGCCTATCCGCCTTCTCGTAAAATTTTCTAGCATCTTTTTTTATAATTCTAACTATTACTTCCCCGGCATCCCTTTTTAAAATACGTAAAAAATAGTCTATAAATTGATCCTTATACTTTATTCTATTATTTATATAAATATCTTTATATATATGCTCCGTAACCTAAAGTTTACTTATATCTAATTCTAGTCTTTTTCCCTACTCGATATCCTCTTCTATCTTCCGAATTACCTCTTCAATTTCCCCTTTAATCATAATTACAACTTCGAAGTTTTCTATCTTAATAGCGAAATTAAAGTTAATTATATTAAATTCTACGATATTATTTATATTAATTAGAATATTACTAATATCGATAAATCGTACGAATAAAAGTATTAAGGGTATCCTTCCCGGGTTAATAATTAATATACGTTAGCTTCCGACTATCCTACATAAAACTAATTTAATTTTAACCTTAAACTTAGGTTCTAATATTAAATTATAAAGGAATATTATAATTTAACTTCCTTTTAATAAATTCATTAGCCAGAGCTATTTAAAATTTATACCTATTACTTTAATAATCTTCTCTTTCAACCTAATCTTTCGGTACTAAATAACCTTACGAATCTATAATAGAAATTACTCCTACTTCTCTAGCTCCTCCGCTTCTACTTTAACGGCTTTTTCTAACTCTTTTCCTACCTTAATAACTTTCTCCTATTCTTCCCCTACCTTAACAGCTATTTCCCCTGTACCCGCCTCAACGGCTTTCTCCTCCTCTTTTATAATTTTAATAATAGTTTCCTTTAAGACTTTAGGGGCCCGAATCTAGAAGTCTAGCGTACCGGCGGAAAAGTAGGTACTTTAGTATTTATAGTTGAATTTAAGCTCGCCCTTCTCTTAATTTGTAAATAGGTTATATTATTAAAATTAGGGTAGTTTTAGGATAATTAAGTTCTCTAGGGATAGGGTAAATACGAGTAATTCGATTTCTTCGTTATAGACCCCAATGTCACAGGATTACCTATGACTACGCCTAGCATATACACGGCTCCTACTATAGGCAGTTAAGCCTTGTACTATTAGCACGTCACGTATATATGTACGTGCGCGGTCTAGGCTCTAGATATAGCCTTCGTACTATACCCTATATCGCCAAACTTGCGCACACCTCTCTTTCCCTCTCTTTATATAACTACGCATATCTAACCTACCCCTTACCTTTGGCCTTGCCCCGTAATAGTTAGTTATACCTTTCTATTACGTTGCGAGCGTATAACCTCATTTATTTATTCAATCGCCGCCGTCGTAAGAATCTCCGACGTGCCCGCGATCATTGTACTATAATAGTCTTAATCGTATTACGCCAATAGGTTCGACTTTTAAAGTCCGACCCCTAATACTACTACATCGTACCGCAATTATAATAACGCCTATAAGGTAGCGCCTATTTAATTAGCTATAAGGTAGCAGCCCTCCCCTCTTATTAATTAAATTAATTAATATTGTCCGTTACCGACGTAGATATTACTATTTCTACTATTAATTTAATCGTCGACCCCGCTTACGAACTACTCTTCGACAATTTTATAGAGGCCCTCAACGGCAATTTTAATTCCAATACTATAATTAAATAAAGTAACTTTAATACCGCTTCTAAATTCGCTAACTACCCTACCTTCGCCTATATTATTATTATATTCGCCCGATTTATTAATTAGGATATTATTAGTACGAACTCCTTTATTATAGTCGTTAACAACGCGCTAGCCGATAATATTAAGTAATTAATTAATTAGAACGTAATTATTACCAGTCTTAACGGTAAGATCGCCTATTTCGAAAAGTAGTTTACTATTACCTAAAATAAGCTTACCGATATTAAATCCGCGCTCAATACCGCCAACGAAATTAATAATTAACTTAGGAAGAATTATACTGCTAACTTCCGCGAGAAGAATAATATTATTAAAGAGCTTAGGAAGTCCTTCCGCCAGTATACGGACCTAACGGACCCGATAAACCCGCCTAAGTCCAATAACCCGCCCGAGTCCGACCCTAACGACGACGACGTCGACGCCGATATTATATTTACCCCGAAGTTAAGAACTAACAAAGACCCCGAAGTCTTTACTAGCGAGGGTAGTACTATTATTAAGCATACTAAGTCTTACTATACCTAGCGTACGAAGATCGAGCTATATTAATTCTAGGATATTTAGTATTTTAATTAAGACGAATATTATAAGTTCGCTTAAGTTCTATCGTACTTAGGAGGCGCCGCTTTTTATACCTTATTTCCCTAAATTATATTAATATTAAAGGAAGCCGATAAGGAAAAGTAGAAGTAGGAGATTAGCGAACTCTTACTCGTTTACCTTAATTAAAACGCCCATTCCTTCGCCAAAGCTTCGTCGTCGGGCCCACCTCCCAGGTGCCACAATTGGATCCACACTAGAGGTCGTGGTCCGTGGGCCTACTACGAAGCGACGGAAGGAGCGGCGGTTCTGTCTATTACAGGTTAATTTGCAAAAAAAATACCCGTTTTGGCAGACCTAAAAAAGAAGAATTATAGGTCATTAGGACACAGTCTCAATAACTATCGCAAACAGTACTATTATTTAGACTATTTCCCGACTCTACCAATTAATATAGCTTACGCAAATCTATATATATTAGAATACAAAAAATGCCATAAAATAGAATAAATTCGTCTATATCTATTATATCATTTGCATACAGATATAGCGTAAAATGCGGTTGCGTATAATATTATAAATAAAATCTTATACAATTAATTACGCAGCTATTTATAGTCCGTTATTTATATACGACCGCGCAACCGTAATTTACGTACCGGTTGGTATTTAATACTTCCGGCTATTTAATACTCCCGCTAACTTTAATACTCCCGGTAAGTTTAGTACTTCCGGCAACTCTAGCACTCCTAGCAAATCGGCGCACCGGCTACACTACTTTTTTACGTTATCGCCTTTTAACTCTACTACATTTAACTAATAATACTTTTAATCATTAATACCACCTCTTTTATCACTATAATTATTATATAATACTAGGAATTATCTAGAATCTTTAATATCTTTTGATTTTAAGCCTTTAAACGATTACGTACGCGTTTATACGATTTTCGGTAAGGTATATTTAATCGCGTATTACTTTAGTATCGGCCTAATATAAGGTAGGTATAAATACTACTTCCCTTACTAACGACCGCTACTTTAAGTTATCCTACTACCTTCTATTTCTTAATATTAATAAAGGAAGTCGCAATACTATTTACCGACTATTAGGCCGCTAACCCGACTACTAACCTTATTACCAACCCGTTAAAGTCTATTACCTAGCCGGCAAACTAATAACCCTACTAAGAATTTCGGTAATAAACCGACTCCTTCTACCTCAACTACCTTTACTACCTTTCATTACCTTTTACTACCTTTACCAACCGCCTATCTCTTTCTATTTTAATACTAATACCGCCTATTTACAATAAATAAATAATCGTAATAATAATAATAATTATATTATTAACCGCCAGACCCACTAAGATTCCTCTAGCAACCAGACCGTTAGGAAATTTCTAGTACTTATTAACTCCCTTCCAAAAGGGTATAAAAATCTAGTTCCCCCCACCTCTCCTCAACCCTCGAACTCTCTCCTCTTCAATATACTTATATTCTTATATTTAAAATTAACTTTAATACTTAATTTTAGAAATCTTTTATTAAAGAAGCGTATTAGAATTTTTTATAGCGTTGAAATAGAATATATCGGTTATTTAACCGGCGTAAATTCCCCTCCTATCCCTATACCCCTTCTATTTAATTATTTAGTTTTATTAATATCTTTTTAATTTATCTAAGCTTACGTTCTCAATTTTATTAATGTAATATCTTTATAATATTTATATTTAATATCTATACTATTTCTTAGTTTTTTAGATTTTTAAATAATATTATTGACTATCCGTTTTTACGACGGTATATTATACTAATTACCTACTTTAATTAGTTCCCTTCCTTACTATTTGCCTATTCCTTTGCTAATATCTTTATTATCTTTATTATTTAGACCTCAGTCCCTTTTATAGAACGTATAATAACGAAAGCGATTTATAATTCGATAAAGACGAATTAGTCTCGGTCTATACTATTTTTAGTATCGTACGAGAGCAACTAATATTAAAGTAAAGAAATTGATAATTTTTATTAAAATAATAGTTTAGGTTAGTTCCCCTCCCTATTCCTTACTATTTATATATTCCTCTATTAACGACTATCTTTATTATTTAGAGATTAACGAAAGCGATTAACAATTCGATAAAAACGAGCTAATAGAAATTAAAGACGGTAATAATATTATTTCCAATATCTTATTTTTTTAGCTTTTTAATTTTCTATTTTTAGTTTAATTATTTAATTATTAAAGTTATTAGGACGAAGTTAGAAGGGCGAAGTAATTAATTTAACTTACCTTATAGGCTCTGGTAATATTATTATAAATCCGCTAAAGTAAGTCATCGGTTAGCTTTTTGGCTTTTTGGCTTTTATTCTTTCCGTCTATTAGCTAGTACGATTCGGTCCTATATTTAGTTAGATAGTTAAGCAATTAATTAATCAATTAATTAATTAATTATTTAATCTATTTAATCATTTAATTAAGATAGATTCCAATTAATAGCCGCCGCCTAGTAACTAGGAGTAGAGTTAACCTCCTATTCAAAGATGTAATACTTGTAGTAAGAAGAAGCCGATATTAGTATTTATTGATAAATTAAATCCCACCTTTACTACCGTTACTTATAACGTTTATCGTAATAAGCGTACTATCGTAAGTTATATCTCCCTACTTATTATCTAATCTATTATTATTTCCTTTCCTATTAGCCGGCTAATTAACTAGTATTATCTATATAATAATAAATCCTTTAAAAGCGTAAATCCTACTATGAACCTAATATACCGTATCGATCTACTACCTACGGGTAAATAGTGCCCTCGAGGGTTAAGATCCGAGCTACGGGGGGTTACGGGTATAATTTAAATAGTATTAGCTAGCTAGCTATTTGGTTTAATAGGTTATATTTTAAATAATTAACCTTTTTCTATTTTAAAATCGATTTTAACAACGTCGAATATAATCTAATTTGCAATTTACCGTCAATCCTACCGCTAATAATAAAAGAGATCCTAATACTACTATGCTATTTTTACCGGAGGATACCCGAACCCGAATTAATTGCCGGCTTCTAATTACCGGTTTATTTAATACTGATCCGCCCTAAGTAGTTTAACCCCTGCAACCTCCGGCAATCTAACGACTCCGCTATAAACGTTTTAATAGCGAGGAGGTTGATATTTTTATTTAAGAATTATTAGAGGTTTAATAAGGATATAAATAATAAGAAATATTTAGAGCTTAATAACGACCCCAACCCCGAGAACATTATTAAATAATTTAATAACCCCAACCGGCTTAGAAAATTAGTCTAAGTTTAAAACGTCCTATTAATTATTCAATTTAATTATTATAATTATAAACTAATATTTAAGGAATTACTAACCTTTCTTAGTTTAAAACTTATACCCTACAATATTAGGCAATTTAGTCCAAGGCTAATCGGGTTCAATAAAATACTTAATATAAAGTCGGCGGCTAATATTTATAAGTATATTATTTATTTTAATACTTTAACAATTAAATTAACTTAATTAATAGGATAATAAAAAGACTATTCGAGCCCGCCGAGAAAGAGACTAAATCCAACGTAATTATCGTTATTACTATTATACCGACCCTAACGAGGATATTACACCTACTCTATTACTAACTATATTAATTATATAATAATACCCTAATTTAAAAGAGTCGACTCCCAACTAGCCGGATAATCGATTTACATACTACCGTTATTATATTATTTACCCTATTACCGACCGCAACCCAACTATAAATACCTATCGGTTCTATAATAATAATAAGTAATTTACTTGCCCGAATTGCCGTATTATACAACCCTTTACGGACCGGAACACAGCTACGGGTAACTATATAATATATAACAATAATAAACGATTTATTTACCCGAATTATCATTACTCTCGATATATTAGCGACTATAATCCCGTTACCGGCAACTACTTATTTTATTTATTAACTATATAATATAATATTTCTTTTCAACGTAAAGTCTATTCTATTTACAATAATATAGCCGAATATTAAGACTTTATTATCGAATTCCTAGAAAGGGATTATTATATATATTGTTTAGGTTAGGCTAGAATTAGGAAGAGTCTATCGCTACTACAACTAATTAGTTCTCCTAATATTCTAATATAGTCGGCTAATAATAACGATGCTAATATTCAACCTAATTACAACTTACTGTATTTTATCTATCCGGCTTATAATATCCCCCGTCGCCCTATTAATAAAAATCCTAATACCGGATTCTATATAATATATATTTATACTAATCCGAATTATAATATTCGAAAGGAAAATAAAGTCTACCTCTATTACTATTAAAACTTTGACCGCGGTTATTTCTTTAATAAATAAAATATTAAATAGTATTATTATAGATAGTATTGGGTACTACTTAATAAAGATAATAAGGAAGAGGATAACTTCTACTATTTCGATAACGATAATAACGACCTATTTCAAGCTAAATAACCACCCCGTTTGCAAATATAGAACCCTCTTAATAATTTAGGCGCCACCTTCAATATCGATAATTTCGTAGAAGACTATAGCCTTCTCAAAACCTAATCCCAACCTAAACCTTCCTAACCAAAAAAAAGAGGTCAACGCGGCCCAAAACGTCCTAAAGCTCCTACGCTCTCACCAAAGCCAGCCGGGCCTCGATTCCCGGGCTTACCTAATATTAAATTTGAACCGGACCCAATATTTAATAGCGATATAAATACTAGAGCTATCCTAGACTCGTATTACTAATAGCTTTATACTTACTAGGCTATACTAGATACCAAAAATATAGAAAAATATAACCGCTATAATAAAAAATAATTCTAATTAATTATTAATAACGAGGGAATATGCCTACAATATCGCTATATTAATACTAATCTTCGATAAGGAGAGCCTTTCAAATTCAATGTAGCCAACGAAATGGATTTCGGCATATTCACCGACCAAGATATAGAATAGTATCTCCCCCCTCTCGATCCCGTAAAAGAAATATTTATTGTACGAATCTATATTTATATCGGTAAGTTATCCCTTCGTTAAATTATATAATCTATATACTAACAAATTAATTAAATATTTACACCTTTAGCCAATAATAACAAAAGTATAAAGGTTATTATATTAATTATCTTTGTAATATTGCCTATATCTATATTCAATTACCTAAGTTACCCGAAGAAGTCGATATTATTTTATTATAACTACGTAATTACTAGAATTATCTATATTTCAATTGAATATACAAAGAGTTTAAAGTTAATCGTCGCAAAGTTATTATCTAATTTAATTTTCTTAAAGATTACTACCTTAAATATTATAATATCGAAATTATAGAGGAACGTCTTAATATATTACTAGAAGATAATAATATTATAAATAATGTAAATTATATTCTTGTAGATAATATTATTATCGAAGACTTTAATAAATTATAATAATAGAGATTAGAAGAAATTTTAGCCGAAACTAAATTAAAAATTAGTATAGCCCCTAATATCGTTAGTAGTATACTTAGGGATATCGATTAATTTAGAGTATAATTTTGTAGTAATTGTATACTTAACCCGAACTTTCCGCCAATCCGATTTATAGACCTACCGGATAATTAACTTATAAACCAGCTAATACAACCTCTAAGTTAGTAAGGACAGCCTCTAGGTCCGGCTTCAACTCCAGCTGTACTACCAGTCCAAGGCCCGGCTCCGGCTCGAGGTCCGGGTTCCGCTCCGGTAGCTCTAGTAACTCTAGTAACTCTAGTAACTCCAGCAACTCCACGTCCCAGTCGCCCCCCTGAATATCGTTATTATATTCAACAGGGCCCCCTTCGCAATCAACCCATTAATGAATTTCGACGTAATTAAATACTATTATCTTAGGCATTTCCTAGTCTTTACCCCCGTAGATAAATTGAATATTTTAGCCCTCGTATAAGGAAGGTTAATTATAATAAATATATTCGATATACTATACGCTAGTATAATAATCGATTTGTCCGATACAATAGATTTCGATATATAGCCTTCAATTCCTTAATACGTAGCCAAATCTATAATAAAAGCTCATTCTATATTCGTAATATATAATTCGACCTAAAGTTTTTTGCTAATACCGACCGTTTTAATAAATAATTTGAAAATTGAATTAATAAAGTAAGAAAATTGTTTGATTCTATTATTTGTTTTTCGAATATTCTTTAAAGTATACGGTTATATTGGATTTAGAAGTCCCGTAAATTATTATTATATATTAACTTCTTAGGTATGCCGGCTATATTTATAACCTTTAGTGCCGCCGATTTATATTAGGAAAATCTAGTAAAATATATACTAGATTACAACCGTTAGTTAACTTCTAATAATAATGACCGTCGTTAAATATCTAAAATTAATATTCTCCAAAACCCTTATATCGCTACCTACTATTTCCTTCGACGATTTTAGCTTTTCAAGGAGTATATCCTATTCCTAAAATTTAAATTCGATAACTATTGGTAGCGGTTGGAATTCTAAACTCGAAGAACTAGCTATACCCATAGTATATACTAGGTTAATAATATTAATACCCCCAACCTAACCGACCCAAAAATACGATAATATTTTACTAAAATATAGGATTTATATATTACAATATATAACCTAATGCTCTATAGTATTAAGCAGCCAGTAGAAGCCCAGTTTAGCGAGGGTAAGGATCCTAAAAGCCTACCTCCTAGTACTACTATTATTAATAGTAATTAAAACGAGGCCTAACCCCCTCCAATCCTAATCCTAATTCTAATTACCCGTCTACCACCTTAATATAATAAACGTAGCGATGTTTTAAGTAGAAGGATAAATACCGTTGAGCCTACCTTTTAAAAATTTATAGATATAATTAATAGGATGTAAAAATATGTTTGCAATAACGGTTACTATCTTTGAATACGCTACCAAGTCCGAGCCCTTCTTGGTGCCCGGTAAATCCCGGACTCCGAACTTCCGGTACCCGAATAAAAGGTCTACCGCTTCTATTTTATTAAGAAGCTATATAAATACCCCTTTCTTATAATACGTATTAACCCCGGCTTTTAATTTTTCGATAGTAAACGAAATAATAGTATTTTTAATTAATATAATCTTCTAATTATACTAGGTTAAATAGTTAATACAAATATTTAACCATATACTAATATAAATATTATATTTAACTACGTAGCTAAGTACGTCTCTAAGGCCGAAAAGAGGATAAAGTTTTATAATAAGATTACTAACGAATTAATACTTTAAATTACGGCTAAGAATTTAATTAAATAGTTTGTAACCAAATTTATAAATAAATTTATTGTTAAAAGGGACTAATCTACTTAGGAAGTTTATTATTTACTATTTAACCTTCCTTTATAGGAAAGTACCTGTATAATTATTATAGTAGACTACTGTTATTGAAATAATAGAAGTATTATTATCCCTAATCCGGAGGCAAATATCTAGGCTACCAATCGGAAAGTAGTTGATAATAATAATATTAAAGGTATTTATATTAATATAATTAATAAGGCTAAATAAACCCGTTCAATTTATTAGAAGTATATAAATTGTAAAGAACGTTATTCTTACGTTTCTTACTTCGAATTTGTTATTAAGTTCAAAATTAGCCTACGTCCTAAACCTTTAACGGATCGTACGAAAAAGAGGGTTATTAACTACTTCTTTATTTATAAGTAAGATGACGAAAGAAGCTAGCGGAACTTCAAGCGAATTAAACTTATACTGTACTACCCTTATTGAAAGCCTAATAACCTTTATATTATTAATAATATTCGATATAATACCCTTGATAAAATTTATATAATATATTATAAAATTTATATTAACGAACTAGACTACCCCGAAGATTATTATAGTAAATTTCCAAATTCCGAATTAGAAGAAGAATTTAAGCTACCCAATTAGGAAAAGGAACCTAATGAGCCTAGTTAGAAAAATATTGCTAGAAACAACCCTAATCGCTATATTAATCCTAATGATAATGATTTCGAGGGCGAAGTTCTAGGTCGTCGTACTATTAATATCGACTACAATTGGTATAATAACTATACCAAGTTCTAGGAATTTCTTCCTTTAGTAATAAAGTTCTAAAAATCTAAGCGCAATACTTTCAACCTTCCTAATCCAGAGCCTATTATATAACGTACGTATAATAGTTTTAATACCGAGTAATAATTAGTATTTAATCAGTTTGTTAATTATTATTAAGTTATATTCGATAGCTAGAGCCCTAAGTAATTACTTATATAAATTAATAGTTGAGGTAGTATTAGTAAATCCTATCTTATTCGACTACTATTTTACAAATTTACTGAAATAGTATTTATATACAACCTTCCAAGCCCTATTATTCGTACTATTCCTACTAGCGTAGCCGCTAATAATATCGACGGTTATACCCTCTATTCCCTTCTATAGCTTCCTTTTAATATCGGTAATTTAATAAATTTATAGGGTACTAATCTTACCTACTTGCAAAACAAACTCCGGCCCTACAAATATTTTATCATTAATAAGAAGTCTATACTGGGTATAAGGTATATATATTTTATTAATAGCCGTCTTCGCTAGGCCTTTATTAAAGACTAGGGCAAACGGTTTGGCGGTACTAATATTCTTCTTCTTAGAGATTTCTTCCAATTGGTACCTATTAGGCAAAAGGCCCTATTCTACTAGGAACCCCTCGAATTTGCCAACGATCCTAATACCCCCCTTAAAGCCTTAAGTAATAATAATAATATAAATAAACTTCCTAATAAGATAGAGGAGTAAAGAAGAAAGCGGTTAGCAGGTAAATTAGACTTAGTATAGCGTAGTAATCGTATTTATTACTTCAATTTCGATTAGAGTATTAAATTATAGTAAATCTTTCGTTAATAAAGTACTAATTAGGAAGGATTCCGTAAAGCCTTAGAAGGATTACGAAATAATAAGCCTACTATTAACGATTAGAGGTTATTAGCTACCCGTATTAAATTTAGATTATCCGTATTAGAGTAGGCGATTTTCGATAATGCTTTATAAATCTACCCTACTAATGCTATAGTTAATAAATATAATCTTAGGCATTTGGAAGAGTTATAAAGTCTAGCTTTTACTATTAAGGCTACTAATAACCCTCCTAGCGCTAAAGACGTCAAATATATTAATACTAGCAATTTATATAGTAAATTCATATATATTAAGGGTAGTAGAATTATATTTACCGAAAATCTCTAGACTAAAGCTAACCTTATTAATAGTTCAATTAGTATAATTATTAATATTACATAAGATAGTAACTAATTATATAATGTCTACCCTAAAGCCGGCGACTCCCCCTTTATTATATTAATATACTTCAATTACTACTAAGGTTCTAATTACTTCGAAGACTTAAATTACCTTAATATCGAAAATCTAGAATACACTATACCAATATTCTAATCTATTCGAAAGTTTTTAAAAGGGGCTCGTACTTATAAAAGAACTTAGTTCCCTCTTACGATTATATATACTATTACAATATATAAAGTATAGGGTTAAATATTAAATAAAATTATCTACGATATATTAAAAAAAGACTTTATAATTAATTTATTATATATAACTATCTCCCGTATTCGTACCCTTAATAGTATTATATTCGACGAGAGCTTTGAAATCGATGCTTTACGGTCTAAAAATATTAAGATTTATATATATAGAACTATAAATATTATTAAATGTACCCCTTAATAGTTACGACTAAACGAACCTCTACTACCCTATTATATACGCGGTAATAATTTCAATAGTCCTTTAATATCTAACCGGGTACACCAATTTCCGCCGGGACCGGGTAATATTACCAACAATAATAATAATAATAATACCGGTAATAGTTAACTGGCTCGGAGAGGAGTACGGGGTAAAATTCGGGGTAGGCCTCGTAGTAGTAGAGCCGCTAATCGACTACGTAGTAAACTGCCTACTAATACCGTAGTACAACCACTAATTAATACCGTTAGAACTACTTTTAGTAGTAGACGTCGTAGAAGACCTCCTAGTAGTAGAGTAGGAAGTGCAGCTAGTTCTAGAGTAGGAAGTATAATTGGTTCTAGAATAGGAAGTATAGCTCCTTCTAATAGGCCTCGTAGAAGACCTCGCAAAAATATAGTTAATAGACCGCCGTAGTTAAGAGGTAATTGATTAATAAGGACAATTTAAGATAGAGATAATTAATAAGGATAATCTAAGAGAGAAATAAAGCAATTTATATAGTATTTATAATAATAAATGTAAAAAGTTAATATAAAAAAAGAATTTAAAACTTATAAAGTACGCCCCACCCGAAATCTCTAGAGCGCGAAGCATCCTAAGCCTATTACGAAGGATAGCCCGTTTTAACTATACCTTAATCTCTCACCTTATTATACTATAGGATTTCGTAGGCAAATTCCCCCTAAACGGTTACCCTAAACGGATAAGATTATATAATATTGTGAGAGATTAGCGTAAACGAAATAGAACATTTATAATAATTATATTATAAAGAAAGAGGGAAAGAAAGAGTTATAGATAGGATTCGAATATATAGTCTCTCTATTTATACTAATAGTAGCGCTTTGATCGTTATCGCACGCCACTATACTATAGGGCCCTCATGGCACCCCCTTTCGGGGGCTAGTAATAGTAAGGTTGAGAAATAAGAGTTATAAAGAGCGTTGTTTAGGATTATTTAGGATAATGATAGAAATCTGAGCGGGAGAGTGAAATTTAAGCGGGAGAGTAAAATTAGGATATCTAGTAATGTTTTAGCTAGTATTTTAGATCTGGTGATGTTTTTCTTGGTGTTTTCGCCTGGGTAAAATGTGGATTCTATAGGCGTTTCTCTATCTCCGCTAGGGTTAGGCTCCGCCCAGGGGAATTGTATTTTACTAAGTACGATTGTATAGATTTTACCCTCAAATTATATTATAATTTTAAAACTTTAAAGATAATTAGGGGTTAGAAATAGTTTAATTTCGAAAATAAATTTACTACCCTCGTCGATCGCTATAATTTTAATAACTTTATAAAGACCTATTATTTAAAGATGAAAATTACCGACCAAATCCGCAATATTATTACTTATTAGTAGGAATTCCCTACCCTTAACAATTATAATAAATAGCTTACCCTATACTATAAACTCGCCTCTAATATTAAAGAGCGTAATTAGCGCAATAAAACTATTATCCCGTTCTATAAAAATAGTTCCGGCTCCGGCTCTAGTAGCGGCAACAATAGCTCCGCCTTTAAATATACCGTCAACTAGGGCGGTAACGCTATAGACCTAAACGCTATATCCGCTCTCGACGTTTCTCTAATACGTATAATCGATAAAATTATTATCGATTACTACATACAGAATAACCTTTGTAAACGCTATACTAAGCCTAGCTATTAGGCTATTAATTACCGCAATAATATTAATATTAATATCCCTAAAATTAAAAGGGAACGTAACCGTTATAATAATTATAATTATAATAGTAATAAAAATAGTAGTAATAGTAGTAGGCTAGTAATAAGCTAGAATAGCTACGGTAATAGCGCTTATATTAATACTATAGGCGTTAGAGAAGCCGTTCCCGCCGCTCCGGCTACCGCGCCTACTACTCCCCCCGCTCCTAAATACAACGTAGGAAATACGTAGCCTCCTTATTAAATCGTACAAAGAGGCCGTTATTTATAATAATAATAGAAGAAGAGGATATAGATTTAGTAGATTTAAAAGTAATTTAGTTGAAGAATTCAACCTTAGATAGCCAAAATAATAATTCCATCCTTCTCTCTACTTATATTATCTATAGACTGCGCAAATAATGAAATAAATATACTGCTTTAGTCGATAGTAAATATTCGGCACTCGCTTTTATTAATTATAATCTCGCTATTCGTTATACTATACTACTATTAAAGCTTCCTAAACCAAAGGCCTTATACTTAGCCGACGGCATCCCTAAGGATCTTATTACTTACTATTATAAAGTCTAACTTTAAATCGGCTACTATATAGAAATAATTATAATACTAATATACGATTTAATAGTAAATCACCTAATAATTTTAAGTATACTATAGTTTAAACTTTATAACCCCTTAATTTCCTAGCCGAACGGATCAATTACCTTTACAGAAATATACGCCAACCGCTATCTACCCGCGGATCTGCCCGCTTCCTTTCATCGGACACTTAAGGCTTAGGACTATAACTATATAAAATGCTGTAAGATCTTAGATCGAATCGCCACCCCTCCATCCTTAATAATAAAGGATAAACCCGAAGATACAACAATATTCTATTCGGAAAACGAATACGAAAACGAATATACCCTAATAATTATCGAAGACTTCGACCCTAAGACCGCGAACCGCCTTTCGCCCACTTAATAAATAAAGCGCGCTACGAAGTAACGATTCGTACGGCTAGAGGCCTGCGAAGCGCGCTCTAATACCCTATTAATTACGGACCCCACCCCTTAAACTAAGCCTACAATTTATTAGGTAGTAGCTGGCTAATAGAGGTCTAACGCGGATTACCGCGTCCCCGTCTATTATACCTATTATTCGAACGACCCAATTAACCTAACGGACATTAAGGACTTAATAGCAATTAACTTTAATTAACTCTATAAAATTTATTAATTTCGAATATTCTGTATATTGTACGTAAAGATTATAGAAATTATAGAGGAGGTTAGGACGGAGGAGGAAGCCTAGGTTAAAGAGGCAAAGGGAGACGTCTTAGAACCTAAGGAGTAAGGAGATAATAAAAGCGTCGTTAATAGAGGGGTAGGGATAGGAATAGGATTAACGGATCTATTAACCGAGGAAATAATATAGGAAATTATAAATAGTAAAGGCGCTAAGTATAAGAAATTGTTGGATAAGCGCTTCTACCTCTAAATTAACGCCTACGCCGGTAAGGGTTCTAAAATCGTTATTCGAGCCGCTAAGATCGCTAACGAGGTCTATTTAAATGGTAAGGACGAGGACTTTTAACGTTGCGAAGAAACTATTAAGATTATTAGAATTATAGAAGAAGATACCGTTAAATTCTACGAAAAAGCCGATAAGCCCCTTAAGACCGACGTATAAATTAAAGAGAAGCTTCCTAACTAATATTAGAAGTATATTAACGTTTTTAGGCCTAAGAAGGCTATAATTATTCCCCTTTATTACTCTTACGACTTTAAAATCGAATTCCGACTAAGCGAGTAGGCACCCTATTCGAAGTCGAAAGCCTTTAACCTTAACGAATTAAATATAATTAAGAAATAAATTGACGATAATTTTAGGATTGGATTTATCCGCCTATCCTAATTAGAGGCCGCCTCCTAAATTTTACTAGTAAAGAAATTAGGCGGTAGAGTAAGAGTTTGTATAGACTATAGAAGTATTAATAATGTTACTTTTAAAAATTATTACCCGTTTCCCTTAATTAAAGAGACCTTTAATATTATTTATAAAGTAAAGATTTTTATTAAGTTTAATATTATCGCTGCTTTTAATTGTATCTGCGTAGCGGAAGGGTATAAATAACTAATTATTTTTATTACCCGTTTCGGTTTATTTGAATCCCTAGTCTACTTATTCGGTTTATAAAGCGCGCTAGGAGCTTTCTAGAATTACGTTAATAATATTCTATATAATATTCTTAATATCTATATAATTGCTTACTTTAATAATATCTTAATCTTTTCCGATAATAAGTCGGACTATAAGCGCTATATTAATAACGTTTTCGAGTAGTTAGCTAAGGCCGGTTTATAAGTAGATATCGATAAGTACGAATTCTATACTAAAAAGATTAAGTACTTAGGGTTAATTATTACGCTTAGAAGTATCGAAATAAACCTAGAAAAGATTAAAGCTATTATTAACTAGCAACTCCCTACCTTTAAGAAGTTCCTATAGAGCTTCTTAGGCTTCGTTAACTTCTACCGGCGTTTTATTAAAGGATTTTCAATTATAACCGTGCTATTATACGACCTTATAAAGTAAAATGCCGAATAGGAATAGACTACGGCCTAGTAGTCCGCTTTCGAAATATTAAAGGCTGTTTTTACTAGCGGATTTACTTTATATATCTACGATTAGTCTAAAAAGACCGTAGTCGAAACTAATACTTCTAATTAGGCTTTTAGAGGAATACTTTCCTAATACAATAATAATAAAGTACTTTACCTTATAGCCTACTTTTTAACGAAATATACCGCCGTAGAATATAATTATAATATTTATAATAAAGAATTGTTAGTTATCGTTAAAACCTTAGAGGAATAGAGACCGGAGTTGGAAGGAATATAATAACTATTTAATATTATTACAAATTATAAAAATTTAAAAACTTTTACTATAAATAAATAGTTAATTCCCCGCTATATATATTAGTTATAATTCTTATTTCGATTTAATTTCTTAATTCGTTATACCCTAAGTTCGAGGAACCTTCGCCTTAACGCTTTGAGTAGGAAGCCTAAAGACGTACCGCTAAATATAGAGGATTACCGTTTGAAAATTAAGAATTATAAGTTAATCGATCCCGCCTGCTTCGAAGACGGTTGTTTCGAAACCCTATCGGCTGCGAACGTCGAGGAATTAGACGTCGATAAAGAGGTTTTCCTATTAGCGTTAAACGCCCTCGAGGAATCGGATAAGTCTATAGACGATATTATTAAAGAGAACTATACCCAATCTATATTAATATAGGAAATAGTCGTTTATTTGCGAGATTTTAACCGTTCGGAATAGTGCCCCTATATTAGGAAGAAGTTGAAGGTAGTATTTGTAGAGTATTTTATAATAGGAGGTAAAGTTTACTATAAAGGACGAATATTTATCGATTTAAATAATATAATTACTTAGCTATAATTGATTTACCGCGCTTACTCCTTACTAATAGTAGGGTACCCTAGTAGAAATAAAATTTAGGTATAAATAAACGAGTATTAGTATTAATTTAATATAGCGGAGTCTGTAAGGACTTATTATAAAGGCTATTTAGTTTACTTAAAGACTAAAGTATTACGAAGGGTTAAGGTAAGCTACTTTAAGTTTATACTAGTTGTTTTCGTACTTTGGAAAGATATTTCCGTCGATTATATTTTTCCCCTCCTAGAAAGTTTATATTTGGGTTAGAAGTTTAAATATATTATTGTTGTAGTAGACCGCTTTATTAAAATATAGTACTATATTGCAACCGAGACTATAGAAGTAAAGGAACTAGCCGACCGTTTTATTGATAGGATATATACTTTACACAGCCTATCCGATACCGTAGTATTAAACCGCGGCTCCTAATTCGTATCTTTATTTTAAATTATTATTTATAAAAAATTAACTGTTAAAAGGTTATTTAATTCTGCTTTCTACCCCTAAATAAATACTTAAATAGAGCGTATTAATATAGAGATAGAATAGTACTTACGAGTCTTTATAAATTAGGTATAGACGGATTAGGCTAAGTAATTACTATTAATAGAATTCGCCGGTAATAATATAATTTTAGAAACTATAGGGGTTACCCTATTCTTTATTAATTACGGTTTTTACCTACGGATAGGCATCGAGCCGTCTTCGGTTATATTATCCTAGCTCTCTCTAGCTTAATATAAAGAGTATTTGAAAGCTTACGAACTAGTAGTTCGTTTCGAAGTTATCTAAGATTATATTAAAACGTCTACTAAGAAGGTATAAGACTAATACGAGGCTAATACTAATATAAAACGTTCTAACGCGCTAAAGTATTACCCTAGGGACTTAATTATATTAAATATAATTAATTTAGCGAATAGCCGCTTATACGATAAATTTTGCCCGCGGTAGGAAGGCCCCTTTAAAATCGAATAGGTATATTCTTACGACGTTAAATTTGTTTTACCCGCTAATATATAGTACTCCCCAATATTCTATATATTTATAGTCAAACCCTATAGGGAAGGCCTATCCGGCTAAGCCGCTATTTAAGGGGATATATAGGCTAACGAAGGTAAGGTTATAGTTAAAATTGATAATTATAAGGAAGTAGTAGAGTAGGAACTCGACGAGCTTTACGACTATAAATAGAAGGGGGGCAACTACTACTAGTTCTATACGGTAGTATAGATTTATTACGACCCTATTAAAGAACCGATCGCTAATGTAATTAATATAAGGAAGGCTATTATTACCTTCTATAGTAATTACTCCGAGGCACCGATCCTACTAGAAGTTAAATAATAGCCGGAAATTATAACTATACTATAGGAACGAGCACCGCCCGCTTTAGCACCCCGACTAGCCGCCCTAATACCCCGACTACCGGCCCCGGTACCGCGCCTACCGGCCCTAAGACGTTCGACCCCAACCCCGCCCCCGAAGCGCTTTAAATATATTACCGACTTAAAGGAGTAAATTAACGCCGCCGTCGCGAATATCGCGACCGAACAATAGGTAGCCCCGTCCTAGAAGCTAGTTCCAACGGTTATAATAATCCTTTACGAACTAGAGGTATTATCCGAAGAGGATATAAAGAAATTAGACGAAGTTTTTAAGAAGATTTTTGGGAGATTGTCGGAGATATAGTAGGGAAGGAGGCTCCCTACAAAGAATATAGAGGATAAATTAGAAGTAGGGATTTACTAGTAGGGTAATAATAATTAGACTGTAGAGGAGCTTAAGGATATAAAGAGGATCTAGGAATTACGAGCGGAGGAGGAGGAGAATTTCGAGGACGGGCCTTACCTATAGGTGGAGGAGCTTAAAGACGGAAATTAAGGAGTAATCTATTATTTTATATATATATAAATTTTGAAGCTCTAGAGCTTCTTTTATAGGGAGGTAGTATTATAGGATTACTTATAATTGCGCCTAGCATATACACGGCTCCTACTATAAGTAGTTGAGCCTCGTGCTATTGGCACGTTACGTGCATATATACGTGCGCGGTCTAGGCTCTGGACATAGCCTTCGTGCTATGCCCTATATCGCTAGACCTACGCACACCTCTCTTTCCCTCTCTTCGTATAACTACGTATATCCAACCTACCCCCTACCTTTGGCCTTGCCCCGTAATACCCAATACGTATTATAAATTTAATATAGTCTATAATATACGTATTAATATTACTATCGGCTAGTTTCAAAGGTTTTAATCGGTTTAGCTTTTTTATTAGTATATAATTCCGTTCGATAAAGGTTTTATTAATGAACCCTTTGCCCGTATAACCACTATTAATTAATATTAGGTAGTGTACTTTGCGTTTGCTATAAAGAAGGTAATTTAAAAGGAGAATGGATTTCTCTAATCTAACTATAATTGAATTAATAAATAATAATTTTAGAGATTCTTAGTCCCAGTATAACTCTCCGTTTGAAATATCCTTATTATACTTATTTAAATATCCTTCCGCTTCTAAGCTTTCCTTTCCTTCCCTTTCCTTCTCAAGCGTTGGCCTTCGTCCGCGACTTAAATCGAAGGCTTAGTATTTCCTAATTCGTTAGTAGTCTTACCGGTAGCTTTAATATCGGCAGTATTAATATTGTCGCCTTTATTATTACTGTAGCTACTCTAGCCCGGCTTCTTAGTGTTAGTGCCGTCCTTTTTTCGCTTAAGGGGACGGTTAATTCTAGTACCGTCGATACCGCCCTTTCCGTTACCGATATCTACTAAATTCTAATACTTCTTCTACTCGTAGCTAATTCTGCCGTATTTCTAGTACTTACCAGCCTCTATACGCTTCTTTTATAACGTTACGGGTACTAAACGGCGTATAACGACCTCGAACTAATTAAAATCTATAATATCGCCGCCTTAGGAAGTAGTCTTAGGGGCCGAACTTCTACTATTACTACTCTTATTATTATTATTATTAAAAGAGGTTAGGTTAAAGAGCTTTTTATTAAAAGCTTCTTCTTCCTACCTACGAGCCAACTTACTAAAAAATATAAACCATCCCTAGAAATCGTTATTCGCCGGAATAAAATAGTGTTTCCTTGGGCGGAGCCGGATATGCCCGAGGAAGACAGTGAAACGCCCATTCTTCCTTCCACCTTAAAAGGTTTCCTTTTTTTTTTTAAAAAAAAAAGAACCTCCCGAATTTAATTATTATTTATTTATTATTCCTAATTTCAAACTTCTTCTTAACCAAAGGCCGGAATAACTTCTAGCCATATATAAGGTAACCGTTCTCTCCTTCTAATTATTCTAATAATATTTTTCTTTTTAGATTTATTTTTTCCTTTTTTTTAAGATTTTATTTCCTTTTTTTTCCCTTTTTTTTTTCCTTTTTTTCTAGACTTTTCTTCTCAAAGACTCATTCGTTAAATTTTTTCAAATCCGATTTGCTCTCCAACCAAGGCCCGGATTAACTTATACCCGGGACTAAAATGTTCGTCATCTCCTTCTGATTATTTTGGTACCCTTTTCTTACGGTTAGGGTTATTCGTTATTGAAAAGACTTGGCCATTTTGGATTTTCTTTTCAAATTCTTATCGCCTCCAAATTTCTTATCGTCTCTTTTCTTATCATTAGACCTTAACAATTTCCTTATCGCTAATTTTCTTATCTCCTTAACAATTTAACTTGGTCATTTTCAAAAATTTTCGTCATTTGGCGCTACGGTCGCATCGCATTTCAATAAGAAAAACCACTCTTTTCGACTTTTTTTAACAACTAGTGTAGCGTAGGGAGTGCAACCAAGTGCAAAATGTTCGCCTCAATTCTGCGGTCATTTCGATACTTTGTGCACTTTGATGCATCTTCTGGTTGAGGAGCAATCTCAATTGCAAGACGAAAAGTGGCTTTTTTGAGCTGCTATTGACACAGTGTCTTGACGATTTCCTAATTGGGTATAGAGTGGGTCCCTTATGGGTCTATAAGTGGTCCGTGTTTCTGCACATTGGGCCCGGATAGACAGAAATCGCCGCACCTTCCACTTCGTTTCATTCCGGCGCTTCAGTGGGCCCACGGACCACGACCTTTGGTGTGGATTTCTATGGCACCTTTGGTGGGCCCGACCTCAGCGCCTCCATGGTGGAAGGATGGGCGTTTCAATTAATTTAATAGGTAACCGATACTTTAAATTAATTTATAACCTTCTAGTACAATAGGAATACGCGTATAGCGTCGCCTATATTATAACAATTAGCATTAAAAATAAATTTATTAGCGAAGTCTTAGAACGAGGACTTTATAATAAGCTTTTATAGTATACGGTCGGCCTCTACTTTTATATTTATAATATTATAATAAGAGTCGAAGTATTTAATAAAGTCCTTAGCCTCCTTTTACTTCTAGAAGTCCGGGTATTCGTTAATTAGGATCGGTTATATATCGGGGTTAATAATAAATATAGGGGTTTTACCTAAGTAGATAAAGATGTATATAAATTTATTATATTCGGTAGGGAAGTACTATTTATTATATACTTAATATAGGCGAATTTTGGTACGCTAAGTAGTATAGGCGGTATTACGCTTTTTAGTACTTTAATTTAATACGTTAAAAACGGCGGGGTTTTTAAATATATAACGCTATATATTATTAGAAGGTTCTAATCTACCGGAGCTAGCGTTACTAGGGCCGGAGCCGAAGCTACCGGAGCTAGTACTACTAAAGCCGGAGCCGCTAGAACCGCCCGAGCCGCTAGAACCGGTAGCGTTTATATCCTTAATTATAGCGTTGAGGCCGTTATTAGTAGTCTCAAAATTGACGACCCTATTTTATAAAGACTTAATTTAGGTTTTGAGAATTGCGTTTTTATTAATTACTTTTATTATTTTAATATTATAGTTAGTATAGAGGGCTTCCTACTTTTTAAATTCGTTATACTAACCCTTCGCTTTATTCCTCTAATAAATAATATTATTTTAAAGGCCCTTTTAGACGCTAACGTAAATTCGTTTATTAGCTTCTTTCCTTATTAAGTCTTCGCGATAGCTATTCTTTATATTATTAAAAGCCTCCGTAATAGTGTCGATAATAGCTCTAAACGCTGGGAGCTAGGCTATATTCGAAGTGTATTACTAGTAGATAATAGGGTACGTATTAACGGGTCCGTTAGTTTAGAATATATTATAGAAGTATATTTAGAAGATTCTATAGTTTTAATTACTATTATAAGTATATAAGGTAAGTAGCGCTATTTCGTTATTAGTAATCGTTTTATTAGGTTAAGTATAAGGTAGAACGTTCGTTCCTTAGGGTACGAAATTAAGGTTGTAGAAGTTATATCCTAATAGGTAATAGGGAGGGGGTTAGGGTATTTATAAACTTTATTTAAATATAGGGATAAAGTAATTATTAGTTATATTATAATTAAAGGCTAACCTCTAATTAATAATAGGTACCTTGCCTAGGAGGCTAGGAGTATAAATACTAATTGCTAGGGATTCGGTTTCGGCGTTAACGTATTCGTTAATAATAATCGATTCTATATTGTTATCGTCTTTAAAGTAATTGAAATATCTATAGTTATAATAGCTAAGGACGGTTAATATTAAATTAATTCGGTTATAATAGTTAGTAAAGCTATTTATAATAGTTTTGGATCGTTTTTCCTCGGTTTTATAAAGGCTAAACGTCGGAGTTAATCGCTTAATTATTTAATTACTAATTAACTTACTGCCGGGTATTTTATTAATATGCGCGCGCAATATAATAAAGGATATAATAAACTATTACGGGGTAAGGGCACTATTAGGTATAAAGTATAATATATATTGTTATATAAAGGAAGTAAGAGGAGTATACGCTAGCTAGGGCTAATATAGGGTATAGTATATAACCCGCTAGAATAGGTTATAGTAGAGCCTTAATGCCCGGGCTAGCCTAGTACTATAGTACGAACACTACAATGTATTAGCCAATAGTACACAAGGCACAGGGCATATGATCTAACATGTAATCTAGCCCTATAATACCTAAATTGGAAACTTTTAGACACTCCTTTTTTTAAAGGTCAATATTGATCCTACTGTAAAAAGAAATATACGTTGAGGATGGCCTCGACGAGACGGTTCTAATGGTACCATCTTTATAATGCACGGACCACCCGTTGAAGTAATGCAACCTCGAGGGGGTAGTATTCTATTTTTTAGCTTTTAAATCTTTTTAATTCTTAACCTTATTACTGACCGTATGAATAAGATAAATATATGTAGAGGATGGCCTCGACGAGACGGTTCTAATGGTATTATTTTGATAATGTACGGATTACCCGTTAAGTTAATGCAACTTTGAGGGTGTAAAAGCTTTAAAGTTTAAAGCCTTGTATCTCGACGAATATTGATTATATAAGAAAACTAAGACTACCATTAGAATCAGAGTGAAAAACTCTATATACTTCGGCCTTGGTTTGGTCATTAATTATTTTATTATATTTATTTTAGGTCTAAAAGGTAAGATTAGTTATTCTATAGCCGACGGCCAAAAAACGCAAAACCCGCTCAGACCTGCTACCGCAGAAACGGGTGGTGTGGAGTAGGGTGGGGTGGTTTCGGAGGTCTAGTGGGTCTGAGAACTGAGACTAAGCTAATAGATCCGCTACCGATATTAAAAATAAAACTTAATATTAACTTCCTAGTATCGTAATCGCCAGCCCAATCTAAATTTAAGAAACTTCGTAAGGCTATTAACCCCCCTTTAAATATTAATACTAAGCCTCTCGTACCCTTCAAATACTTAAAAATCCTCTTAAATACCCGGAAATATAATTTAATAGGGTTCGTAAAGTACCGGCTAATTATAAAGATAATGTACGTAATATCTAGCCTAGTACCGAGTATAATATATATTAACGAACCGATAGCCAATTAGTATATAATAATTCTAACCTTTTTAGCGGTCTATCCCTTATCTACCTTCTTAAATTAGTCAATTATTATTAGGGTATCTACTAAGTTATATAACGCTATACCGAATTAGGCGAAAATCTTATCTACGTATCCCTATTAGTTAAAATAAATAGTCCTTTCTCAACGATCTCGAATAATATAAATACTAAAGTAGTAGTAATAAAGTCTAAAGTCTATTATCTAAAACCTTATATTTAACGCATCTTTTAAATTCTAAATCTTAACTTTATCCTTACTTACAATTAAAAGGTCGTCAATATAAATAGCTATAAAAAGGCTATTATTATAGAAAATACTACAATTAACGGTAATAAATTTGAAGTCTAATTCTTTTAACGCTAATATAAATATATTAAACTAGACCCTTAATACTTACTTAAAGCTATAGAATACTTTATTCAATTTATAAACCTTATTTATACTATCTATAAACTCTAGAGGTTATTCTACGTAGATTATTTCTTCTATATTCCTATATAGGAAAGTAATTTTAATATCTATCTATTTAATTTTTAAGTTTAACGCAATTACAATAGCGAATAGGATTTTATAGCTTATTAGCTTAATAACCGAAGCGAAGGTTTCGAAGAAATCTACCCCCTCAATCTATTTAAAGCTACAAACTACCCAACGGGCTTTTCGTCTAATAACTTTATTATTTAAATTATATTTAAATTTATAAACTTACTTACTATATAAAATATATATGCTTAGCGTAACGTCGACTAGGTCTTATATATTATTCTTAATAAATAATGTATATTCTTCCTTTATTGCCCCTAGCTAGCCGTCCTAAAAGAAACTCTCTTTTATTTCTTTTAATAATTCCGGCTCTATAAACTCTTCTATTCCTCCCTAAAAATCCCCCGCAAATAATATATAGTACTAGATTGAGTGAAAATACTCTAAAATTTTATCCCGCAAAGGGTATTTCAACTCTAAATAACCGTTAACGCTATTTTAATTGTATAGCGAAAGTAGTATTTACGTTATTTATATACTACTTTAAGTATTTAACTCTATTATTATTATTAAATATTGTAAAGATAGATTATCTAATATTGGCCGTTACCCTACAAGTACGATTTATTTAATGATAAACCCTTATCTTTAATATTTAAGAGGTAGTAACTATATTATTAGAGAGCCTATAATTAATAAATCGGAAGATCCTTATTTACCCCCCGGACCCCTTAACTTACTCTAACCAATTAATTACCTACCCTAATCTAGGGTCCGGGGTCGGCTACCTTATAAACCTATTTATTTACCTCCAAAACCCGCTTACCTACCCCCTTTTAGAGCTATAGCGCCGGGTAGACCCGTTTACTTACCCCCGTCCGGGGCCGTAGTATCGGTTTACCTACTTTTAATATCGGGTCGAAAACGGTTTAAGTTTAGGATTATTTACGTAGTAGAATTTTTTATTCTATATCTAATTAATATAATCTCTATTTCGAAATAAATGTTATTTAATTTAATTATTCGACTATTTAGTGTTAATAGTTTATAAACTATATATCCTTCGAAGCTAATAAGTATATATTTAACCGCCTTCTTATTTATCTTCTTTCGATATACGAGGGGGATTAGATATTAAATTATTATACCAATAGTTCGGATATTATTAATATTTAGTCTCTAGCCGAAGATAATTTTAAATAGAATTTTATCGAGTACTAAATATAGGCTTCGATTCTTAAAATAGTTAACTATTTTAAAGATTTCTAGCTAAAATTTCTTCGGAATATTACCTCCAATTATAATAGGCAACAACTTTTTTCGTAAATAGAGGTTTAAACTCTCTACTATACCGTTAAATTAATATTACTTTATTATTAATTGCTTAATTTAAGTACCGCGGTTAGTAACTTATATATTAAATTCGTTATTATTAAATTCTTAGGCCCTGTTTAAATAAATAATTCTATACTTTCTCTTTTAAAGTTCCTTTACTTCTATTATCTATACGAATTCTTAAATAAACTCCTATACCCTTACCCTATCTTTAATCGCTAATAATCTACTAAATCTACTATAGTTATTAATTAATATAATCTAATAATATTTACCGCAATTCCTAATAATATTAAAGGGACTGTAAATATCTATATAAATTATATTTAATATATATTAAGTCTTACGAAGTTTTCCCTAATATAGAATCTCCTTTATCCGGCCTCTAATATATAGTTCGTACGTATAATATTTATATATATTTTTTATCCTATTAACTATATCTTCTATTTTAATTAAATTTTCTTCGCTAAAATATCTTATACGCTCGTACTAAAGCCTTATTTTCGGACTAACCGAATAAAAGATTAGGGCTTACTAAACTATATTAATTATTTATAAAATAAAAAGGTTACCGAAACGGGAAATTTAAATATTTATACTACCTTTTTCGATTCGCTAATAGTTTTTAAATAAAATTATATCGGTATTATAATTAAGGAATTAGGTTATAAAAATTAAGTTAATACTAAATTTGGGGGTAAAGAGAATATTCTTAAATCGAATTATAATAACCGTACCGTTAAAAATATATTTCTTTTCTATATCGCTAATACTTAATATTAGAACCTTTATACTACTAATACCGGTAATAAATCTACTACTTAGTTCGAAGGTAACAAAATTACTCCGAATAATTAATATATATTATCCGTAGCCTAAATCGAAGAAATATACCGTTTAAAAAGAACAAAAATCTTTTATCCTATTATAAAATATATCGTTTAATTTAATTAAAGCTAGAGCTTATATTCTTTAATCTAATTATAAATAGGAAGAAATAAATCGGTTCTTATACTTATATTTATAATAAAAGTTTACTAAGTAGAGGTAATTATAAGAGTCGAAGCCGAAGAAGATTAGGTTCTATTATTCTTTTTCTTCTATTTACAAATATTGTACTCCCTTTTCAACTCTAAATAGAAATCCCAACACCCCTCCTTATTATAGTACTTCTTATTATAATATATATAGAATTTATTACAAAGGTTATTAATTAATAATATTAATGTTACACTCCTCTTTCTCGCCAATATCGCTACCGTATTATTATTACCCTTAGCGTTAATATATATAAATTCACCTTCGACTAAACGTAATATATTTTAGAAGGTAGGGAATTATTTATTATAAATAGCTTAGAAATTTATTTTCTAAATACTATACTATTCTTAGTCAAACGCCTATAATAATTTTAAAATTAATTAACTCTTTGGGAATCGGTACTCTAAGCTAATAATAATATATTCCTCTTATAAGGAAGAGATTTTTTAATTAAAAGTTCGAATATTATTAAACTTAATGAATTTCAAATTGTTCTACTCTTATTAAATTCGTTGTAAGGCTCCAATACCCTCGTCCAAATACTCTTATTTAGCTTTAGTAAAGAACCTAACTATAATTATCTCTCCCTCTAATAATTTTTTAATTAATTCGCCGAAAATTATAAAAAGAATTTTAATATATCGTTATTATTTATTTCTCTAAGCCTTTAGGGAATCGGCGGGAACTTTATCTTCAATAAAATAAATCTCCATAATATTATAGCTACTTATAATATTAATTATAAACGATTAAAAACGATTCTAAGGCTTATAACTATCCTTTCCGTCTAATTTTAAACTAGTATTAATATTAATACTAATAAGGGAAATTAGATTAAAAGTAATATTAGGTCCTATAATAGTTAGAATAACCCGTAGAGCTACCGAGACTATAATTTTAATTCCGGCACCGCCTATATCGTTATCAAATTCGTCCAAAGTTCTGGCTCCGTTCAATTATTTATTGAAGGCGTCGAATTACTCCTTGAAAGCCTTAATAATATTTTTGCAATCCTTATTATTATTAATTCTAATATGTAGAATTATTATAATATTAATAAGGTTAATTATTTGACGTATAAGGTTAATAAAGATATTATAGAAATAGGTTATTTTAAATTAGAATAAAGAGTCCGTTTATATACGAGAATTTATCTTTAGGTCTAGGATTCTACTAATATTTAGGGATTTAACCTTGAAATTAAAGAATTCCCTATCGTTTAATAGTTTAATTTTACTAGCTATTTCTATCTTAAAATCTTCTAATACTATAAATAGGGTTTCGGTAAATTCGAAGGTATTATCCTTATTATTTATAGAATCCTATAGGTTACTATAACGTAATAGGCGCTCAATAATTTTAATTAACCGTAGAAATTCGTCTTATTTTATAGTATATATAACGGTTAGTAATTAGATAGGGCGTCCGGAACCGGATTAAAGACGGTTACTACCCTTACCTGCGTCCGAACTATTATTTACTTCTATTCTAAAACAAAAACGAATTAGTAGTCTATTAATAGAATAAAGGGATAAATACCCGTATTTTAATTAGTTTTCCATTTAATTTATATTATTTTTATTATTTTAAATAATACGAGGGAGATAAGATAGAATATTTAATATTTATCCTAGCCTATTAGAACGCTATAAAGCCGGAATTAGGTTCGTTTATCGGAAAAACGTATTATTCCGATATACTAAACTAAAAACAATTTAGTAGCTACTAACCCGTAGTATCGGTACAATTGCCGCTCAGCGGAAGCTAGGCTTATAACCTATCAAAATATATATAAAAGAGTAGGAGAGAAGCTATATTATTTAATATAATTAATATAAATCTATGATATAACTGCCTTCCTTTTATACCCGTTTGCTTTATTTACCCTTAGAACACCCTTATCTACCCAAGTACCGGTACCTCGTGAGGCTCTGCTTACGAGGCTGATGAGGCTCAATACCATGAGGGTTCATGATATTTGCCACAGTTCTTGTGTTATCGTCGGACAGGTGGAAATCTGACATGCCGACAGCCAAGCTACTGGATCCGCGAGTGTAACCATGAGACTTCATGCCGCTTTGGGAGATGTAAGCTGCAAGGGCCCTTTGCGGCTCCGTAGTAGCACAACTTCAAGCGTACGGTCTTGGCGAGATCGGCGACGTCGGTGAGATATGGAGTTTTATGTGTTCAAAAGTCGCCGCAAGACACTCGTCCTTTTTCTCTGCCGGTTGCCTTCCTGGACTCCGTTCTCGTGAGCTTCCTATGACATTTCCAACGTCCACGAGACCAAATCCAGACATACCTTGACACACGGTCAAACTCGTCTTTGAGGTCGGCTCGCGAAATTGAGCAACTCCATACGACCAATATCCCAGGACTACATTGCAGCAGCTGCGAGCGGTAACCATGCGACCCAAAATCCTTATGATCCACGGCGGCGGCACCACGCCCGACATATTCCGCATCCAAGCCCGCAAGCTCGACGCTGCCCTCTCCCAGTTCTTCGATCTCCACTACGTCTCAGCTCCCATCGAGTGTCCCGCGGGCCCTGGAGTCCTCCCCTTCTTCGCCGGCATGGGGCCCTTCCTGAAGTGGATGCACGACCAACCGCCCGATCTCGAAGACCTCGACACGTTCCCAGCTCTTGACGACATGCTCCAAGTATTTCACACCGAAGGCCCCTTCGACGGCATCGTTGCCTTTTCACAGGGTGCCAAAGCGGCGCTGCATCTCCTGCGACATCTCGAGCGGGAGAGGGGAGGCGACAGAGCGGTTGATTTTGTCATTACGGTGTGTCCGACCTGTCCGTTTCAAGGGATCAAGGACCCGAAGGATCGAAGGAGCCCGTATGCGAAGGCATGTTTGGAGCTGGGCAAGGTGCAGACGGAGAGTATCCATGTGCTGGCGAGCGGGGATCCGTATAACTACGAGAGCGAGTCGATGATCGAGTTCTTTGAGGCGTCGGCGAGGAAGGTGTTTAGGATCGAGGGAGGACACCATATGCCGATGGATGATGGGTTCAATAGGAAGCTGGCGGAGATGGCGGCGAGGATCTATAATGGGATATAATCGTTCGTGGCCTCGGTGGCTCTTCAGGATTCGTGTCGAGAAGGACGGTGTCGAGGAGGATCGTATAGAGAAGGACAAATAGCGTCGGGCTCGCTCATGGAGGAGAGGCAAACCGGGTTGCACGATATCGAGGAGGCGCTTTGCGAAACGAGGATCGAAAAAGCTTGGGTTGGCACGTCGGTATTGGCGGAGACCGAGCATGTAAATTTGTTGGGTGCTTGTGGCCCCTTTCTCTTCCCCTTCTTGTGTCGCGAATCGTATCTTTTTCTGTAGAAAACCTACCAATCTACAATAACTTCTGCTTCAAGGCCGGCGCTCCAGCACCGTGATCGCGAAGGCTTTCATCGCGCTGGTGGAACAAGCTTTTCAGGGCTGACGGAGAGACACTATGGAGGTTGTCGAGGAGACGCTTTCGAAGCATGGACGGGGATCGAGAGGTCGTCGCGCGATGGGCTATGATCTGCTCGAGGATCTCGATCGCTTTGTGCTTGTTGTATCTTCTTTCCTCCTCCTCGCTTCACTTCCTGATCTCGTCTGTTTCTCATCGTGTCCGACCTATCGCGTTGTTTGCCTTGGGACCTGCCGTCCACGTTCCGCGCGATCGTGATGTCGAGATCTGACAGTGACGCCTTGGCCTGTCTTCTTGAGCGTCGAGCTCTTGAGAGTTTAGCTACGAGGTCTGGGTTCGAGGGTTGGTCGTGCAGCGGTTGATCAAGCCAAGAGCGTCGTGTATCCTTCGTAGCGCGAATAATCTCGGGATTAGTATGATGAGGAGTGCGTCCGAGACAAATCAGCTGCCACTTTCCAAAGTATCAGCATCGCAGTCATTATGAGGGAGGGCAAGATAGTAGAATGATGATGGTACGGCAAACAGAAGCCATCCTCTAGTGGATGGGGGTTCAAGACGAACAGAACAGTTTCTGTTCTCGTCCAACGATGTGTACGTTTTCGGGAAGTGCGTGCGACGCGAATAGCAATTACGGAGGAGCAAAGCAAGGCAAGAAGAAAATATGACGAGGAAGAGGTACAAGAAAAGAAGGAGAGAGACAAGAGAAAAGGAAGGAGCCACTGCGAGAATGAAAGAACAAAAGGAAAACGACGGCCCAGCGTTGTCCAGAGAGCGAGCAACCAAGTAATTTCGAAGCGGCGCTTGCCGTCGATCAAACTGTATATTCGGCCAAGACAAGGCCTTGCGTTCTTAGGAAGTTTTTCGCGAGCGCTATCGTCCATCGTCGCCAAATGCGCTCCAACGTTCTCCGGCGGACCGACGGTGTCCTCAACTCGAAATGCGTCTCTCACGGAGCAGGGCTCGAACGATAAGGGGTAGGCCGGCTATAAGCGACGAGAAGGAGGATGACGTCAGGGTGAGGACGAGAGACGGGACTTGATCAATCAATCCCCATGACCGGCGACGGATTGCCAGACGCTTTCGCGGGATCAGGTTCGCGGGCGCGTTCTACCGAGCGCATCGTTCGAACTCGGGAGGATTGTGGACGGATGACCGAAAGGCACAGTTGGATTTGAACGCGATTCCTGTGTTTCAGCTCGACTTGCTGGAAGACTATGAGTCCAGTTGGTAGAAAGCGGGTTGTAATTGTTTTCCCAGGAGAAAGGGGGATGGACGGTGGACAGGGCAACCTGAAGCCCCTGCGCGACAACCAGTGTGGGGAGTCCCACTTATTACCTTATGTTAACGACACTTCCTGATGAAGGAAAATGGCCGTGATCTCGTCCAGCATGCCCGCGTGTGTTGTTTTTCGAAAGAAAATCAAATCGCGGGGTGACATGCCGTGTCGCAAGTTGGGGAAGAGGGCGTTGGGGAAATTGGGGTAGTTGGGGTAGATGTGGGGTAGGAGCGAGCCGGACCTCAATTGGTGTTTCGTTTCAGCGAGGAGTACCGTAACATACCCTGCTGAACGCTACGAGTTAGCGCCATGCAGGCTCCCGTGCAATAAAGGTCACCCGCAAAATGCAGCGAGGACAATGAGAAATTGCATAACAAAGAAGTTGGATGGACGAGCGGGAGTGCATCGCTTTGCCTATGAATTTCTTTTTTTGTAAATCGAATGGGCATTGTCAGTAACAGGTCACAATCTCGATCGGCGGTGCGTCTTGCTTATTTTCACAATCAAAAGTGCTTACAGGTATCTTACGACGTCGGTAACAATCTCGCGATGGCCGTCTGCAAGCTGCCGCTTCGCTCCTCCCTTTACAGAACGGACTTCGCTGCATCGGGATCTTCTGTCATCTCCGCAGCTGCAACCGTGATGTGCAAATGACACCATTTTCCTCCATTCCTTCCTTTTTCCCTTGATTTTTTGGGTTCTTTCTGTCTCGCGCCCGAGACCATGGTTCGTTCAGTTGGATGCTGGTCATTCCTTCTCTCGGACCTCGCCGCTTCACCGAGGACACTCGATCGCGGCCAACTCGCCAAAACTTCCCACCAATTTCTGCTGCGGCTACCCTCAACTTCATTGTCTGCGCTTTCCAAAGGACCGTAACTTGATACCTTCATTCTCTTGTTTGGTGATCGTGTATGTTGCATCGCCTCTTCCACCATCACTGCTCTGATGTTTCCTTGGCGTGGATACCTTTCACCGTCTCGTCTCGATCACTCACCTCCCGCGGGCATTCGCTTTTCTCACTCGGATTCAGGCCAGTAAAATGGACAAAAACAGGACATGGGCGTCTTGGAGAACAGTGCTTCCCATCAGCAGTACAAGAAAACCACGATGACAACACCACCGCAGCGAAACACAAATCTCTATCGGATCAGGTTTCCTCCGCCCCTTGACGGTGTTTCCCTCCCCCCATTTTTGCCGCACTTCACGACGCTATGGATACGCTCGTTGCTAACTTTGATCTCTAGGTAGGTGTCCTTCGGCCCGCCGTTGCCATAAACCCATGTGCTCCTATGTCACCACCCGCGATGCCGGCCTGTCACGAGTCCGACGTCAAATTACCGCGAGAAATCTGTCCGCACTTCCCCGGCCGCGGTTGAGGGCAGATCCCATCTGAAAGTTCGGTTGTTACGACGACAAGCTCCAGCGAGCGGTCCAACGCGGATCTCAACACTCATCTCCGATATGCCGCTCCTCCTGGACCCCGTCGCTGAGTGCTCGATGGTTTCTATCCTGCGGTTGTCAGCTCTTCCGAAACAGTCCACGTTCCTTTCGCCGCAGTCGGCATTTCTCTGATTCGAATGGCCCTACAATCCCCGAAGGATGGCCAACGGCGGTCTCTTCGCTTTGTGGAGGCAAACTGTTTCCTGTCATGTCCATCTATATCGGTCTAGTTTGCTTGTCTAGTTTGTCCACTTTTGCGCCCCTTCAGTTTCTCCCGCTTTCTTGACCCTGTTCGCTTGTTTCCTCATCCACGTGTGTCCGTCCAAGCAGCCATCACTGAATGTTTTGCTCTATTGCAAGCCGGGCACTATTTCCCTCATTTGTTCGTTTCCTATGACTCCTACACGTATAAAGTCCTTGTACTGTCCTCCGTTCCTCACCCACTCTATCCCTCCTTTGAGCACGAAGCCGCTCTGTTCTGGGGCTCCAGCAAAAGCACGCGGGCACGGTAGAGATGACGGCGACGAACCCAGCGGAGTAGTAGGATGGCATGACCACCTCGCTGACGCACGGCTCTGCATACTTTGCTCGCTGTGTAGTAGAATCGGAAAAGGCGGTTACGGAAGCTCCGTAAGCCGTACACAGTCATACCTACCTACGATGGCCCCTACGATACACCCACAGGCTGGTGCCAACCAACAATTTTCTCCGCAACTTTACGGGCGTGGCAGGTTTCATGCTGCGACAGGAGGAGGCGGACCGAGGAGACGAAGTCATCAGCAGGACGATAATGGGACTGAGATGGGTTTCGAAGCGGCGAGGGACGGGAAAGTTCTCCGATTTTACAGTTTTCGTGGATGCCACGGGTCACCAGCACAGTTGCTGGTAGCCACGTCTGGTACGGGAGTTGGGCGTTCGTTGTCTGTTTCAAGATATCCGAGGCTGAGTTGGGGTATGAGTTCGGGTTGGTTGCTTTCCTACTGATGGAACACAGCTGTTTCTACCTCAGTCATTTCCTTCTTTGCTTTCTTTGACTTCCTCGGATTGTCGCCGTCTCCTCTACAACTGGTACAGAGCAACTGTTAAAAGTGTCACGTTCAGTGGCCTCCTCCATGTCCTCCTATTTTGCCTTTCTACTTGGCTGTTGTTCGCTCTGCCTTTCGACTTTTCTACTTTTCTCTGGAGGACCGTATGTTGTTTCCCATACACCATATAGCTACTTGGTCGTCATATCCTTCTACCATATCCTTCTACTTCATGACCAGAACGTTGTCCGAATCAGCTGCCGCCGCGATAGATGGTCTGCTGGGGACAGTTTCAACTTGCACCAAGTGCGGCAAAACACTGCGACAACAGCAAGGGGCCAAGGGCCTGCCAGCAACTACCATCAAGCTCAAGACAACATGATCAAGAGAATCTTTCTCCACTTCTGCGCAAGCAAGTTGATGGACATAACGACCGATGGAATATGAAAAGAGTGTCGGCGAGGAGAGCGGGGGAGGCCGAGTGACCCGGTTAACCGATTATTTGCGCGTTGCGGCTCACGTTCTAGTATATATCAGCGAGAGTGGTGCTACTAGACGGCCTGAAGATCAAGAAAATATAGGAGCATAGAGCCTAAGTCACCTATCGTGACGGCGGGCAGGAGGTCTCATCGGCTGCCTATCCGACCCAGATGGGATCGCGGGGCGCACTGATGTCACTCGAAAAGTCTACGACGGGACGTCGCCGAGGACAGGTAGTTCCGACTGGCCGGGCACTGGGTAGTCGTGGGTTGGGGTAGGTAGGTCGTGCGTCTCGTCTCAAACATCCATCTCGTGGGAGCCAGCAGTCCCGTTCCTGCCTGGACGGGTTACCGAATCCCCTCCCAAGCACCGGCAAGGCATAACTTCCGCCCCACTTTGACTGGGCAACGCTTGCGTGCCGCTTTTACCTCTTGGCTACCCAGCGGGAATCTTTTCCAGGTTCTTTTCTTTTCTGCTTCGCACGTCAAAATCCGCCCCCATCAAGACCAACTTGGATTTGCCCAAACAACGGTTCACGTCTTGACACCCCCCGCACGGAATAGGTTTTACACATTGAGGATTATTCTGCTGCAATCTTTGGTTTCCGTACCAAAATCCCCCCAGTCGTGAGATCTGGCAACGATACCATCCCGACAGCGGTGGCATCTCCATCCAGCAAGCCCACAGGACGCTTTCTGTTTGGTCCCTGGTAGCTGTTTCGTTCCGGTCGCTGGACCTCCCAAGCCGAGGGGCAGCATTCAGCTTCCACTTGACCTGCTTCCGTACGGACGAAGCCTACAACTCCCGAGCGATCTATCGCTCACCCTCTTCAAATTTACCCTCAGCCTCTCCCGCCACACGGACTCTTCGCCAGATACCGCCGTCATGGACGCCCACGCCCAAGACAATCTGCCCGCCGAAGATCCCTACGCCAGGCCGCCCGACGACTGGGTCGCTTTACTGGAAACACTACCACCTTGTGATAAGTGCGGAGAGAGTCATGTGCACATGCCGGGCGCAACCAGGTGCATAGATTGCCTAGCAAACAGTCCTGGCCCCGAACGCCGGCGGGCCATGTACCGCATCCTTCACCTAGGTGGATATTATTGTAGCAGCTGCTACATACGAGAAACACCCAATCTTGGACATTCTTGCACTCACTGTCTTCGTATGAGGCTAGCGGCGAAGCTTAGACGGAAGATGATCGCCCGTCTTGCACCGGCAAGGAGGAAGTTGGGAATGGTGCGCGAGGTGGCAGAGTCTGTGGGAACTGCAGGCAACGCTGTTTTGGCCGTACAGGACGCTATGAGGGCCCTCCTCACAGTGTGCAACGTATTCAAGCTGTTGAAACAAGCCTATGAGATCTTGGGAGAGCTCACAGAGGTTGATGCGGCAAGGGCAGGCGCCATCGCGCCGGAGTTTCATGACGCAGTGGAGGTGTATCATGAAGTGTCACGTTTGGCACAGGGTGCCTTCGTTTCCGCTACCGCTGGTTGGATGGAACATGAGAACGCGAATCAGGGCTACGAGGAAGCACTGTTGAACATCCACAGCTTCGTTCCTCAGATACCCGCTCAGCTGCCAGACCAGCATGCTATTCCACAGCCAGACCAGCATCATAATCCACAGCCAGGCCAGTATGCCATTCAGCAGCCAGGCCAGCATCCGGGTCAACATCCCATTCAGCAGCCAGGCCAGTATGCCATTCAGCAGCCAGGCCAGCATCCGGGTCAATATCCAATTCAGCAGCCAGGCCAGCATCCGGGTCAACATCCCATTCAGCAGCCAAGCCAACATTCGGGCCAATATCCCATCCAGCAACCAGGCCAACACATCATTCAACAGAACCTCACTGTTAATCAACAGGATGGTCAGTACTACCTCCCTGTGAAACATCCTCTGGTGGACCACAACAACGTGATCCCGCTGGAGGTGCCTGATCTGCCTGGCGGGCATCACCACCCCCCCAATGATGACTTCTTCAACGATAACAATCTGCCACAGCCAGCTGCTCAACAGCACAAGCCGAATCAACACCACCAGGGCCACCCTATTCCCCAAGCTTTTGAGGGCAACTTGTCTTTGCCAGTTATGCCTCAGCAGTTTGACGAAATTCAACACGGTCGGGACGATCTCCTTGACGATTACAATATTCCTCCGCTGGTCGCGCCTCAGGAGGATAATGATGATGACGATCCCTATCCGGACGATATCTTGTTGGACATCGACCGTTTCGGGAACCAAGCGTACAACCCCGTTCCCCAGACGGACAATTGAGCTATAATCAGTGTCGTTCGATAATGTCGTCATCTAGGGTTCAACATGGTGGGTTGGGACGATATATCAGGGATCAAACTGCTCAAGGACGGCAAGGACAACCGAAAGCGACCGAATCCGCTCCATAAGACCGGAGAGACCTCGAACCAGAACTGCCGTCGCCACGGCGCAAAGGACCCAGCGATTGGAGGCTCGAGTATCTTGGCACTGAACAGACAGTCTCCGTCATCAAGGGATGAAGAGTAGGCGGAGCGGGCGGAGCGGGCGAAGAGGTGAGGATGGTTTATGAGCTGGGATAGTACGTCTGCCATCGACTCTTACCAGGCAGATGAAGGAAGCCGGTAGTAAGGTTGCTACGGACTTGGGAAGCTTGGAGTAGGGCGTTGGTTGGCTTTGGAAGATACCCAAGCGGAGTATTGTACGAGTTTTAATTTTGATTTCCTACACTGATGCTGGAGAACAAAGCTGTTCTCGTACCTATAGATATCTACACAGTCCTTAATATCTCTGGGTTTCATATCTCTTTCTTTCCACTCTTTCCTCGTTCGTTTTCCAAGGTTTTATGGTGCTTTTCTCCTTATACTGTGAAACGATGAAGCTTTTACAAGGTGATATGGCTATGCCACTTCCATCCCCCGATAATGAGGGGACGTGGGAGAGCAGATCACGAAGGCTGTCAAATCGACGGGGCATCAAATTTCGCTGGATGACCAAGGCGCCCATGAGGAAAAGAACGTTGTCGACGTTGTGAATGACAGGACGAGAGAGACAGTAACCAGACTCTATTTACCTGGGCTGGCTCCCAGGCAGACCGAACTCCCAACTTCTGCTCCAGTTTTGAGCCATTGAGTGGGTGCCGTGGAACGGTAGGTTGTTTATCATTTTCGTTTGGTGGAATAGCAGCGAGTACGTACCTGGGAGCTCTTTTTGTTTTTTTTCCGTCCCAACTCAACCAATTCTCACATTGTGGCCCACTGCTGGGTCCGCATCTCTCCCCATGAATTCCTATCTCTTCCCATCCTTCCGCCATCTCTCACCCTCACTCCCCATCTCTCCCATCACCATCTCTTCACATCTCTCCCCGCCTCGCGAATCTCTCCGTATATCGGGGATCTCTCCCCGTCTCGCGCGTCTCTCCCCATCTTGCGCATCACTCCCCATCTTGCGCATCCCTCCCTGTCTCGCGAATCTCTCCTTAGCGACAACCACCGCCCTCGTTCTTACTCCCCAATCCACCACCACGGACTCGCATCCCTAACCTTCCTCAGCTCCGTTCTCTCTGAACGCACCCCCTCCTCCTAGGGGATCGGAGAATACCCCGGGTTTGTCCGCGCATACTGGCGCTATCTGGCGAACTCTATCCTTCCCCACAGGCACCCTACCGCAGTAGGATCTCGCTATCACAGGAAAGGACACTCGGCCACATCTAGCTGCTCCTTTGGTTTTGGGCGACAGCGGTATCGCTCGTCGCTGCCCTTGGATTTTAAGGGAGGTGAGAAGAATTATTCATCAAGAAACCGCAAGAATGGCGTCCCACGGCACGCCCGCCCAGATCAGCGCGAGCAACCAACACTCGCACGGATCGCCTATTCACCCGAACCACCAAGCTGTTAACTACGGCCAATCTGTCGGTGAACTCCCGGCAGTTGCCCCGGGCCAAGATC
This sequence comes from Neurospora sp. CHS-2018a, assembly GCA_009802275.1. NCBI lineage: Eukaryota > Fungi > Ascomycota > Sordariomycetes > Sordariales > Sordariaceae > Neurospora > Neurospora sp. CHS-2018a. The sequence goes on along the minus strand of RAKG01000002.1, from coordinate 334,090 downwards.
ACCATGATGAGGAGATAGGTGAAGAAGGACAGATTCCCCATTATCCCATCGTCGTTCAGGTACGTACGCCAACACAATGATGCTCCCCCGTTCGCCTCAGCGGTCACACCCATGACGGCGTCTTCGCCGCTTCTTCTAACTAACTTACTTAACAGGGCCACCCACCCGGCATCCAAGACGAACCGATCGCCTTACATCCTCCACCCAACGAGAACCACGTAGCCGACAATCATGCGGCAAACCAGGCTGCCAATCATCAGGCCGGGGGGCACCCCTTTGACCATCCCCCAGCCTGGTGGGTTGTCTCTCTGGAGACTTTTCCGATGTGTAGCAAGTGCGAAGTAAGACATGTCCATTTGCCCAATGCCAGGACATGTCTGGAGTGCCTGGAAAATAGGCCAGGTCTGTTCAGGCGCCGTAGGATGAACGAGATCCTACATAACGGTGGCTTTTACTGTAGCAGTTGCTACGTACGGGAAGCCCCGCACCCAGGAGAGTCTTGTGCTCGCTGCAGGCATATGAGAGCGGTGGCCGGTTTTCGGAGGAGACTAACCCTACTGCTTGGAGAAGCTCGGGAAAGGTTCCTAACTGCGTTGGACGCAGTGCTGCTTGCTGTGGCCGCAGATACGTTCCTGATCGCTAGTCGGGAGTCACTTAGCGCGTTTGAAGCTTCTCGGGACGCCTTCGACATTCTCCAAGAAGCCCACGAGGTTTGGGTCCGGCTGGCCACCATCGATGCGCCCAAAGCAGAAACGGCCTCGCCGGCACTGATCCGCGCATATGAACAGTCTGCCGAAGTTTCCAACCGCGCGACTCGGGCTTGGGATGTGATCACCACTCGGCTGGCCGCACCGGCGGGCGCAAACAACGCCTATCCTGACGCCCATCTTCTTGCTGTCCAGCAAGACAACGGTATATTGCCTCACGACAACTAAGCGGTTTACACCGACGGACGGTATATGGAACGGGACAACCTGTCATACCAGGAGGACACTACTTGCTACTAGGACGGAAGCCCCTCGACCACAGATCACAACAGGCTGTCTCCCGACTTGTCGTTTGCTGATTAAGATGGAATATGAGGATTAAGACGAACCTTTAAGGCGAGAAAGTGAAGCAAACAGACTCGCCATATCAAGCAAGCAGGGTCAGACGGTGGATATAGACCGATAGAGAGTCCAAGGATGACGTTACTCACCATGACGGAGACCCAAAGGTCTATTAGGAATCGACGTTACTGCCAAGAATGAGCACAAAAGCTTCCCGATGAGAAGCTGGGGGAGAGGAAGCAGGGTTCAAGGGTTTCTTGTTCCTCGGGGACGGACCTCGATGATCGTGGCCGGTGGTTAGTTACCACTGGGTTTGGAAGACTTCCGAGGTCTTGAGCTTGAGGCAGATGGCGCCGGCGTCCTATTGGCCCTCGGGAGAACAAAGCTGTTCTCGTAGCTGAAGATACCTAAGGTACATAGTCCTTGCGTGGCTTTATATCTCTTTTTTCCTATTCGTTCCTCGTTCTTCTTTCAAGATTTTATGGTGTTTTTCTACTCGTATAGTGATGTGACATAGTTTTTCCTGGGTGATATGGCCCTGTATCTTCCATCCCCCGAGGATTAAGTGATCTTGGAGGGTAGCGGAGGCTGTCAAGTCGACGGCGTATTAGATCTCCCCTTATGATGAAGAGCGCGCACAACGAAAGGGACATCGTGAAATTCGTGAAATTCGTGAAGAAAGAGGTGTATTCTCTCGAGGATAGTGGCCGACCATAATTCGTATTGAAAAACGAGCCCGTACGCCCTATATATCCCCTGGAGCTCGTATTCCACTTCAGACAGCACCACCCCACCCCTCTGGGACTAAACAGTCTCCTTCCGGCCTGGACGGGTTTCCAGACAAATCTAACCCACAAGTCTACAATTTCCGCTCCACTTTTCTAGCAGCGAGTGGGCACAGGGCAAGCGAGGCTCGTCGTCTTAACTCAGTAGGCGGCTCTTTTTCCCTTTTTACTTCACAACTCGATCATCACTCCATCGTGGTCAACTGCTGAAGCAAGCACAAGCATCAAACTACCACGGGCGCCTCGCCATCACTACCCTCCTTCCCATATCATCCCCATCCCGCCAATCTTTCCTTGGTAATTACCTACTACCGTCCTCCCTCCCACACTCCTAAAATCCTCAGCAACGACCAGCACAGCCGCACTGCCAGGCGCTGCCCAACTCCATCCTTTCGTCAACTCCATTCTCTCGTCTACTCTGTCCTCTTCTCAAATCTATCCTCTTCTCAACAGCTCAACCCCGTCCTCTCCGCCAAGAGTGACCGCAGAGCTCCTCCTTCTGCCGCGCGCACGTTCGCGCCAACGGGTAAACCTCGCCCTTCTTCGCGACCTACCCTACGACACGGTCTCCTTACTTCCTGTCGCAACGACCAACCCGATCTGTCCTCTGCGGCACTGCCCCGCGCTCGCTCATCGTGGGATTCCTGCTCCAAAGCTCGCACCATTCAGCGCGCCACTGAATCCCAAGCTGTTAAGGTCAACCCACTATCGAATACTTCGAGCCACCTTCTCACCGGTTGCTCCGCCGTCGGTTGTTGATTCGTCCACTACCGCACTAAGCCGCGCTCGCTGCTCGTGGGATATCTGCTACGCGGTCCGCACCATCGAGAACACGAAAGGATTCACAGCAGCCCAGGCCAACCAACTATCGGATACTTCATCTGTTGAGAGATCCGTCGTCGAACGCCCTCGTCATGGCCGAAAACGTGCCATTCGGTCAGCACCCCCATGACCACCCACCTGCTGATTGGGTCGCTTATCTTGAAGCGACTCAGCCCAATTGCAGAAAGTGCCACGTAAGGCCAGTGCATCTACCCGGAGCCAAGACGTGCTTTGAGTGTCTTGAGAACAGACCTGGCCTGGCCCGCAGGAGAGTAATGTTCGGAATCCTCCACGCCGGTGGCTTCTATTGCAGTAGCTGCTACGTCCGCGCGGCGCCGGAGGCTGGCAAGACTTGCCACCGCTGCTATCATATGAGGGCCGCCGATAAGTTGAGAAGAGAGATGAACGCATTGCTCCGGCGAGCCACGGTCCACTTCCAAGTCGCAACCGGGGCAGCCCACATCGCCGTGGAGGAGGAGGACGTGCCCGTCCAAATTGCACTCCATGAGGTCATGAGGGCGGATGCGGCCTCTAGGGAAGCCTGGGTAATTGTCCAGAATGCCCAGGAGGTTGTGTTGCGGATGGCGGCCATCCATCCAGAGAAAGCCGTTGCGGCCGGAGCAGAGCTTATCCACTCATTGGAGACGGCTGGAGAGGTTGCCAACATTGTGGGAAATGCCCTCATGGCGGTCGCTGCTCGCTTGGCTGCTTAGGATATAATCCTAGCAGAAGGTCAACACAATGCCGTACCTGGATGCTCACCTTTTTGTAGGAGGGCAGGCAAGTCAACCGCATCCACTACCAGGACAACGGTATAGAAGTACATCCGCACGACAAGTAGGCACTCTTCACGGACAACACGGGGCAGCCTCTCACTCCAAGAGGACAGCAATTATCAGCGGCTAAGGCAGTGATAGCAGGACGGAAACCCCTTCGCGGCAGACTACAACCGGCTACTCTCGGACAACTCGCGTGTTGGGAAAGATGGGATGGGGATAAGGAAATGCAGAGAAATTTAGGGAGGGGGAACCAAATCGAACAGAAACGCCGAGTCACGCAACCAAAACTGGACTGTGGACAGAGACCGACAGATCGTCTAACAAACAGTTGCTCACCATTTCGGGAACACAGGATCATGTAGTCAGTCTACAGTTCTACTTGGAAGCGATAGTACCAGCATCGATGAGGTAAAGAGCTTCTCAGTGGGCAAGCTTGAAGGAATGAGGAAGGGTTTTTGCTCTGGGACTAATCTCGGAGGTTATAGCTGGTGGCTAGGTACTACTGGCTTTGGATGACCCCGAGGAGCCTCCTGCCTCTTAGCGCGCTCGAAGTTCTCCGGGCCGAGGACGCACTGGCGGCGCACCACGGCGACGAAAGCCAGCATGATCTGCTCGATGCGCTAGTAGAAAGTCTTGCCGAAGGCACGAACGAGGGCGGCGTTCAGCCGGTTGCCCAACTGAGCGTACACGGGCTCCAGCTTACGCTGGAACTCGTCCCACCGCTTCTTCTCCAGCTCGCGGGCGCGGCGGCAGTCGGCCTTCTCCCGGTCCGACAGGTGCTTCTGCTTCTGGACGAAGTTGTCCGAGGTCTGGAGTAGGGTACTCGTTGCCTGATGATCGTTTGAGATACCCCGGGTGGAGTTATGTACGAGTTCACTTTCACACTTTTCCTAGGTTCGCTACGTTATCTCCTAATAGTCTTCACGTTACAAGGCACAAAGTTGTCCTCGTTCACTTGATTGGTCTGCTATTTTCCTTGGTCTCTTGTTTCCGTTACTACGACGCTTGTTTCTCGTACTACGAAGATCCATCCTCCTGGACAAGGAGACAGGACAGATGATGTGACAGAAACCCAAGTGGGCAGTTCATGACGGTTTAGACATGATGACACGGACATGATACCCTCTGAAGCAGTGCCAACATCCGCGAGGATACTAGCGGGCCCCCTCCGCCATCTTTCCGGTAGAAAAACACATCCACCAGGAAGCGGCGTGGGCGTAGCACGGACCACCAGTACAGTCAAATATCGGCTGGTCCTTGGCGGGCGGGAATGTCTTCATCCTTTCCATTGTGGTTAACCGCTTTCTTTGTTTTCTTTCTTTTTCTTCCTCAACGCAAGGACGTACATAATATCGAACAAAAAACTGCTCAACCACATTCCACCTTGTTGACTTTCACGGGGCCGGTCGCAAAACGGCTCCTCCGCACTCCCACCCGAGCGGCGCGGCTGCGATTCAGCCAGGATGGTCATCCTTCTGCCGGCAAAAAGGATGATGATCAAGTCATCGACGAGGGTGTCAGCAATGGTAAGTAGGTATCTTGTCGTTTCCTAGCTTGTTCTTTCCAGAGTCATAACTGCCATGCCGAGCCCTGATTCGTGCCGAGAAAGCCTACATGCACACACCCCAAACCTACATACACCCAGAAACCCACAAAACAGTGGGACCGTCAGCTGCATGACACCTGACATCGTAAACGCCGTTTTTACCCGCTAAATTTCGTCTTTCCGATACATTGAACCATTGCACTAACTTGGTCAAAATTTTCGCACTTTCCAACTTGCACATTTGCACCCCTTTCTCGCCCCCGTTAGACAACAACACACGTCGTGGACCAGCACCAGCGGGGAGGATGGAGGGGAGGATGCCCCCATTGAGATATCGTCTGCACTTTCGTCCCTGAGCAGCGATTTTGAGTTCAGTGAGTGGATGGGTAGATAGAGCGGTCAATTTGCAACGATTTGCACCAAATACCATAGATTTATTACGAGATCTGAGTTATAGGGAGGCACAGAGAGGATGTGAATCACCTGGGTCATATGGTCACTTGGTCATATGGGAGTTTGATTCAAATGGTCATGACCATTCAAAACGGCCAGAAATACCGCTAAAACTCGATAATTTACATGACAGCTGCCATCTGGGAAAAACGGGTGTATGTAGGTTTGGGGTGTGTGCATGTAGGCTTTCTCTTCGTGCCAGATGTCATCATGGTGTTCCCTCTGCTAACCCAGCTCCTCATCGCCCAGCCCGCCCTCTCTCTCTCCGAATCTCGACGGCGCCCGATCCTTCTCTCCGCTGGCCCCCGTGCCTAAAAACCACGCTCCGATTAACCACGCTCTGATCCGCGACGCTCCGATCAACGACGGACCCGGTCCTCAACTTCTTCAAGCCCTCCGCACCTGCAGACGCTCCGGCTGCAACGCAGAGGTTCACCAACCAAACGAAATTATCTCCCGGGTTCATCGAAGGGACCGTATCGGCAGAAAGAAAGCAGACTGTATGGATAAATGCAAGGCCACGGGCAGGCTTCCTTGCTCCAGATGCTCTGGAATACGGCGCCCGACGTACCCACGGAAAATCATGCTGGAGTTGCCTCCACAATGGTCGGATCAGAAAGAAGTGCTAGTGTGGCGGGTTGGCTTTAGGAAGGGGGTCATAACTTTCATCGTGCCGACTTTGATTCAACAACTGGGCCAAATGGAACAACAACGAACATAACAGTTGTTACGTTTCGGAGCTATGTCTTCTCCGGCCCAAGGAAACCCACAGCTTGCTCTAGCTGCCTCCTCACTCCGTCAAAGCCGCCGAAGAGGGATGACGGCTTTCGTTAAGCTGCAAATGACAGCTTTTGGGACCAGCCCCTTCCATAGGTACCTCGAGATACATAGACATCTTTCTTTGTTGTCTGAGGATACCTACATATTAGTGGTGTAGGATGCCTTACAATCGTTGTTAAGTTATGGTCATGTTTGCGGTGCTTTGTTTCAATGAACGTCTTCTCTGCGTGGGCTGCGTCGGACGGGACAGCCAAACCAAGGATGTCACTGGATTGGTCGCGAAACCCGTCGCATCTCCTGCACACAAATATTGTGTTGTGTGTATCGGCACTTATCCGTCTGCTTCAACAATTTTCCGTCTTTGAGCCACGCACTTTCAGTAGGGGGGTTACCAGGAACCGTCTAGAAGTAAGTTGAAGCCTTTTTTCCTCTTACGCAACTCGCTCACACCCAGTTTGTACTAATACATCCTACTTGCCCAACCAGCAGACTCTGAGCGCTTGACTCACTCAACGGACAACTACCGAATACGAAACTGCACTCTCAATCTCTCCTTTGGAGGTAGCCATGAAGTTGCCTCAACCAAAGCCGAGCCGTCCAGGCTCTCAAGATGAAGCATCGCCGAGCGAGGGCTCTTCCCGCTTGCGGCCGTCTCATACCTTGAATACCCCGTCATTCCAAGGAGAAAGCGGACAACGATCAAGACATTGCATCGAACAGACACAGCGGAGAACCGACAGCTCTGCCTCAGCACCCAACCCAAGGCCGACGGCACAGGAGAGCTCAAACACACAAATCTCTAACGTTATATTTCCTGCGCAATCATTGCGTGAGGCGCTACTCGCGCTAGAAGCCCGTCGATCGTCTTTGTCCTCTCGGGCTACGACTCAGTCAAGTAACCGTGAAGCCGCCCACTTGCTTTCTCGGCCCCCTTCAATCTCCAATTCCCAACAAATACCTCCGACATCAGGGCACGCACAAGCATCTTCGGCTCTCCTTCCTGAGTCCATGAGGCCCCATAAACTCCCTCCTCGTCCTTCTCAGCCACCCGCATCTTCCTCTTCTAGACAGCCCAACCCACACCATCCCCGCAGACGCTCAGCGACCCCTCCGACTGACCCTCACAGGCCAGCCAGTCGACGTTACCGTTCTCCCCTAGTCTCCGCCTCACCCCCTCCGCCAACTAGCGCGTCCAATAGGCCGGGACTTGTCGTGACCTGTTGGGAAAAAGGCTGTAACGACAAAGTGCACCAGCCGGGAGGTCGAAAATGCAAAAAGCACTTGAAGCTCAACAGCATGTATAGCGAGAAGTCAAAGTCGTCAAAGAAGAGGAAGAAGACAGAGGCGGCCGGGAAAACAATTTGTTTGGGCTGTACTGCCGGGAATGCCGGGCGTGGTCCGAACTTGTCCTGTTGGAAGTGTTTCCACTTAAGAAAGTGCGCAAACTTGAGAAGAAAAGGGCTGGACGGCAATTGTCCTGGGTGTCTTTGGAAGCAGTGCCCGAATAGGCGGTTTGGTCGCGAGAATCATCGTAGAGAGAAACATAAACTCTACCCGATCAGCGGTGAGGAGAGCAACGGTGAGGAGAGAAACGATGAGGAGAACAACGATGAGGAAAACAACGATGAGGAGAGCAACGAGGACGAGAACAGCGAGGACCAGAACAGCGATGAGAAGAACAGCGATGAGGAGAATAGCGATGAGAAGAACAGCGATGAGGAGAATAACGATGAGGAGGACAGCGATCAGGAGAGCAACGATGAGGAGAGCAACGATGAGGAGAACAGCGATGAGGAGAGCAACGATGAGGAGAACAGCGATGAGGAGAACGACAACAAACACGACGAAAAGGAAGAAGACAACAACGACGAAGACAATGACAGTGAAGACGACAAATGGAGGGGTTGGCACAAAATGTTTTGTTTACAGTCGAAGGAAAAAGGATTGGGCTATTACTGCCGTGGGTGTCTTTGGACAGGATGTCCAAATAGGAGCCGTGGCCACTTGTTTTATAATGAATGGGGGATCTACCCCGGCAGCGATTTTCAGAACAACAATAACGAGAACAACGGTAACGAGAACGAGGATAACGACAATACATGAACAACGAATGCGACAACAAGGAAGAAGAAGATGAAGACGAAAACGAAGATGCTGACGGAGAGGATGACAATTGGGGTGGTCTGAAGCTCGCACCGGGTCTAGAATTGGAACGGGAGCGGGTACGGGAACGGGAACGGCAACTGGATCTGGATCTGGATCTGGACATCTGCCTGGCGGGTTGTCAAGAGGGTGGCAAGAAGTGGGGGAGGCACTTACGGAGAAGACAGGGCGGACAAAGAGACAGTGAGAAACAGCCCTTTACCCGACACCACGTGCATACATTGCTTCAAGTTCGTGCCGAGCAGAAGATGTGTTTGACATCGAGAGCCGTCATCAACGGGAGCATGGAGGCGCAAGCAAAGGGGACGGCAAAGTGAACACAAACAGTCCATCAAAACAGAAGGTCACATCGACACATTACGGGAATACGGGAAGACTCAGAGCAAGAGAACAAAGCCATTCAAAGACATACCCGAACAATCACTGCTGCCTTGTAACTATAATACACCTCCAACGCGCTTCTTTGTTCCACCTCCTTTGTCTGCCAAAGTTTGCAGTTTCAAGTTTCAACTTCCCGTGCCATGTCCGCTCCAACTACCTCTACCCACCACCCACCACCTCCCACCCTCACTATCTCTACCTACTCTACGCAGCAATCTCACTAAAGTAAAGCCCCGGGTGATATCTCGGACACTTCGGCCACATACATCCCGAGCACCCTTCCTCGCCCCTCTTCTTGGCCTCCTTGTCTTTCTGAAAGTGAAGACACTTGAAACAGCCCCTTTTGGCGAATCCATTTGCAGTCTCTTTCATCTTTCGGTGAATATACAAGGTTCTGAGACAGAACACGGTCTTGAGGTTCCAACCAGGACCGGGACAGTCTTCGTGGGTGTACTCCTTGGTGTGTTTGATCTTGGGTGCTTTCGGAGGTTTCGGGGGCTTTGGTTGCGGGAGCGGTCCTGGCTTGGGTACTTTGATTGGCTTTGGGGCGTTCTTACGTATTGGCTTCTGTTTCTGGGTGGGGATTAAGTGTTTTGGTGTGGGGGTTTTGCCTACTTTGTTTCTTTTGGGGTTTATCTTGACCTTTTTGTTCTTGGGGTTGGGCATTGTGATTTTGATGGAGGTTTCTGGGAGGGGTTTGGTTGATGTGTTTAGTTGGTGTTGAGGTGTTGGGCATGAGCCTTGAGCCGAGGGCGAGTTGTTGAGGTGATCTTGTTCGATCTTCGAAATTAACGGTCAAGGAGAGCAAACTCGGGTATTTGTACAGGAGATGTGAGGAAAAGAGGAAACACGAAGAAGTTTATTGTTCGAGGGTCGGGAATTCCGCTCTTAAAGCAGGTAGGTTACACATGTTTCATGATATGGATATCGACTTATGATCACTTTGTTTGTCGAAGCTATGGCCTAGGAACACAGACTTCTATTTTGAATGCCATTGATCCAAGCTCAATGGCACTCATGGCAACCTGTTACTATCTCTACTGAAACTAAAAGAAGTGGTAAAGAAATGCCAACATCAATCCGCTATGTCCAAGTCCCTGCCCTTTATGTCCTGTACCGATTTGAGGCAATCTTGCCTCTCGATGCTATGGGAGCCACACCCTGATACAATGACAGCCTATAACAGAATTCCTTTCCATTATCCCCAGTCCGGATGTGCGACAAGGTTAGTTGGCACCGGTAAAGCGAGGGCATTGGGCGAAACCACAGCCCGGGCATTCACCATGCTTCTTCTTCCGGCCCTTGTGATAACAGTCCCAGCACGATTGTCTGGGCGCGCGCTGTGGTCTGCCTGAGTTGCAGCCGCGGCACGGGGTACCGCCCGCTGCGCGGCAGGCCGCGACCTTCACAGCACGCCGGGGACCAGCCATGCCGACGAGGTGTTCCCCGCACTTCCTGGCCCGTGGACCCGGATGGTTCACGGGGTTGTCACAGCCTTCCACATCACACACCTTTCCAGGCTCCTCAGGGACGGCCGGGACTTGGTTGACGACCTGGTTGGGAGCGTATAAAGCAACAGGGGCCTGGAAGTTAAGGTTAAAGGCGACATTGTTGTTGTGAACTGGCGGATTGTTGTCGTTGTTTAGATGGTGAGCCGGAGCGTTGAACGAAAAGTTGTTCCCTCCGTGGATGTGGAGGTTCATCGGGTCACCATGTCCCTGGGCCGGGGCCGGGGCCTGACCGCCAACGTGGACCGCACCATGGAAATTGAAGACGTTCTTAATGCCTCCGCCAGGCGCATTGGGCACGTTGAAGCTGGCCTGGCTGTTGGGATGAACGGGATTATGGTTGCCGTTGAAGCTGGGCGGGTTGTTGGGATGAATGGGACCATAGTTGCCGTTGAAGCTGGGCGAGTTGCTTGGATGAATGGGACCATGGTTGCCGTTGAAGCTGGGCGAGTTGCTTGGATGAATGGGACCATGGTTGCCGTTGAAGCTGGGCGGGTTGTTGGGATGAATGGGACCATGGTTGCCGTCGAAGCTGGGCGGGTTGTTGGGATCAATGGGACCATGGTTGCCGTTGAAGCTGGGCGGGTTGTTGGGATCAATGGGACCATGGTTGCCGCCGTACTCAACATTGCCCTGGGGGATGTTGTCGGCGACAGGAGCCGGATACATGTTCCCTTGGGGTCTGTTGTCCGCGACGGGGGCCGGATACATGTTGCCCTGAATCATAGTCTCGGCGACAGGAGCCGGGTAAATGTCGTCGCTTGCCTCGCTCTGGACCTAGTAAGAGTGTCAGGCAACGCAACTGGGTACTCTAGGTCTAGCAAACTTGAGAACTTACGTAACGAGGAAGGTCGTAGGCCGGAGGGGCCGGAGATAGAGCATCTTGGAGATTTCCCTGATGCATGTTCTCATGGGCAGTGACTGGGGCGCCAATCACGCCGCTCTGAACGTGCGAGAACTGTTAATCAAAGAAGTGGGAGAGATGGACCAATTGAACGGGAGGGCTTACTTGATGAGGATGTTTACCTCTATAAGACGGCGCGACAGGCAACTTGCCGTCTTGCGACTGGGGATCCATTTTGCCGAAATAGGCAGCCCTGGAATCAAGCTGAAAACCCATGTGTGTCAATGTCGACCGCTGGACGGAGTAGGGATCCTTGAGCATTTCAGGGTGCACTTACGGTGGAAGGTGAGATTGTGTACAAAGAATTGCTGTTGGTGCTTTTCAGGATCGAAAAATGTTGATGGTTTTTGTGGTTGGAAAAGGGAGAATGGTCGGTTCGAATCGGAGTTTAAGGAACTCCCAGAATAGGCGCAAAATTAAAAGGCTGTCCTAAACCAGGTGAATGGCAATATCTGCTTCAGGTTCACGATCCCCAAGTCTCATTCACCGTCAGTCTAGGTCGCCACCAGGTTTCCCTCTCCAAAACGGATTCACAAATTTGGGCTACGACAAGGAATCAGATTTGCACCTTGAGACGCTATCAGGGCTGATAATGCTCCTTATCGGCCTTCATCTATAGGATTCTATCCCGTCAAAAGAGCCTGCCCGTGAAACTCAGGTTCGCTTGACTTTGGGGTGTTACTGACCTGGTTGCCTCGGAAACGATGACATGTAAAGATTTCGTAGCGTTTGCGGCACAAAGCGCCCATCTCTTTTGCCTTGCAAGGCCTCTACCATGCGACCCTCTTTGATAGCTGTCTGGCACGCTCCATAATTCCCTCCTTTCTGTAGCCCTAGATCTCTGTCCTTAGTCATCGCCATCTACCTATACAATGGGCGATCTTCCCCAGCGGCTTAACTGGGTCACCCAATTTACATCATCAACCTCATTCCCATCTTCAGTGATCCATCTCACAGATCATTGTCTACCTAGACCTGCGCGTGATTGGGAAACAAAACATAAAGCGGTCAAAGCGAGAGCAGCGCTAGAGATAACTCAACTCAACTCAATTAACTTGAACCAACTCAACTCAACTCGGGGGTTGAAGTTAATTGAGTTGAGTTGAGTTGAGTTGAGTTGAGTTGAGTTGAGTTGAGTTGAGTTGAGTTGAGTTGAGTTGAGTTGAGTTGAGTTGGGTTATCTCTAGCGCTGAACGAGAGGGCAAAATGAGACTACCATGCACATAGATTGACAAATACGGAGTTCAAAGATTTCGAACCACGCTTGTAAAGTTGGCCTAGTTGGCGACAGGAAGCTCCGTGATGCTGTTCGTAGGCATATTGGCTCCGGCCCGCGCAATGTGAACGTTGAATTCCGGAATCACGTCAAGTTGCCGCGCCCGTTGAACTCAACAGCCGCAAATCTCCCGGGGTCACCGCCAAATCAGCGATGTGTTATTGGGTCGGTTGTTCCAAAGGATCTGGCCGTTGAAGGCGACGGGGGTCTGCATCTGGTCAACCTGGTATTTACTCACCTCATATTCAAAGATCTTCTGGTGCTATGGGCTCGTTTTTAGTGAGTGTCTTCGTGTTCTCCTTGAAAGGACGTTAGGTTCCACTTATTGACATACCCGTTGTCGGAGCGACCAAGATCCGTGACGCAGGGGTATTGCCTAACGCACTGAAGCCCGCTATATTTTGTAAATTTCAGCGCCCGTTCAGGGAAGGTAAAAGAGTGGAGTAGCGCGCCAAGGATCCATGTCAACATTCATACAAGGGTTAGGTTCACAGACCAATGAACATGAGCTTTGAAACGTCGACGAATGAAATCGTGAGAAAATTGGATCATTGCTTACAAGGCTGGGGAGGCTTATACCGTTGTAGAAATGAGGCTGACATGAGAAATAAGGCTCACATTAGATATCAGACTCATATAAAAGAGAAAAGAACTCACATGAGAACGACGACTCACGACTCATATGAAGGAGAAGACTCACATAAGGAAGCTAACTCACATGTGAAATGAGACCCTGACGAGAAATATGCCCCTGGTAATGTTGTTGTCTAGAAAGTCAACCAAGGAGAAGACGTGAAGGAAACGCGAGCAAAGGAAAGAAAAAGGATGAGAACGTCGCCAAGGGAGTATCTCTGCTTCTGTCAGTACTTTTGGGCAGGATTCCACCAGAATCAAACGGCGCTGGATAATCTTCCTCTCAACCTTCGGATTTTTGGGTAGCAGATCCTCTGGTGTCACTGACATATTCCATATGTCGGTGAGAACATCAGACGCAGGAAATTGGTAGTTATCCAACGGCAACGGCAACCTGTCGAACCAGACTTGAGATCTTGAGAGACATTGTCGCGATCCTGTAGCAAATTCTTTTGGGTTGCAGGGTCCAGAACCGAATGGTGTTGATTCAGGTGATTTGTGTCAGAGAGAGGTGTGTGGGCTATAAGCTGTTGGTCTTGGTGTAGCTTGTATCCGTCAAAGTGGCCGTGATGAAAAGGAATATCGCTCTGAAGATTGTTGCCAGGACGAAGGAGATCCAAATGCAGCGCCTGAGATCGGTGAGGTTCAAGAAGAGGCCGATCCAAGTAGGCATTGTCGCCTACGAGGGAACCATTGTTGAATGTATCACAAAGACAGTGCATTCCCTCGCTTTGTTTCAGCTACTCCGGCAAGAGGAAATGATGTAATGCGGTCTATGGGAGCTCAGCAAGCACCAAAATGCCACCCATTTGGTCGCCGCCCGCTGCCGCTGCCGCTGCCGCTCCGGTGTTGCCTCCGATGCTGCTTCCGGCGTCCTCTCCGGCGTAATAGGCTGGGAACGTCGAATTGATGTTTGTCCGCAGTAAAAGACCAGTTTCCTTGAACAGGGACCGGCGCGATGGGTAGATTTTGAGGAAAGTCGTTGGTAAGGACCACAGGCCTATTAGATTGAATACCTCTAGGGAGCGGCGCGCTGAGTGGATTTTGAGGAAAGTTGTTGTTAAGCACCCTCAACAACCCGATTCGGGGACCGGGAAGCCGGGCATCCGTCACACACGCCCAACCGCCGGCCCCGTCCCTTACAGTAGCATTCCCAGCAAGTTCTGCCGGGCGCTCTCCGAGGGTGAAGGCCGTTGCACCCGGAGCAAAAATCCTGGCCAGCCGTGGCGGCCTGGCCGGGAGCTGGCAACCGCGATTGTGGAGGCGGGTTTTCCAGGTGAAACCTGCACTTTCTAGCCTTCAACGTCTGATGAAAGGTTGGCTGAATGCAGCCAGGCTCGTCACAGATCTTTAAATTGTTGTGCATAATGGGGCGGATGGGCTGCTGCGGAACACCCTCAATGTGCTGCTGAAGACCTTGGAAGTTGTTGTCTTCGAGCAGGCCGTTCTCGCCGTCCTGGGGGAGGTCCTCGTCAGACTGGTCGTCGTCTGATTGGCCGTCGTCTAACGGGTCCCTGTCGCGCCAGCGGGCAATGTCCAATAAGCCATCATCAGGAAGATTGTTTGCGGGAATGTCGTTGAATAAGAGGTTGTCCTGGGGTTGTTGTAGTGGAACTCCGCCATCCGGGAACTGGGGAAGCTCCCAGTCCTGAAAATGATAATTCTGGTCGAGATCATGGTTTTGTTCTGGCGTTGGAAGAGAATGGATATATAGGCGAACAGGCCGGAGGCTGGTAAGCCTTCCGAGTATTGTTCCAAAATGGTCGTTTCAAGGAGGAATGACTCCCTGACCACGGTCACCAGGGCGGAGGATGTCCTAATACCACGACGGCGGTTTTTGGGGTAGGAACCAGACACTTCAAGACCACAGGCACCATGTACGACAATAAGACTGAGAACACAGAGAGAAAAACAGAGAACACACAGCTGAAAGCGAAAATGATTGAAATAACCCGAAAACTTGTAGACGGGGCTTGGCACTAGGTGATGTTCGTACCTTGATGGCCAAGCCTCTAACTATATCCCCATTGCCAAAATCCCTATATCCGTCTATCCCAACTGGCAAACCGCCCGTTCCCATCTGCCGACGGTGTAATAATACTCACCGTGGCGTAACTAAAAGTTTGATCCTTCCGTGAGTCGCTGCTACCATGAACGCCTCGCTTCCTCGTATTATAGGAGCAATGCTCCTCGATGTCTCCCTGCTGCTTGATCTTCGCCCTTCCCGACGTTGATGACTACCTCTAGGTGTCACTTTTTGGTGAGACCAATCCACCACAAGTACCTCACGTCCACACCAGAAGCCCAAATCCAAGCCAAATCTTCCTCACTCAGCCACTCTGTTTGGGCAAGTTCTCGGTGGGGCAGTATACGGTGATGGCGATGATTTCTCGCTCTGTTTCGACTCATGCGTCCTCGACCACTCGGTTCGGGCACCAGGAAGCCGGGCACCCGTCGCAAACGCCCCACCTCTGGCGCCGCCCCTTACAAAAACATTCCCAACAGGTCTTGCCGGGAGCACGGCGAGGTCGGAGCCCGTTGCAACCGCTGCAGTATCCCTGCCCGGTTGCAACTGCCTCCACAAGAGCGGCCTCGCGAGATTGGGGAGGCGGATTCTCCAAGTGGTCCCGGCATTTGCTGGACCTCTTAGTCTGAGCAAGGGTAGGTTGGTGGCAACCTGGTATCTTGCACATCCTTTGATGTGCGTTCGGGACGGCGGCGGGCGCGGGTGGGAGCGCAAGCGCCTGAGGAGCCTCAGGCTCCGGGGATGGGGACGCTGGGATCGGAGCGCCTAAAGGGAACTGTTCTGGGAGCTCCCAATCTTGAACCATGTCATATTGAAGGTGATGGTTCTGTCCCTGGCCGTGGTGGTTGTTTTGGGGCATATATAGATTGGCAATTTGGAACTGCTGCTGGTCTCCAGCCCAACCTCCAAGCCAGTCGTCCAATCCTTTCCCAGGAAGGGTGTTGTTGAAGGGTGTTCCATGTTTGAGGATGCCCTCTAAATCTTGAACCCTGTCATATTGAAGGTGATGGTTCTGTCCCTGGCCGTACTGGTTGTTTTGGGGCATATATAGATTGGCAATTTGGAACTGCTGCTGGTCTCCAGTCAAACCTGCAAGCCAGTCGTCCAATTCCTTACCAGGGAGGGCGTTGTCTAAAGATGTTCTATTTTTGGGGATGTTGAATTCACGCTTGTCCGACTTGAAAGGCCTGTTGTCTTGGACAGGAACCAGCGGGATGGATGGAGATTGCAGAAAGTGACCTTCAAGGGCTGACGGCCTGTTGCCCTTAGCAGGGAACGGTGGCATGGATAGGTTTTGCGATATGTAGTCGTTGTGGATTGATGGCCTGTTGCCCTGAGCAGGGAACGGTGGTATGGATAGGTTTTGCGATATGTAGTCGTTATGGACTGATGGCCTATTCCCTTGAGCAGGGAACGGCGGTATGGATAGGTTTTGCGATATGCAGTCGTTTTGGACTCCTGGCCTATTGCCCTGAGCAGGGAACGGTGGTATGGATAGGTTTTGCGATATGTAGTCGTTGTGGACTGATGGCCTATTCCCTTGAGCAGGGAACGGCGGTATGGATAGGTTTTGCGATATGTAGTCGTTGTGGATTGATGGCCTGTTGCCCTGAGCAGGGAACGGTGGTATGGATAGGTTTTGCGATATGTAGTCGGTGAGGGCTGATGGCCTGTTACGCCGAGAAGGGACCGGTGGCATTAGTAGGTCTTGCTTGTTGTTGTTGTTAAGAACTGGTAGTGGTAGCCGGTTGCTCTGAGGAGGGAGCGGCGGCATGAGTACGTCTTTCATGTTGTCGTTAAGGACCTTATCAGAAGGTAAAGGTGTTTGGTGTTGAGGATAGCCATTCCGATGTGATCGTTGCAGCAAGAGATTAACCGGAGGAGGATAGCCCAAGGAAGGATGGTTTGGTGATTGGTGACTTGGGGGGACGAAGCTCACAGCACGGTAAGCGTGGTGGTGGTTGTGCAGAGGACGGTGACCTGTCGCAAACTCTGCCGAATAGTGATCACCCTCCACATAAACGTTGAGTTTCCGCTTTTTGTCGTTGTTTGGCGTTGCGCCGTTGTGGTAGAGGGGCATACTGCTCATGTTGATTGGAGCCCAAAAGCGAAGGCAGTCCTTGGAAAGATGCTGGATATCGCTTCCTGATCGAGGAATTGAGTCTCCGGTAGTCCAAGAACTTGCTCCTCTGAGTTCTTAACAACAACAAAAAGGGAAAACACGATGGGGTGCGGGGAGATTTTAAAGGATATTTTGGCCAAAAATGAAGGAATTGGGAATTTTGAATTGATGCCTGATTTATACCGGACGAAAGACCCATTGCTGCTTTTTTTTGGTGAATGGCGCCCAGTGGTGATGATATCCGAAATGCATCGGGTGATGTGGATGTTGACTTAAAGTCCGGATGAATTCATCATGCTCAACTGTCCTTGTTCGTCTTTTCATCTCTTCCGTGCCGTCCACTTGTCAAACGCTCTTGATTTGTTCTCGACTCCATGCTCAAGGTTACTTCAAACTTCGTCTTCTTGAAATAAAGGCAGTTGGGGTAAAATGATTTTGACAAACGATATATATGTGAGTGAAGAGCCGCTCCTGTCGAAGCGAGAAAGTCCCGAGGAAATGGTGAATATCCCCTGAAGTTGACATAAAAAACCAGCCGCGCTCCAACGAACCTGGCAACGTTCCTAGCTGGTAGCGCTCGGGAGCTGTCATTCCATGCGTGCAGCCCAGACGTGTACCAATGCATATGTCACTTAACATAAAGTGAAGGGATCTACTGGCTCCCGAGACGTGATAGAAGTCACGCAGACATGAGCAACCGCCAACGCACTCCATCCTATATCATCCAGCGTGATATGACTGGGGTCGACGTGGAACTGTGGAAGGTTATGTTTAACTCTAAAGGTTTAACTGAGTACTCAAGATGAAGAGGGATGAACTCACGAGAAAGCCGAGGAGCTGAACGAAGAATCACAAACGGTAGCCAGATTCAGGTATCGGGATACTGAAAAATGACAAACAGACAGATGGATACGTAGTCGACAATGAACGCACTGAGAAGTCAGAAGAACTCCTGGAACCTTCAATTCGTGCCGGATGAAGTATCCTCTCTTGTTATTCGAAAGCCAAGTCCGAACCTGAGCTTGTGGTGAATAGAAGAGCGTATGGGAACAATAGATGCCAGCTTTCGGCGGATTGGATGGAAATGTGAGGAACTCGCGAAACTCGAACGGATAAAGCTCAATTGCTTCGGTCCCGAAACCGCATCTGCTGCACCCTGATTATGTGCATGCGCAATCGTCTTGGAGACGAAGCAGTCACGGCGCATCTTCACCTGCAACTCCTTCCTGCTATCCAGTCACCTGTCCGCCCGGAACATCTGGGCTGCAGTTTCCTTTCCGCTGGCCATCATTGGGTCTGCGGGTTCCCGTCGCATCCGTTTTACCCAAACTAACAGACCTTTTCGCCAAGACCACACACACACAAGATAAAATTTGTGGACGTGCCCTGTCAGCGTCCGCGGGAACCATTTCTTGTAGGGCTCTTGGCAAACGGCGGAAATTGTTAGCGACTACAACAACTATTGGTACCAAAATGGTGTCGGAGATAAAGTCCGTTGGTCTCGGCCGATGGAAATGTTTCGAGTTTATCCATCCTCTTTCGCAAACCCTCTTTTCCTCCCTCCTTCATCATCTTATGATGCCACAGTCACCAAGTCGTATCTGTCCTCTCATCGTCAGGGGTCGGTTTTCTTCAGCAGGCCACCCCTGCCAAGTCCACCATGTGCCTGGCGATGCAGCCAATGAACAAGGTTCAGCTTGACAGAAAGGGAAAGTGAGACAGGGTTCTTGCCAAACAGCAGAGCCTCCTTGGCGCCTTCCCCACAGTAGACGACATGCCATGAGTGACAACGATTGACCCCAAAAGTTCATGCCTGTCGGGCGCAAGAACGACCGTACCGATGGCCGAAAAAAAAACAGAAATAGGTACAGTTCTTGGGGGATGAATAGGAGCTTCGTCACATACTCGCCACGCTTTCCTCCAAGTTGACATGATCTCGGATTGTCGAGTCGTGCCCGATTGCCACGAACAGAAGCAACGACCCTCCAAAGGCAATCGCACTTGCAACTGGACGTCGAATCAATCGCCGTTCATCGTGCTTTCCAAATTCTGGAGAACTTGCATGTCCCCACGGTCATTGCTTCCTCTCTGACTCTTTCTCTCCTCGTTCCCCTGCTCGAGATGAGGGGTTTCTGCGGGTTGCTCTTTCCTTCGGTGATGTTGCTCAGAATCTTCGAGGCAGTCGGTTGAACGTGATGAATTGGCAATTTCCTTGCATCGGAGGATTACGAGCCACCTGCAGCAGACAACGCATGCGTGGTCATGTATGCGCTCGTCATTTGCGCGGCAAACCAGATTGCGTTGGGGAAGACCGGCGAGTCCGTTGACTCGGATCATCGCCGCTTCCTTGAATCCACGCACATGGAACATATCTGTCGTGTAGGCCCATTTGAATTGAGTGCTGTCCTCCCGATCTTTCCTTCTTCCTTCGCATCCTGTTTCGTTCCCGAGTCAATTTCCCCACATCTTCGTTCTTGCCCTGCGTGCTGCGTCAACATCGTGTCATGGCCTCCTTGATCCGCTTCGACAACTGCTCCTTAAACGATCGATGGCAACAACGTCCCGCCTACAGCTCCTTCGATGAATAACGAGCTGCCTCCGGGCCTTCCTCATGCCACTTGCAATGTTGACCCTGACCGACTCTTCTCCAGAGCCCTCTCATTTGCGACGGAGGTCTTGTATTCTTCTCTGACGGCTCAACCCGCTGTTGCGTACCGGTGCTCACTCCGGCCCCTTGGCTTTTGGTGCAGATGTCGACACAATCGAATTCCTTCAGAGGCCTTTCGAGAACAATTTCACGCCGGTCATCCCGGGCGGACGGATTGCCCACACGGACCCAACATTTCCTACGACCCAACCCTTCTGTATCGGCAACGTCTTGTACATCAACCCGTGCTTCCAGACGACGTAAAATCCGCCACCGCGAGGCTATGTCTCCTACGACCTGGGGAGCGAGGCTGGGTTTTGACGATGGTGGAAAGTACTTCAGTTCTGGCGATCGGTCGTCGCATCCGTTTCGCTGAACCAGGTAGGTAGGACGTCTATCGGCACGACCTTATATCTTGTTTCGTCCGCTCGAAAGAATGTTCTTAGTGACTGTTTTTTGCGTTAAGCTAACGAGTCATGTTAGCAAGCATACCTCCATGACGATGAACAACGAGAGGCCAAACCTGTGAGTCTTATTCTCCTCTGACAGCGAACTCGCAGTCATCCTCGCCCACATGACCCAGAGTAGGGCCATGAACAGAGAAACAACCGACTTTCAACCAGAAAACGGCGCTTACGAGGCAACGGATGTAGTGAGCCGAAATTGGGAAGCGAAGACCACTCATCGAATGACGCCGCCGCCGACAAAGAGGCTCGCGACGCAGGCCAACCAGCGCATCCTATAAAGGTCTCCGTCAGCTTGCAACCACAAGCTGACAGTGCCTCTGCGTTGAGCCTAAGGAAGAGGCACTGACTTCCGATTGGATCATCTAGTGACAAGCCCACGCAAGCCACCGCGCTGACTCTGTCTGCAGAAGCCGCCGCTCCTGTTCTTCGAGCAAAGACTGGAGGTTGTCTCATTCGCCCCGTCATCACTGCCACATCCTATTTATCGTTCGCTGTGTCCCAATTCTTCGCCATCCCCGCGCCGTCGACGCCCGTGTTCAGAATCGGATCACACGTCGTATTCCCACGCTGGCGCGCGCAGATAACCATGTTCGCTTGCTGACGTCTCGCCGCCACGAGATCTGTTACCTCTCTTCGCAAATCTCGCCCATATCCCAAGCCCGTCCTGCTCGCATCTACCGCCCCCCTGTTAGCTGACGATGGTCCTGCGGGCCACATAAATTCCCTAGGCGGTGGGAGCCGGGCATCGGTAGAACTTAAGGACCTTCGCAACGGTGGCCGGCGCGGCATCATCGGGTATATCTTCGGTGATCGTGGCTACTCCATCGACGAGTGGACAGTTGGGTATGCTTCGAGCGATACTCGCAAAACGGGCCGGCTCGGATGCCTCGCGGTACGTGGTTGAAGGCCTTGCTCTCGTCGACGGGACCCATCTGTGACCTCGATCTCCACGCGATCGGTCAGCGTGCCACGAATACTAACAGCAGATAAGAGCCTATTTGCCCTCCATATCATTTTGATGCTTACTTTGGTTTCGTCACAGTGGTTCTGAGTTGCTTCCTGGTCTCTCGTCCGCGGCGCTGCTGCCAGGAAGAGTGACAGGAAATCCAGTTCCTCGCCAGTGTTCACAGCACATGCGGCTTCTTGACGACCGGAGGTTCCTGCGTTGTCAAGTCGAACATACCACATCGAGATCTTATTGTATGCCGGACGGTGATGCGACGTAGTGAGGGGGGTGTCTTGGCCGAGAAAGCGAGGCCATCCAAAGTGCAGTGAGTGCGGGCGTGTGCCGTGCGGCCAATGGCCCCGTCATTTGGCACTGTGAGCTGGCGGGCGTTCCTCCCATCGTGGCCTAGATGCCCGCTGAAAGAGAGCCGACTTACAGCGGTGCAAGATTGGTGTCATTAACGGGGTATGCTCCCTTTTTGCGAGAGGTACTTATTACACCACCCATTCTGCTGCTAACCGCATGTACCTTTCGCAATAAAGGTTAGCACATGTTAAAAGCCCGACGACAGGAATCTAACAGTCTAGAATGCCAGGGGCAGCTGCGGCTCTGCATTTAATGCGCGCCATCCGATTCCCAGACGTGCACGGTGCACACACCATTTGATTGTCTCACAATTTCCGGCCCGCACACATCTTGCATCCTCATCATCGTTGCGAAAGTTTCCAGGTTCAATACCCGCGTGTCTCCATTCGTTCTCATTTTTGCTCATTCTTTCTCTGTTGCTTCAAGCTTTCATGTTTTTTTCCTCTCTCCTTTCATTTCTCCTTTTTTTTCCTTTCCTCTTTCCTTTTTCTTTCCTTTTTCTCTTTCTTTTTCTCTTTCTTTTCTTTTCGTCGTGCGATAACGTATCATCACGTTTCTTACATGACAAGCAATGGATGTTCAGGTTCCCTTTTGTCACTATGCTCTTGTTTGGTAACAGGAGTACGATACCCGCCGTATGATATCCCAGGGCTCTCGTCGAATCCCTAAAGGCCCTGATGACCGCCTTTGACCATTGTGCTTTGACCACCTTGAAATTTATCGCCTGTCGCGTTACCCAGCTCCGCAGCCATCCTTGCGAGGTCGAGGGCGTGGCATTTCTCCAACATGTTTGGATGGCCTTCCCAAAGAAAATGTCGCTGCTCCTTCCAAAATAATCCTCCTGTTATGATACAAGCACGTCGCGCTCATTTGCCTTCCACTTCTACCGACGCAAGTTCGCTTCTGACTTCCAAAGTCGCTGCTTGCGCCAAAGTCAGTCCCCCACTTCGTTCTTATTCTTTTCCCCTCCGACGCTCTCCCATCCTCCTGCTCCTCACAAACCGCCAGTTGCGGGTCAGCAGCCATTGAGCATTTCAGCTACCCTTCAAAGCGCCCACTTCTCGCCATATCAAAGCCAAAAGGAAAATATCACCGTGAAGACCTACGAACAGAGTGGGAGTTGTTTATCTCAGAGAGCGCATCACGTTCTGCAAGCAATCAGCGAGTCAACTTATCAACTTGGGAATCCAACTCCTTCGTCAGCGCCGCCCATCCGGGCGGAAATACCATCCCGTCCACATCAAATAGTAGGTACCTCTCGACCGAAGACCGCAACAATGACAACTAACCAGTCTTCTAATGGTTAGCATCACCTCAGCCAACCCGCAAAACCGACAGCCACAACCATTAGAGACGCTTGAAAGTTGAGGTTCTGTTCAACCTCGCCCACCATGGGCACTCAACATCCTGCTCCCGGAACCCACGGACGGCCCGCACCAGAGGAAAATTCTTGCAGCCAGCGCACATCAGCCGAACAGCACTCACGCTATTTAGACCAAGAATACTTCCCAGATTGGGCACGGCAGACACAGCCGCCAGACATGTCTTTGACTGATCCCGCACAGGATGGCTGGGACGAGGATGGCTGGGGTGTCGGCGGTAACTCGATTCCCCTGCCCCACGACAATCAAGATGACCCGCGACTCGTAGAGTCTCTCCCTTCAGTCACTCAGCCCACCCATTATGAGCAGCAGTGGTCCGTCGCATCTTATCCCAGTCCTCCCGTCCACCACAAACAGTCACAGACAGAGGTTGCCCCCACTCCTTCCCCCATCCCCTACAATCACCATTCGGAGCAACAGCCCGCTGCCCCTTCCCATCCCTCTCCCCCTTCCTATCCCACTGCCGCTTCCCCTCCCATGTCCCCTTCCCATCCCACTGCCCCTTCCTATCCCACCCCTCCCAATAATTCTCAATCGCCGCAGCTCGCCACCGCCGCCGCCGCCACTCCTGTGGCATCTGTGCCGGCTGCCACTCGCCCTCCTCTTCAGGTCCCTTACCCTGGCAAGACATGCTCAATCTGCCGCACCAATTTTGTGTGGAAAGAGACAGCGGACCGCTGCTTTGGCTGTTGCAGAAATAAGCCGGGCCCCAAAAAGATTGCCGCTGTTATCGAACGTGCTGCTCGCGGCATCGATAGTTGTAGCACTTGCTATGGCGAGGCCGATAGGGGAGATAACAAGCTTTGCACCGTCTGCTACGGGCGTCAGAAGGGCAAGGGCGAGAGATACAGGGCGAAAAAGAGAGCCAGAAAGGCGCGGGAGGCCGCTGAAGCAATCTTCAAGGGACTGGGAGTTGCCTTCGATCAAGCTGGTCAAACCCAAGGTGCTGCTCCGGAGCCAGCTGTGGAATCTTCATCTGTCGAAACTCCATCTTTCGAAAGGCCGGATATCGCGACCCCGGCTATTGGAACCCCGGCTCTCGAATCTCAGGCTGTCCGCCCGCCAGAAATTGAGTTTCACGCGGGATTTGGAGGTGTCTTGTTTGGCGAATGGGAAGCGTTTTCCGAGAACCAAGAAGAGGCGGCTTCATACGAAGCTTGAGAAAGCAAAGAAGTGTCCGACAGAAGTTGAACAGCAAACTGGCGGCAAGTTCGCAGAAGGGAAAAGGTCCGAAAAGAGTTGTTGGCGAGCAAAGTTGTCACCAGACCACGCAGGCAGGAGAGAGGAGTCTGGTTTTAGGCTTGAGTGGAAGGACTGTTTGAAAGGAGTCTTCAAATGTTTTGCAAACATGCACAGCTGCATGTTTACTCCTAGCAAGCACTAGGATTGTTGAGTTCTGTTTGGTTTGGTTTTCGCAGTTCAAGCTTTTCCTTTATTCGCCTTCAAAGAACAACAGTTTGTTTTGACGGTCCTAGGTACTACATATAAACACTCCCATATCATGTCCCTCATGGTGTTCTGTTAAAGCTGATGCGTTCTCTTTGTCTGCAGGTCCATTATCTACACCCGAGCTCCTCTGGAAGGCAATTGACAACGGATGTATGAAATGCTGATCAATCTCCTGAAGCTATTCAGTCATGGCGTGTATGGCTCTTGTACGCGCTTCGACGTCAAGTCGTTTGAGGTATACACCACGAACCGTCAAGCCGACGCGTCAAGCATTGATCCGACGGGCTTTATTCAAGATCAGATAATACCTCACCGAATTTCCCAAGTTGACAGCACTGGACGATGATGGTGCCCAAGGCATTACGCGTAAAACAATGCTGTTGTCTTGTTCCCAACACCCGGTCTGGGGAAAGTCCTTCCGAAGTTCCAGGTCTGCGGTCTTGGCATTGCTCCCCAGTCTCCACATGCCTCGACGGCATTTTGGAGCAAGCGCCGCTGGTGCTCTTTCCAATTTACAAGTTCTGAGGCAGGTATCTAGCAGACACTCGCCTTTCCTGCAACTTCCCTTCCAGACTCCAAAATCGTAAATTACGCGGAGGCCCATGCTCCCCTCGGTTCTTTGCTTCCTACTGCATCCTCCCTTCCTTCTTCCACACACCTGCAGGGACAAGCAAGTCATCACATTTCCCTCGCATCTTCATTCCATCCTTCGAGGACGGATATCAGCCCCACTCAATCGCCAGAAAAACGACCGTGTCCATCCCAAGCTGTCTCTCTTCAAGAAGTGTCAGCGCACTACCGACCTGCGAGGACCATCACACCTTCTGCGCATCGGATCATTCTCAACAGCAAGCCTCTATATCCCAATCGCACCTTCTGCAAGGCAAGCCTCGTCTCCCACGCGACAATGGAGAACGCGAGCCTGAAGACATTGTTCGAGGCCCTCCCAAACGAGGATCATGACCGTTTAGAGGCAGCCGCTAATCGATACCATTATGAGCGCACTGTCATCGGTCCTGTACGGGCTACCCGGAACTTCTTCTTATCATTTCTCGCTTCATTTCCTGGGGCTCTCTACTGGTCAGACGAAGAGATAGCCCAAGGCATGAACCAAGCACAGCAGAGCCTAGCGAGCCTCAATTCGCTCAACAATTCGGATGTCGTCATCCACCCTCAACTACCGACACACCCTGTCGAGCAGGCGGCGGTGATGTGCGCGACTCAGACGTCCAATGGCATCCCGAAAGATTATTCTAAGCCTGATACAATTCAGCCGGGCCAGAACATCTTTCCTCGCCAGCCACCCGGTATCCAGCCGCCCGCTTCCCAGCCGTCCGTTGTCCGGCCGTCAGTTGTCCGGCCCTCCGCCAACCCGCCGTTCCTTATCCGGCCCTCCGCCAACCAGTCCGTTCTTCCGCCATCGCCCGTGGAGTCCCACGAGTTGGCTTCAGCGTCCCCACAGAAGATATCGCAGAATCACACGCAGGCCCTGGCCACACCATTCCCTTCCCCGTCATCATCAGGCACCAACACACCTAAACCACTCGAGATTCCCTACTTGGGAAAGATCTGCGATATCTGTGACGCCGACTTCGTTTGGAAGAAGACGGCGGAGCGCTGCTTTATATGTCTGGAAAACAAACCAAGCCACGAGAAAATCGCGGAGATTCTCGAGCGGGCAATGCGTGGAATCGATAGCTGTAGCAACTGCTACGGCGAAGCCAACAGGGGCGAGAACAAGCACTGTGAGAACTGCCATGAGAGGCAAGCCCTAAAGACAAGAAGGCATGCGGCTAAGAAGAAGGCCATGAGAACGCGGCAAGCAACCGCCGAGACGGGCGGCCTTCAGCAACCCGGCCTTCAGCAACCCGGCCTTCAGCAACCCATCCCTCAACCACAGCAACCCATGTTTCAACAACCCATGCTTCAACAACCCATGCTTCAACAACCCATGCTTCAACAACCCATGCTTCAACAACCCATCTTTCAGCAACACACCCTTCAGCGACCCATCGATCAGCAGACGATTCAACCCCAGGGTGTTGAGGGAGGTGCCAACGAGTGGGGTGGATTCATCGACGGTTAAGCGGGGAACGGTTCTTACGAGGGTTAAGAAGGAAACGACCTCGAGGACAGTGAAATACGAAGAGGCCGAAGGAAGAGGGCAGGAGATAGGGAGGTGGTTGAAGGGCTGGAAGTTATCCACGTTTGCTTTGGCGTTCTCAACTCCTCAATACCATACCTCCTTCATGCATAGTGGCATGTAGGATTTTTTTGCTAGCAAGCGCTGCCGTTGAGGAGTATTGTTTTGCTTGTGGTTTCATTGACCAAACTCTCAAACTTTCGCTCTTGTGGCTTTCAGAACAAGCGTTCGTTCTCTTAGTTTCACCCCAAGATAGCACGTATAAGAGAGAGAATGTTGCCTCTCTTGGGGATCTTCATGGAGACAAGCGTTGCTTCATAGCTACAGTATATATCTTAATCAACTTCTTGACCAAAGATCGTTTCCTTTCCACCGTCCCAAAAATCCGTATCTCAGCATCCCACATGTGATTTGGAGCCAGCGCCTCCTTTAGTTTCCACGCTCCGTATCCTCCACACCAAGGTTACTTTGCCTTCTAATCCAGCCCTTAAACGACCACTTTCTGCAAGACCTACTCGTATCCCCGCTCCCTGGTCAAGGTAAAAGGCCTTTCTATTCGGACAAAGATGAATTCTACACCTTGTCTCCTTCGAGCTAACTCCGGGCTATGCGTGGCATTGACAGTTGCAGCAACTGTTACGGGAAAGCAGACAGGGGCGACAACATGCATTGTCACGACTGCCACGAGAGGCAGAAACTCAAGACCAAGAGACACGCGGCCAAGATGAAGGCTAGGAGAGCTCGTCAAGCGACGGAGGTGCCGTTGGCTTCAGTGGAGGGTGCTACTAAACAACAAGTCTCTCAAACTCACGGCGTCCAGCCGCCCAGCATCCAAATTACCGCAATTATGAACAGCGGCCCCTGAACTTCTCGGATGTCAATAGATTCTCGATTGCTCAAGTTGAATCCACCGACGGAACATCGGACGCCCGACATGACCAGGAAGAGGAGGTCACCATTCCGCAGAACGCTTCCGGTGCCATGGCGCATCCCACTACTAGCCCAGGAGTCTCCAGCAACAATGTCATCAAGCGAGTTGAAACGTGGCCGGGCTAGTCGAAGCCCATCTCCCAGATCCGGCGGGCAAGAGAACAAGAGGCCGAGGGTCGATGACGATGAAATCGACAATGTGTTGGGGACAGGTCGCCTACGACGAACAAGTCAATTATCCGGTCCCCGGCCACTTCGAGGTCTGCTACGAGCAAAAGCTTCTGCACCCTCCATCGGAGCAGATTACCGTGATAATCGAGCGTGCCCGCCGTGGGCTAGGCTCCTGTAGCAACTGCTACAGACCCAAAGATCGCGGCACAGATAAGTACTGTCCTTCTGGTCACGGCCGGCAGGTCGAGAGACCCAGAGGTTTCAGGCCAGAAGGAGGGCACAGAGGAAGCAGGTTCAGCAAGAGGCCGCAACAGGGTGGCGGTACAAGTGTTGGATGAGGGTGTTCTCTTCGGACATGGCTTGGTTGTTTTTCAGTTCATAGGACATCTTTCGGAGACTCCAAGTGTCTCACTTTGCCAAGCCCGACCTTTGAAGTTTAAGATCGTCTCTCATTTTTCTGTCATAGTTTCACATACTTTTCTTCCTCGTCTCCTCATTCTGATTTGTCTCGTTCTGTTGTATGACCTCCAAGGCATTATCCAGATGTCAATGTCTTCGTCCTAATTGTCTCGTGAAAATTGGTGAGAGTCTAGGACTCCAGGCCTTCCGTCATTCAGGTTCGTTGATGAAATCGGAAACATTGTGAGGGAAGTAACAGATGGGTGCCATGCTCTGCTCTTGGCGTCGAGGTTCGTTCTTTCATCCGATAGGCTTAGCATCAGCGAAGTAAGATCCTGATGGAGAAAAGAAGAAGACAAGACATCCATTGAAGTCACACCACCTGCAATGACATCATGTCGAGTATATAAACCTTCTATTCTGCATTCCCGTTGCCTTTCAGGCTCTCAATCAAAATTAAGGTTCATTCGAGGCCGAGCAGAGTGAATGATTGCATCCCAGCCGTGCTGCACAAAAGAACCTTGAGGTGCTAAAGATTCCACCAAGATTGAACATGAGATGGAAGTAACAAACAGGTCAAGTCCCCACTCGGTTCAGGTTGCACTCTGGTATGGCAGGAGCGGCTCGAAATAATCAATACGTTATTACGCTTGCAGTTTGGAAGTCGAGATGGAAGGCACGCCGACCAGTCTCATTGGTCGCGGCCATTTTACGTTTCGTCATTTCGCCCTTTTGCCCAGACTACTTAACTTTTCTTTCGGTTACCCAAATTCCTCACCCTTCCGTTCCCTTGCACCACTTGCAAGTCACATCCACCTCACAATCAACGGTGTGAGTGGTCTTGCAACAACCGCAACACCGCGACCGACCGCAGGCAAAGGAAAATCTCGCGAAGAGCAACACAAGCCAAAGCAGACACATCGCAGTCCGTTCCATCCATCATGGCGGAGCGTGACTGGTTTGACGCCTTGCTGGGCGAGTACGACGATTTTGACATGCCTCCCGCTTGCCCCTTCGGCCAAGAGGATTATGCCAAGGACGCGGAACAGAATCACGGCGATCTCGCGACAGAGGATACCTCCACCATCGAAGAGTCTCTGGCCACCGCGGCAGAGAAGCCAAGCGACGTTGCCTCCAAGCCGATTGACGCGACCTACAAGCCAACTGTCGCGACCTGCAAGCCAATTGTCGCGACCTACAAGCCGACTGACACGACCGGCGTTAAGTCCACCGATAAATCGATTTATCGTTCTGCGGGTGTTCAACCTGAAGGACCTGAGGTGTGTACCGCAAGCCTCACCACCGCTACCATCAGCGTAAGTAAAACTGGCCCAAACTGTCGATGTCGCAAGCAACTTGCAAGCGGTTGAGGTCACTCCGACTAACAAGCAGGAGGCTGAACAGGTACCTACCAAATATATTATCCCCAATAGCCCCACCCAAGTTGCCGAACCAGCCAATTATCACGGCTATATTGCTCCCGACCCTGCAACTGTCGCCCATACCATTTATCCCGACCCTCACATCGTCCGTCCGGCGGCTCTTCCGACCGGCTATCCCAACTCCAACCTCATCCTTCCCGCCGTTGAGTCGGGAGGCCAAGGCACCAAAGAGCCACTCCTGGCTCCGATTGACTACGGCATCCCTTGCGACGAATGCAAGAAGCAGTCAATCTGGCAGCGCGGCGCCGCCCTGTGCTTCGACTGCCTGGGCAATTCGCCCAGCCAAGCCACCCGCCAAACCATAATCCGCCGTGCTTTGGAGGGCAAACAATCTTGCAGCGCTTGCTATCATGAAGCAGATAATGGTGCTGGCAAGCATTGCAAGGCTTGCAAGGAACGACAGGTGAACAAAAACGCTCGCCGTCAGGACAGGATGTTGAGGGGCGAGGTCTGGGCGCCGAAGTATGCCCAGAACGGCGGGGTCAAGAAGGCAAAGAAGTCGTCGAAGAAGACCCTCAAGACAAAGACCACTGCTGTCGCGAAAGGCTCGAAGACCAAGTAATCTGGCCGCAGCCTGGATATCTGTGGAAGCCGGGCGCGCAGCGGGACAACATTTGGAAGGAGAGTTCCATTTGAGCATAACCAAACGTTATCAGTGCGACCGAAGATCGTCTTCGCAGATGGAGGATAGATGACGCCACACAGAGACTACAGACAGAGGAGGCCGTTCACCGCAATGCGACAATTGCCGGAAGGCTCGAGAGAGATCGAACAATACAGCGACATTAAGGAGCGACGATGAAGAGCGACGCCGCTCAAGAAGCCAAAGGATGTGAACAAAGGGCGACGCTGTGAAGGAGACAACTCGAGCATTGACATATGCATGCGGGCGACGAGTGGAAGGGAGCTGCAGAGGCAAGAATATTTGCAAGCAGGATCTCATTGCGTCGCGCAATGCAGCCTGTGGACTTTACGAGAGGTTGAATGGGCGGCAGCAGCTCCAGACCAAGTGTGCTGGAATGAGGCATTAACGAGGGCCTCGCTCCCTCCATCGTTTTCTGGTCTTCAAAGTGGAAGGTCGTCATCTTTTTAGCTTTATTTCCTTTCAATTCTTAGTCAATGATGTCTCTCATTCATTCTGTTCTTCCTCTCTGTGTTCTGGTTTTCCCCCCCATTATATCCGTTCCCTTACAGGTATAAACGTCTGCTGATCAGAAAACAGAATGTTGATAAAACGAGGGGCCAGCGCCAAACAACCATCACGTACTGTAAAAAAGTGACGGTGCGTCCTTTGGCCACAACCACAACGCGACACTTCGCTTGCCAACGGACTACTCCAATATTGCAACTAACCAGAAAAGCGAAAGGGGACGATTTCCAGTCGTCGCCCATCATGTCGGCGGGCAACTGGTACAGCGCCTTTCTCGGCGCCGCCCCTGATCTTAATCTTCCTCCCGCTTGCCCTTACGGCCAGGAGGACGAGACGGCGAGTAGCCAATGTGACGAAGAAGCGCTTCCTATACGCTAACAGTGTTTGGTACCAGATTAATCTTGACCACGACATTGACGGGCATGTAGCCGTCCAGAACGGCTCAACCCCGAGCGACGCGACGATCGAATCCACCAAATCATACGAGGATACCACACAGACCTCTTTAAACAATGAACAAGCCATCGAACAAGGCGGCGGCGCGCCCTCTCCGCTCTGCCCGGCAGAACAGAGGCTCCAAGAAATCTTACAAGCTGCGCACACCAATGCTAACAAGGCTGTAAGTTAGCCCGCCGAGCCATTACCGCCTTTACAGACAAGCAAGGAACCGACGTGGCTAACACACATACCACTGAGTTACAGGACGACGTTCCCAAGCACGACACCCTTGCCCAGTCCGATCTTCACACCGAGAATCATCCTATCCACGCCCGCACCGACACCGGTCGGCCGACCCACCAGACCGATGAAATGAACTTTGAACCTCCTCCCAACCTCTTAGCGTCCTCTGCCCACCGCGGCGACGCTACCCATCCGAGAACGCACGTTGATCTCCCGATTGCGGTCCAACCGTCCCACTACAAATCGAGCAACACTTCCCTCCCAGTTAGTGGACATCAGACAAAGAAGGCGCCCGCCGACGGCGCCTCGAAGGGCAACGGAGTGGGCGAGGTCATGCTGGAGCCAATTGATTACGACAAGAAGTGTGAGGAGTACAAAGTTCAGTCAATCTGGACGCGCACCGCGACGCTGTGCTTCGACTGTCTGGGAAATTCGCCCAGCCAGGCGACACGCCAAGAAGTCATCCGTAGGGCTCTACTGGGCATCGGATCTTGTAGCTCTTGCTACAAGGCCGAGGACAATGGCGCCGACCGCCAGTGTCTTCTTTGCACACGGCGCCAAAGAGACAAGAACACTCGGCGCAAGGCGCGCAAGGATAGGGGCGAGACCTGGGTCCGCCTGAAACGCTTCCACTGACGCCACTCGGACAGAATGACCATATCAAGACGAACGATAGCCCTCACATCGACGAGCCCTTGAAAACAGCGACCGAGAATTAAGTCTCAAAAGGATCAGGTCGCTCGCGATACACCGATAGCTCCCAGCGTACCGATTGCAGCCAATCGCGTTCCCGTTCAAACCGATACGAGCCGTGCCAAACGGCCTTAATGTGCCCGGAGGTGCTTACACCCATATTCCTGATTCCAACCACACACACACTGCTGGCGGAGTAATTCAACCCCTTGAAGCTGTCGCAATTGCAAGAAGCTTGCAAGTCGTCGAGATCCGTGTTACTGATAATCAGCAGTCGAAGGCCGCATTCGTCGACCACGCACAGTCCCACCTTTCAGCAGCCACCCACCAACGTGGCTATCGTCAATAGTCCGAAACGTAATGTCGAACAAATTACTTTTCACGGCTACACGACTCAGCCGGACCCTCAGGCTGTGGCCAATCGTACCGAGGTTTTTAACGGCCATCGGGGAACAAGATCCAGCGCGTTGTCCATCGTCATCAACCCGACCTCATCCATCCGAGCGTTCAGCCGGGCGGCCATCCCGACTACGGCTTTGGCAAGAAGAACAACAAATCTGATATTCAGCAACACCCTACAGATAATCACGTCGTTTATCCGGGTGTATAGTCAGACGGCACAGCGGCTAAGAAGCCGCTTTTGGGACCACTTGACTACGGAGTCCCTTGCGACATCTGCAAGAATCAATCTGGCAGCCTGGAGCCTCACGTTGCGTCGACTGCCTGGCAACTCGCCCAGTCAGGCAGTTCGCCAGGAAGTGATTCGCCGCGCCATGGCCGGTATCTGGTCATGTAGACGATTGTTACCATGAAGGCGACAAAAGTCCTGGAACGCACTGCCAGGCTTGCACACAGCGTCAAGTGGACAAGAACGCTCGACGCAAAGTGAGGCAGGCAGCTGGCGAGACCTGGGTTCCAAGATACGTACAAAATGGCGGCGTACAGGAGCCAAAAGTCAAAAAGCCCAAAGGATCATCAAAGTCGAGCCACGAGGCAAAGATTGCCGCAATCAAGAAGGGATTGAACATAAAGTAAGCTGGCTACAACTCTGCTATCAACAATACCAGCGGTGCACCACGATGACATGTTGAGAGCCAACTTGAAGAGCCAATACTACCGAGAACGAGCGGGCTTACTGTCTCTAGGACAAATAAAGTCAGCAAAGAGCGACATCGGTGATGGAGAGTGGCCAACATCACGATGATGCAGAAGAAGAAAGATGCTATCTCCTGCTGTGCGACAATCTTCAACGGCCATAAGCAACGGAAGGATATCTTGCCAGACAGCTGACAATACCAGCGATCACGAGAAAGTTTACAAGTCTCGTCAACAACAGGGGGGGGTCCGGAGGATGAGCTACTTTACATGCGAAGATACGGAAGGGAGACATCGAGGAACGACACTTCTAAAGAGCACAAGCGGTGAAAAAGAGGGCCCAAGGTCGCAGGGTAACTAGGTGTCAAGCATAACACCGTGATTTCACCGATGAATCGACAGGGCGCGTTCGCCCAAGGTGGCAGTGCAGATAATGCACCAAGCAAGCAAGTGCTTTCTGTTACCGCGTGTGTTGTACCCAGTGAGTTTGGGCATAACAACAAGCCGCCGCGCATCGCCCTAGCAAGAAACCTGACGGGGCTGCAGAGTCTGGAGAGACTGCATACAGTATGTCTTTCCATCAAGTGGTGCAGCGGCTGGGACTTTGCGAATGGTTTCATCGGCGGCAGCATGTCCAGGCCAAGTGTCAGGCCAAGTGTCCTGGAACGGGTATTTATTGAACACTTCGCTCCCTCTAAGATCTCCTGACTCTTCGTCGAGCATGATTGACGATTATTTGCTAGGCCATTAACAAAACTCAAAAAGCATAAAAAAACTTCCCCCAGTTGGTCTCGAACGGGTGCGTCTTGGGCAGAGGACAGATGCTTCAAGCTGGTGCGACGAGTGTTGTGGGCTGTCACTCCACGCCACTGCGCCATACACCAATTCCGCACCCGTTGCTTGGTTCCTTCAACGCACCTCCTTAAATCCCCCATCTAGTACCTCATTTTTTCGTGTATGGTCCTTTACCATCATTTCTGGATACTGAAGCTGACGCAGAAAAACAGGACCATGTTCATGACGAGGAGGCTGGAGCCAGTTCACGCCCAGAAATTATCGCTTTATCTCAACCGCTCCCACCTCCCTTTTTGTCCCGATTTGCTTTGATGAAGGGAAGAGATTGCCAATATCGGCATGTGGAACAGGTTCTAATTCCGAAAAGATGATACATTCACATTTGAACATCATTCGCGGCGAGATCACGACGAGTGTCCATGGTGAGTAACGTCCATCTTAGTGAGGAATTTTGTTACTTGCAGTCGGCGTCGCTGGCAGTTCCACTATAAAACAGCGCTATGACGAAACGAGCCCCTGTGGTAGTGATAGTGCATATCACTGGATAGGGGCCTATAGTGTATCGCTGCTAACAACAGATGGACCACTTGCAGGAGCGGACCACCTCGTCGGAATACCTGACACCATGGCACGGCGGATTACAAATAGGGCATGGTTCTAGCCTGCGATGAACAGAGACGGCAAATATTCACGAGCACAGATTCAAGAGGCTCAAGAGGATCGAAAGTCACGAGGGTGCCGCACTTGGTCCAAGGCGTTTCAAGGTTCGCGATTGACGAGCAACGGCACAAGCCCGGCAGGAGCAGGGATCGGAGCGGGACAAGACCCGGCCCCGGAGACCGGGAATCCTTGGCGCATGAGATGCAAGTTGAAACAGCAGATTTGGTGATATGGGATTCGCTCCTGCCATTGCGGTCGACCGGCTGAACGAGGGTGAGGACAGGTTTCACGAAGCAAGAGGTGACCAAGAGGAGATGAGTGTGGCCCAAATTCTCCTGCTGGCCCATCGCAACTTTTCTGTCGTGCTTTCTTCTTGATTGGAACGTCGCGAGGAGATTCGAGAGCTGACGAGTACCCGGTTCCAGCCCCCAAGCCCCGGCGAGGTTATGAGAACACGGAGCTTACTATTGATCCGACTGGGAGCTCTACACCGGAGCTGCAAAGAGGCTGATCAAGGTCGTACTTGGTTTGATGGTGTCTTTGTCCCATTCGAGCTGGCACATTGCTCAACGAACGACGGCACGGTGTCTCACCCAGCCAGACTCGGACATGGTCAAGTAACGTGGCGTGGACCATCACCATCAGTGCTCAGGAATCATCTTGTAAGGTCTCCCACGGGAATATGTCAACGTTGTGGTCCACCGCTACATGCCGATGAGACCGCGTCGCAACCAGCCAGCATACCGTCTCCCGCCGTTATCTTATCCCTTGTGCCTGGCTGGTACCTGTGTCACCGGGTAGGCAACGGCGGGCGTCACCCGGAGTTCAGACGGAAAAAATGGGTCCTGGGTCGGGCCGGGCCGGGTTCGTCCGGACCTGAGGTCAGACGGAGAAGTGGGTCTGTCCGGGCCGGGCCGGGCCGAGGCCGATCGGATGAAAGAAGATCAAATCAGAAGTGGATGCGCCGTTCCTCGTCCGTGTCGTCACGAATTGGAAGAGATGATGAACCAGCCTGAGCTGCGACGCAAGCCTGGACTTGGTTTCGACGCTTTTGTGGAAATGGAAGGTATGGAACGAAGACGAAGATGGGCAAAAGGCTTGAGTAGAGAGGAAGAGAAGAAGGGAGTGAACGTGAAGTTCACGAGACGAGTAGGATTGTTCTGATGTAACGGGAACCGACGAAAACTCCTCAGGATATTGGGCCCTAAGACGTTCGGATAGGGGTATGTACTCTACCTGTAGGGTAGGGTCAGGATAAGGAAGGCCCCTCTCCCTTGAACGCATATCCGTTTACCCAGCCCACGCGCACGGGTGCTCAAATGGCGGCGAGAATGACAATCCTCGCTGTCTCTGGCCTGCGAAGTAGCAGTCAAGGCAAGCCCCTTTGCCCACTTTGGTGCCGAAGTTGATGCATTCGTCGAAAATGCCTTTTCCCATAACACTTCTGCAGCGGCTGCACGGGGTCTTGTCATCGGCATTTTTGCCCCACATGGCAATCGGCCATGAGGTTGTCAAACTCTGTCTGGGATAGATAGGGTGGCCAGGGCCTGTGTTCGACTGTCACGTTGGCTCATTGTTTCGCGGTACCCGTAGAAACATTCGAATGTAAGTGAATCGCCGAATGTGGTGGTACATTCATAGAAGGGGTTGTGCAACGAATGAAGCTGGCATTAGGACCAGCGATGGGTACATGTAGGCGGACCATGTTCCTCTGGCGGCGAGGGAATCCATGTCTGCAGCGTACACCAGGATGGTCGTCATATACGTGATGGTTTTGCCGGTACCGACATCTTTGGCGAGCATGTCAATGCTCGCAGCAAGGCCGCGGAGGCGCGGAAGCGCAAGTCGGCGGTCATTGACTCGTTGGTTGATGCAGTGGCCCAGCTCAGCAAGCGGCAAAAGCTTGTGGAGGATACGCTGCTAGAGGTCTCTGAGATCGCAACAGAAGACGTCAACCCCGGCAAATCGAAGACACCGCGGCGTATAGTGGTTGCAACCACACCGGCAGTAAGCGGCTGTTCGACTTCCCCCCCGTGCTGCACGAGAGCGTCCAGACGTTCTAGGACGACGTCGTGGCCCTCGCGCGCACGCCGGATAGTCCCGCCGCTGTCGAACGCCTCCGCGTGGCCGCTCGCCAGCTTGCCCAAGAGATCGTCGGCCTTTGCCGGATGCTGCGCCTCTACCCCTTCACCCCCTCCGATGCCCCCATCATGCGCTTCGACGATAGCGCTTGGGTGACCCCGAGCGGTGCCGGCCAGAACCCGCAGGTCCCCGTTCCCCCCCATGCTCCCCCTCCGCTAATGGGTGCACTGGTCGCTGGTGACGGCCAGCCTCACCTCGGTGACGGTCTCGACGCTACCTCGATTATACGTCGTGTCCGTTACCAGGCTGTCATCCAACGCGGTTTAGGCCCTCAATGCGACTTCGACGACGAGGAGAATTGCGACATGGCTTTGGTCTTCGGCTCCTTGYTCCTTGCCCGTACCGCCGCCTCGTTCGTTGGTCGGGAGCTTTACAACCATAAGGACGAGTGTTGGGGGGATGATATTAAGGTGCCTGCCAAAGCACTTGAGAGTGTGGAGAACTTCAAGATTTGGGTCAATATGCGCTGTGCTGCTCGCGACCTAGAGCTCCGCTACCCCGACCTTGGTACGGAGTTGGATGGCGCTGATGACGAGGAGGCGAATGTCAGCGATGATGGTGATAACTAGTATCAAAATAAATGGGGAACAGAAGCTATATCATTCAACTAGAGTACTGTAGACTGATGGGGGCTGCCTTCCCTTATATGCCTGCCGTGCTGTGATCTCTTTGTTCTGCCTTATACCGGTACCTTATTAGCCCTATCAGATCAGCCTTACGGCTATCTAATTGTGAGCTTTAACGCTATAAGTATACTATAATATTTAATATACCCCCTTATTAAATACTTATAGTATTAAAATTCCTTACCCTAGCTACTCGCTATTACTACCGGAATCTAACTCTTTTCCTATTAGTAAGCTAATACCCCCTTCTTCGATATCCTTTATAATACCCCCTTTTATAGGGTTCCTTACAAAATCTATTCTATCTTTAAAACGTAGGAACTAATCTTTAATAAGCGGTTTAATTAATTTATTAACTAATTAGTCCTCTAACTTTATAAAAACGAACTCAATAGATCCGTCTTCGACCTTTTCTCGTATAAAATACTATTATATATCGATATACTTTATTTATTAGTATTAAATAGGATTATTAGCGAATAATATTATTGCTTAATTATTATAATAGATTATAACCGCCTTATCGTTACCGCTCTTACTTCCCCTTCAAAAATTAATATATAATCGGTCTAGCTAAATTACTTCTTTCGTCGCCTATATCTCTACTATATACTCTACTTTTATAAATAATAATATTACTATTGGCTATCGTTTAAATAATTAACTAATTAGTACATTACTTATATTAAATAAGAAATTAATAATTAACTTTTTAGTATCGAAATTACTACCCTAGTCTAAATCTATGAAATTGAATAATATTATTAACTCTCTAATATATAGTAACGCTATATCTCTTATACCTTTTAAATATTTAAAAATCCTTTTAAGACTTCGATAATATATTTTATTAGGATTCGAAGCGTAGTAGTTAATTACCGATATAACGTATATAATATTTAATTTAATCCTTAATATAATATATATAAGGGAGCCTACTATAGACTAGTAAATTTTAATTCTAACTTTCTTAGTAATTTATCTTTCTAATACTATTATTATATAATTTATTATCGGTATATTAACCTCTTTATATAATACTATATTAAATTAAATTAAGATTTTATTAATATAACCCTATTAATTGAAATAAATATTTCGTTATAATCTATTTCGAATAATACGGATACTTAAATAATAGTAATAGGGCCTTAAATCGGTTATTTTAAATTTAGCGCTCAAAACACTCTTTAGCCTACTAATCTCTTCCTTATCCTTACCTATAATTAGTAAATTATTAATATAAATAACTACGAAGGTTAATATATTTCTATTATTAGTAAAAATACTACAATTAATATTAATTAGGTAATAATCCAATTATTTTAACGCTATAGTTAATATATTAAACTAAACCTTTAGTACTTACTTTAGACTATAGAATACTTTATTGAGTCTATAGACCTTTTTAGTCCTATTTATAAATTAGGGAAATTAATCTATATAAATAACCTCTTCGACGTCGCTATATAAGAACGTAGTTTTAACGTTTATTTATTCAATTTCGAAGTCTAATATTGCGGCTATAGCAAATAGGAATTTATAACTTATAGGTTTAATAATTAAGGCGAAGGTTTTAAAGTAGTCAATTCCTTCGATTTATTCGAAGCCCTTAACTACCTATCGTACCTTCTTTTTAATTATTTCGTTATTTAGTCCCCTTTTAAATTTATATACCTATTTCCTTCGCAATATATTTATCTTTAATATTACTTTAATAAAATCCTACGTCCTATTTTTAATAAGGGAAGTATATTCTTCTCTTATCCTTTCTAACTATTTATCTTAAAAGAAACTTTTTTAAATTTCTTTTAATAATTACAACTTTATTCCTTTATTAGAACCGTCTAATACTATTCCAGTAAATATTATAATAGGGAATTCTATTTCTAATCTATTATCGTTAATAGGCTCCGGCGTTACTACCTATATTAAATCTAAAATAAATTCTTCTATTTATATTAAGACTTCTAGGGTAAGGGAATTCAATACCTATTAAGGCTTCTTTATAAATATTATTCGACCGGTTATACTATATTAACGTTTGCGATAAGACTATATAAATAATAATTATATAGGTAGTAACGGACTAAGGGCTATAGTAAAATAATTAAGAAAATAAGGCTCTACCCTCAATCTCCTACAACTTTACTACTATTATCTCCCCCTATTTAGGGTCCGAAGGCGAATTACTAGAGCTCCCCCTTAATAATTTAAAATTCCCCTTTAATAATTTAAAACTCCCCTTTAGTAATTTAGAGCACCTACAATTAATTCAATCTAAATAATTATATTTATCTTTCCTCTTCTAACGAATACTATTTCAATTTCAAAATAAATATTATTAAATTTAATAATACGATTATTAGGCGATAGGAATTTATAGATTATATAGCCCTCGAAACTAATAAGTATATATTTAACCAATTTCTTATCCATTTTCTTCCTACCTTAAAAGGGAAGGAAATACCAAGCGGTTATCCTAATCGCTCGAATATTACTAACGTTTAATCTTTAATTATATATTATTTTATATAAGGTTTTATTAAATATTAAATAAAGGCTTCGATTTCTAAAGTAATTAACGGTTTTAAAAATCTCTAGCCAGAATTATTTAGGGATTTATCCCCCTATTATAATAGATAATAGCTTTTCTCTAAGGTGGAAGTTTAGACTTTTAATTATACTGTTCGATTAGTGCTATTCTATTACCGACTTTTCGATTTATATACTTCTTTTAGCCGCCTACTCGTTAAATTCTTTATTATTAAACTCTTTCGCCCTATTAAAATAAATTATTCTATACTTTCTTCGCTATAATTCCCTAACTTTTAGGAACTATACGAATTCTTAAATAAAAACCTATACTTTTTCTCTAGTTTTAATTACTAACGAACCGCTAAATTTACTATATCTATCGATTAAGGTAATCTAATACTTTTCTCTATAATGCCTTAATATATTAAAGGGACCGTAAATATTTATATAGATCACATTTAAGACGTATTCGGCCTACTTAAATTTTCCTTAATAAAATATTTCTTTTATACAGCCTCGAATATAAGGCTTATATATACAATATTCTTAAGCCTCCTTTATTCTATTAACTATTTTATTTATTTTAGCTAAATTCTATTCGCTAAAATAACCTATACGCTCGTACTAGAACCTTATCTTTAGGTTAATAGAATATAAAACGAAAGTTTATTAAATTGTATCGGTTATTTATAAAATAAAGAAATTATTAAAGCGAATAGCTTAGATGCCTATTCCTTCTTTCTCAATACGCTAATAGTTTCTAAATAGAATTATATTAATTCTATTATCGAATATTTAAATTATAGAAATTAAATTAATACTTAGATTTAGAATAAATAAAACTTTTTAGAAGCGAATAATAATAATTATACTTATATATATTATATTCTAATTAATAAGATAATTTTAATAAAGAGAACGATATTAATTTAAATAATTATAGTAGATCGTACTATTAAAGATATATTTCTTCTCAATTTCCCTAATATTTAGTATTAGTACTTTTACGCCCCTTATCCCGGTAATAAAATTGCTATATAGTTCGAAATTAATAAAATCGCTTTAAATAGTAATTGTATATTATTTATAGCCCGAATTAAGGAAGTATAATAATTATAAAAAATAATTCGAAAATATATTATTAGAAATAGATTCTTTTAGTACTATTAATCTAATTATTAATAGGAAGGGACGAGAAACCTATTATATTATTATTAGAGGGGGTAATTAAAAATAACTTCTTCTTCTCCTCTTCCACTTTCTTCTCTCTAATTTTAATATTATATTTACGTTTTAATTTTAGAAACTTATCCTAGTAAGCGTCGGCATTATAATAGCGCTTACTATAATAAATACAATTTCTATTACAA
Source organism: Neurospora sp. CHS-2018a (assembly GCA_009802275.1). NCBI lineage: Eukaryota > Fungi > Ascomycota > Sordariomycetes > Sordariales > Sordariaceae > Neurospora > Neurospora sp. CHS-2018a. The sequence goes on along the minus strand of RAKG01000002.1, from coordinate 292,771 downwards.
AAGTAATTTTAATTACTATACCTAAACTATTTAAATTACGTTAATCGTCTTCTAGCGGCTAATATTACTACCGTATAACCCTCTCTTTTAATTTCTACTTTTAACTGGACGAATTCGCTATCGGCTAATTTAGTAGTATTGCTAAACGAGGGCAACTTCTTACTATAAGCGGCCTAGAAATTAATTTTCTAAGCGCTATACTATTTTTAATTAAACGCCTCTAAAAATTTTATAATTATATAGCTCTCTAGTATACAGTACTCTAAACTAATTATAACGTATTCCTTTTATAATACTATAATTTTCTAAAATAGCGTATTAACGTTATTGAAATCGGTAAACCGAAGATTATTCTATTCCTACTAAATCCTCTATAAAATACTAATCCCTTCGTTAAAATATTCTACTTTTACTTTAATAAAGAATTTAACGACGGTTTCTTCCCTACTTAATAGCCTTATAACTATTTCTCCTAAAATAATAGAGAGAATTTTAACAATTTTATATTATTTAATTTCTTAAGCCTTTAGGGCGTAAATTAAAACTATCTCCTTAGTTAGGTAATTTTTAATAATATTATAAGCGCTTATAACGTTAATTATAAATTATTAGAATTAATATTAAACCTTATAATCGTTCTTATTTAAAAGTTTAGAATTAATAATTATATTAATTTTATAAAGGGAGATTTTATCGAACTTGACCTATCCTATTAATACTGTAGTATCGGTTCTAATTTTTTTATGAGAAACTCTATCGGGACTGCTATAAAACTCTATCGGGACTGTAGAAAAAAACTTAATCCTTAAATTTGTTAAGGGGATTTCAAATTACAAATGTATAACCTAGCTAGGAATTTTTGTTATTTTCTTCTCTATTTTTCAATACCCCTTTTTTATTTATACGACCTTTATAACTTTATATCTTACTACGATATTAAAACCTTCTATTAAAAGGTTAAAGATTTTAAGAAATAATATACTTCGTTCAAAAGTGGGTCTTAGAATAAGCTTACAATAATAATTTTAGTATTAGTAAACCCGCAAAAAAATAAGAAAAATTACTTTATAAAGTGCAAGATTTGAACAGTTTTCCTTAGTACTTTACTTCAAAATTTCAAAATTTCACCTACAGTCCCGATAGAGTTTTATAGCAGTCCCGATAGAGGTTCTCTTTTTTATTAGACAATTCGTTTAATACTTTATTTAAATCTATATTATCGGTACCGGCCCCGGTATTAACGCCGGTATTAGTACCGGCGTTAGCGGCGGTATTAATTAATATAGCCGCTTCTACTATTTTAATAGTAGTAGTAGGACGGCGACTAATTCTTATAGAGCCTATCCTTATAGTTAACTATCTAATAATCCTATTCCTAATAGAATTAGACAGCCCGCTATCTCTTAATTTATTAATAATAGAATTAATACTATATAGGGTAACTCTAATTCTAAGTATTATAATAATATTAAAACTTATAATTAATAAAGTAGAGGCTATTAATAAAATTTAAAGAAATAAGATAAGAGATAACCTAAATTAAATTCTATTAATTAGAAATCTTCTAATATTTATAGAGGGACTTTATTATTAGATTTGTTTTTAAGTGGCTACTTATTTTTCATCTCTTTTATTACACCGATTAAGTATTTCGAACTATTAAGACCGGTTAAATAACTTACTTCTAATATAATTATCTAAATTCGGGATAAAATCCTTCCGTTTTAATAGTTTAGATACGGGTTCGGACAAATAGGTTAATTAGTTTTAACCGCTTTAATAGTCTAAAATAGTCTAAATTTAACGTCTATTTACCAATATATTAAATTAGAAGAAGACTAGCGTCTTTACCAATTCGTAGTACTAGTACAACTATTGTACTGCGGGAGCTGGGCTTATAACCTATTAAAATAAATAGGGAATAGAAGCTATATTATTCAATTAGAGTACTATAGATTAATAGGGGCTACCTTCCCTTATATACCTGCCGTACCGTAATCTCCTTGTTCTGCCTTGTACCGGTACCTTATTAGCCCTATCAGATTAGCCTTACAGCCATCTAACCGTAAGCTTCAACGCTATGAGTATACTATAATATTCAGCAACTAGGTTTGCGGTTACCTAGCTAGGTGTTTCCGGTTACTTAGCATGGTGTTTAGGAGCCAGTGTCATCGACAATGCGTCCATCATTACACATACGAGCAACTCCTCAGCCAATAACACCATACTCAACGCCCTAGTCAGCAACAGGGCCGAGCCCGGTCTGCTTGCGCCTCAAGGCCTCAAGCTAAGCGCACGATACGGGGCAAAAGTTGCCACCATAGTAGTAACTTCCGTACTGGCTGTCGCCGTACTGGTGGCTTCCGGGATGGTGGCTTCCGGGATGGTGGCTTCCGGGCTGGGGGCTTCCGGGCTGGTGGCTGGCATAGTGTATTACATATACCTCCCCGGACGCCCTCGCTCAACATCCCACCCAACTGGCTCGCAGGCCGCATTAGTCCTCGCCACCCTCAACGCTATCCTCCTCGTCGTACTCGGCATTCATACGATAGCCAAGCTCGATATAGCGGGGGACGGACAGGGAGCGCATCATGTCGGGAACGACGTAAACAATACCGTCCTCCTCGAGGCGGCGGCGAGCGGCGTCCTAGAACGCGGCGGCGCGACGGCGCAGGTGGTCGAGGGTAGCGGGGTCGGGGTTATGGTACTCGCTGTGCTCAATCACAACCTCGGAAGCGGCGTTCTACATAGCATTCCTGAGGTTGCGAAGGCCGGCGGGCACCTCCAAGATCACGCGAGGACGCCGCAAATAAACAATCTAAAAGATTCGGTCCACAACCCGTCCGTCCAAATTCGTAGAGGTTACAAAGTCGTGACCGCAACGGCATATTGAAGCTATCCGCTTCTCTCAGCCTTATTAGGCTTATTAGGGTTATCGTTCCCTACTTTATACATATATATAAGTTTGTAAACTTTACGTTTACTCCCTTCCTCTTTCTTTCTCTTTAATCAATTAAGTATTCTACCTATCTTTATCTTCGTTCTATATCTTCTACTTTAATAGGTTATAAGCCCGGACTGCGCGCGCTCATTTATTATATATAAACTAAATTATCTACCTACCCTACTCTCCCACTTTCACTTTATTTAAACGCGTTTGAATTTATTATTTTACGATATTTAGAAACGCTATACTATAATTACTTAGCTTGTATACATCGAGTTTATCTTATTTCGTTAGTATACGGACTATTCTATATTTTGTACTTAGATACTAAGATATAGGTTCGTACTAAGAAATGTATTCTTACTAAAATTCCCGTTCGTTTGCGTTGAATACGGGTTAATCCTACTTAATTAAATTTACGAAATTTTTGCGGTAAAAACTATTAAATCTTCGCCCAACGTCTAAGATTATTAAAATTGTACTTTGGATATATATCGAAGATAATTTCTCGTTAGATCTATTTTAATTGTTATAAAATAAATAAAAATTACTTATTTAATTTAATTTTAATTAAAAATATTTATTATAATTATTTATTAGAAGCGTACTAGACGCCGCCTACTCTATAATTTAATAGCCCGACCTATTATAACTTATTGTTCGCTAGTTCGGCTTAATTATTATAGCGGAAAATATATTGGAATTATTTCAAATTCTTATATTAGTTACGGCCTACCCTCTACTTTCGATTTATAAGATCTATTCCCGGCTACTGAGGCGTATAAATTCCTCCGGCGGACTTTTATATATATAAATATAACGCTATTAGATAAGTAAAGTACTATTAATAATAAGACCCGGCAATCTTCGGCTTCGTAGTATTTGTACCAATATAATTTCCGGCCTCGGCTATTCTAATTTATAGCGGCTATTAAATATTTAAACCGCCGTAATTTCCTTTATTTTGCGTACAAAATCTAATTTCTATACGCTATAAAAATATTTAGCGATTCTACCCCCGATATATTTTATATCCCTATTACTATTACTTTTTTATTTTCTATTTCTTCCCCGTCTATATTATTTATACCGCCTTTATTACCGAACCCTACTAATCTTTAGGGTTTTAGAATTATTACCCCTCTAAATTATCTATACTCTAATATTCAGGCTCCCTAAATATTTATTTTATAAATTTTATATTCTATAGATTCTATAAATAGTTTATAAAATTCTAATCCTTCTAATTCTTAGAATTCTAATAATTTTAAGAATAGTTTGCTAAATCTAAGCGTTTTAATAAATTTTAACGGATTTTCCTCCGTCGTTCTAAATCCCTTGGCTATCCTATAAAGTCTAACTTTTCGTCGTTAAATATTTCTACTTAACGATATTTAACGCTACTAACCTTTTTACTAGAGTTAATAGTATTACTAAATTTAGTAATATTAATAATTAAATATATTAGAAGAAGGATATTTTAAATTATATCCGAATAGCCGATAAAGCGGATCTCTTCGAATCCTCCGCTAAGTTGAAGCGTAAAAAGGACGAAGACGATAAGGCTTTTAAAGACCGGTAATAAGCCTAACGCAAATTCTAATTTAAATATATTATTTTTATTATTTATTATTACTATTTTATAGGCCGCAAATTAATTAAGGATCTTATTAACTCTTCTAAAAAACTTAAAACCGTTAAATAAGTTCTTAATATTTTTTAAAAGTATTACTACCCTAAAGGGTTTATTAATTTCGTACGCTTTTACTATAAGTTTTAAAACTTTACCCTAACGGATAATAATAATATCTACTCTTATGTAAATTAGTTTTAATAATTGTTGGATAACTTATATTTATTAAATAAAACGTACGAAATTCCGGCGCCCTTATTGAATTATAAATTTCTCTAAAGCCTTAATAAAAAGTATAATTTCTTCGTTATAATCTACTTTTAAAATTATAATTTACTCCCTACCTATAGAATTAATAATAATATCGCTACCCCCGCAATTACTTTTAATAATATATTAAAACTACTATATACGCCGAAGAATAATTATATTCTAACTAAGAAGAAAAGGTATTATACGTAATTAAGACTAATATAGCCAAAACCGCTAAGAATAGGAAAAAGAAACTTAAAGTTTTCGTTTGGGCGCTTTATTCGGTATATAGGGTCCTATTTTATAATAATAATTAATATTGTAAGCAATACCCTAAATTCAATTAAAATAAAATCGGAAAGTATATACTATAATAACTATCTATAAAAGCCTCCCCTAATAATTTACATTATACTAATAATAAATATAAGAATTTTAATTACTCTAATACCGCTAAGAAATAATTTATAATAATATTTAAATATTATAAAGTAAAAGAATTACCGAATAATACTAATAAAAAACCCCTACGTAAATACTAATATTAGGATTAGGAAGTCCCTTATTTAATAATTCCTAACTAGCCCGAATATACTAGCCCTATCTTTTATTTTAAATCGTTAGACGTAACAATTTTAAAATACTCTACTATTATTCCCTTTATTTAATCTATCCTAAGTAATTTAATTATTATATTAATTATAAAATATAAATCTAATATCTTCTTTAATAACCTTCGGTATTTATTCGCCTTAAATATAAATATTATATACTATTTAGTATATACTAATAAAGGGTTCGTATTATTACGTCCCTACAACGACCCTTTAATTCTTAATATTGGGAATATCGTAATTACTCCTAATAGTATTAATACTTTCAAAGTCCCTACTATTATTAATAATAGGCCTAGCTTCCTACTCTTAAAAAATATTTATTATACCCCTAAAATTATTCACAATCTTATTTCAATTTTAACCTTATAGCGGAAGGGTTTTAATTTTACTATTTCGGCGGAAGGTTGGTTCTATAGTATTTCCGGTAATAAAATTAAATTTACCGGTATAGAGTCCGGCGGCTTCTATTATTTCGATTAAGCTATATCTACTATCCTTTAAAGTATTTAGCATACCCTTACTACTTATTATATATCCGATAAATATTTATAAATATAGTATAATCGGTTTATTTACTTCGGTAAATATAATATTAAAAAGTTTTAGAAAATATTTACCGGTATTATATTAATTAAAACCGCCTATATATATAAGAATTATATCACCGGCCGCCTTAAGCAAGTACCCTACAAAGGAAAAATCCGTTATAATATAAAGCTTCTAAAATACCTTCACTTTAATATTAGTAAACTATTTTAATATAGAAGCGTCTACGGAGAGCACTATTAATTATCTATTATTAACAATTTTATTTAATACTATTAAATTTTCCCACTTATTTATAAATCCGACCTCTTTAATATATTTACTAAGTAGGCTAAAGGTATAGAACGGTTAAAGCGCTGGATTTATAATATTTATTTAGATTAAATAGGAGAAAATACTAATAATTACCTAAAGTAATAGTACTTAGATTATAGTATCGCCTTATATTATATTGCGACCGAATAATATTAATAAAATAATATTATAAAACGTTTAAATAGAATTCTTCTAAATCGAATTACCATCCTCTTATTATAAATAGGGTTACTATTAAAATATTAGCCCTATCTATTCTAATCCGTTAATTATATTAAAAACCGATACCCTAATTCAATTATTAATAAAATACTATATAAAACCTAATTCGGGGATCGACCCGACTTAATATATTTATATATCTTCGACTCTTATAGTTTTTACTAACTCCTAAATTATAAGAACCGCAATAAAATATTACCCCCAAATACCTACTATAAGCTTCTTAATTATAATGGCTTATATAATTATATTATACTTATTAATTCTAATAAAATTTTTATTACTAATAATACTATCTTTAATAAGTAGCCTATATATATTATTAATCGAATCGTCTACGGGCGCCCCGGAAATTAAAATAACCCGCCGATAATTTTCCCCAGCTATAATTTAAGGGGAGTTTCCTCCGCTATATTATAATTAGGGGGAGATATAGAAGAGACTATATTAAATATAAAAATTCCTTATACTCTCTGTACTCCTAAGTTGTAAAAGTATTAATAGGATATACCTAATACTAATTTTATATTAGATTTACTATTATTATTAACTATTATATTATATTTACGTTTACTAACCCCGCTACCGGTTATTATACCGGTTCTATTATCCCCGCTATTAATTTTATTGTCCTTACCGATTTAAAATATTATTGTTGTCGGAAGCGCCCCCTACTTCGCCGACTAAAACTATATTTAAATTATTAATTCTAAGTACTCCGAATTACGCCTAAATACTTACGCTACTATATAGCCCGAAGAAATTATATTTAAAGCTACTATATTCTATTAAGATTACTACGTCGCTTTCGCGGCTATAGTTACCGCCGTAAATAAGGATAAAGCCTTATTCGAATTTAAAAACTATCGGTAAACTATAAAAAATACTTATATTATTAAATAGTACGCTATAATAAATAATAAATATAAGTCTTTTATAAATAATTTAATTTAAGTATTAATATTTAAACTATTRGGCCGGAAAGTACTATCCGGTAAATAAGTATATAAAGTTAAAATTAGTCCCGACGGCGAAATTTTACGCTATAAGGTACGTTAGGTAATTAAGGGATTCGAATAGTAAAAAAGCATCGACTATAATAAAATATTTACCGCTATCGTCAAATTTATAAATTATAAGATTATTTTTACCCCCGCCGCTATATTAAATTTAGAGCTCGAATAAATAGACGTATATACCGCCTTTTTATATAGTACTATTACTAAAGAAATCTATATAGAATAACCTCCGGATTTTATTAAAGACTTAAATAAGGTGTATTGGTTAAATAAAGCCCTATATAATTTAAAGTAATTACTACGAATTTAATATCAAACGCTTGTATTATTCTTACGGGAGGAAGGATTTACCCTTCTTATTATAAATAATAGCGTTTTTATTAAAAAATATATTTATATTACTATTTATATCGATAACCTATTAATTGCTGGTCCCTTTAGGAAAGAAATCTATAATTTAAAGAGTATATTTAACCGGCGATTTAAAATATCTAACTTAGGTCTATATTTATTCTATTTTAATATAGCTATTACTAAGGATTGTAAGTATTGTATTATTTTTCTTTATTAACGGGCCTATTTTAAAAAGATTATTCGTACTTTCGGGTATTAGAACGCTAAACTAATAATTATTCCGATAGAGATAAATAAAATTTTAAAACCCCTAAAGGATTTTAAACTTAATTTGAAAGATAAATTTTAGTATGCGAGCGTAATCGGTTTATTAATATATATAATATTAAGTATTAGATTAAATATCACCTTTACTATATTTTATTATAATTAATATATAACCAAACCTACTAAAGCTTATATAATTGCTATAAAACGTATTTTCTAATATTTAAAAAGTATTATCAACCTTTAATTCGTTTATTTAAGGAAGATCGAAGATTTAAACGGCTTTACCGACGTAGATTAGGCGTAAGATACTTAAAAACGTAAGTCTATTTTAAGATATGTATTCAATATTAGTAATAATATTATTAATTAGAGTTTAAAGAGATAAGCGATTATAGTACTATTATTATATAAATTAGAATTTATTAGGTAGACCTAGGGTATAAAAGAAACTATTTAACTATAAAGGTTACTATAAAAATTAAATATTTAATTTCTAACGGTTATAATTATTTAGGGAAATAATTAAAGAATTTTCGCTCTTGTAAGAAACCCCTAATTCTATACTAGAATTAAATATATCGAAATTTAAGATTTCTTTTATAAAGAGAAGTAGGCTACTAAAGAAATAGATTTTCAATATATTCTAACTAAAGAGTAAATCGCTAACGGCCTTATTAAACTACTACCTTGTAATACCTTTATAAAATTTAAGGATGTATTAGGACTTTAATAAAATATTCTATTACTTTCGGCTATCTAACACCTTTAACCCCCGCTTAAGTAAAAACCGCAATATTTAAACGGTTTCTCTTATATACTTAACGACCTCTAATTTAAGCTATATATAATTTAACGAATTAAATCGCAATTTTTTATTTTCTATAAAATTCCCTAATATAGGAAAAATCGTATTATTACTTATTTATATTTTTCTCTATTAATCTCTACTCCCTTATATATTTCTTAATATTTTTTAAACCGTCTCGACGAACTCTATTTAGCTATAGTCTTAGTTTCTATATATAATATCTAAATAAAAAGTTATAGGATGTTTTTCTAAAATTAGAATTTAAATATTATATTTCCTAATCCTTTTTTGTACGGTACTAGCCGCAAAAACCTTTTTCTTACTAGGTTTTATTAGCCTATAAGATTCCAATACCTTTCTAACAGCTTAAAGAGACGATTCCTACGTTAGGATCGAAGGGGAATATTAAAACTATCCGCTTCTCTTAGCCTTATTAAATTTATTAAAATTATCGTTCCCCACTTTAGATATATATATAAATTCGTAAACTTTACGTTTACTCCCTTCCTCTTTCTCTCTCTTTAATCAATCAAACATTCTGCCCATCTTTGTCTTCATTCTATATCTTCCACTTCAACACAGCATTCATCACCAACTTCGAACGATCTCGGGACATTGCGTTCGTACAACTAGAGAAGCCCTTCGAAGGTACTCTGAATCTCTTTAAATACATCGACACATCGCTCTCCGGGACACTTATACTGGGCAGGCATCGTAAGAGTTCTCTTTTCATCATCCTTTAAAGTTTCAGTGCAACAGATACACATGTTTGCGGAGACGGAAGGCCTTTTAACGACTGCGGCGATTACTGGCTGCTCAGAGGTGAGGGAATCTCTCGCTTCCCACGCCTTGTTTATCGTGTTTCGGTGGCACCGGTATGCTTCGGGGTCAGCCGCCATCTGTGCCTCTCGATCAGACACATCGTCGTCATCCTGTAGGGCAGTGCCTGTCGCCCGCCGCGCCATGGAGGCGCGTACTGCCGCCCGCCAGCTCGCGAAGGCGTGCGCTACCCTCAAGGCTAAGGGTCACACCAATGTCTCCCAGTACTATAGCGGGAAAATAGGGAAGCCGTAAAGCCTTGTTGAGGGCGTGAAGACTTGTCAAGGCAACTAGGCTTTGCACGTCGAGTAGGGTTTGTGAGCGAGGAGATTTCTAATTAGTTGGATTTATTTACTCCCTGAAATGATCGCTAATTTCTAGCGGTTCTTATAGAGGGTAGGTTGGTAGTTCCTTCCCAAACTCAAAAGTTCCCAAAATCGAAATTTACGATAGTTCTTTCCTAGAATTCAATGTCCCCCATATATCAATGAGATCATCGAGCCTCCCGGTAATTAATTGGGCCAGTAGCTCAATAGTTCTCGTCGTCGCTCTCTTTCACGATGTCGCCAATTCGATTCCGCTAGCGGTCGCTTTTTTTCCGCGCGAAAAGTTTCGCGCGATTCCTAAATAGCTTTATTTCTCAGACTTCGAAGTCGAAATCTTCGAATCGCCCACTAACCCGACTACTAACCTACCCGCTAGAAATTCCCAAGAACGGCTTTCTATAGTAATAATTATAGAAAGCCTTCTAGGGGGCTTCCTTTTTTACCATTATATTAAAAATTTGACCAATCAGGTATTGCGCTGAGTACAAACCGTAGTTGACGTGCAAACCCTTTGTGACTTGCCTTCGCTGTAATGCGAACCGACCCTTAAAACCCCCTACAAAGCCTTTACGCCCTCCCTATATTCCCGCTTCGGTAAGTATAACCCTTTCCTTACTCCTCCTTTCTTATTCTTTCAGCATCGTAATAAGAGGATCCTAACTATATTCAGGGAGCCCCTCAATGCCATCGTCGATAGCCGTACTGTAGGCGCCGGTACCGCAGCCTTCGAGGCCTTAGACAACCGCCTGGCCTCTTTGGAGGCTCTGCTGCGCCGCCTGGCCAGCTTTGTTGCCGCTGCCTTCGGCGCGGAGGAGGAGGGTGGTGGTGAGGAGGAGGAGGGTAGTAATAAGGAGGAGGAGGGTAGTAATCAACCGCGTCCTAGGCGGTGGAAGCGGACTGCAGGTTATTGACAAGGGCCTGATACTCGGACGACTTGGGGTTGAGCTCAGTGTCGCGGATGGCCTTATGTTCGCGGCTTGGATAAGGTTGCGACCGGGGACGAGGCGGCGTCCCTTCAAGTACTTCTCGGTCTTCTTACCCTTCTTATACTTGCGACAGGTGTCTCTAGTCTTGATTAGCCTGAGGGTTAAATACGATAATAAAGAGGGACATAGAAAAGACCTATACGGATCCAAAAAGCAACGGGCAGCATCGAAGCCACTACAGAAAGACTTGTAGGAGAGAGCGACACGAGGAACAGTACGATGTAAGACGCGGATACACAGGACGCACCAGACATCGTCGCTGGGGATCCGATAGTGGGCTGTAGAGGTGTTGCTCTTCTCGTGCTCCTACTCCTGCTCCTTCTGCTCGTGACGGAGGCCTAAGCGGTCTTCTCCGACACCACTCTACGAGGCCGGGACGGAGTGCTAGAGGGCGCGGCACCCTGGGCACCAGACTTGGGATCTACGCCTTTCCACGAGCACATACCGCTAAGTGTAACTAGCGGCCAGGGGCCGATATCCTGGATGATGGGCTTGTAGCGGACACCACCGAAGTTGTACGCCAGTGATGCGTCCAGGCATCGAAACAACACACGATGGTAGGGCATGTAGAGATCCAGCATCGGGGATTGGTGCCCAGCAAAGAATGTTCCGGCCCGGTTCAGCCCGCTCAGACTCCGTAGGAAGTTAGGGCATCATATCCATCGTAAAGTAGCGGATGATTTCGTTGTAGCGCCACTTAGCGGGTAGAAGGGGGGAGGAGTAAGCCGTCGATGCACCAGTCTTTTACCGCTCAATCCTATACAACGTCTAATCTCGTTACGCGAATAGGTCCCCGCACACCAAAAATAGCGGCTTAACTAGTAAACCGCTTAATATAGATTAAATAGAATAGAAAGTTAAGCAACTTACATTGACTAAGCTATACCTAATTTTGAGCGGCTAAATTTAGAATAAGCCGTGTACTAACAGCTTTTGAGGCTTGAGCGGCTTAAAGATTTGAGCGGCTCAAGACTATTTAAACAATTTAGAGTAACTTAGATTATAGGGCTCCCCAAGCCTAGATCTAGGTTGGCAGCGGGCAATTAGGTGCGTACAGGCTACATTACAGTCTGTACTCTCGGCAATCGATCGGGGTCTACATCCGGGCAAGCCCGCCACCGGTACCTTGTAGTACCGACCGCCCCCCTTTTCATTATATTATAAATACTATTATACAAATTATACTTAACCTATCTCCGTTATACTCCCTATCGTTAAGCGAAGTAAATATCCCAATTAATATATAAGAATTCTATATTATCCGTGATCTCGAATTCGTGTTCGTTTTTGGTTGTTATCAATCGTCGCTTCTCCGGTCCGATACCATATAAACGGTAGGGTACGAAGTAGTACTTATCGCGCTATAAAGCAAGGAGGCCGATAATCGTTTAGACGTAATTTTCGGGTAATATTGCGATATTAATATATTTGCGGACTCTGGTTATAGTATTAGTATAGACGGCTTTAATAATCGGCAAATTAGTTAAATATTCTTTACTTTCAATAAGGATTAAAGGTGTAATAATTAAAAAGACGGAGATAATAGGGGTTATACTTAAACCTATCGTATAAGTATTATATTAATAGAAATATAAATATATAGCGCGCAATAGAGTAAAATTAGAAAGATTAATTATAGGAGGTTTCGTACGTAAAGATATAATTTAGGCGACTAAATTAACCGATATTATTATTAGCAGGTATATTAGCGTATATTACATACTAGCTCCGCTAAAAGACTAGGCGGCGAGAGCTAAGCGGTTTTTTACTATATAGTAATTAATAATATTAGCGCTATTAGGGTACATTTAAATAAGGATATTACAACGTACTAGTTATTAAATAACACCTTCTTCTATTACTTTATATACCGGTTAATAGTAATTAGGAGGTTCCTTCCGTAGTTTCGCTAATATATTTAATATAAAGTCTTAATAAATACCGGGCGCATCTACTTCTCGCGTACGGAGAATCCTATATTCTAATATATATTAACCTTAACGTATACTACAGCCTTAAACAACGGGTATTTATCGTTAAACACAATATATAAAGATACGCTCGGGTTATTTTTGTCCTCGGCCTCTTACTTAATTAACTTATCGTATAGGATTAACGTAGTAAATAGCGAAGGCGCAATTTTGGATAGAGCTTTAAGCTTCTTGGTTATAATAAATTTATTTAGGAAGCCGTCGAATAAAGTTAAGCAAACGATTTAAACTAGGTCCTCGTATATTAAACAATCTTTCTCGGGGTTAATATAGTTCTATTTCGTAATAATATTCTTCTATACCCTATTAATATAAAAAATATTAGTAATTACTATCTAAATATAGTAGCTTTTACTCGGGGTAAAAATAGGGTTATTTTTATTCGGAACGCTTGCGTAATAATACGCACTCGAACTAGGAACGTTTACGTAATAATACGCACTCGAATTGCTTAAGCTAAAAGTAGTATAATAGTAGCGAGTAGGGAGTACCTTATACCGAAACCCTAATCTAGTTTGAAATACTTCTATACGTCCTATAGTAATAAAACTCTTTTCCCTATATTATTATTTATTTATACTTCAATTCCCTAGCCAATACTATTAATAAAACTACCAATCTATATCGACGATATACTCCTCCATAATATAGTCCAATATATATATTTAGTCGTATTACTTACTCTCGGTATTTTATTACCTTCTAGGTTTTAGAAAACTAGCTAATATTAATATTATTAGCGATAACTTCTTCGTCCTTAACGATTATAGAGATAGTAGCATCGTCCTCGTCGGCTACTAATACTTCGGACTATTAATTAGAACCAAGATTATTTAAGGCTTAGGATATAGTACGAGTTTGAATACCACTATAGGCCCTACCGCTACGAGCCCGGGCGCCGCGACTACGACCGCGACTACGACTATAAATAATTATCGCGTTCAAGATAGTTATCGCTACTAATATTAATCTAATTACACTAGCGATTACGCTGGCGGCTTATATCCTAACCTTCTAAATTACTACGCCTTTAGCCAAAAATATCGCTTACAATAATACTTCTATAATTAATTGGAACATCCGGCGGCTAATATATATTATCTCTATAATATTATATTCGTCGGTACCCGGTAATAATTTACTAGTTAATAAATTGGCGTTAATTCTTACAATAATAATTAACGTAAACGTTAAAATCTCCGGTACTAACTTGCCAACTACCCTCCGAACAATTTATCCGTCGATAGAATAAATATTATAATCCGGTCCGGGCTATTTATTTAATTGCAACTACGAAAATACACCCTTTATAGCCTTAATAAACGGCTTTTTAAAATCCTCCTCTTTCAATTAAAGTAGGCAAATTATCGTTATTAATACTAACTATCGAGTACTCTTTTATAGACTATATTTAAGGATATTATATAGGGATTGTATACGATCCTAGCCCGGGGGGAATAGTATTTGTCGGAGAACCTTAGTATATTCAACGACGGCGTTTAGTTTAATAGCTTATTGAGTAAAGTATATTAATTGACGATTCTTAGTTAAAAAAGTCTTACTTATAACGTTAAGTAGGAGTTGATATATTATTTTATTAATACCGTTGAATTTAGAGTATACTGTATTATTGGGCCGACCTACGACAAAATCTAAAGCCGGTACAATTTACGATACGGTAGCCGGTTCGACGGATATGCCCTATTATTGTACGAAAGTCTTCTTATAGTTCTTGAAGTACTTTTTATCGATTACCCGGCGAAGACGGACTAGTTCTATATGGCCGCGGCTATTACCGACGACGTCGAAGTCTAAATTTCCGCGTCTAGTATTAATAATTATATAACTACGGCACGAAAAGGTAGCGGCGGTACCTAGGCAGCCCGAATTCTATTATTATTATAGTATATCTCCAATAAATACTAGGATAGGGGCGTATAATAATACCTTCTTATTACGGTTGGATCTAGGGGTTATATTATCGACGGTTATACCCCGGTCTAAAGCTCTTAGCGGCGATAAGGCTTCTATAATATTATAAAAGTTGGATCCGTGCGGGCTAAGTATTACCGGTAAAATATTAATTTAACGAGTATAATCGCTCCTAGGTTAATAAGTAAGCTATAGGTAATTGCCTATAATTAATTTCGTTATTATACAGTATAGGCTAAATCCGTCGTTAAAGTTAAAATACGGAAGGCTACGAACCTCCCCCTTTTTACCGAGTACAAATTTATTAATAAGTATTTACCGGGTAAACTCCTTAATTTCAAAGATCGTAGGGATAGGGGATACGAGGTATAGCGGTATTAAAGAATTTGTTTCCTTAGTATATATCTGTATAATATAATAGCGGCCGGCAATATATAGACTCAGATCGTCTAGAAATAATATTTTACTACCGAAGGTAAAATCGAAGGATATATCGTACTTATACCGACGAATATTATTAGGAATAATAAACTCTAGTAAATCTTCGGCGAATACCTATTCTTCAATACTTAGTACTTTATTAATCGGATTAATAATAACCTTAGCGACCGGATTATTAAAAATAATTCTGCCGGGAAATACGCACGCAATAACGAGGATAATATTACCCAATTGGGTTTATTAAATACTATCGCTACCGCTATTAAGTAGGCTAAGGAGGCGGCTTATACGATAATCCCGATATACGGCTTTAACCTATCCTATATATAATTTCTTCTTTTCTATATAGTAAGTAGGATATCCGTTGAAACTATATTCGAAATCGATAATATCGCTAAGAAAGATTAGTTCTATAGAGGGGTAAGGTAGGTAGAAGGCGAATTTACTACTCGTAGTACAAATAGAGCCTACCTATTATATTAAATACTATACTTCGGTAGGGTTATTAATAAATTTAATTATACCGAAATATATATCGTTAATTAATTAGAATATATAAATATACTATATAAAATCGACCGGGTTAAAGAAGAATAAATCTTAAGTTAGCTTCTCGCCTATTACTATAACTTTATATTCCTGGGACGACAATAATTTCTACGGGTTAAAGGGCAAGTCCTTCGATCTATGTAATTCGATATACGGTAGATATTCTCGGACTTTACGCTTTAGGGTACTAAGGCTGGCCGGCAATTCGTTAATCTTCAATACGGGTCCTAATAGTTTAAAGAATTATAATTAAATAATATATTACTTACGTGTAATATTATAGACTAAGTAATTTAAACCCTAGCTAAGGACGAAGTTTAAAATTTAATTAATATCTTTTACGCGGGGCTAGTCAACGGGTTCGGACTATTTGAACGGATCCTCCTAGCCCGGGGCATTATTATGACGATTATTAATAATAATTTTATCGAAGATTATTAATTCGTCGTCGATACCTTCGGCTTTATTTTTATAGTTATCGGCTATAATATCGTTCTAGTATTCGATTAATTTATAGAATTCCTCTTAAATAGGTATATTATCGGCTACTAACTTATCCTCGCTTATATTTGGGTTTGGAATAATGTAATAGTCTTCTTCGGCAGTTACTTCGATAAAAATCCTTATTAGATCGACGGTATTAAAGTTTTAATACCTACGATATAATATTAGCTATCTTTTAATTTTAAATAATTAAATTATAGTACGCGTAGGGTTAAATAAATTTACGGTAGTAATAGTAATAGATTCCTAATTATTATTATCGGGCCCGCTACTTAGGTCCTAAAAGTTTAGTAATAAAGTAGGTTTAATATTTTCGGCCTAGCGCGCGACCGCTTTAAATTCGTTATAGTAGAGGGGTTGTAAACTAAGGTTATAAATAGGCCGATTAATACGGATATATTACGCCGGGGGAAGAGTTATTAGGTCGATAGCCTCTTAATATACTTTATTTTTAGTATCTTCGAAGGTAGCCAAAGCTTTTTACTCTACCTCCTCTTCTTCATATTATCGCTTCTAATTTAACTTATTACGGACGATAACGGCCTTATACCGATAATAAATTCTACGAACTATAACGGCGTGCGACAATAGATAGTAACAATTATAAATACTAGTTATAAAGATATATAATTGAAGGAAGGTTAAAAGCGGGGCGGTTGAGGCAATAACGTATAAAAGATTTTAACGTTGTAAGTAAATAGAAGGAAGGAGGCAACCGACGGTACAGCTCGTTTAAAGTTGAAAGACGGGAAGAAATACGCTAAATACCGCGACTTGCTCGTTAATTATTACCCTAACGCAAATATAAGTCGTATATTAGCATAAATCTCCCTCTATATTCGCAAAACCCTTATTATCTATTATAATAGCCGATTGAGGCGAACCCCTTTTCTAAATACCGCCTACAATAATAAAGGATTTACGTAAAGTTTTTTGGCTAAGAAATAATAAGTGATATTAATATAGTAATAAAGAAAGTTAATAATAACGGACGAATAGAAGACGCGACCACGAAACAAACACACACAATAGGACGCAACCCCCCCCCCGCCAGCTTAGTCCGCTAAAGGCGGCTCTTCGTCGACGACGAATCTATTTAGTAAGTACGCTTCCCGCTCTATTTCCTTAACCTTAGGCTTCTTCTAATACCGTTACTTCTCAAAAATTTCTTTAAAATATCGCTTTTCGACATTTTAAAAGGAGGGTTTATTGGGTATCGTATTATAAAAATCCAGCAAATCTATCCGGGTCCGAGAACCCTAAGTACCTTCCGGCTTACGGTTTTGCTCGTCGATTATCTTATCCCGGATATGCTAGGCTACCTCTAATATTAGGCCCTTAAATATAGCTAGTAATGAATATTAGTATATCCGTTCCTATATAGTTTTATTTAGATATTTATTGTATATATAGAATTAGCTAAGGCTATAATTATTTTTATAATCGACTATACCGCTTATATACGATTAGACCTTAAAGAAATTATCGGGGGACTATATTGTATACGCTATCTCCTTTATATAGTCCGGTTTAATAATTGTAATTTTGAGGTTAAATATATTGATATAGTCGGGCCGCTCGGTATACTTCCTAATCAACTTCTACTATTATAATTCTAATTAGTACTATAATATTTATTTAGCTATTATAATATTCGATATACCTCCATTTAGGTAAGAATTCGCTACTTAAAATTCTTCTAATCGTTTATAAAACGCTATCTAATATTAAATTAGTCGGTACTACGGGGACTAATATTATCGCTATATACTTCCTTAATCTACTATATAATTATAAATAATTAATATTAATAATTTAATTTTATAGAAAAATATCGAAGGTTCTAACTTACTTTCTCGTCTAGAAAAGGGATACGCCGGTAATATAAGAAGATTTACTAGGCGCTTACGGTATTAAGGGCCTATTTATATTTATCGTCAATAGTAAACTTAATAGTAAATTCGGCATCCTCTTTCTCCTCGTCCTCGGGGCGTTTATACTTATACTTTTTACGTACCTCTATAGACCGTTTGCCAGCCAAAATTCGCTCGCGCTCTATCTATTACCCGGTATACCGTTAATATAATATTAATAATAGGAAAATAAATAGTAGTAAAAATAGCGGAATTACTTACTATTCCGGAGTTGTCGGTAGCCCGCTCCTTCTACTATTACTGCTTTTACTATTATTACTTCTTCTTTTACTATTAGACGAACAGTTCGTTCTCCTATTCCTCCTCCTTATCCTACTCCTAATCCTTATTCTCCTACCTCCCTCCTTTATCCTCCTCTCCTTTATCCTCCTCTCCCTTATCCTCCCCTCCCGGTCCCTCCTCCTCCCCCCCCTATCTATCCTTCTCTACCGAAAGCAAAACGGTATTCTCGAACTCGTCGATTTGTTTTTAGAGTAGGCGGGTAGCTTCCGCCTTAGTAGCAGCCTACTACTTCTACTTCTATTATTATTTCTACTACTATTATTTCTTCTACAATTCCTCGAACTTCCTTTGTAATGCCTCAATTTCCGAAGCTTATTCTTAGTTCGCAAGAGGGGGGAAGCTATTGTCATCGTTATTATAACTTAGGGGGTCGAAAGGGTAGTTGGAAGTTATAGTTATAATTATAGTATCGAGCGTCGGGGTTTAGATAGAATTCGGAGCCGCGGCTAGATTATTTAAGATTAGAGTAGACGGAGGACTACGAGTAGTCACTAAATTAAAATTTATTACGATGGTGTAAGAAAAATTTGGTTTCTAGGCGTAAATCGCTCTTTCCTTCTACGACTCTAATAATAAGCTACTCACCCGCCTTAAGCTACTTATTACTATTAAACTACTTATTACTATAAATATTTAAGGAAAGAGCTACTAGTTTACCGCTTAATAAGTTTAAGCCGTTCACTATTTGAACTATTCGTAATTTAGATAACTTACAGAGCGAATCGTTATTTTACAGTATACTAACGACTCGAAAATGTAAACATTCGGAAAGCCCAAGCGTATATAGAATAAACCGTACGCTAGCAGTACAAAAGATATAGCGATTTATATACGGTTTAATCGTTATAAATATTTAAAATGCTTAAAACGCTAGCTAAATGAACTGTGTGTGTATGGTTTATTTAATATGCCGTGCATTTTTGTAAGTACTTGCAGAATTGACCGCTTATTAAAAAAATCCGTGTACGCACGGCTTACTTTCTTCGAGCCATGATTACACGGTACACCACACCCCCCTAAATTCCGCTAAGCACCATTGATCCACGTTGCTGCAGGATTCTTTTGCAAAATTGATGGAGATTGAAGGCATCGCTCTTTTAGTCAAGTACCTAGCCAGCATTGTCTGCATGGCTTTACAGCGACAAGATATGACAGCCCTGAGAAAAAGACAGGAAGATGGGAGTCAGGAATAACGATAATCCGTGTCACTCTAGCAGATGGGTCCAAAAGTATCAAGAAAGGTGGTGATGATATTAATCAGTCTAGTAGTGTGTGTGGTTGTTGTTCTGGGCAAGAATCTAGATACAGGTGCGGGGGCTAGAAGTCGGAGACAAGGACCCACACCAGGTCACGTGCTCATCATCCTGGTTCAAGGAGCCGATGTTGCGGAATACGCGCTTGGCATGTGGGCCAGTGGGATGCAGCTGCAGATTCGGAGYGGCCACCGCAGGATGCGATCCGCTGGTCGTTCCTGCTTGGAACGCTTCATTCTGTCCCATGAGCACGTCATGGTAGTGTCACCAATTTTTGCAGCTAGAGGCAACTTCTCGGGCTCATGTGGATATTGGAACTGCAGATGGGTTTTCAACTTTTTTTCTTCTTTTCATGTTTTCTAAACTTTCTACCTACAACGTACTCAAACAGACCGGGTTAGAGCTTCCCATCGCTTGTTCGGATGTCCTTCTCCCATGGTAACTTCATCTTCTCAATCAGTACCATGGATCTTGCCTTCTTCCAGTCAGTCCTGGCGATTGTTCAGATCGGGATCATGAACCAAGAAGGCCGAAAGCCTGGCAGACAAAGAACCCCTAGTTCCGACGCCCCAGGCCATCCATCCTCGCTCCTCCCATTCTGTCCTCGCTAATAGGCCATTTGATCGATGCCGCTGAAGACGGTACCGACAGCTCCAGCGCCAGGAGCCGGGCCTGATCCACCTCCGCCACCATTGCCCTTAGGAGGACCACCGGCCGGGCCGCCCCTCGGAACATCGTCACCACCGCCTCCTCTCTTCTTGCCCCTACGGCCCTTTCCTTGACCTTTCTTTCGCAAATCGGCGTTGTTCTGCTTGTCTGCGAAGCAGGCCTCGCATAGGCCACCGTCAGCTCTTGCCTCCTTGCGATAACAATTGGAGCAAGGCTCCAGTCCGGCGGCTTGTAGCGCGTCGATATGCCTGCGTGCAGCTTCCGACGGCTTATTGGCCAAGCAGTCGACACACTGCCTGACAAAACGCCCCTTCTTCCAAACCCTCTGGGGAGGGTTGTGTACGCAAGGTGTGTGGACACCCTTGCGGCGTTTGCCCTGGCAAAGGCGGCGTGTGGCCGGCGCGTTGGGAGCCCGAGACTGCCGGGCCGGAGGTAGAACAACCGGGGAACCCTGTTGTGAAGGAGTGGCCGCGTTGCTCTCCCCACCGAAGTTGGCTTGATTGATCAAGCTTGCGCTAAGGGTAACGGGGTCAAGCGGATTGACACCCTGGTAGACAGGAGTCGGGACAACAGAGGCGGCAGCGGGAAAATTGCCTCCGGGAGGAAAAGGCAAAGAGGCATTCTGGCCAAACGATGGACTGGTGTGGCTCAGGTTCGGACGACCAACCGGCTGCTGCCGAAGGGCATAGGTGTGGCCGCCATGGTTGATGTTGCCACCATAGTAGTAACTTCCATACTGATTGTCGCCGTACTGGTGGCTTCCGGGGTGGTTGCTGCCGTCCTGGTGGTTTCCGGGCTGATGGTTTCCGGGCTGATGGCTTCCGGGCTGGTGGGTTCCGGGTTGGTGGGTTCCGGGTTGGTGGGTTCCGGGTTGGTGGGTTCCGGGTTGGTGGGTTCCGGGTTGGTGGGTTCCGGGCTGGTGGGTTCCGGTCTGGTGGGTTCCGTGTTGGTGGGTTCCGGTCTGGTGGGTGCCCGTCTGATGGCTTCCGGGTTGGTGGGTTCCGCGCTGGTGGCTGGCATAGTAGTTGTTAACGTACATGTTGCCAGTGATGTATTGGTTTGTAATATACGGATTGTTTCCGTATTGATAGTTGCCGCTTTGGGAGTTGCCGTACTGGCGGTTGGGGGCGTCTGCATCCTAGGCAGATCCTCCAATTCCGCGAGCGTCGGAACCAACAGCTTGCTGATGTGAGTTAACCCCGTCGAAGAGGTTGGGCTGTGCGCTCCCGGCAGTAGACGGCACTTGGTCTATGCCGCCGTCTTCTTGAGAGGTGGCATCTCGGTTTGCGGACTTGCCGGCAACCGCACGGCGTCCCTCCATCGTCTCGTCTTCAAGGCGACTCTGGTGCTAACATCGAGGTGGTCAGTCGGACATCAGTTCATGTGATTGTCGGCAAGTAAGGCCTTGGTGTCTAGAGGTACCTACCTCGGATCTCTTCAAGCAGATGATTCTCTTGGATTGATCAGGCAAGCGACCTGATGAACGCGCCTGAGCGAAACTTTACGATAATCGCCTCTGCTTTGTTCGTTGCGAAGCAATTCCCTTATACGCTGGAGAAGTGCTCGCTTCAGGCAAGAGGGTGTTCTGGCGAGGGATGGTGTTCGTGGTAAGACGAGGATGCGAGCATTAAATAGAGGTAGCAGGAAATTATTTTGAGGGGCATCAAGGCTGGGTGGGTGAATGAGTCCAGTCAGTCCGCCGTAGCCTGGGTCCAGGTTGTCCTACGAGTGTCCCCACATTCGACCTTGAAGGGGAAGACGATAACAGTACGAGGTGGTTGGATGGATAAAACAGGTACGTACCGCTTCTACGGGATGTTATCTATAAGACTAACCAGGTTCGGGCACTCGAAAACCTCGAGGGACCTTGATCCGGGAAATCTTTTTCTCCGAGGGTCCGGAAATTCGTACGGTGTAATTTCAGTGCTTTGTGCCCATCTATTGACTCCCAAGAGTTGGAAGTAAGAACGTGCTTCATTACTTCTTTGCATGCCTCTTCCATACAGCCACCAATTTTACCTGAACCTTTACCTTCTCCGGCTCACCGCCGTCCACATCACCCTGGCGGCTACTTTTTGTCTTATTCCGTTTATATAAGAAATAAGTATTAGGGTCACTGTTAAGCACCCCCTTGGTCGTGGACATCAGAGCTTCTAGTGTGTTTTCAACATGTTTTTTTTTGCTTTTGCTTTGGGTGTCTTTCTAGAGGTACTCTACCTACAATGTACCTCTACWGTAGAGGTACATATATGTGATTCCATTTTCGTATCCCATCATTTGCCCTCTCCTCTCCGGTCTATGTAGTATCATGAGGTGATTTTTCGGTTCGTCATTTTATACTATGACAAGCGCAAGGTCGTCCCTTATCTGGATATTGGTGTAATATTGCTTCTATATTGGGAGTTGCCGGCGAAGTTGGCATTGGCACCATACTGGTTGTTGGCGTCGTTCCGGTAGTGCACGGGGATATAAGGGCTATTGCTTCCATACTGAGAGTTTCCGGCGAAGTTGGCATTGGCACCATACTGGTTCACGCCAAACTGGTTGACGCCATACTGGTTGTTGGCGTCGTTCCGGTAGTTCACCGGGCCATAGGGCCTGTTGCTTCCATCCTGGCCATTCGATTCGAAGCGGCTGGGAAGACCACGTTGATGGTGCTCTGCCTGTTGGTGGTTTGGGGCGTCTGCATTCTAAGCAGGACGTCCGTTCCCGCGAGGGGAGGGGTTCCGTGCTCCTTTCGAGGTGGCTTGACTTGTATGGCCCATCACCAAGCCACAGCAGACGTCGGACCAATTATGTATGCCGGAAAAGTTGCAGGCCAAATAGCAGGCGAATCTGCTGAGGATGATACGGTACCCTTCGTACGCCTACGGTGGCTTTCAAGCGTTAAAGCAATGATTACATCTTTCCATACACCGAATTCATGTCAAATATGGAGCTGTGTGTTGTGATTATAACAAAAGTTATATCTAGGTCAAATCGATTCGGAAAGAGTAGAGGTACATGTAGCTCATGGAATGGACCTCTGAACGACTCGCAACAGCGTAGCCCAACACAATGCTAATACCGCGTACACAAATCTAGGCGCATCGACCGTACTCATCGCCGCATGGAGTGTGATGCAAAGCACAGAAGGTGCAGCCGACGTCGAAGCAGTCCTCGTCTTCCTCGCAGGCGAACGCGTCCGCCTTGCATGCGCGCGCGAAGAGCTCAGAGCCGCCCCGGCGTTGGCTCTCTGTAGGGCGCTCGGCTGCCGGAGGGATGGCTTGTGGGCAGATGATACCGAGCTAGGAGAGGAGTGTCACCGGTTAGCTGATTATCTCTTGATGCAGGAAGCCAAGGAATAAAGAAACTCTGTTGAACAGAGGACGTACTTCTTGAACCTGACCCTCTGCTACTTCCAATGGCATAGAGTAGAGAGGAGGCAGGACAGCCGCAATGGTTAGGAGCTTGAAAAGGTAGGACTGCATGTTGACCTTATAAGAGTGCTGAGAATTATAGTTGGAGAGGAAATGTCTGTGTCTTGCTGGTCCTCTAGTGTTATTCTAAGCTGGGTAATGTTCTCGTATTTATATTCAGATAGATATTAAGTCCTACCTTGCTGTTGCCCTGCACTTTGCGCTATCTGGATAGAGGTAGTTATCCTGAAAGCCAAGCCTATCCACAAGCCCGAAATTTTAATCGATGTTGGAACTGACGTTTGGTTAGCTGTCGCCGCGGCCGCGGCCTCATCACAACTACTAGGTTTCGTACAGGACAACCGATAGCTACCTTGCTGAGTGGGATGTTGCTGGGCCAGGGGGGGCTGCTCAAATGTTCACTTTCATGTCGCTTCAGGCTGCCCTATCTCTTGTTTCTATTCAATATTAGGAAGTTCGTCTAACCCTTGTTGGAAACGTGCAGATGTGATCGATGGAGCCATAATCAGCTGCTACGTTGAAGTTGTAGGCGTCAAGTGATTCACAGAACCAACTGCACATGCTATTTTGCTTATACCGTCCTACAGCCATTCACACTTGATTACCTACCTCTAATGTCAAATCTGAGAGGCTGGTGCAAAATGAGAACGGCAGCCTTTCAGCATGTACGTTTGCATTCATCTCCTTATTAGAAAATGTCATTCTGCCATCGTCTTCCAGGTCACTCGGAATCACGTCGTCTTGTACCTTCACTCGCAAAAAGCCATGGCTGCAATATACCTTACCATGAACAATCTACCAACCAACATCGAGCGCCGCATCGGCGATGCTTGTACCTAGAAATGGATATAGCGATATCTCCCCGCTCCCACTTAAAGCAACGGACGCGGACCATTAGGTTACCCCACATCTGGCGGCATACAGGTAAGTAATGTTCATCGCCGCAGGCACGGTGTAAAAGGCATAACGCACGATTTGTAGACCGAGTCCAGCACGTCGTGGGGTTATATTTCTCCGTCTTGACATCCAAGCCATTTTGCCAAGGGCTTAGAGGTGCTTGGTTCCTGCAGTTGGTTCGTTCTGCATGCTAGCCCTGGGCAACAGGCAGGGGTGAACCATGATACCTTCCAGATCAGTCACCAGTTGGCCGGAAGTTCCTTTGCCCTGGTCATGCTCGTCCCGTCCGGCGTCCGTCAACCACTGACGAGTTATGAGCAAATTCATCAGCAGCATTAAGCTACAGAATCTCGGCATCATCGCCAAGGGCGTGTTCCAAATTTCCCAACGTTGATCGGATTCCCGTACAAAATCGACCCCTGTTGTTGATATGCAGGAAATATGCAGTTGATCAAACTGCATACATGGCTCAAAAGAGTCTTTCGAAAGCTTGGCACGTACCACGCTAGACAGGCCCCCTTGTACGTGGCTTTTCAGCCTGCATAAGGCCTTGCAACTTCCTAAAAGGGAACAAAAAGTGCCAAGGCCCGTTGATCGAAAAAAGCTGAGAATCTCAACTTTGTTATTAGAGGGTTTGCCGTTGATCCGACTAAAAGAGGTAACGAAAACTACCAAAATGAGCTCCATTTTGAAGCCATTCACAAATAGAGACATCCATCTGGTTGCTGAAAAGCCGCTCTATAAAATAATATAGCGTACACTATCGTAGGACCGTCATTGGGACCACAGTTAAAAATCATCGGACGATAGTGAACTCTTATCATTTTATAGAGCGGCTTTTCAGCAACCACATAGTTGTCTCCATTTGTGAATGGCTTCAAAATCGAGCCCGTAATGGTCATTCCCAAAAGGACCTCTTTGTCGGAGTATGAAAGAAAAGTTCCATCCCCTGTAGCGCCAAGGTCTTGGCAAGAGGGTGCAATTGGACCTGCAGCTTTTGGCTACCGCAGCGGAAATATAAGGACGGCGTCTGCCCAAGACGGGGGCATCTAGCCCAGCCCCAGTTCCTAAAGCAGTCTGGCAAACTGGGCCAGACAAAATCGTCTGGGCCAGACGGTTGAGGGAGGGCTCTGATTGGTCAGATTTGAGTGCAAAATGGCAAAAGCTAAAGACCCTTATAAGCACCTTCTAAAGGTCCTTATAAGGGTCTTAGGTTAGAGTCTTTAGTTAGAGTTATTATAGTGGTCTTAGACTTTGGCTTCAAAGTCCGGATAAGGCATTTACAACCGCGCGAAACTTTTCGCGCGAAAAAAACTGACACCAGTTGGAATCGAACTGGCAATCACAAGAATGAGAGCGACGACAAGAACCATTGAGCCACTAGCCCAATTGATTGAAAGCGGGCTTCGTTCTTTCCTTTAATATAGGGTAGTTGAATTTCTCGGGGGAAATAAATTTTAGGAAAGAAGGAAGCATCGTCACTTTGAAGCCCCCGAATAATTTTAAAGACTCATTCGTCAATTTTTTTTAAATCAAAATTCCTCCTCAACCAAAGGCCGGATTAACTTCTAGCCGGGTGCAAAATGACCACCGTTTCTTCCTTATTATTTTGGTACCCTTTTTTTATTCTTAGGGTTAGGGTTATTACTTATTGAAAAGACTTGGTCATTTTCGCGGACTTAGACATTTTGAGAATTTACTGCCCGGAAGTAACGCTTTTAGCGACCTTCTATAGCGTATACTTAAATTGACTAATTAGAAGGCCTCCTCAACCGTCTGGCCCAGACGATTCATCTAGGCAAGCTAATTCATCTAGGCTAGACGACCTCCTCTGCGCTAGATGCCGTTCGTATTTTTCCGCTATGGTATGTACTCGGATCAACAACTGGATCAACTCGCGGATTAACCATCGATTGTACATTTGGAACGCGCCCCAAGTCTGGACATGCTGAAGGAGCTGGTACCCGGCTCGTTGATAGCTCACATCAAGTATATTGCACGACCTATTACAGGTGTCGACTCTTATGACCAGCTACCCACCCACAGACTACCGATAACGAAATATGGATCCCTAGAAGATACAGGTATCAGTACCTCTATACACAGAGTGTGCAGGGGCTATGTGTCTTCGATATTGTACCCTCATCTTCCAGGATATCGATAAGGTAGAGGAACTTTGGTCCACACCCTGGTTACGGCTGCTGCAAAAGCTCGTATAGACCCCCCCTGTAGAAGGGCTCGGTCGTCTGCAACGTAACTCCGTACTGGTTACCGTAGGGCCGAACCGAAATATGCACTGTCATGTCATCCCATGGGATATCGGCATGACCACGCAGGAGCAATCGGATGACATAACAGGTGTCACCACAATCTAGTGGATTTCCTTATCGTCAGCGTATTGCGTGGAGCTCGCGCAAACAATATGTCTTATTAACCACCAATCAGAGCACAACTTTGGAAGGGGCAGCGTGCCTACAGGGGCAAAGCTCCAAGATGGTTTTGGCAGCTGACCTTTTGGTTACAGAAGGAGTTTGCCACACAACTCTGTTGTCTAGCTCCCTACGTCATCATATTGGGCTGCCTCTTTTGATAAAGGTACGCTTGTTGGTTGTAGAGATTAAGCTGTACCCCGCAATCAACAACTCGCACGCTTCTTGCTCTTAATTCCTCTCTGGTTACCCTACCTATGCGACCATTCCCTGAGCCAAAAGTTTAGCATCATGTCTGAAAACGCCCAGGCAAGTAGTCTCGAGTCGAATTGTTTTCAAAGATGCTAATTAACAAGATTCAGATCCAAGCCATGCCCGAAACCACAACCGCTCAGCCTGCAACCGATGACATGACCTTGAAAGAAATATTCAAGTCCATGAAAAGCGACCGACACGGCATTTGGTGCCTTGGTCGCGATGGTGTTCTGCGGCACTTTGATGCCGTACGTAACGTCGTGGACGCGCGTGGCCTTACTCAACCCCAGATTAGAGAATATTACGACGTCCCGGAAGATCAAATACCGCCCGAGCTTCTCACTGCCGATGGACGTAATGTCTCGGAGTGGGACAAGTGGCATCCTGCTCAGAGAGATGTTCCGAGGATACCAACAGAGGAGGAGAGGGCCAAGAATCGTGCGGCCCGAGAGGAGTGGAGGAGACGTAATCCTGATTCCGAGTGTCTGAGGCCCAAGGCCGAGGAAGAGAAGTGATGGTATACAACATGTTTACAGCTGTCCATTAAGGTATTGAATTTGGTTGCTTTATTGCTTCATTACTTCATTGCTTTATTACCTACCTACCTCTCGCTTTCGGGAAGTTGGCAAAGGAAGCTTGGCGCCTAGTAGCCTCTAAGTACCTGTAGTGTTAGAGTTCGAATGACACACTTTGGCGCGTACTTAGTGCCTACAGCTAACACGGACTATTTTTCAACGAAACTTTGTCAATTGATATCGAGGACCTCAGTACGTCCACTGAATGCTCTCACTGAAAACGGTACCGACCGCACCGGCACCGGGCGGCGGACTCGATCCACCATTGCCGCCATCACCCTTGGGAGGGGCACCACTGGGACCACCCTAAGGGCGTGTAATGTGTTCGTTACAGCAGTAGTACAGTAACGGAAGCCTTTTTTTGGTGGCAGAAAAGCTTACTCTAGGGTTAGGGATAGAGCAGCTTCCCTTACTGCACTACAGCCGGAACGAACACGGCCTTAGGAACATGAACTGAATCCCCTCCGTTAATTGCTTTCTTCTGGCGTTTTCCCTGGTCATTTTTCCGCAGGGATTTGTTCGACCTGCCCATCTTGACGCAGTCATCGCAAAGAGCTTGTGCTAGGAAATGGCGAGAGTGTATTCGGCTGAAGGCATGCACCGACATTATCGACATTAGCCATGTCGTTAAAGCCATCAGAATGTAGACAGTCCTGTTGCGAGGTTGGAAAACCCGCCCAGGAAGCTGTTGCTGATTTCCGCTGTTGGCATAGGGATTGCCATTTGGTTTTTTTCCGCCGAAGTCCGCGTCGGCTCCACGGAACGGGTGGAAGTAGTTGTACTGACTGTTGACAAACTGGTTGTTGACAACCTCAGCCTGGTTGACCCCGTACTGGGGGTTGCCAGTTCCCTGTTGAGTTTAAGTAACACCGTATGAAGGAGGAATGATTTTGCTATGTGGAGCTATCTAGAGGTACGTCACAAAGAGGAGTGATGTGACATCGTATTTGAGGTCTTATATACAGGAAACCTCTGAAATTTTCCTCCCCTCATCATACATCTTCCCATTTTTCGAGTCGATATAGGGGCCAGATTCGGTCCATAGAGGTAGTTCAATCCCGGATCGTGACCTCAATGTCTTCCCTTGCTTGCGGGTACCTTTTGCCAGGGCGGCTCCATGTATGTCCTGGCATCAATCGGATGAGGATGACTTGAAGTGAGTACGTCTAATGACAAGCCGACCAAGACCAGTCCAAGGCAACCGTGCTTCAAACCCACGGTATGTCCTTCCACTTCCGACTACCCCATCCTTCCGAACCAGAAACCGCTAGTTCATATTGGCATGCTTACGCTTGCCATTGCCCGCGTTTCTCAAAGCGAGGTTGGCTCTGCCCATCGTCAAGCAATCCTCGCAGAGTCCACCGCCCGGACGGGCATCCCGGACGTAACACTTCGAGCATGGGTTAAGACCAGCAGCGACACGAGCCTCGACGCTCGCTTTCACCTCGCCTTTGGGCGCATTAGCCAAGCAATTGATACACTGCGTGGCTGTGCGCTTCCAAGCCAACCGGGCGGGTGAGTGCTTGCATGGATAATGAACCTTCTTCCTGGTGCTTCCACGACAACGGGGCCAGGTGGTGGCGGCTTGGGGACCGGGAGGCGCGGGTGGGATGGGGTTGACAGTGGCATATTGACCCATATTGTAGCCTATGCTAGGGATGGGGGGCGCGAGTGGCATTGCGTTGACTGCATGTGTGGCATATTGACCCACGTTGTTGGCCATGCTCGGGATGGGGGGTGCGGTTGTGAATGGGTTGCCGTTGCCTGTGACCGATGGGTTCATGTTGTTGGCCATGCTGGGGATGGGGGGCGCGGTTGAGAATGGGTTGCCGTTGTCTGTGACCGATGGGTTCATGTTGTTGGTCATGCTTGGTATAGGGCGCCCATTCGGAATTCCCTGGCTGGGAGCAGCAACGCTGTTGGTGGGGGGATAGGGGAGTGAGATGTCCGGACGCGGTTTGGGCGCCAGAGCGACAAACTGAGGACGAGCCGCAAAACTGGGTTGGGGTTGTTGAATGTGGGTACTTTTGGCTGGTGAGGCGATGTCGGGAAGGCGATGTCCATGAGCGGGTGAGCACTTGGGCTTTCTGCAAGACGTGCAAAGGGTGGGAGTACGGGGTTGGGGGCTATTGTGGGAAGGGTGGGTGATGGTTGAAGGTTCGATGAAGTCCGGATCCTTGATGATGTTCGAATTGTTGCTGGTGTTCGACAGACGCCTGATCTTCGCAGGTCTACCATTGGTGAAGTCGGTGCTGGTGGTTGACGGAGCGTTTTTGATGTCCTCGGAATCCTGGATTCCCACTGCTTCCCTGAACAAGTACAACATTTCCTCCTCCGTCATCTGAAAGAGGCATGTTAGTATTGCACAAGCGGACAAGTTCGCGAGCGGGCTTACCTCGCTTGGCCTGTCGTCATTCGGACGGGCATCACCCCGCGGGTCGGTCAAGCCGGGTGCCGGGAGGCCCAGACCCAGTGGGCGTTTAGGGTCCATGATGTCCCTACACCACTCTCACACGTATTGAGTCGCACTCAAAAAGCTTTGTCTACCAAGAGTACCTGTACTACTGAAGTGTCTGGTAAACAAGTTGAGGTGATCTGCTGTTGTTGGATGGTCAGGGGTAGGAAGATACCTTATGAACGAGGGCAGCACCGGAATGGAAATCAAATGTGTGGATTTGATGGAGGAGAAGGTCGGAGCTCACTGGCAGCCTGGGTGCCGCTAAAGAATGGAAAGTTGAAAAGGCTTCACAAGTGAAGGAAGAGGTGGCTGGCGTTCAGTCACTCCGTTACTGTACGTCTTGAGTGTAATACAAGCTATATCCGTCTTTTTTTTTCGCCAGCACGGATTTTTATTTCAGGTTGCTACCGACAGCCACGAGTGGCTGAGTTCCTATTGTGAGATTAGAGTACCTAATTTCAGCTCCTGAATAAAATACAGGTTGATCCCCCTTCACTGGACCCGTCCAAGTTGATGTAACCGCTTCATTTTCCCCCATCCGAATCCACTTCGTGTTGATGACTGAAATCTCAGGCTCCTGCACTGATTGTGGGATAAGAACGGTGGCAGGACGGGATAGCAACACTTATATACCAAGCTGTCGATATTCCCTCCTTCCATTCAAAGAGCTAGAGGTACCTACCTGCCATCCTCACAAAGAACCTGGAACCCAAGCAGACCCGCACACAATAGGTGCAACACCATCCCACTTGGAATTCCACGATATGGCAGACAACCATATCTCGGACGGCCCTGATGCCAAAGGCGCTCGTCTGGTCTCTGATGTGAGTGAACATGAATGAAGTCAAAGATGGCCCCTGGCGTATTCATCATCAACGTGCCTCTAACGCCGTATCAAGGGCCAGAGCCAGGCCCAGGACCAGGTGCAGAGCACCATCGGGGTCTCTCAACGTCCCAACACCGTCGGAAAGGACAGCAACAATGTCTTGCAGAACGTAGCCGACGTCGGCGAGCAACAGTCCAACGTCCAGGACCAGGACAGAAAGGAAGAACACAGCGCCGTTGGCATTCATCCCGACCTTCCCCAAGACATTCTCGCCGTAGATTTCATGTCACAGGAAAAGCTCGTCGCGGCTTTGGAAGTCTTGTCTGCCACCAACCTTCCCGCGGAAGCGGTTTGCATTGACCTTGAGATCGTCGAAGCCATCGTCGCGGCAACCGTTACATGTACATTCCTCCACTACAATCACACCCAGTGCATTCGTATCAACGAACCGACGGGCCAGAGCTGCACTGCTCACGCTTAGAAGACGGGAGCAAAGCTGCGCTTCGCTCATCTGAACAATCGACCGGGTATCAACCTTCAGGTTGACATTCTCATCCGCCAGGTCCGTGGCCACGGAACCTGCTCTGGTTGTTATATCTTGCAGGACGTAGAGAGAGGCATGCTCTGCTTTGAGTGTTGGTACAAGAGTGTCTTGCGCACTAAGCGCCGCAAACTTAGACAGATGGCTGGATGGGCTCAAGACATCATGGACGGGCTCCAGCGCTTGCTCACTGCCCTCGAGCACTAGGTCGACGACACGGTAGTTATTGGAGGAACGAGCTGTCAATTGATTTTCTAAGAAGTTGCATAGAGGTATCGGCTCCAAGCCCGAGGCGGAGCAGTGGTGGAACCAGACATGAGCGGTACCAGAGGGGGGATCATGAATGTTGCATGGGGTACGCCAAGTCACGACGAAAAGGTCTCTTGGAAGTTCCCGATCAATGAGTCGAACCAAGGATGCACCGTAGGCGGAGGCAATTTGACTGTAGTAGTTTCAGACCTATATACCTCTAGTGTCTGACTGAAATACCTCTCACGTTTTCCAAGCTCGCTTGAAGGTTGAAGCATTGACTCATCTACCGCAATCATGACTCCTCCATTTGACACACGTTGATAACTCGAAAGAACAAGCTTTGCGACCGCTGAGATGGTGATACATCTTCGTACTATATGAGACCAACGTCTTTATAATGGCCTAACCGTTAGTCAAATGGTTCAAATGCACCTATCTGCAGGAGAATCTAGAAGCGAAAGTTTCACAAATGGGGATCCATCATCCGTAGCCGATGATCAGGTGATGCCAGAAGCGAGCATGATAAAGTCGAAACATGAACGAACGAGACAGTCGGATCCTAGGATCACGACGCCGACGTGACTTGAGACGATTCTCGACTCCAAACGATTGCTTTGTTCTCTTTTTGGCTCTCTAGAGGTATACTGTTTAATCGATATCACCCCATCAAGCTCATTTTCCTTTCAGCAGCATTTTCTTTGTTTTTGCTTTCACTTTGCGATGTGTTCGCTTCACCCGCCTCCTCTCCGGCCATTCCTCACCGTGCTCTGGCGGTGGTGGTGTGCTAAGTTTGCTGTACATGTTTTGATGAGGGAGTGTCTCTTCGATCACGGCATCAGAAAAAGCGGGAAATTGATATATTCAAGGCTCATCGTCCAATTATCTCCACTTACCCCTAAATAGTGCATTAAACGTTTGTTCGCTATCATGACAGAGCGGATTTAGCGGGGTTACAGGGGGCTGATAGGGCTTGCCCTGTTAGCGCATGGTGTTTCCATGCATGAACCCATGCAGCGAACTTGCCCACTGAGGCCACTTCATCGCAAAACCGGAAGCAAAACCGGGAATGAACTTGAGATTTGGTTTGCGAATAGGAACACCTACTTTACTTACAGCCTCCCTTACCGTCTTTTATTTCGGAGCATGATGAGACTGCCAAATTGATGAGTGTCCTTGCGCGGGCGGCTTGGCTGGAGTGGGTCCGTTTTATGGCCCTCTGGGAATCGTTGCTGTCGGGGCATGCAAGGCCGGATAGCGCCTCCCTCGTAGCGGTTGGCACTTTCTTTGATGGGTGGAAGTTGAATTACAATAAAATCAGCTTTTCTCAATCTCATATATTACGGCGCGGTCCCGTTTCTACCTCTAAACTCGAACTACCTCTAGTCTCACAAAGTCTGTTCTGACGGAATCATCGACCTCCCGTCCTGTGCTACAGGTCATGATCCCTAGAGGTACTATATGGGGTCAACACCCAAACGACTCCTTGAATGCCTGGCATTATGCCTCCCTCTTTCTCTCTTGGCTCGCCACGATGTCTCTACTGCAGGAGACTGTCGACGCGTCCGATAATCGTGCTAATGTACATGAGCCGGGCTCCTCGACGTCGTAACCTCATTCTAGAGGTTGGTACAAATGACAATGCTTGCCATTCTCATGCACGAGTCATCCGAGAATTGCCCAGCGCCAACATAAGAAAGCCTGAAGCCCGTCTACTGACTCAAATCAGCATGCTTTCTCTTGCCCCTTCCTTCATTCCTCAGTTCAAGGTTGTTCTTGCCCATATCCACGCATTCCTGGCAAAGGCCGCCACCCGGGCGGGCATCCTTTCGATAACACTTTGAACAAGGGTCGATACCGGCAGCTACGCGACTCTCCATGCTAGCTCTGAGTTCAGCATTGGGAGCATTAGCCAAACAGTCCATGCACTGAGTGGCACTTTTCTTCCAGGTCAGGCGTGCAGGCGTGTTCTTGCATGGATGACGAACACCATGTTTGCGGTAGCCTCTGCAGACGGGCCAAGGGTCGGCGGTAGCGACTGGGGTGGAAGCCGGTGCTAAGATTGGGTTGCTGGTAGGTGCCAGCAGTTTGCTCAACAGGGTGTGCGCTATCGATGTCGCTGTTCGAGATTTGTTGGTGTCCGATGTTTCCGTCGCCGGCGAATTCTCTGTTGGGAATGGGTTCGTGACTGGATGTAGCGCGAGCAGAGCGCTGGACGTTCGGGTGGGCTTTCGAGGCCGGGGCTGGCGTCGGTACGAAATGTTTCAGCTTCGGGCCAAGGGCAATATGGCTCTGAGATTGGCGATATCCGCCGGCGACCGTCTTAGCTGGATGAACAATGGGAGGGGAATCGGCAGAAGGGCGAAGATGAGTGGTATGGGGGACTTGTGTGCTGGTGGTTGACTGTCTTTCGGACTCGTCGTTTTCTGCGAAAATCTGACCACTCATGTTAGTCGAGTGATCATACGCACGGATTGTCAACAGACAAACCTCGTTGGTATCGCGTTTGGGGCCATGTGCACCAGCCTCCCAAGCGGTGCAACCTGGGCTGCAACGGTGGTAGGATTTCGAATGGCGCTGTATGTGTCGCTTGATGATATCGGTCGGATCTTCAATGCCGATAGCTTCCTCAAAGAAGTGAGACATGTTCGCTTCTTCACCTTGGGAAGGCTTGGGAGGTACGTAAGCAAAGGAACTAACTTCTGGACTGATAGTATATGCAGTGTGCATAGGTACCTCGACTGGCTCAGTGGCAGACCTGTTTCCAGCAACAGGCCCCGTATGGACCCAGTCGTCTTCATCCGGGAACCCCAGACCCAAAGGGTCGTTAGAGGTAGGATCCATGATGGTCCGATTTTTGCAATCTGCCTTTTGCACTTGTCACGAACCGCCGCACCAGCGCAGGTGATATGTGTGTTGGAGATCCGCTACACAAGGGAGGTAGGGGATGGTTTTAAACACGTCCGAGTTTGACGGATAAGGAGGCCGGAGATGAGTGGAACGCAATGGCTGCTATGCCACCGTGAAAAAATCCAACAGTGAAGGAGGTGGTGGCTGGTGGTGAGTCATTCCCATGTTGGCTCTCATCTCATCTTTGCGATATGAGTGAAAGGATTGGAGATGTCTTCTTACTTCGAGGCTAGAAAGGGTTCGTGAGTTTTGACGCTTCCTCGTTGGTCTAGGGCGAAGGATGGGGTCGACTTCCAGGTTCTTCTCAGAATCCACGTGGCGCAAGGCTTCAGTCCAACACATGGTCTAGGTATATACGCCTAATTCCCTGCTAGCTCGAATATTTATATGCTTGCGACACCCAGAGGGGGCCCAAATCCTATTGTGAGTATCAGGCTTGATCTCCTGAATACCTAGGAAATCGGTAGATCCTTTTCCCTTCACTCATCCGGGCTGTCGAAACTGACTTGGTGGACATTTCCAGCAGGAGGCAAGTCCTTTTTACTATCGGACACATTGGATGTTCCTTCCCTTCGTCAATACAACCACCAAACATCCATCTTCTCCGCTGAAGAATAACCGAACAAGTCTGGAGACATCTTGATCACGACTGCAAGAACATCAAAAGAAGTCCCATCGGAGCGCAAGAAAGATTCATTAAAATGGCGGACCACAACGCATACGAAGCCTTCGAGGGGAACAACCCACACCCTTCTCTGGGAAATGAGGCCGTCGCCTCTCAAGTGAGTCAATTCCTCACCATCCCTGGTCTCAACCTTGCCCCATGGCCTCTAACACCATTTCAACAGTCTACCAGTGGCAATCAAGCTGATGTGCAACCCAATGCCAACATGCCAAATGACGGCAACGTCATCGGCGCTCAGCCCGGCGTTGCGCAGAACCAGGCCGCCGACGTTCAGCCCCAGGGTGATGTCCACATTCACCCGGATATCCCTCCTCTGACCGAGGATGTGAGGGCCGCCATCGTCGCATTGGCCAATTCCAATATCCCGGTTGAGGTCCAGTCAGTTGATGTCGTGGTCTTGGAGGCCATCATCGCCCGCGTCGCCTGGTTCCTCCACGCAGAAAATGGCCAATATCGCCATCTTGACGAGGTCACAGGGGAACAGTGTACAGCCCGAAAGTGGAAGGTCGGTGCTCGGAAGTGCATGAGCCACCTTCGAAACCGTCCTTCGGTGGCCACGCAGATCAAAATCCTGTTTAGACACATGCAAGGCCACGGTACATGCTCAGGCGATTACGCCTGGAAGGACACCGACGACGGAACCCTCTGTGACGGCTGCGGAGAAAAGAATGCCATCCGACGGGAGAGGGCTCAGATGCGCCTTTACCTAGGTTAGGTGGAGGATGTTGTGGAACGGCTGGAGAACTTTCTGGCTCGCCTCGGCGAGTAGTTCAAGCGGAAGGAGGAAGTTGTCGACGTCTCCTTTGGCTCGCCGAGCCGGATCTCCCTTTGGCAACCGCCATGCAGCCGAGGGCCGGCGCCAACACTTCAAGAGTCAGCATTCGGGCAAACAAAGGCAACAAATCAGAATGGATTATTCCCAAGGGCTACGTTACGTCCAGGGCGTGAGACAAAGGAGGAGATTATGGCAAGCTACAGGAGTCTAGGGGAGTTCGGAAACGGTGTACAACTGAAGAGAAAGGAGGATCAATGTATCTGTAGCTACCCCTTCGCAGAGTAGTGCCATTACCAGCGTTTGGTCTTGTCGCGACGAAGGATATTCTTCGATACGTATGCCACTTGGACAGTTCGACTCACTCTGGTACACCTCAAGGAGGGAGGGACTTAGAGACCGTTTTAGACCTGTTATATTTCTCCTGTCTTTTCCGCGAGTGGATTCATTCTCGTTCATTACCTAAGAATCACGATCGTTCACTCATGAAATTTGACTCCTTTTCGCAATCAAATCTCATCCCTCATGAAAACTTCGATGACTCAACCTGGGACAAGCTTTGCGAGCGGCCAAAAGGACACTCATCTCTCCGTGGTATAATACTACCATGCGCGCCTTCCGAACTACCTGCTAGTGAGTGAGATTGACGTAAATTGTGAGGAGATAAATGAATGAGCCAAGTTCCCAGCGATGAAGATTTGGTCTTGATCAATCGGTTGGCTCAACGGGAAGAGGAAGAGAGACTCGACTAGGAACGAGTCGTTCGGCAAGCGAAATGGCGAGCCGGACCTATTACCGTAGGGATGAAACAATGTCATAGTCCATTGTCCTACTCTATGTCATTGTTTTGTTCTCTTTATGATCGTCGTCTTTGATCGATCCTTCATTGTCCATCTCAGCGGCGTTTTCCTTTGTTGCGCGTAGGACCTTTGCGATGGGTCCGATTTGCGCGCCCCTTCTCCGGTCATACGTCGCTGTGGTCTTATGGATGTATGCAATTGACTATCGGTTGGCATTATGAGAGGAGAAATACTGTTTTGCGATGTCGTACTCAACAACAACTTGGAATAAAAGCCCGTTATCGGGTTTGTTTACTTGCCCCTAAGCAGTGCATGAATCGTCTTGTGCTAACACTATCATTGGGATTTAGCGATGTTACAGTGGGTTATGAGGGATAGCCGCTGTTAACAAGTGGGGTCTCCATGCATGAACCACTGTAGCGAACTTCACCTCCAAGTTCCTATCATTTTCAAAAGGCAAGAAATTGAGAAAAACAATTGAAATCTCCTAAGGGAATAGAGGCGCTTACCATACCCACCTCCATGAGCTGGCAGATCTTTTGCGGAATCAGAAAGGCGTCAAATCTACGAGTGTCCCTGGGCAACCTCGGTCAATTTGCACCCTCTGGAAACACCTGCTGCTGTCAGTTTAGGGTACAGATCTGGCCAGTAAGAAGAGGGCTCTAAAAGAGGACTAGCCTCCCAGCCACCCAGAATCGGGGTGCAGACCTCCCTAATACTTTAGAGGCCCCAACTCTGGTTCCACAGCACTCTTATATAGAATTAACAGATTTTACCCATTTTTGACTCAATTATATATTTTAATAATTAATAGTCTAATTCGCAATATTTGCGTTTACGCTAATAGAAGTACGTACTAATACCCTATAACGACCAAATTAATAAGTAATTATGTCCTTATTAAAGGAATCCTCCCTTAAAACCAACCGTCCCTACCTTAATAAGCCTTCGAAGTTCCGGGACTAGAGTAATAAGTTATTTAGCTATATAGAAGGTTTCGACCTTACTAATTTCGTATTAGGTCTAGAACCGGCCGTTTAAAAGCCTCTACTTATCTGTATTAATAATTATGTTATTAAGGGACTGGTTCTATATTATACTAAACGAATTCGTTAAGTCCTCGAAGGCCTTAGAGACGGAACTATCGTTTATATAGCCCTGGCCCCGGCCCCGGCTCCGGCCGTAATTAAAATAGATTAAAACGAAGAAACCGAAGCCCCGGAACTTATTAAAGTCCCTAAGAGCGTAGAAACTACTAACCGAACCTTAAATTAATAGACTAACGATATTATAATTAAATTAATAGATTTTACCGCCTTTAATTTATAGAAATACGAATACGACCGTATTAATTAATTGTATAATACGAAGGTTTATAAATCCTTTAAGACTAATAACGTTAATATTCGAAAGTAAATACAAAAATCTATATCCCCTTCCTATAAAACTAATAACTTTCTATCCCTTTAATTTATAGCCGAATAGTATATTAATATTAAAAACGGCTATAATTATAAAGAGGAAAATACTTAGATTGAAGCCTATTAGAGGTATTATAACTATTTAAAATTATTATTAAATAAGCCTAATAAAAAGGATAAAGGGATTAATAAATAGATAAATAGTTAAGACGTTATAATAATTAATGCAATCCGCTATAATATTCCGGAAATTACTATAGCTAACGCTTAGTTCAAAGATCTTTTAAACTATTTATAGCTTATTAAACCTATTTAGGTATTTAATATTTCTAAATACTTTAATAAAAAAATAACGGTTAATACCCTTAATTTTCGTTTAGTATCCGGGGACTTCCGCCGTAAAAGATTAAATAAATAATTTTTTATTAGCGCTAATAAAATTAAAGATTATAAAGGAATATTCGGTATAGGCTTAACCTTTAATAATCTATAGAATAGTAATATTAAGGACGAAGATACTTAATTTAGTAGGACCTAAAACTATTGTAAGAGAAAGCGTAAGGTTATAATTATAGACTTTTTATTATTATCCCTAAATACTCGCTATAAAACGTATTAATAAAGTCTTTATATAACTAAGTATTATTAATATTTATTCCCTTCCTAAAGGATTAACCTTAAATAAAAGCCTATTAAGAAAGTTTAAAATAGAATTAAAAAGAACCTCCGTAATAATTTAAAATTAAAACGAAAAATTAATTATTACGAATAAGAAATAAAATAAAGTAATAATAATAAAAAGGATAATTAATTCTCTAATAAAAACTCTTAGGAAATTATAATTAATTATATAATAATTATATATTAAATGGCTCTCTAAATAAGAAAAAGAGATTCAAATCCGTACCCTCTTAAAAATAGTATTCTCCTCGATTCTAATAATTCTCTATATATCTTTAATAAAATTAGCTACTTTATTAATTTTCGTTATATTCCCTATAATAACGGCCTCTAAATTAGAAATTCCTATATTCTTATTAAAGGATATAACAATATAAATATTATAATTTAAGGATATAGAAGGCTAAAAAAGCTCCGTCTCTATAATATAGTATTTTACTCTAACTTTATAATTAACTTCGTCTCTCTCTACTTCCTTCGTAAGAAAAGTCTCTATTAGGATTAGAAGCTACCTAATAACTACCTACGAGGCCTAAATCACTCCTTCTTTTACTATCTTATAATATAGTACCGTTAAACAATCTTTAAAGACCTCTCCTCGTCCTTCTCCAAAACCGCCTTCTTTATATAACGTAATTAATTTAATTTTTTTAACGGCTACAAATACTATAAAAAAGAGGCTATTATTTAGTATTACTATTTCAATTATTATAACCCCCAAATATTAAATTACCTTACTAATATTACCGGCACTCGTTTTAAAAGCCCCTCTACTATATACTATAATACGTATATTATATTAAAGATTAAATAATAGGTTAGCCGTAAACCCCGCGACTATAATTATAACCTAAGAGAAAAATTAGCTATAGATTTCCTCGACTATATAAAGAGCCGGTAAGGATACTCCAATATTATACTCATTATTTATAAATATACAAATTATATATAGGATTACTATATAATAAATTACAAAATTACTACAATCGCCTCCTTCTTTAACGACCTTTTTATAATATTAAATACCTAGTATAATATCTAACTAAAAATTATCGAATATAATAACAAAGTCAACAAATCCTATATAATAAAAGAACTCTTCGCTCTAAAAAATATAATTTCTAAGCCTTTTATTCTATATACCTAAATATAAAATAGTGGCGCAAAACGCTCGGGAAATATAATTAAAAAAAAAAGCAGAATAATAACCTAAAGTTCTTACTTCGCTAAAAATTTATAATTAGAAATCGTCTCTATAGTAATTTACTTTACTAACCAATCCCCTAAACTCCTCTACAATTAGAAATCCCTATATAAACGTTTCTATACTTTTATTATTAAATAAAATAATCTCAATACAATAATTCTTTATAAGCTAAACCTCGTATACCTTCGTATCTACAACTATAAAATATATACTATAACTATAGTTATACAAAAGAAAGAGGAAAGGAAATAGAAGATAAACCCTAAAGTATAAATCGGATACCTAATCGGCTACGCCGCATCCTCAATCTACTATATTTAAAACCCCGTTACTAATACAATTATTAATACCTATAACGTATTATTTAATAAAAATATATTCTATTTTAAGAAAATACTTATAAAAGTATAATCCTTAAAAATCTCCTCCAATAAATTTATTATACTACTCTAAAAATATAATTAAACGGCTCCAATACTAAAAATCCTTAACTTTATTAGCAGCCGAATCGACTTCGAAGATACCTAAACGTATAATATCCCCGGCTCCTTTTTCGAATAACCCCCTTAAAAAGGAGAAACCGACTATATATTTCTAAAACCTTAATTAAAAATTTTAAATACCCCTATAAAAAGGATATCTATCGATTTTATCCTTAATAAATACCCTACTCCTCTAAATATACCACTACTAGATCGGCCGCCGCCTACCTCCTTCCTCGCCGGCTTCTATCTAAACCCCTATATTAAAAACGAAATATATAATAGTTTTAAACCTTAAAAAACCGCCTTTAATACCGGTAAACTTTATTAACCTACAATTATATTTAACGGCAAACCTATTACAAAAGTAGAATTATAGTAATTTATCCGTAATAATAAAATTATTATTAAAGAGGAAGTCGAATCCTTAATTCGTATAAATAAGGTCTAGTCTATCTATAGGCACCGATTCCCCCCAACGCTTAAAAACTATAAATTTCTTAATTATTACATCCTTAAAGACTTTTTTAAATAAATAGAGTAAACCTATTTTAATAGCTATAAAAAAATAAGAATTTAGTTAGAGGTCGATAAGGATAAGTTACACTCTCGAAATAAATAGATCTTCGATTATATATAAATATATACGTATAAATTCTTTAAGAATAATAAATTTAATAAAGTTAAAGTACGTCTTATCGTATATAGAAATTAATAAATAAAAAAAGTAAGGTAGAAAACGTACGCTTCTACCCTCGCTAGCTACTCATTTCGTACTCTCATCGCTATAACTATCCAATTTAACCTCGAACTTATCTAATATAATACTATTAATACTTTCGTTAATACTTATATAAATAAAAATATTTATATATATATACCCCCAAACTATAAAATTCCTAATAAAGTCCTCAAAATATTCAAAGCCCTATACAATCTATAACGATCCCTACTCCTCTAGTAACGAGAACTTACAAATACCTTTAAAATAATAGGCTTCGAACTAATCCCTAAAGAACTATATATCTTTATTAATAACGGCATCCTCATCTTCTATTACATTAATAATATAGTCTTCGTATATTATCCTAATAAAACTACCGCTATAAAAGGATATATAAATAACCTTAATTAATAATACTATATAATTAAAAGAGATAAACTATAATAATTCCTAAGTATCAAAATTATTCGAAACTATTAAATAAGAAAGATCTAATTATTTTAATACTCGTACTTACAAAAGATCTATTATCTTACTAATATTAAATATATTACTTCAATCCCTATATTTAACGTTAAATTAATTCCCTTTAAAGGCAAAGCTTTACTTCATTTAATATACTTCTATTAAATTAAAGTAGGCTTAATACTATACACCGCCGTTATTATACAACCAAATATTTCCTTCGCCGCTAATCGGCTCTCTAAATATAGTTACAACCTTAATCCAAATTATTATAAGGCTATAAACAAAATACTTTATTACTTCTACGCTACCACTAATATAGTTCTATACTATAAAAGAAATTAAATCCTCCGGATTACTTTAAATTTATTATTTATAAATAATTTTATAAATTATAAAAGCTCCTAAGGGTTTATAATATAACTCTTTAAAGGATTAATCTATTAGGGTACTACTAAATAGATAATAATAACCACTTCTATAACCGAGGTAGAATTTATCGTACTTACTAATATAATTAAAGAGGCCTTCTTTACAATAAAATTTATTATTAATCTCATAATAAAATTGGTTAATCCTATCCCTACCCTAAAATATAATAATTAATAGATAATTAAAGCTCTAACCGTAGAAACTACAAAATTAGTAATAAAGTTCAAATATATAAATATTTATAAATACTAAGTAAAATAAGAGGTATTCGCTAAAAGGATTAAAATTAAATATCTAGAGACGGCCAAAATATTTGCAAACAATTTAATAAAAGTACTAGATTTCTAGAGGCACGTAGCGTTTATAAAAATAGTAAGAATAGATTTAATAAAGGATAGAGAATCGAAAAAATAGGAGAATATAATAGTATATATCGAAATAGATAAGATTAATAAGGAGATAAACCTTGGGATAGTTATATAATACTATAAATAGCTTCATTTCTGGCCAGTTTGGGTAGTTTCGTCTCTGAAAGACTTCAACTAGGGAGGTGTGTTAGTTTAGGGTGCAGATCTGGCTAGTAAGAAGAGGGCTCTAAAAGAGGACTAGCCTCCTAGCTACCCAGAATCGGGGTACAAACCTCCCTAATACTCTAGAGGCCCCAACTCTAGTTCTACAGTACTCTTACACAGAATTAATAGATTTTACCCACTTTTAACTCAACCGTACATTCTGACAGCTGCAGGGGAATGCATCATGATAGCGCCTTCCTCGCAGCGGCTGGTTAACACATTCCTTGAATGGGCCAAACTTCAATCGCAATACATTCTGGCTCCAACCACAAAGCGCAACGCAACTGACCAGTACATCCGCACACTTTCTGTCTCTACAGGTATTTTCCAGTGTCTAGGTAGGTACCTGTAAGGTATTGATCATATCTCATTTCTTTTAGCGACTCCCCCGTGCTTTTTCTCCCGCCCAGCGTCTTCCGCAGACGCGGTTCCCATCACCAACGGGGCGGCGGCCAAATTCTACAGTCGGCCATGTCCGCCCTGTCCGTACCTCATTGATCGCTACAACCGACCACAAGAGGGCTTTCTGGTTGTTTGAGCATCCCGGAGGCACATTTCTATGTTGCTACTTGAGGGAAACCTCATGCTAACCTTTATGGCCAGACAACGAACGCGACGGCCGCGGCGTACATACTTGACGGCGAGAACGCCGATACAAATGAAGGCTCTCGGGGCAGCGGCTGTATGACTTCGAGAGTGAGGGGCGGATCATGTGAGATGTGCTTTGGGTACCTGGGCCCGAGCAAAGAGACGATAAGGAGGGCTACGAAGAGAGGAAATAGTGGCAGTGAGGCGGGTTGGCAACTGGTGGACAGTTGGATCCAGTACTTGAGGAGGAAACTCAACGGACCCTGTTCAACGAGAACGATGACAAGACTACGATACAGCAAAGACATGAAGGCTACGGAATAGCTACTCTAGCGGATATCCTCTGGGCATTTGATCCGGGTGCATCCCCCTTATATTAAGGGTGCCCCAAACAATATGGGTGCCCCAATTGGGTTAGGGTTTAACGTATAAATTATTTTCTAATATAATTAGATAGTAATCGTATAATAACCTTTCGTATAAAATAGTACCAAGCCTAATCAACTAGTAGATCCCCTATTCACCCATCTATATACGACCCCCTTCTTTAGACTTAATAATTTTGAATATGCCTTTTAACCCAACCTTCTTTCTACTCCCTTTTTATAACTACACTACCTTTAATTACCAGAATAGGCTAGAATCGACCGTACGTACGTAAATATTAATCGTATTAATTACTAGAAGTATTTGCTAACCTTCTTAAAGCCTTATAAT
This sequence comes from Neurospora sp. CHS-2018a, assembly GCA_009802275.1. Taxonomy (NCBI): domain Eukaryota; kingdom Fungi; phylum Ascomycota; class Sordariomycetes; order Sordariales; family Sordariaceae; genus Neurospora; species Neurospora sp. CHS-2018a. Next base: position 247,997 of record RAKG01000002.1, on the reverse strand, counting down.
ACTACGCGTATTACGTATAAGACTCTTAAAATGCCGCCGTAGGATCTAAATACGCCTATCGACCTCGATAGCGATAGTAATAGCGATAGCGATCCCTTTATTAACGTCGATAACCTTTAACTTAATCTAGCTAACGAAGAGGAGGAAGAGTAGGGAGGCTTCTCTAATAATAATATTCTTATTAATTCTTTTAACAATTTTAATAGCCTTCCTCCCTCTATATAATTACCTTAATAAAATAGCGACCCTAATTCTGATTTAAGTAACGATAAGCCTCTCTTCGACTATAGAAATAAGATTTACAACCTACCCTCTAGCGTTATACCTCCCTCAATAACTATCGAGGGCCTTTAAGAATTGGTTAATAATTAGGCGTACGATTACAATATAGGGTTCGTTGTTATTCGTAACTAAAGTTGTAATAGTAAACCTAGAGTCCCCGTTAAAAATTATACATAGTATTATCTCTTCTATAACCGTTTTAGTCAACTACGTAAGTCTAAAGCAACTGTACGAAAGACTAGTTTAAAGAAGTGTAGTTGTAACTAGAAAGTAATTATAAAGAAGGATAAAGAGATTGGTCTATAGTACCTTCTTTTATATAATAAACTAGAATATCGAATCTATAACTATAGCCAATCTTACTATCCCTCTACTTACCCTTAATACTGCAAAATAAAATTAGAAGTATTAAAGAAGATTGATAATATTTCTAAGTTTAATACTATTCGAATTCGCGAAGTTACCGCTATAGTACGGGACGACTTTCCCTTACCGTTTATAAGGAGGGACATTTATAACGTACGAGCGTATATTCGCTATTATAATCTCGATAGTTATACTCTAATTGGCGTCCTAATTAAATTATTTAATGATAATAATATCGAATATATTAAGAAGATGGATCTAGAAGACCCAAAACGGTTGCTAGGCATTGTCTTTACCTTCCCAACCTATATAGAGATGGCCAAAATATTTCCTAAGGTTATAATTATTAATAATATATACAATACTAACCGGTTCAATTATCCTTTTTATTAGGTAGGTCTCGAGCGTCTCCTCTATTAGTATTCAATTATATTTTTAGTTAATTATCCCTTTACTAGGTTTCGAACGTCTCCTTTATTGGCTTAGTATTCAATTATATTTTTGGTATTATTAATAACGAGAAGGAGGAAGCCTTTAACTTTTTAGTCGAGGCTACTAAAGAGTTGAGATTACGGTACAACCTTTTTAAGCCTATTATCGTCGTTATAAATAAATATAAAGAAATAAAGTAATTATTTAATAATACTTTCCCTAATACCTAGTAATAGTTCTATCTATTTTATATTATTAAGAACGTTCTATTTAACGCTAAAAAGAAGTAGAAGAAATAAAAGGGGGATGACGATAATAATTCTAAAGACGAGGAGGGTAAAAACGATTGGGAGAATCCGGTTTCTTTCGATCCAATTAATTAAGGACTTTACTTATCCGTACGAACTAGCGGTACCCTTAGTAAATTATCTACTAATTTAATTACTAAGATTACTAACGATCCTTATAGTATTATAGCCTTATTCAAGCTCATAATATACGCTAAGATTGAACTAGAGTTCTAGGCAGCTTAGGAAAGGTTGAAGAAGTAATTTGAAAGTTAAATATTAGTTCTTCAATATATTTAGAAGAACTAGCTCCCCATTAAAAATTAAGGTTGTGTTCGTTCAGGCTGTAGTACGGTAGGGGAAACTTTACATTACCGTATATGGTCCGCAGCTGTACTCCCTGTACGGTAATGCAACGGTAATGCAAGCTGAAGATTCTTATTGGAGCTCCTTACTACTTTATATTCGTTGGTACTAGGCTGTAAGAAGTTGTAGTACTGTATTTATAGGGGGTTTCGGGGCGGTGGTGCGCTGAAGAGTGAAATTCTTACTGGCATAAATATAGGGTCAGGGAGCTTTAAAAATGTTAAAAATCCGGTCATTTCAGTAAGAAATCTGGCCCTCTGATTGGTCAGATGCATATCTTGCATCGATTTGGGGTAATGTAGCGACTTGCATATTTTTACTGAAATCAAGCCGAACACAAAAAGTGCAGCTGTAAGATTGTACGTTACCGCCACCAAAAGTTGGATTCCTCTACTACACTACAGCCTGAACGAACACAACCTAATAGGCATACTATTATATTAAGAAGTATAAGAATTTTAGTATTAGGGTTATATCGCTAGCTAAATTAAATAACCTCAACGTTAAGAGCTACTTTCTTAACGACAATAATAATCTCTACAAACTAATTACCGCTATCGTCGAAATAACCACTAAATAACACTAGACTTTTAAAGAAAAGGTTACAAAATAGTAAAATAACTAAAAGTAAGAATATATTAACCGTACCTACTTAGGTAAACTACTACTATAGATTAATTACATTGCCCTAAGGATTATTAACAACGAATACCTTTAAGCGGATAAATATATCCTAAAGCCAAATAATTAATATAGAGACCTACCCACCCTCGAACCTTGCAATAACGAATATAATGTCCCTACCTAATATAGATTACCTTACCGTTATATTATATTTAATAGAGTAATTGCAAATAAGACTCTAAAACTTAATTACGTACACCCTCGCTAGCATTATAAGGAGCCACTCGTACATTAAATCCCCTATTTATATATCTATATATTATTATTAATTAGTCTCTTTTAATAAGATCTTAACAATTTCTACCTTCGTCTTAAAAACCCCCGCATTATACTTACGAAGAGAGGCCGCCTTAAAAACTCTACTAGATCTATCCCTAACGAGTATACCCTTCCTATAGTAAAGTAGAAGACTCCTAAGACTCCTAAGACCCCTAAGAAGGCCACACTAGCCTCAAAGAGCAAGAAAGGGAGCAAGAAGGTTAAACCCGTCAAGTAAAGCAACCTTAATAACCTTCCTCGTCTACAGCCGAATATATAGCGTTATAAATCTTATTAGGAGAGTAATAATATCGACGAGCTTACTCTTAATTCTACTAAACGTAAGGCTACTAAACGTAAGCGTATGCGAAAGCCGGTCAGCTCTAATACTTCTAATTATAATAGCGAGTCGGAGGCAATATCCTTAGAGCTAATACTAGATTACGTTCAAATAGCTACACTAGAGCCAGAGTTAAAGTTAGATTCAAACTCAAACTCTCTGCTCCCGCTTCTAGAGCCCCCGCCTCTAATATTCCCGCCTTTAGAGCTTATTCTAAAGTACTCTCCAAATACCTCTCTAGAACTAGAACTACAATTAGAATTTATTCCAAAGCCCTCTCCAAACCCCTTTAATTAAAATATCCTTCTAGTAGAGGTACTAGAGCTAGAACCCTACTAATCGTCTCTAGAATAACAATAGTAGCCGTCTCCAAAACTAATACTAGACTCCATTCAAATAGCTACACTAGAACTCTCGTCTCTAGAGCCATCTAATCAAATAGCTACATTAGAATCAAACTCCCTAATTAAGCAGGCAATTACACGTAAAAGAGCCAAAATAAACAGCTCAATCTTACCTACTCCCAAGGTTATACGAAGTAGTCGTATAAGCAAGCCTAGTTAGAAGGCTATAGAAGCGAGCCAATAATAGAAGTAAATACCATACTAAGCATTACGAAATTACCTCTCTACCTTATTCTCTATCGTTAGTACTATAATCTTTCGTAGTATAAATAAATACTATAGAACTATCCTATATATAAAACATTATATACTATAGAAATCTCTATATAAAACTATATCGTTGAATATTACTGCCTTTTTTTCATATATGTGTAAAACTTTGGAATTTACTATGTAAATACTATTTTACATTAAAATAACATAAAATATTAGGGCACCCATACTGTTTGGGGCACCCCTAACATAAGGGGGATGCACCCGGATCAAATGCCATCCTCTAACTACCTCGGGTGCCAGCCTCGATGCGTGTAGGGGAAACAATGAGCATAAGTTACCTCAGCGATTAACATAGAAAACTTCGGAGGGCAGGGAATGGGCTGGACATCCTTGGATTCATTTTATGGAGTAAAACGGCATAAATTCTTCGCATTTCATCCTCTATCTCTCACAATCTTCACACTTCTACCTACCAGTCGGGTGTGCATTGGCATCCATAGGCTACACGTCATAAACTTCGAACATGGAGCGATCGATTTCCCCCAGGCTCGCTATTTACAGCCGAACACTACTACAGTTTTATATAGTTGGTTACACCCACCCAACTATGCTGAACAGCCCGAGTGAACGAAGAACTTTAACGCAGACCTTGGGATAAAGGGTAGTTGAACTCTACACTGTTCTTCTCTATACCAGCATGTGAACAAGCTCGGTGTTCGGTGGGCTCTGCCGGTTGACCGGAGTTGAACAGTCTACGAGTAGTATAGTTCCTCTGTTCATCTCTATTCGCTGTTGTATTGTACGCTGTTCTTCTACGTACCAACATCTAAATTCTGAATATTATCGGAGTGCGGTTGTGAACAGGCTCGGTGTTCGGTGACCTGTGCCGGTTGACTTGAGTTGAATAGTCTGTGTGTAGTATGCTTCCTCTGTTCATAGCTGTTCGCCCTCAGACTCGCAAGGCAGTGGGTCCGAAGACTGGTCTTAGAGTGTCGCTATTCCCATAGTATAAGAAGGCGTTTAGAATTCCTCCTGCGGTAAATTTTTCTCTTCCTGTTCCACCACCGAACAGCAAACTCGACTCAACGTCAGTTAAGCACAAGCGTCCACGCACACCAAAACACATCACCCACCCACCCACTTCGAGACTTCTTCATCATGTCCGACAACACATCCAACAACATGGCCAACTACTGCCAGGGAACTATCCCCACTGCACCCATCGCCCAGAACAACCAGGAACAAAGGGCCGACGACACTCATCAGTTATCCATTCCCTCCACCACCGTCTTCAACTTCAACACTCCCATCGACAGGTAAGTCACTCAGACCAACAACATGATGCATGTGAAATAACAATCAGCTAACAACCCCCTCAGAAACATCCAGGCACAAGGCGCTCACCAACAGGAGGACATTAACATGGCTCCCCCTACTTATCTCGACGACCCTTTCAACCCGATCCACTATCGCCATCTGCCTATTAAGACTTACGAGGAAGTTTTCGGCGACTACCCTATCGACTTCGAGTCACCATTCAACATGAGCTACTTCAGCGAGCCCGCCGTTCTCGAGATTCACAAGCCCATCAACACAATCGCCAACCTCCAACAAGCCATCGACGCGGCCGCCGCTGTCCTCGACGCCTCCAACCGCCGTTGTCTCCGTACTACCAGGGGAGTCCAGTGCACTCGCTTCCGCTAGAAGCGGAATGCGAAGTACTGCATCACCCATCTTGAGAATCGCCCCGGCCTTGAGATGGAGCTCGAGATTCTTCGTCGGAAAGCCATCGGCTTTGGAACTTGCTCCACGGACTTTGCTTGGATGCCGAAGGAAACCGGAAAGCGGTGCGATCGGTGCAATGAGAGAATTAGAATTCGCAACGAGAACCGCGCGGCGGCGGCGGCGGCAGAAGCTGCCCAACAATCTCAAGAGGAGGGAATGAACACCTCCCAATCCGCCGACGACTCTGTCATGTCGGGGAATTCCGACCTCTGAAATCCTCAACTGCCACACGCGAAGATCGATACCATCAATTGTAAGTGATGACATGATCCCTGAGCCATCGATATGAAGTATGAACTAACAGTGTATAGAGGATGTAGGACACCAAGACCTTGTTTGTGACTCGAGGATCCTTCTTGATATTGTTTGGTGGAAAGCTCGGTCTGAAATTGCGGGTATAACGGGTCTATTTGCCAATGGCATGCTGGTATTGTCAGATATAGAACATCCACATAGCTTATGATGACCCAACTTGCTTCAAATATCTTATCTGCCGTGATTTTGTCCATGTGAAATCGTTCTATGTCACCATCTCTACTATATGAATCTACCACTAGGTAGGAGTAGCGCAAATTATCTCTGGTACCATTCGTGAATTGAATCGCCAATATCCCAACATCATATTCACAGCATTCTCAATCCTTCCCGTCAGCTCGTCATGATTTTGCTCATGAATTGCGCCGTTCACAACATCGTGTTGTAAGTCTATTACAAGGAAATTATTCTTACATACTGCACGGATGTGGCCGTGGATGCCGGAGTTATTGACCTTTTCTTTGTGCCAGGTTCTTCTACATCACATTTCTTTGACTGATGTGACTTGATGCCATTGTTTCAACTTGAACAACCCTCGGTAAACCGAACCTCCCCAGTCGATGGATGATGAGTAGGGGACAGTCTTTCTTCATGAGGTAGTGTAAATGCCTTCAAGTTTGATGTACGGGTGGGATGTAGATAGGCCAAATCATGAACTACTTCTACTCTATCCACGCTCTCCCCTTCTTTCCTTCTCGCTCTTACCCTATCCGTTTGAGATAGCTGTACAACTCCAGCTTGTTGACACTCGGCGTTTTTTGAGTGAAATGGGTCATGTCACTGCCAAAATGGCCTCCGTCCTGGTCGCACATATCGTTATCCTTGCGAGAAGTAATACTGTCTGCCGCGCCGGTTGCCTGGTAGACGACGACGGGGACATGACAACCTGGAAGCCACAATAAACGCAAGCACGGTCACAGTGGATAGGGCACAGTCCTTCCTTCCTCTTCTAAGCCGTTAGGAACGAGCCACCCTCACTGTTATCGGCACGGTACCTTCGGTGGAAGCTCGGGCTAGTATTAAAGCGGCCCAACCTTGAAATTTCACCAACTTACTCCAGCAACTCCGATTCTCCATAGTTCTCTCTCAGAGACTCAGTTAATTACGGTAACGGCAGAGTGTGGCGTAAGAAACCTGAAAAATATCAAATATTGGGCGCCCACGTGACGCAGAATCAGCTTTTCAGTTCCCCCCGGCCTCAGACAGCCACTCCTTCCTCCTTCCACCATTTGTGGGTCAATTGCGGATTCCTTTGGTCCAGGGTACCTCTAGGTATAAACTTGCCAATCACTTACCTTTTCAAAGCCCGTTCTGCCCCCAAACACACCGTAAATTCTCCCCCTCTTCGACACATCGATTCATGCAAATCATCGGTGTTACCATTTCCAGACTTGATTCCCCTGCGCGCTGTACCCACGCGCTCTGGACAGCCGTCTGGCATCTTCTCTTGGAGTTACGATTGGGAACGTCGCCAAAGCCCAGTCGCGACGTATCTGGGAGTCTCCCGCTCGTCAATCAGATCCGGTTGCGCGCCAGCATCCCGCATTCATCAATTATCTCAACCCACCCAAAACCGTCTTGTGGTACGTCATCGCTCCCTTTGTTCGCTCCCTCTACATGAAGAACATCCAACCCATGGACGCGGCTAATCATGATCCAGATCAACGAGCGCACGATCTTGCCGCCAGATCTAGTTCCACTTTGCGAAAATGGACTCTCCGGCCAAAAACGATGCTCGGCATCCTGGCAGCAAGACGGGTAATCAAAACCGTCAGTCTGCTCCCAGGTTAGTTCCACTTCATCCAGTCATCACTGGTGGTTTTCCCCACAACCAGATAGCTTCTGACACGGAACACAGCGATGACCAAGGGCACCATCAGGGCCCCAGAATTGACCAGCAAAGTCCGGGTGAACACGACCCCATGAACTCCCCCCAGCACATTCAACAGCAAAATCCCGGCCAACATGGCAACCCCTCCCCCCAAAATCTCACCAACCTACCCGTTAACTTCCCCCATCACCTTCACCCCAACCCTGGTTTTGACAACATGTATGCCAACGGCCTTATGGCCGATATGCCCGATCATTCTGATCCTTTTATGGGTCATAATCCCTTGTTTGGCAACGGTCCCTTGGGCGGCAACAACCTCTATACCCACGGCCATCCCTTGGGACAGCCCCAGTATTATCAACAAGTAGAGCAGTATGTCGCCAACCAGCAACTTTACCAGGATATGATAAGCTATCATGGTGCCGTTCATCAACAGCAACCGCACCCCCTTGGCGCCCAACAATTCCAGCAGCCGGATATCCCTCAGCATTTCCCCATTCCCAACGGTCCCGTTTACGGAGCTCAAAACCCCATCATGGACCAACAGTTTCAGGGACAGGTCCAAGTCCCTGCCCAGCACCAAGTCCCTGCCCAGGATCAAGCCCATATCCCGCAGCAGGGCTCCATCCAGCATCAAATCCATATCCAGCACCAGGAGTATATCCAGTATCAGGCGCAACTTCAGCACCAAGCCCAGATTCAGCTTCAAGCCCAGATTCAGTACCAAGGCCAACTTCAGCACCAAATCCAGATTCAGCATCAAGCCCAGATTCAGCAACAAGCCCAAATTCAGCACCAAGCTCAGATTCAGCACCAAGTCCAGCAGGTGCCTCTGCCTGCTCATGCTCCCGGCGCCGCGGGCCCAGCGGGTAACCATGGTCCGCCTACACCCCATCCGGATGCCAACCACCCCGCCGTCCTGGCCCTCCGCAACATCGTAAATGACCTGGACGACGAAGAAGTCAAGGAAATTATCAGGGCCGCAGCGGCGGTTCTGTACGCTGGCAACCCCCAATGCCGCAAAATCTTTATCAATGACGATGGGGTCCAGGTGCGTTGCACCGCGCGCGCCTAGAAGGCGCCTCGCGGTCGTTCCTGCCTGGCCCATCTGGGCAATAGGCTCTCCCTAGTGGCACAGATCCAGATTCTGCTGCGCAAGTCCCGCGGTGTGGGGACTTGCTCGGGCTGCTACGCCCAGACACCCTATGATGACGGCAAGCTTTGCGAACGCTGCTAGCTGTTGACAGAATCCAGGAAGATGGAAGTGTGGAAAGGAGGGAAACCTTGGGGTAATGGGAGAACAGACTTGGGGGACTTGGACGGCTACTGCGAGGTCGATGACCGATGGGAATTCTCGGGGGATGGTAGAATCAAATAGTAAAAGAACTTATCGTTCACAATCTTCAAGTATCGACAAGTGATATGTCTACAACATGAATATAAACATCGTCTAACGAGCCGGCACGCTCTACCACTACGTCGCAGCATATCGGGCTAAGGACATTATAGGAACAACTGATATTCGGATTACAGGTTGCGAACTGTCCGACCCATCATACTTCTTGTCTGTATGATATGATTTATAGGATATTCGATCGGAATATCATGAGTACCGTAGTGAGAGACGGAATTTGAAGGGTCTGGTTGTCATGGATGAAAGATTCATGTCCCAAAAGAGCATCTCGTTGCCCATGGATGCCACATGAGTGGGAAGCCCAGGATGTCGGCAGCATCTGGAGCACGACACCCGCGCTCCACCACCCTTCTAGAAGGCACTTCTGAACGTCGTCCTTTTCTGCCGGCTCAGCCACAGGGGCAAGCCATGCCGACAAAAGGCAGGCACTGATGTCGGTGTCTCGGTGAAGGGTTGATTTCCAGGTTTCCCAGCCTGGACTGGGTGGAGTCGGTAGACACATTCACTTGAGTCCTATTATCCAATCACAGTTATTCATCTCGGCTATAACTGCAATGATCATTCCCTTCTGCCGCTACAGATCTTTCGAGTTCCCCCAAACTTTCTAATTTGCTCCCCCCCAGCCATTTCACCCTTTCCTACGACATTCTGTCTTCAATCACCCACGAAACAAGCCGGCATCCAGCGCCAACACCGTTTGACGCCATCTATCCGCAAGACGATGGATCGCAAACGCAAAGGTGCTGGCACTGCCAGACCAGTTGTTGAAGTCATGGACGACCAGAATCACAGTGATGGCCACTCCAATATCCGTCCACTCATCGCGCCTGCAAATCCCCGCGATGATGCTAGGGCTTATCCAGCACGTTCATCTGACGGAAACAACCTCATCGGCCAGGTAAGCGGCTTGCACAGATTCAACCAGTTCATAACGCCGCTGACCAACGCTCGTAAACAGAGTGTCCGTCCGCAGGTTCAGGTCCCGAACTATCAAATGCCCCTGCCGATACCTGACAACTACCCATTTTCTTTCGAAAGCTTGTACATGCCGGTGCGTAGACGTTTGCATTATCTCCCCCAATCCACGCGGAATGGCTAACATGATCACCAGCTTCCACCGGCTACTCCTGCTACCCGGCGCCAGCAACAACAATCTCATGTGACTCGCCAACCAGTCTCACAGAGCCAGCTATTTGGAAGTTTGGATGCCTCCATGCCCGCCAGTTTTCCATTTAGTCCAGCCAGTGACCAGGTCCGCGGCCATGGGGAGAGCTATCGTCAGCAGCATGCTGCGGACCTGATGATGTCGCCCTTTGGACGTGGCACTGCCTTCCAGGGGAACTTACCCAATTCTTCACCCAACCCTTTCTCGCAGCCGCACGTGCAGCAGCCCAACTACCAACAGGGATCTCAAGCTGCCGCCCAGCTGCAGTTCAGCCCACCGATTGGAGACGGCCATGCTTTTGCACATTCTTCTTCCATTCCTTCCCCTGTCCATGGACAACATCAGCAAGCTGCTGTGCTGGAACAGGTACAGCAGTATCCGGGACCTGGTTTTGACCCAACTGGCAACTTTGATCCGGGCAATTCTGTGCTGGAACGGGTACAGCAGTATCCGGGATCTGGTTTTGACCCATCTGGCAACTTTGGTCCGGGCAATGGACCGAACGACGTTCAACATCACTCACTCTTCCCCAACACCGTCATTGAGAACGGCAGGGAACCCACGCCTGCCCAAGCCCTTCAGGCAAATTCATTCAATCATCAGCCGATTGCCGACCCCTTTATCCCGAATGACCAGGATTTCGGCGTCCCAAGCCCTATTCACAATCCCTTTCAACAGGATTCTCTTTACAACCAACCATTTGGCGCCAATCCCGATTCCGGTAACGGTGTTTCCGGTATTGCATCCCATGTCCCAGTCCCTGGTTGGTCCTACCAGCAGCCCTACAATCAAGTTGGGGGGTTTCTAGCTGAAGAAGTCAATTATCTTCAGCAAGAGGAACCGGTGGGCCATGCCATTCAGGTTGCACCCCCCGCTCAGGGAAATGTCGTTGAAAACCAGCAGGAGCAACCAGCTGATCACGCGGCTCCCATCCCTCAGGCTGCACCCGCCGCTCCAGGAAACGGCATTCAGAACCAGCAGGATCAACCAGCTGCTCACGTGGCTCCCATTCCCCACCCTGAGGCCAATCATCCCGATGTGCTTGCATTGGCAACTATCAACGCTGAGACTTCCGAGGAGGAGATCCGACAGATCATCAGGAACGCGGCAGGGATCCTGCACGCCACCCACGACGAATGCCGCTTCAAGTGGCTAGAAGATGGTGTTCAGCACCAATGCGGCGCGCGCTCCTAGAAGGAGCACGGCCGATCGTGCTTGGCACATCTAGGCAACAAGCCTAAGCTGGCCTTACAGGTGAACATCTTGAGACGGCAGGCCTGTGGGGAGGGTACCTGCGGGGGCGACTATAAATGGTTGCCGAGAGACACGGGCGAGCTTTGCCCCGGGTGCAAGGCCAAGGCGGAGAGACGGGCGGAGGCGCGCAGGCTCCGTCAGCAGGAAGAGGTGGCCGCGGCGGAGGCGGCTGCGGCACTTGAGGCCGCAGAAGAGCAGGCCGGCATGGCTTGAGAGTCCAATATCTAGAGGTAGTGAGGATCAAGGATAGAGGTAAGGAGAGGATGTTGACGCTCGATAGGTACCTACCAAAAAAAAGAAGAAAAAAGAAAAAGAAAAAAAGTGAAAAGGAAAACCCTCAAAAAGAAAGCATGCCGGTTCTTTCACAGGCCCGGACAACCCTTGTTTAGATAGTGTACATACAGCCTAGTCTAAAAAACACAACCTTTAGTAGCATCTCACAGAAAAGCATACGCGTTAGACGTTTGTAATGTGCCGTGTCCTTTTGTGCCCAGTCACATTCTCTATTTCGAGACAGCACTCGTGACTAGTAGACATGACCCGAAGGTTGGGACTGTTGAGCAAGATGGTTATCGTGGCATCGTAGACAATCTACACATGGATCAATCTTGTATATATCGAGTGTCCGTACTCCCTTCTAGTCCCGCTTCTTCTTCATTCACCAAGTTCACCACCAGTCATGTCTTCGTACTTCGAATCCACGTTCACTCCGTTCACTTCGACAGAGACATTGTGGAAGATAAACGCCCTCCGTACCTCACTTGCAGGCTTGCCATCCTGCTGCTCTTGCTCTAGAAAAGATTGGCCCCAACCAGAATATTGAGGATCTCATCAGGAATGCGGCCGTTGTCCTCTACGTAAACCATCGGATTTACCAGTACAAATAGCTCGAGGAGAATACCGAGCATCAGTGCACCGCCCATGCTTGGAAGGCGGGGTGCCGGATCAAGTAGAGGTACCTATTGCCTCGATCACTTGATCAACAAGCTCAAGCCGGCCATGAAGGTCCAAATCTTGAGACGCTTTGCCAGGGGCTACGGCACCTGTTCCGGAGACTACGCCGAAACACCACGCGATGATGGCAGACTTTGTTGAGCCCTGTTTGGATCATTCCAAAACAGTGTCCAGGGAAACATGCCGATTGTTCAACAGCAACTTGTACTTGCCATCGGAAATGCCTTCTTCAGGGGCATCCAGCAAATGCCCTTTATCCAGCAGGTTCCTGTGAACCACCATGGCATCAACAACCAGCAGGCCCCGGTCGCCATGCCGCACCCACAGGCGCATCATCCAGCGGTGAAAGCTCTTTTCACCGTGACCCCGGTCACTAACCCTGAGACAGTCAAGGCGATTATTGCGGCCGCTGCAGCCGTTTTTGCATGCTCGCAATCGCCGCGTGTGTTGAACCCTCAGGACCAGGCAGCATTTTACCAGACGCTCGTGGCTAACCAGCGCCATCCGCAGAGCGTTATCCCTCACCAGATGGCTCCTCATCAGCACATGGCCCCTACCTCTACTCAACACAATGCTGACCATCCCAACCAAGGATTCAACAACAACGAACCAGCCCTCAACCAGGTGCACATGGTTTACCCCAACTACTTAAACCATCACGCTCAGAACATGGTCGAAGTCGCCAACTTCCAAGCGCCTCCTCCCGTGGCCATTGCAAACGTCCCTGTTCCCCATCCCCAAGCTCCAGTCAGCACCCGACGGTTCTCGTCATTTTCACCATCACCCCGGCCACTGAGGTCGAGGACGTTGACCTCATTGTCAGGAACGCCGCAGCTGTCCTTCACGCTCAGCACCAAAAGCATTGTGGCCGCGATAGTTGCACGCAACGCCCGCGCCTAGAAGGCGGGGCCGCGCGGCCGCTCATGCCAAGAGCATCTGGGCAACCGGCTCAGTTTGGCTGTCAGGGGGGAGATTTCGATCCGCCTATCCCGCACACGCGGGGAGGGAACGTGCAGCAGTTGCTACGCGCCGATGCCGGTTGAGACCGGCGAGCACTGCCAGCCATTATTGATGCAAAGCCAGAGGCGTTGCCAGGCGCCAGCTGGCCTTGCGGCACAAGGGTGCTTGCCCGTCTCCCTAACTCCTTAATCGCAAGGGAGACGGGCAAGCTCTGTACTCCAGCTGTCTATAAGACAAAGTTAGATGCCAGGCGCGAGGCGGCTGCTAGCCAAACCGATGCAGGTGCAATTGTTGAGAACGGTGCACCTCAGGRGCAAAGGGATATGTTCAGACCAGACGAATATGGATGGTGTGAGTCGGACTGGAACTTCAGAAATCTTCGGAAGCAGCTTTCTCGAGGGACAAGCGACACAGTCAGCCAGGTTGAACATCTGATGACCAACCCCAACCGGAAGGAGGGTCAGATGGGAAGACATCATCCCAGAGAAAAGACATTTGCGACATTTTCGCTCAAAGGGGATAGGGCATACAGCTTAATATAGCATGGAGATTTGAGCAGCATCGGAAAGTCTGACAGGGTTTTTAAAGTTTGTCGACGAGATTATCATGGTTTCGTGGCATCGTGTTCGCCTTGGGAAGGGAAGGCAGCTTGCTGCCTCCCCGGACACTAGTAGAAGAGAGCACGCCAGGGACAAAGTCTGGCGGCCTCTTCTACACCTGTACACGCCGCGGTCAAAGCCGTTCCTGACAGAATGCCTTCCCCTTTGTCCAACTAATACAGGTACTGTCAGGATTCTCATGGACACTTGACGGCGTAGTATCGTTCGTACAGCCGATTCGCGTAAAGTATTATAGACATGTGAAGAAAGACCAAGACCAAGACCAAGATATCAAGTTCGTTTGTTCCCGTCACATAAAAGCTGGCCTCGGAGACGGAAAGAATCGTGGAGATCATCGCTGCCGCGGAAGCCCTTGTTGATGTTGCTATTCTACAGTGTGGCACTGACCAAAGCACGTGTACGGCATAGCCGCGGCGGCAGTCCTTCTTGTAAGCCACCTCGAGGGCGCCACAAACCACTTAGAAGGATGCTGTTGTTGGGTTACCCGTCGAGGTACGTACCGGAGTTAGGAGGGCCCCTGTCCTTGTCGCGTACCTAGGTACAGCCACAGCAGCGCTCAACTCGCTGCCACGCTCCTCCGTGAAAGGCGGTAGCGGATGTCCTTCTGATACAGACAATACGAAGAACCTGGACGTTGGGCGTGGGATGTCCATCGTATCTTACAGTATCATCCCAACCTCAACCTTGAAATATTCATCGCAATTTCGTGGTGTCGACCCAGCCACTCAGCATGCATTTGGGATCTTGGCCCAAGCGCGGGATCCCGCCCTGCCCAATGACCATACAACTCACAGCCGTTCCGTTGCTGACCGTTAGCTTTCTTGCCACTCTTGCCGCGTACTGGTGGATCCTTTTTGTGCCGAGCACCTCCGCCTTTGCCTGGTGATTATTTCTTGTCTGGACAGTCCTCCTGCCTGACTTCCTCCTCCCAACAATCGACAACTTTCGGCCAGTCGACGACAACACGGATAGTAGATTGCGAGAGCTCGATTCCCAAATTTCCTGGCCCAATCAAAGGGCCACCGTCCTCATCCCTTGATTCTTTCAATTCTCCTCTGTCATCCGCATTGCCCTCCTCATTCAACCACCTCATTCTCCCAGGTTGTCGCGGTGTTCCCCTCTTTTGATCATTTTGATCTTCACCGGCCACGACCCGCCTTCCTTCATCATCTCTCTCTCTCCACATCCAATCCGTTGGGATTTCCAGTACGGAAGTCACATCCAGATCTCAACGTTCGCCAGGGATACCCAGGGAAACGGCAGAAAGGTACCCATCGATAAGTCAACCTCAACGCATCATGGATGGGGCCGGCCTTGAGGGCGGCTATGCCAGCCCGGCTATTCAAGATCAAGGATCCCTGGGCGCGCCCAATTCCACCCAGGGTGCTTCTCCCGGAAACAGCAACAATTACTACTTCAACCCAGCCATCCCTGGCTACGTTCCCGCACAACACCCTGCAGCTGCTCATCCTCAGCTGAACAACACCGGTCTTATTGTTCAGGCTCCTGGCTTCAACCAAGCTTCGGGCTTCAACCAAGCTTCGGGCTTCAACCAACCTCCTGGATTCAACCAAGCTTTCGGCTTCAATCAGGCTTCTACCTTCAACCAAGCTTCGGGCTTCAACCAACCTCCTGGATTCAACCAAGCTTCCGGCTTCAATCAGGCTTCTACCTTCAACCAAGCCTCCGGTTTCAATCAGGCTTCTACCTTCAACCAAGCCTCCGGCTTCAACCAACCTCCCGGATTCAACCAGCCTCCTGGGTTCAACCAGGCTTTCGGCATCAATCAACCCTTCGGAGTCAATCAGCCTCCCCCCATCAATGTCGGACCGGCAAACCAACCTCCAGTGCCTGTCCCTCACCCGCAGGCCCAGCACCCAGCTGTGCGAGCGCTCTTCACCGTGACAGCCGCCACGGAGACTGAAGACGTTGAGCGAATCGTTCAGGACGCGGCAACCGTCCTACACGCCGGTCACTCCAAGCCGTGTGGCCGTGCCGGATGCGCGGCTCGCGCTTAGAAGGCGCGCGGCCGCACGTCCAAGTGCTTGAACCATCTGGCAAACAGACCCGGTCTAGATGTTGTGCTCCTCATCCTGAAGAGACAAGCTCGCGGCGAGGGAACTTGTAGCGGCTGTTATGTTGGAATGGCTGTGGAGACGTACACCCATTGCCCCCCTTGCAAGGCCAGGGGTGTGGCCAGGCGCCTTGCTGCGCAGCTGGCCCATGTCTCGATTGGTTAGGCTGCCGACAATGAAGCCGAGTAAGTCGGTTCAACCCAAGAGCGACACAAACATCCAGGGCCTCGGAGACGGAACCCCATAACACAAGCAACTCCAAGGGTGCGATCATTGCATGAGTTCCATCAGCGGTACTCGAAAGCAAAAGGGATTCAAGACCAAGAAGGACTCAGAGACTCAACAGAGGTTTCAAGACGGCCGACTTGAAGAGACTTGGGAGGGAATTCAACTTGGGCGAGGCTATGTCGAGGCTGGGAGAGACGTTCAGCGGGGTTTCTACTTCACGAGGATGGGCAGCACGTACTATCGAACGAATCTCCTGGCAGTATCTGGAGATTTTGCGGAACATGTCTTGCGCTTATGATGGTTTCGGTACAACAGGTTGCTTTCCATCGTTTAGGATTGATACCACAGGCAACCCTCGGACTGGCCCTATGGATAGTTTAGCTTAATTCATCATAATCACTCACATTTCCTTTCGTGTGCCCGCTTCGTCAACGTGAAACATGTTCCATTTGTTCGTTTCAGCTCTCGCCGGTTGTCGGTCGTATATGATGGGAAGAGTGTAGTATCGTCAGCGTCTTAATGTTGTAGGATTAGTAGCTCAATTAGAGTTCGTCTTTGTCCATGACAGGATAGTCGTTGTCAGGATCATCACATCCTTCCGTCGGTGAGCTATGGTTGTGTGTCTTTCAATTAGGTTTTCGGCATATGTAACGGATGAAGACGGTAAAAAAGGTGTCGAGCGGGGAGGAATCAAGACGAAGTTTGGATTTTGGGGCCGGGAAGACCGTCTTTTATCTCCCAACAAGATGGGTATCACATGTCAGAAACGAAGCACGCATTACATTGGGTCTGACTGCCAATCGCGGGGTTTCAGGAAGCTGCAGGCACGACCTACTTGCATGAGGTAGTCGGTTCAGTTTCGATGGCCCCTCGGTTTGGTCAGATATGTCCGGGGTCGGCATGGTTTTGTGACGAGGAAAAGTGTTCGCGGAGGATGCATATAGATGGCATAGGGCAAACGATGGAATCACTTTTGAACAGAGGTCACGATGGTGGGCAAAGTCCATTTTGATTTGACATGTGTCTCGATCCTGCATTCGGCTCTCTCCTGTTGATACATACTGCACCACTGTTGCTCCAGCAACGCTGTGCTCCTACCCCACCTCTTGTCCACACCATTTTCCTTCCTTCCCACATTCAAATTCCACTCGTAATTCATGCCACCTTCGCTCCTGTATTAGTAGACATGTCAAATACATATACCCCAACTTCCAGTACTCCGCTGACTCCCCGTGGTGGAAGTCACGTCCTCCTTCTTCCCTCCCCGCTTCTCCTTCAAATGTCTTTTCCGCGGTTCAACTCCAGATGAAAGGGATAGGGTTACTGCCAAGCCGATTTGTTTTTTGCGCATATACAAAAAAGGCTTTCTACAGATCATCAAGGGGCAGAAATTCGAAAGCAGAAATGTTGAGTTAAAAGGGATAGACTGCTTGGAACTTGATACACCCACAATATTTGCCTTGTAGACCATGACGATTGATTTTAATTCCTATCCAGTTCGTTATTTCCACCTCACTGAGGCGCTTCAAGTAATCAGTGCAAGTCCTGAGACCCATGGAACCCAAGCTACCTTATCAATCACAGCCTGCCTCCTAGAACCAGCCCTGTTCGTAAGACAATGACGACGGAAGGAGCCGGCTGCTGGAGAGGGGCCATCTGCTGAGGGATAAGACCTGGACTCTGCGGGTGGGGCTGGTTAGCCAGGAGCATCAGGTAAACACCGAGCTGCTAAACGGTACGCACTTTGCGTTTTCTACACTTCTTCGTAGGGCGCTGGATGGGGGCCGGGCGCCCGGGCCGGGTTGGACAGTTTAGGCGGGTGCAACTGCAGAATTGGTGGTTGGTTGATGCATGGGATGTTAAAGAGAAGGATCATGCCGTTAAGGAAGGAATGGTTAGCGTATAGAAAAAGCGAAAATAGAAGTGTTATTAAGAAGCAATGCGGATCTACCTGGTGAGGAAGTATGCGATGCAATGAGAACTATATAACTACATGTACTATACAGTTGGATCGAGGGCATATCTGGAGAGGTGACAGATTCCGAAGTATGATCACAGAAAATGTACACCTCAATCACTGCAGGACATGCCAACCCATTCTCCAGTCGCTCGCTCATCCTAATTGAGCAGACATGCGTTCCATTATCTCTGCTTTGTTGGGTGCGCACTTCCTGCATTGCGGCCCCCGTCTGCGCCTTCTTGACTTGCGTGCAACCAGAACTGACTGGGACCCACCTGCATCCTGCGCCTAGGGTTAGGGTTAGGCAGCACCTCCATCGTCACGACCGGATTGTTCCTCCTTCGAACACCAGCCACCGGAGGGGTTGCTGTCAATTTAGGGTGCAGATCTGGCTAGTTAAAAGAGGGCTCTATAAGAGGACTAGCCTCCTAGCTACCCAAAATTAGGGTGCAGACTTCCCTAATACTCTGGAGCCCCCAACTCTGGTTCTACAGAACTCTTACATATAATTAATAAATTTTACCTACTTTTTATTAAACTATACTTTCTAATAATTAATAGTCTAACTCGCGATACTTGCGTTTACGCTAATATTTATAGAAATACGAATACCTACCCTACGTACCTCTACTAATTACCCTATAACGACCAAATTAATAAGTAATTATATTCCTATTAAAAGAATCCTCCCCTAAGACTAACTATCCTTACTTCGATAAACCTTCGAAATTCCGGGACTAGAACAATAAATTATTTAATTATATTAAAGGTCTCGACCTTACTAATTTTATACTAGGTCTAGAGCCGGCTATTTAGAAGCCCCCGCTTATTTATATTAATAATTATACTACTAAGGGACCGGCCCTATATCGTACTGAACGAATTCGCCGGATTTTCGAAGGCTTTAAAAACGGAACTATCGTTTACGTAGCCCCGGCGGCCCCGGCCCCGGCCCCGGCCCCAGCCGTAGTTAGAATAAATTAAAATAAGGAAGTTGAAGCCCTAGAATTTGTTGAAGTCCTTAAGGGCGTAGAGACTACTAACCGAACTTTAAATTAGTAGACCGACAACGCTATAATTAAACTAATAGACCTTACCGCCTTTAGTCTATAAGAATACAAATATAATTATATTAATTAATTATATAATATAAAGGTCTATAAATCCTTTAAAATTAATAACGTTAATATTCGAAAATAGATGTAGGAATCTGTATCCTCTTCTTATAAGATTAGTAACTTTCTGTCCCTTTAATTTATAGTTAAGTAGTATATTAATATTAAGGATGGTTATAACTATAGAGAGGAGGATGCTTAGACCGAGGCCTGCTAAAGGTATTACAATTATTTAAAATTATTATTGAGCGAGCCTAGTAAAAAGGATGGGGGGATTAGTAAGTAGATAGATAGTTAGGACGTTATAATAATTAATATAATCCGCTATAACGTTCCGGAGGTTACTATAATTAACGTTTAATTTAAAGACCTTTTGAATTGCCTACAGCCTATTAAATCTACTTAGGTATCTAATATCTTTAAATATTTTAGTAAGAAGGTAACGGTTAATACCCTTAATTTTCGTTTAGTATCCGGGGATTTCCGCTATAAAGGATTAAACGAACGATCTCCTATTAGCATTAATAAAATTAAGGGTTATAGGAGAACGTTCGGTATAGGTCTAACTTTTAACGGTTTGTAGGATAGTAGTATTAAAGACGAGGACGTTCAACTTAATAGGACTTAGAATTATTATAAGAAAAAGTACGAAGTTATAGCTATAAACGTTTTATTATTATCCTTAAATATTTATTATAAAGCGTATTAATAGGGTCTCTATATAATTAAGTATTATTAATATCTATTCCCTTCCTAGAAGATTAACCCTAAATAAAAATTTATTAAGAAAGTCTAAAATAAAATTAAGAAGAACCTTTATAACGATTTAGAATTAAAGCGAGAAATCGACCGCTACAAATAAAAAATAAAATAAAATAATAACAGTAAAAAGGATAATTAATTTTCTAGCGAGAGTTCTTAGGAAATTATAATTAATTGTATAATAACTATATATTAAACGGCTCTTTAAATGGGAAAAGGAGATTTAGATCCGTACCCTCTTAAGAATAGCGTTTTCTTCGATTCTAGTAGCTCCCTTTATATTTTTAACGAAATTAACTACTTTATTAATTTTTATTACGCTCCCTATAATAATAGCCTTTGGGTTAGAGATTCTTATATTCTTATTAAAGGATATAGTAATATAGATATTGTAATTTAGGGATATAGAAATCTAAAGAAATTTCGTCTTAATAATATAGCTTTCTACCCCAATTTTATAGCTAACCTCGTTTCTTTCTACCTCCTCTATAAGAAAAGTCTCTATTAGAATTAATAACTACCTAATAATTATATATAAGGACTAGATTATTCCCTCTTCTACTACTTTATAATATAATACCGTTAAATAATCTTCGAAGACCTCTCTCCTTCTTTTTCTAGAGCCGCTTTCTTTATTCGGCGCAATTAATTTAATTCTCTTAACGGCTATAAATACTATAAGAAAGAGGCTATTATCTAGTATTACCGTTTTAATTACTACGGCCCCCAAATACTAAATTACTTTATTAACGTTACCGGCGCTCGTTTTAAAAGCCCTTCTACTATATATTATAATGCGTATACTATATTAAAAATTAAACGATAGGTTAGCCGTAGATTTCGCGATTGTAACTATAGCTTAGGAGAGAGATTAGTTATAGATTTCTTCGACTATGTAAAAAACCGGTAGGGATATTCTAACGTTATATTCATTATTTATAAATATATAGATTATATATAGGATTACTATATAATAGACTATAAAGTTATTATAATCGCCTCCTTCCTTAATAACCTTTTTATAATATTAAATACTTAGTATAATATTTAATTAAAGGTTATTGAATACGATAATAAAGTTAATAGATCCTATATAATAAAAGAATTCCTTGCTTTAAAAAATATAGCCGCTAAGCCTTCTACTTTATATATTTAAGTATAAAATAGTAGCGTAGAACGTTCGGGAGGTATAATTAAGGAAAAAAGTAGAGCGATAACTTAGAATTTTTATTTCGCTAAAGATCTATAGCCGGAAATCGTCTCTATAGTAGTTTACTTTATTAACCGGTCCCTTAGACTCCTTTACGATTAGAAATCCCTATACGAATATTTTTATACTTTTATTATTAAATAAGACGGTTTTAATATAATAACCCTTCGTAAGCTAGATTTTATATACTTTTATATTTATAGTTATAAAGTATATATTATAATTATAGCCGTTTAGAAGAAAGAGGAAAGGAAGTAGAAGATAAACCTTAAAGTATAGATCGGATATTTAATCGGCTACGCTACGTCTTTAATTTATTATATTTAGAACTTTATTACTAATATAATTATTAATACCTATAACGTATTATTTAACGATGATACATTTTATTTTAGGGAGGTACCTATTAAAGTATAGTCCTTAAAAATCTCTTCCAACGAATTTATTATATTACTCTAGAAGTATAATTAGACGGCTCTAGTATTAGAAATCCCTAATTTTATCGGTAGCCGAATCGATTTCGAAGATGTTTAAACGTATAATATCCCCGGTTCCCTTCTCGAATTTAAATAACTTCTTTAAAAAGGAGAGACCGACTATATATTTCCAAAACCCTAGCTAGAAATTTCGAATACCCTTATAGAAAGGATATTTATCGATTTTATTTTTAACGGATACTCTACTCCTTTAAATACGCTGCTACTAAATCGGCCGCCGCCTGCCTCCTTTCTCGCCGGCTTCTATTTAAACCCCTATATTAAAGACGAAATATATAACGGCTTCGAACCTTAGAAAGCCGCTTTTAATACCGGTAGACTTTATTAGCTTGCAATTACGTTTAATAGTAAGCCTATTATAAAAGTAGAATTATAGCAATTTATTTACAATAATAAGATTATTATTAAAGAGGAGGTCGAATCTTTAGTTCGTATAAATAAAGTTTAGTCTATTTATAGGCATCGTCTCTCCCTAACGTTTAAGAACTATAAATCTTTTAATTATTATATCTTTAGAAACCTCTTTAAATAAATAGAGTAAACTTATTTTAATAGCTATAAAGAAATAAGGATTTGGTTGGAGGTCGATAGGGATGAATTACGCTTTCGAAATAAGTAGATCTTCGATTATATATAGGTATATACGTATAAGTTCTTTAAGAACGGTAAATTTAATAAAATTAAAATACGTTTCGTTATATATAGAAATTAGTAAGTAAAGAAAGTAGGGTAAGAGATGTATACTTCTACTTTTATTAGCCGCTTATTTTATATATTTATTATTATAGCCGTTCGGTTTAATTTCGAATTTATTTAATATAATGCTATTAATACTTTTGTTAACGCTTATATAAATAAAGATATTTATATACGTATACCCCTAGGGTATAAAATCCCCGGTAAAGTCTTTAAAATATTTAAAGCGCTATACGGGCTATAGAAATCCCCGCTCCTTTAGTAACGAGAGTTTACAAATACCTTTAAGATAATAGGTTTTAAATTAATCCCTAAAGAACTATATATCCTCGTTAACGACGGCGTCTTCGTTTTCTATTATATTAATAATATTATTTTTATATATTACCCTAATAAAGTTACCGTTATAAAAGGATATATAGATAACTTTAATTAGTAATATTATATAATTAGAAGAGATGAACTATAATAGTTCTTAGATATCGAAATTATTCGAAACTATTAAATAAGAAAGATTTAATTATTTTAACGTTTATACCTATAGAAGATTTATTATCTTACTAATATTAAATATATTACTTTAATCCCTATGTTTAATATTAAGCTAATTCCCTTTAAGGGTAAGGCCTTACTTTATTTAATATATTAATATTAAATTAAGGTAGGTTCGATATTATACGCTACCGTTATTATACGATTAAATATTGCCTTCGCCGCTAATCGCTTCTCTAAATATAGCTACAACCCCAATCTAAATTACTATAAGGCTATAAATAAAGTATTCTATTACTTTAATATTACTATTAATATAGTTCTCTACTATAAAAGAAATCAAATCCTTCGTATTGCTTTAGATTCGTTATTTGCAAATAATTCTATAGATTATAAGAGCTCCTAGGGATTTACAATATAATTCTTTAGAGGATTAATCTATTAGGGCGCTACTAAATAAATAATTATAGTTACTTCTACTACCGAGGTAGAGCTTATTATATTTACTAGTATAATTAAGGAAACCTTCTTTATAATGAGGCTTATTACCGGCCTTATAGTAAGGCTAGTCGATCTTATCCCTACTTTAGAGTGTAATAATTAATAGATTATTAGAATTCTAACGGTAGAAATTATAAAATTGGTGATAAAACTCAAATATATAGATATTTATAAATATTGGGTAAAATAAGAGGTATTCGTTAGAAGGATTAAAATTAAATATTTGGAGACGGCTAAAATACTTATAAATAGTTTGACGAAGGTATTAGACTTTTAGAAGTATGTAGCGTTTATGAAGATAGTGGGAATAGATTTAGTGAAGGATAGAGAGTTGAAAAGACGGGAGAATATAATAGTATATATCGAAATAGATGAGATTAATAAAGAAATAAACCCTAGGATAATTATATAATATTGTGAATAATTTTATTTCCGGCTAGTTTGGGTAGTTTCGTCTCTAAAAGACTTCAATTGGGGAGGTGTGTTAGTTTAGGGTATAGATTTGGCCAATTAGAAGAGGGCTCTGTAAAAGGATTAGCCTCCTAGCTACTTAGAATTAGGGTGTAGACCTCCCTAATACTCTAGAGCCCCTAACTCTGATTCCACAGAACTCTTACACACAATCAACAGATTTTACCCACTTTTTATTGAACCGTGCTTTTTGATAGTTGCTGCATCCCCTCCTTCCTCCATTGCTTGCCGCCCTTGATCTTTCCTTTCTCCCAACACCTTCCCCGTCATTCCGTTTCATTCCTCGTCCACGTCCTCCTGCATGACTCCCTCCTCCTCCGGAGGATTCGGGATGCCATGGGCATCGTTAAAACAACGCTGGCAATGGCGTCCTGGGGGGGCCCTCTGAGGCCGGTACATGCACTTGGAGCATTTTTGGGCCTCAAGCCTCCTCTTGCCCGCACGGTTCTTCAAGCATCCTCGGCACTTCCGTCTGCTGATTCAGTATGCCGTGATTCTGGGGAAGGAAGCCGTTCCCCGCGCCGGCGGCCTGAGGGTTGTTTTGGTCATCGGACATGGCTGCTTGGTATGCGATCGCACCTCTCGTTGTCGGTCTTCAAGCAAATGGTGTTTCCTGCTGTGTTTCAAGTGGACACCCGAGAGGCCGGGATGGAGGTTCTGACCGGATACTCGAATCCGCTCACGTTTTTTACCTGACCAAAAAGCCATCTCCAAACAGCGCCATGGAATTACTTCCCGCCTCACTGACTATTGGGTGGGTGACTGAGTGGCCGTTAATGTTGTATACTTGAACGGACGAGGCAGCAAGCTGTGGGGCTACATAGCGGCCCTAGAGGTTCTAGAGGGGAGTGAGTCTTGCCGAAGAAGTTATTCGCCTTTACAGGTATCGAGTTGATTAGGTGTGTGGTCTGACCTTGATCGATGGGCTATCAGGGGGAAGGATCGTGCGATCATGCGAAACAAGGAAGGAATAAAGACGAGAATATTTTGCAAATGGAAGTCTTATTTAGTAGAAAAGCAAATAATATAATGAGGCCAATGAGGAAGTCCCTCATGGATGCCTCCTATCTAATCAAGGACCACTCCTGATCATATCGAAATGGATAGAGGTAATCCTTAGTGGTGAAGTATATAATTACAAGTACCTACGCTAGTGTACCGGACGTCTGCGAGGTGAAACCCTTTGCGGATCCTAGGTCATGTACACCTCATTCAGTGCAGACTATGTCATCCTCTTTTCCTCTCGCGCATCTTCGTGTCAGGCGGGAATGCGACGTCTCTGTTGCTCTGAGTGCCCAGTTCTTGCATTGCACCTCTCCTTTTCCTTCCTTCATAGTGCACGCATCATGTATGGCCTAGGCCTCACTTGCATCCAATCCTGCGCCAGAAATCCCGGCCGTTATAACTGGATCGCTCCTGCTTCCAACCTCATATCAACATCGGGTCGCTGCTTCCCGCCTTCTTCCTTCCCAATGGGTTGACTCTCGGTTCTCTACCACGTCCTACTCGAAGACCTCACCCTCCTCAGGAGGGTTCGGGATGCCATGGGCCTGGTTGAAGCACCGCTGGCAGTGCTGGCCGAGGGCCCTCTGAGGGCGGTGCATGCAATTGGAGCACGTTCTGAGGCCCATAAGCCGGTTCCTCTCAATGGCTTGGCGCTTTCTAGGGCCCGGGCGATTTCCCAGGCATTCGATGCACTTTCTGGCCCCAATCTGCTAGATGGGGCGCAGTTGGCACTCCTGGCATGGCGTATCAGGCCTCGGAAGAGCGCCGGGAGGATCAATGGCGACGTTTGGCTGTTGAATGGCGACGTTTGGCTGTTGCATGGCGATGTTAGGGTGGACGCCGATGTTGGGGTGCTGGATGTCGACGTTGGGGTGCTGAATGCCGTCATCTGGCATGCCCACAAGAACCTGTTGGTTCTGAGCGACAACAGCTTCGTTGTGCGACTGATGGTAGGGCATGAAATCCAGCTGCTCGTTAAGCAGTCCTGCGACCTCGCTGTATGGGGGAGGTGGCCCCAACGGGAACATGTGGGCAGAAGGCTGGTTGGGGGCTCCTTCGGATAGAACGTCGATGAAAGGCCGTCCCTATTGGTTGCAAAGCGATTGCCAAGTTTCGTCATCGACTTGGTCAACCATCTTCATAAACTCATACTGGAGAGCTTTGAGTTCGTCGACTGTTAAGAAAGTTACTATTAGTCCATTATTAAAGAGCTGATTCAGCTTGATATCGGATTGAGTTGTTGAAGCTATTCGCTCCTCTCAGCCTTATCAGGCTTATCAGGGTTATCGTTCCCCACTTTGGGCATATATATAAGCTCGTAAACTCCGTTTACTCCCTTCCTTCTTTCTCTCTCTCTTAAAATCAATTAAACATTCTACCCATCTTTATCTTGCTCTATATCTTCCACTTCAATAGGTTATAAGCCCGGACTGCGCGCGCTCATTTTATTTATTACGAATAAGCTAAGTTATCTACCTACCCTAGTTTCTCACTTTTATATTACTTTATTCAATGCGCTTAAATTTATTATTTCGCAATACCCAAAAATGCTACACTATAATTACATAGCCCGTATATATTGAATTTATTTTATTTCAAAAGTGCACAGACTATTCTACATCCCGTACCCAAATACCAAAATATAAGTTCACACTAAGAAACGTATTCTTACTAAGACTACCATTCGTCCGTATTGAATATAGGTTACCTCCGTTCAACCGGATTTACAAGATTTTTACAATAAAACCGCTAAATCTTCGCCCAACGTCTAATATTACTAAAATCGTACTTTTAGATACAAATCGAAAATAATCTCCCGTCAAATCTATTTCGGTCGCTACAAAATAAACGAAAATCACTTATTTAATTAAATCTTAACTAAAAATATTTATCACAATTATTTATCGGAAGCGCACCGGACGTTACCTACCTTATAATTCGATAGCCCAACCTATTGTAATCTATTATTCGCCGGCTCGGCCCAATTATTACAATAGAAAATATATTAGAATTGCCTCAAATTCCTATATTAATTATAGCCTACCTTCTACTTTCAATTTATAAAATTTATTCCCGGCCACCGAAGCGTATAAATTCCCCCGGCAAACCTCTATATATATAAATATAACGTTATTAAATAGGCGGAGTACTACTAATAATAAGACCCGGTAATCTTCGGCTTCGTAGTACTTATACCGATATAATCTCCGGCTTCGACTATTCTAGCCCGCGGCGGCTACTAAATATTTAAACCGCCGTAATTTCCCTCATCTTGCGCGCGAAATCTAATCTCTATACGCCGTAAGAATATCTAATAATTCTACCCCCGATATACTTTATATCCTTATTATTATTATTTTTTTATTTTCTATTTCCTCCCTATTTATACTATTTATACCGCCTTTACTACCGAACCTTACTAATCTTTAGAATTTTAGAATTATTACCCCTCTAAATTATTTATACTTTAATATTTAGGTTCCCTAAATATTTATTTTATAGACTTTATACTCTACGGATTCTATAAGTAATTTATAAAATTCTAATTCCTAGAATTCTAATAATTCTAATAATTCCCCTAACTCTTAGAATCTTAATATTTTTGAGAATAGTTCGCTAAATTTAAAAATTCTAGCAAATTCTAACGGATCTTCCCCCGTCGTTCCTTCGGCTCCCTCGGCTATCCTATAAAATCTAATTCTTCGTCGTTAAATATTTTTATTTAATAATATCTAATACTACTAATCTTTTCGCTAAAATTAATAGTATTATTAAGTTCGGCAATACTAATAATTAAGTGCGTTGGAAGAGGGATATTTCGGATTATATCCGAATAGCCGGTGAAGCGGATCTTTTCGAATCCTCTACTAAACCGAAGCGTAAAAAGGATAAAGACGATAAGGCTTTTAAGGACCGGTAGTAAACTTAATATAAGTTCTAATCTAAGTATATTACTTTTATTATTTACTATTACTACTCTATAAGCTATAAATTAATTAAGGATCCTATTAACTCTTTTAAAAAACCTAAAACCGTTAAATAAATTCTTAATATCCTTTAGAAGTATTACCGCCCTAAAGGGTCTACTAATTTCGTATACTTTTACTACAAATTTTAGAATTTTACTTTAACGGATAATAGTAATATCTATTCTTATACGGACTAGCTTCAATAATTATCGGATAACCTATATTTATTAAATAAAACGTATAAAATTCCGGCGCCCTTATTAAATTATAAATTCCTCTAAGGCCTTAGTAAAAAGTATAGCCTCTTCGTTATAATTTACCTTTAAAATTATAATTTATTCCCTACCTATAAGATTAATAGCAATATCACTACCTCCGCAATTACTTTCGACAATATAATTAAAGCTACTATACACGCCGAAGAATAATTATATTTTAACTAAGAGGAAAAGGTATTATACACGGCTAAGGCTAATATAGTTAAAACCGCTAAGAATAGGAAGAAGAAGCCTAAAGTTTTCGCTTAAGCGCCTTATTCGGTATACAGGGTCCTATTTTATAGTAATAATTAATATTGCAAATAATACCCTAAATTTAATTAAAATAAAATCGGAAAGTATATACTATAATAATTATCTATAGAAGCCTCCCCCAGTAATTTACACTATACTAATAATAAATATAAAAATTCTAATTACTCTAATACCGCCGGGAAATAACCTATAGTAATACTCGGACGTTACAAGGTAGAAGAACTACTAAATAATACCAATAAGGAACCCCTACGTAAGTACTAACATCGGGATTAGAAAATCCCCTATCTAATAATTCCTAACTAGCCCGGATATACTAGCCCTATCTTTCCCTCTACGGAATCGTTAAACGCGACGGTTTTAAAATACCCTACTATCGTTCCCCCTTATCTAATCTATCCTAAGCAATTTAATTATTATACTAATTATAAAACGTAGGTCTAACGTCTTCCTTAATAACCTTCAGTACTTATTTACCTTAAATATAAGCGCTATACACTATTTAATATATATTAATATAAGGTTCGTATTATTATAACCCTATAACGGCCCTCTAATTTTCGGTATTAGGAATATTATAATTACTCCTAATAATATTAGTACTTTTAAAGTCCCTATTATCGTTAACAGCAGGCCTAACTTCTTACTCTTAGAAAATACTTATTATACCCTTAAAATTACTTATAATCTTATTTTAATTTCGGCCTTATAGCGAAAGGGCTTCAACTTTATTATTTCGAAAGAAAATCGGTTCTATAGCATTTCCGGTAATAAAATTAGGTTTATTAATATAAAATCCGGCGGCTTCTATTATTTCGATTAAACTACGTCTATTATCTTCTAAGGCGTTCGGCGCGCTCTTATTACCTATTATATATCTAATAAATATTTATAAATATAGTATAACCGGTTTACTTATTTCGGCGAACGTAATATTAAAAAGTTTTAGAAAATATTTACCGGTATTATACTAATTAAAACCGCTTATATATATAAGAATTACGCTGCCGGCCACCTTAAATAGGTACCCTATAAAGGAAAAATCCGTTACAATATAAGGCCTCTAAAATATATTCACTTTAATATTAATAGGCCATTTTAATATAGAAGTATCTATAAGGAACGCTACTAATTATCTATTATTAACGACTTTACTCAATATTATTAAATTTTCCCGCTTATTTACAAATCCGACCTCTTCAATACATTTACTAAATAGGCTAAAAATATAGAACGGCTAGAACGCTAAATCTACAATATTCATCTAAATCGAATAAAAGAAAACACTAATAACCGCCTAAAGCAATAGTACTTAAATTATAATATCGCCTTATATTATACCGCAACCGAATAATATTAATAAAATAATATTATAGAACATTTAAATAAAATCCTTTTAAAACGAATCACTATCCTCCTACTACAAATAAAGTTACTATTAAAATACTAGCCCTATCTACTCTAATCCATTATTTATATTAAAAACCAATACCCTAATTTAATTATTAGTAAAATACTATATAAGGCCTAATTCGAGGATTAGCCCAACTTAATACATTTATATATCTTCAACTCCTATAACTTCTACCGACTCCTAAACTACGAATACCGTAGTAAAATATCACCCCTAAGTACCTACTATAAATTTCTTAATTATAATAGTTTATACAACTATATTATACTTATTAATTCCAATAAAATTTTTATTACTAATAATATTATTTTTAACGAATAATTTATATATATTATTAATTAAGCCGTCTACAAATACCCCGGAGCCTAAAACAACCCGCCGATAGTTTCTTTTCCCGGCCATAATCCAAAGGGAGTTTCCTCCACTATATTACAACTAGGGGGAAATATTAAAAAACTTATACCAAACTTAGAAACTCCTTATACTCCCCGCACTCTTAGACCGCAAAAGCGTCAACAAGATATACCCAATATTAATCTTACACCGGATTCACTATTATTACTAGCCGCTATACTACAATTACCAGCCCCGCCACCAATTACTACGCCAGCTCCTTTATCCCTACTATTAATTCTACTATTATTACTACTAATTCTAAACACTATTATTATCGGAGGCGCCTTATACCTTACTAATAAAAATTATATTCAAGTTATTAACTCTAAGTACCCCGAATTACGCCCAAATACTTATACTACTATATAACCCGAAGAAATTATATTTAAGGCCACTATATCCTACTAAAACTTCTACATCGCCTTCGCAGCTATAATTACTACTATAAATAAAGACGAAGCCCTATTCAAACCTAAAAATTATTAGTAAACTATAAAGAATACCTACGCTACTAAATAATACGCCGCAATAAATAATAAATATAAATCTCTTATAGATAATTCGACCTAAGCACTAATACCTAAACTACTAAACTAGAAAATACTATCCGGCAAATAAATATATAAGGTTAAGACCGGTTCCGATAGCGAAATTCTATACTATAAAGTATACTAAATAATTAAGGGATTCGAATAATAAGAAGGCATCGACTATAACAAAATATTTACCGCTATCGTCAAACCTATAAATTACAAAATCATCTTTACCCTCGCCGCCGTATTAAACTTAGAGCTCGAATAAATAGACGTACACACCGCCTTTTTATATAATACTATTACTAAAGAAATCTATATAGAATAACCCCCGGGCTTTATTAAGGACCTAAATAAAATCTATCGGTTGAATAAAGCCCTATACAATTTAAAATAATTATTACAAATCTAATATTAAACGTTCGTATTATTCCTATAGGAAGAAGAATTTACCCCTCTTATTATAAATAATAGCGTTTTCACTAAAGGACACACCTATATTACCGTTTACGTCGATAACCTATTAATCGCCGGTCCCTCCAAGAAAGAAATCCGTAACCTAAAGAGTATACTTAACCGGCGATTCAAAATATCCAACTTAGGTCTATATTCATTCTATCTTAATATAGCTATCACCAAGGACCACAAGCACCGCACTATCTTTCTTCACTAATAAGCCTATTTTAAAAAGATTATTCGTACTTTCGGGTATTAGGACGCTAAATTAATAATTACCCCAATAGAAATAAATAAAATTCTAAAACCCCTAAAGGATTTTAAACCTAACCCGAAGGATAAATTTTAATACGCGAACGCAATCGGCTTACTAATATATATAATACTAAGTACCAAACCAAATATCGCCTTCGCTATATCTTATTATAATCGATATATATCTAAACCTACTAAAGCCTATATAACTACTATAAAATATATTTTCTAATACTTAAAAAACACTATTAACCTTCGATTCGCTTATTTAAAGAAGATCGAAGATTTAAATAGTTTTACCGACGTAAACTAGGTGTAAAATACCTAAAAATGTAAATCTACCTCAAAATACGTATTTAATATTAATAGTAGTATTATTAATTAAAATTCAAAGAAATAAACGACTATAACGCTATTATTATACGAATTAAAACTTATTGGGCAAACCCAAACTATAAAAAAAACTATTTAGCTACGGAAGTTATTATAAGAACTAAATATCCAATCCCTAATAACTATAATTATTTAAGGAAATAACCAAAGAGCTCTCGCTCTTATAAAAAACCCCTAATTCTACGCTAGAACCAAATATATTGAAATTCAAAACTTCTTTTATAGGGAAAAGCAAGCTACTAAAGAAGTAAACTTTCAATATATTCCAATTAAAGAGCAAATTGCTAATAGCCTTACTAAATTACTACCTCGTAATACCTTTATAAAATTCAGGGATGCACTAGGACTTCAATAAGATATTCCATTACCCTCGGCTATCCAACACCTTCAACCCCTACTTAAATTCAAAAACCGTAATACTCAAACAATTTCTCTTATATACCTAACGACCTCTAATCTAAACTATATACAATCCGACGAACTAAGTCGCAACTTTTCATTTTCTACGAAATTCCCTAATATAAGAAAATCGTATTATTACTCATTTACATTTTTCTCTATTAATCTCCACTCCCTCATATATTTCTTAATATTTTCTAAACCGCTTTAACGAACTCTTTCTAACTATAGTCTCGGTTTCTATATACAATATCTAGATAAAAAGTTATAGGATATTTTCGGAGTTAGAATCAAAATTATTATATTTTTCTAATCCTTTATAAAGTATTAGCCGCAAAGACCTTTTCTCCCACTAGGTTTTTACTAGCCTATAAGATTCCAGCACCTCTAATAGCTTAAAGAGATAATTCCTATATTGGGATCGAAGGGGAGTATTAAAACTATTTACTTCTCTCAGCCTTATTAGGCTTATTAGGGTTATCGTTCTCTACTTTGGGTATATATATAAATTCGTAAACTCCGTTCACTCCCTTCCTTCTTTCTCTCTCTCTTAAAATCAATCAAGCATTCTGCCCATCTTTGTCTTACTCCATATCTTCCACTTCAACATAAGTCTTACCCTCGCGCTTATCGAACCAACTCCAGGGATAATTAGAGTTAAAATTGACCTCCATGCAGACTTGGAGGAACCCTCCACAATTTCTTCGGTCCATGATTGCCAAAAAAAAAAGCAATCATGGACTGGATCGGTAATTGTATTGGGTGAGGACTGTGATTGCTGCCAATTCTGAGAAGTGGGCGTTGCGCAATGTTAGATGTGGACTTGTGATGTTTTTTGGTGGAGGGACTGCAGCAGATAGACCGGAGCGGAGGCCGCACTACAAGTACCTCCAAAGTTGCCCGGTCGCAATCCAAATCAGTGAGTGGGGACTACCTCTATAGTAACCTGAGATCATAACAATTCAAGCGGGTAGCTAGCGGCTACCTCTACCTATTATCCTCCAGACTGCCATCCGATGTTGAATTGCCGAGCCCGTCTGTCCAAGCGCGTCTCTCGAAGACTGAACCTGGACAAAAACTGGTGAAGGAAGATATGGTGGCCGTCAAGGTACTCGGTGCACAGCTTTCCAGGAACACGGTGCGGATGGCTCATACAGTCGGTGCATGTGAGTAGGCCCTACGCAGCCTACTTGTGGATCTGCGCCCAGCCAGCCTTGCTGGGCTTGTTTAGAAGACACACAGCGCACCGATAGGTGCCCATCTGCTAGACGGCACGGATCTTGCACTTTTTGCATTTGGTGACCGGATCCTTGGTAGCTCCGGGGTCCTAGCTGCCGTCGGCCTTGGTGGTGGGACGGCTTGTGTAGCCAGCAGAGTGCTTAGGGTCGGTGACGTTGGCCTTTGGGGCGGCGACTCTGGGTTTGAGCGCGGCGACATATGTGGTAGCGTTAGCGTAGATGGTGTATGCGGTAGCTAATGTGTGATAGAGGCGGTTTGTGAAAACTTATGGGACAAGAACAGTTCAATTACGAGTGGCTAAAGGCAGAGTAACAAGGTCGAGGATAAGGAGATTATATGACGGTGTTGATGTACGTGGGTGACGATCTATATATCTAGGTAGATACAGGTAGCAAAGAAGGAGCATCGACATTGGGGATTAATGAGAAAACTGCCGTAGTGGGATAATGTGTGAGACGGCTGTCGCTGCAAGCACTGACAGGGGTACTTGTCGCAGGCAGGGTGGCAGCGACAGTTGACTTCTCACCAATAACCCCAACCCTGACCACTTTAAACCTTCTACACCTTGCGCATCCACTAAATTCCCGCCAGAGCAACGCATTCCACTTCCCACTAGCCCAAAGCGATGCACTGCAGTGCCCTGGCCTTCCACCAAAGCAATGGGAGCAATGGGGGGCGATGGGAATAATGGGAGCAATGGGAGCAATGGGAGCAATGGGAGCAATGGGAGCAATGGGAGCAATGGGAGCAATGGGAGCAATGGGAGCAATGGGAGCAATGAGAGCGATAGGAGCAATTGTCTTTATTTTTTTTATTGCTCTCTTCTTTGCTTCTTTTATTGCTTACTTCATTGCTTTTTTTATTGCTCTCTTCATTGCTCTTTTCATTGCTCCCATTGCTTTGGTGGGAGTGGAGGCCAGGGCACTTCCATCCTGGGACTTGGGAGCTAGCACTTTAGGAGTTGGGGCTTCTTTGAAATTCGCCAAGTTCAACACCCGCCCTACTCCTTCCCAAAAAAAATCAGCACCCGGCTATATCAAAGGAAAGAACTTCCTCATTTCTTAATCCTTTGGCCAAATGGTCAAGTGGTTCCTCGTGCAACTTTTCTTTTGACTCTTATCGTGACCGTGACCGTTCGATTCCCAACTGTGACATGTTCTCTTAATTTCTTCCATGATTCCAATTTTCCAACGTCTAAGTCCACTCCCAGTAGAACCACTATAATAAGAAATAAGCTTCTAAGAGAAGCCACTAAAAGAACAGATGACCTTCTAAGAAAGGACCCGGCAAGGAAGCCGGGCCATTCTTTTACTTTTGCTTGGGTGGTGGTCAACTGTCGCTGCTGATCCAACTGTCGCAGCCATCATTCATGTCGCAAATTTTACTGCTGTCCCAGTTATATAACAGCGCCAGTCGCCCTGCACAGGCCTCCGCTTCGGTGGTCTACGTGATGTAATGCTACAGGTATTCGGTCAGGTTCTTTCTGTGCGGAATTGCTGTATGTACAGGGGCAGGTACCATGCTGGCACTTTCCTGCATGATGCGCCGTTGGTTCCTGCACGTACTAGCTGCGCATCGTCCTTTCCGGCATGAACTTCCAAGGACCCCTTGAAACTCCACCAATCAACCCCGCTACTGAACATCCACCACTCGAGGTCTTCACTCCTCGTCGCCCTGGAAGCATTGGGCGCACAGCTTGCCCTGAGCACGCTGGGGGCGGCTCATACAATCTGTGCAAGTCAAAATGCCCTGGGCGGCCCACTCCTCAATCCGGGCCCAGCCGGCCTTGCCCGGCTTGTTCTTGAGACACACAGCGCATTTGTACGTACCGGGTTGCTAGACCGCACGGATCTTACACTCAGAGCATTTGCGGAGGTCGGTGAAGTTGGTAACGCCCGCGGGGTGGGTAAGCTGGCGCGATGTAGCGTGATGCTTGGGGCTGGCCGCAATAGCCTTGGTGACGGCGACGTCAGGCTTGGTGGGGGCGACGTCAGGTTTGTTCGCGGCGACGTTGGCAATAGGATTGGAATCGGACATCTGATAATGGATACAGGTAGATATTGTCAGACTAGATGTCTACTTGAAGGTTTTGAGATGAGGGATGTCCATGTCGCTTACCTGATTGAAAAAGTGGTGATAGTTGTCTCTCTTGTTGTCGATATCATCGGCGCAAAGAGGTGCGATGGGATAGAGCTCATCGACGCTGCGGCCTAGGATGTCGTCTGCCATATATTAGCACATGCATCAACGTGAGCGAACGCTGTGCGTCGGGATGGTGCATCTTGATGCGTTACGTACCGAAGCCATGATGGCCGCTGTGGCCATTGGGACCATGGGCGTCCTGCATTTTGCTGAGGACAGGCATATCGACTGCCTCAGAGTTTCTTGGATTTTGATTGATGTCTTGTTCAATTCAGGAGTGCGATTGGGAATGGGAGTGGCCTGTGATGTTTTGCGAGAAATTCAAGGTCCGCTCACAGAAACCATGGCCGTATGAAATACGTCCGAACTGGAGTGGAAGTTTTTGTCAGTTTCATTTCAAATCAGCTGGAATGACTGTTCATAGTGAATGTGAAGACAACAGACGGAACCTGAGGGAAATCGGGACGAGGCCGGACAGTGGATACGTCTTAGGGCGTGATCCGTTTGGCTTTTTTGGCTTGCTCACCCGGGTGAACAACGTCGGTGAGAATCG
This sequence comes from Neurospora sp. CHS-2018a, assembly GCA_009802275.1. Lineage (NCBI taxonomy): Eukaryota > Fungi > Ascomycota > Sordariomycetes > Sordariales > Sordariaceae > Neurospora > Neurospora sp. CHS-2018a. The sequence continues at coordinate 211,770 of RAKG01000002.1, read as the reverse complement.
TGGTGAGTAATCCTACCCGTACCCACCCCAAACCTACACGCACCCTATCTGGCCAGATGTTAGCTGTCATGTAAAATATCGTGTTTTAGCGGTATTTCTGACCGTTTTTAATGTTATTGACATTAATGGGGAGTCACCTCCCTGATTCATTTGCCTCCCCGTCACTCAAATCTCGTGATATTTTCATGGTGTTTAGTGCAAAATGACGTAAATTGATCGCTCTACTCGCTGCGCTAGTCGCTGAACTCAAAATCGCTACTAAGGGACGAAAGTTCAGAGGATATTTCGATAGGCGCTTCCTCCTCTCTAGCCTCTTCACTCTGCCGTGCCTCCCGTTGTGCTTCTCGAGCCCTCTCCACCCAGTACCTGGTCAGCTCCTTATCCTCCTCGTCGTCGGCTACTTCGATTAAAAAAATGACTAAGTTAGAGGAATATTGGTGTGCATTGAAAATACGAAATTTAGCGAGTAAAAACGGGATTTACGATGTCAGCTGTCATCCAGCTGCAAGGCCCCCATTTCTGGGTGGGGGAGGGTGCGTGTAGGTTTGGGGTGGGTGCGGGTAGGATCACTCATCGTGGTCCTGAATTTTTTTGATACGAATATACCTTTTCTCACCCATTCTCACCCGATGCACGTCTTACTCACCCGGTGCACGCAAAAACCCCACTCTTTAGCCTTTTAACCAATCAAATTGCTCGCATCCGTCTTCAATATTCTCACCCGGGTTGTCAAGGGAAAAGGCTGTTCAACACTCGAGATTTCTTCTTAACCTACCCACTGAGCCCGCTATAACCCCTATAGCCAAAAACTTTCAGCACCTCGAACGCCAAAACAAGGGAATCCACATTCTCACCAGTAAATAAAGGGTCTACATCGGTGAGAAGTGGTCTGTGCCACTTGTTCACCCAAAGTATCTTTTTGCACCGGTGAGCACCTAAAAAAAACGAACGGATCACACCCTTAACAGTACCATTTTCAGGTTGTCGTCCGATATTGGGATGAATACTTCACTCTGGATGGGGACAAGGATTTGGATTAACAGCCATATGAAGCACAAGTTGCAGCGCTGTCCAGGGGCCCCGCCGGAGGAGCTGATGCAACCGGTGCATGTGAGGATACCCTGCATTGCTCACTCGTGAATCTGGTCATTGGCTGGCCAGGCTTCTCGTGAAGACCAATCCAGCAGCGGTAGGTGCCCATCTGCTAGACGGGACGTACGTGGCACTTGCAGCCGATCTCAGTACAGGTAACGCACGTATGAGGCAAGATAAACTAGGTACTTGAAGGTGGAACGGGATTTTGATATTTGGATTGTATGTAAGTGTGGTATGCTATCTGTCTTGCAAGTACAAGGCTACCATATGTATATCGAGCTACGACTGCGAATGAGCTATATAAGGTACCCACGTGCCCTTCTCATAACCGCACACCTTTTCCCATAGACACTTTTCATTTCACCCAAATCCCTAGTCCTCCGAAAATGGACATCAACGAGTTTGACCCAAATTACTCGTCATCGCCATCATAGCAATCGGCGCAGAGTTTTCCGGGCGCACGCTGGGGACGTTTCATGCAATCCGTACAAGTACGGATGCCTTGGGCCGCCCAGGCCTCGATTTGGGCGACCATCTGTGCGCTCGGTTTGTTGGCAAGGCATGCCAGGCACTTCCTCGTACCGATCTGCTAGACCGGACGAATGCTGCACTCCTCACACATGCCGGGGACCTTCGTGACGCCCGCGGGCTTGGCGCCAGTCTTCAGCTTCTTGTTCTTGGAGCTGGTCTTCGTGCTCTTCACGATGTTGTGGTGAGTGCCGTCCGCTTTGACGGCGAGATGATTGCCAGAAGTAGCGTCGGAAGCAGCGGTGATGACGAGATTGTTACCGGTGGTGAAAGTTGTGGTGGTGAAAGTTCCGTTGGTGAAAGTTCTGGTGGTGGAATTATCGGTGCCATTCATACCACCGTTCGGAGCGGCAAAGGTGGTGTGAGGCATAACAGTGGTGGAGTTGTTGGGAAAATTGAATGAAGAATGAGCGTTGATCGGGGCGTCATTCAAGACAAAACCGATTGAGGCCTTGGTGTTGCGCTCGGCAAAAATGGTCTCAACATTCGCGATGAAAAGGCCACTGATCGTCGGCTTCTGATCAGCCTCCCAGTGGAGGAGAACGGGGTCGATAAGGTCATCAGTCACAATGCGATAGTGACCGATTTCCTTCATGCTGAAGCCAGAATTGTGGGAGTCGTGGACGACATCATTAGAGTCGCTGTCGTTCTTGACGTCGATAGTGTCGTCGCTAGGAAAGATGTTGTCGTGGGAATTTCCAACAGAGGGAGAATGGGTGGTGCCGTTCTCGAGTAGCTCAATCGGGTAAGGTTCTTGGTGGCCGCCAAAGATGGTCTTGGAGGGCATGCGGTCTGGACGCGCATATTAGCATTTGCATATTGCCGAATAAATGTCGTCGTCCGCATGCATGCATGTTGATGTGTCACGTACCTCTGGCAGGATGAGTGCCATTGCCTTCGAAGGCCTGGCTACGACTGATGTCGGCCATGGCAATGCTTTGTCAATTGTTTGTTGTATTCTCAAATGTTGTTCACGTCGAATGCGCGGTTCAGCTTTCTGTGTTGTTGAAAGGAAGTCAATGGATGGGCATCAAAGGAATCGGGGGAACATTTAACTGTACTAACCCTTTCGACGGTCGCTTTCCGAATCAGCCAGAATGCCCCTACAAGGTGACTGTTCACAGAACAGATTTGGCATGGGGCATGTGAAGACTGAACAGTTGGGGCTCCTCAGTAATTCCATTTTCTGGCTTTCGTCTGATGTTGTGATGGTAGCGCAAGCGACTGGTGAGGGCTGGGAGTGAAGGATAAAAACACAGTGCCCCTAGCTCCCGAAGAGTTCGGACGACCCACAGTAAAGGTCCTGCTGGTAACCTGGAGGAGTCATCGTTATACCTATAGGGGCCAAACTTTGGATGGTCCACCAGGACAAAGCAAAATCCAGGCCATTACCACTTTTCAAATGAAAAATTCGCGATTCGCATACGATGCAAACTTGTCGCGTTGCGCCAGAGACGCATTTTACGACTGTCGTTGAGTTTAAGTTGTCGCGAAGGAGCCCCAATCTGTCCAGCCAATCAAGGTTCCCTGGAAAATTCAATCGGGAAGGTGGCTGGGTACCAAGCTGCATGTGCAGGGATATGGGAGTGAACCAAGTGGATCCCTCAGTTGCACAATAGGAAGGACCGGTCCTGAATAGGAACGTCTGAATAGGAACACGCCTGCCCGTTCACTCCGTCGCTCCTTCACATAGGATACCGAAATGAGCAGGGAAGGCGCTATCCCCTCATGGGAGGGGAACCTGTTACTGTTTTTTTTTTGCTGCTCATGCCCCTGGCACTACTGTCGTGGTCCTCTGAAAGACACCTGTCCCGCCCCTGTTCGCCTGCTTTGTTCTCTCTCCGTCGGTCATCGAAGAATGCCTTTGTGACATTCGACTCGCTCATTGAAAGCCTTTGTTGGCATTTGAACAATGTACGTCTTATGTGATGACTGTCAATGACTGCTGCTTGTTTACTTCTGCCCGCTGTGCACAACAGCCCATATGCGCGAACCGCTGCGCGCGTCGAGGAAGCACCCCGCTGAGTCATCGGCGGACGCCGCCTCCAGACCCCAACAATCCCCCTCACGCATTCGAGAAGAGGTTCTTGGAAGCGCACGGAAAGGATCAGCGCATATTGGCTTGTTTGCCCCAACGGCAGCGAGGTGCCCACCCGTCCACCGAGTTGCCCACGGCACTCATCCACCGCCACGGATCCCAACCTCAACCTGAGGTCTCACGTGCCTGTCGCCAGGGTAACAGAGTTGGGGAGAAAGACAGCACTGGCCACCTCCGCAACGGGAATAGCGTCATCCTCGTCCCCGACCACTGGAGAGCGCATCGGCTACGCGTGCGCGTTCCCCCAACACCACCATGTTTACTCTCCGGCCCGCATCCACCACGAGTGGCAATCCCACCTCATCCATCCTGCATTCCAACCGTCGGTCCCCCTAGCCCTCGCATGCTCATCGCCATCAACGGCCGAGGCGATCGCAAGTCTTGACCCATACTGTCCAGGCAAGTAATGACGCCTTCCTTTGTGACCATGCCCTTTGCTGCGCCAAAGGCTAACAAGCACCTTGTGCCTGATCGAACAGCTCGCTCCGCGACTCCAGCGTGTCCTCCGTTCCTCCGTCCTGGAAATATCACGAACGTAACCGTATGAAGTGACGGCGACCCGTACCGATTGATCACCGCCGATATCGCGAGCAAGTCCTTGGGCAACCGTGGCGTCCTCGACCATATCTCGACAAACAATGAAGCTTTCTCCCCGTAACCGTTCGAGGCCATCGTTTGGGTGCCGCACCCTCGCTCCGTATATCGCTCCATTCTGAAGAACTGCGACCGCGATCGCATCCGAAGAAAAGACCGCGACACTCTCCGACCGGCACGGGCCTTTGGCGCAACCAATATCAATGTCTTGTGCCCAGCCGGCCAGCCGTGCCAGCCGTGCCGCCTGCCTGCCGCGCTGGCCCCCCTTCCCAGCACCACCTCCCTTAGCTATCTTTTCCCCGCGTTCGTTCGTAGCCTTGTCTTCCTTCTGAATACAACAACTTCTCTCTCCCCTTCTTGTCCCTACTATCGTGACGGTCCAAGACAATGCCAACCGAGGCCATCTCGATACACCTCGACAGGGAGATTTGGTTCCGAAGCCGTCAAGCCCTCAATTCCTCCACTGTCCCGATCCGAGGCGGATAAAGCAAAAGATAGAAACAGCTGTTGAGCGCGACTCATCCACGGATGAAGTAAGAGGAGGGGCATACCCATGGGCAAGCCTGGCTGGATAGAGGCCGTGCAGGATCAAGGCGGCAATCCGCCAGAAGGACGAGGTGATCCTGATGACCAAGCGCCCGATTGAAGAAATTTGGCGATATTGGCGTTGCGAAAAGCGCCTCCCGAGTGAGCGCGAAGAGAGGACTGATCGATGATGGTAGAAGAAGAGCGTAGATGTGAGGTGAGACAGATGCCAGACTGGGCCCCATCTTGCGATGCGAAGAGAGGACTGATCGATGATGGTAGAAGAAGAGTGTAGATGTGAGATGGGAGAGATGCCAGTCTGGGCCCCGTCTTGCGATCGAGGCATGGACCGCGCGTACCTCGCCTGTAAGACGCTTTTCCAGTGGTGGTTCTTGCCTACGAAGTAACCACAACCGAAGGAAACTGACGATATTCACATTGCCAGCGGCACCGCCCAACCGGGCGCGAGGAGACGAGTCGATGATGGTCAAGGAGGAGCGTTTATGGAACGAGGGGTGGATAAATACAGGGTCGGCTCATTCCCACAATCCAGACACGAAGCTCACTTCCCTCGCTTGGAAGGAGCCGCCCAGTGGTCGTCCTTGCCAACAAAGTACCTTCTGCGGGAGGGCTGCCCGGGCCACTGGCTTGGGCACCTTCCCGCGGTGACCTGCAAAGGAAACCAAGTTCCAATTCATGGAGTGTTGTTATCGCGCGGTTCCCTACGGTCTGCCGTGGTGTCGACGATAACATCACGAACCACCTCAGCCCCATGCCAGCAAAGGTGCTTGCCTCTGCCGGTTGGCATCTGAGAAGATCCTGCAGGCGTTAGGGAGTACCCCATAAGCTCCGAGGGATGGTGGGCTCTGTGGATGAAGGCCGATGGCCAAACTTGTCAACGACCCGCCAATGGCATCGGCCACCTGGGGAAGCCTCCGTGCGGATCCTTCTGTGCTAGGCCAAAAGAAGAGGACGATCTCTCGACAACCGATACCCGACCAATACTCGAGCTACGCGAACAATACGCTCCATGTCGGCCGACCAAGCGCAACTAGCAAAGCCTACCAGGAAAGTTAGCGGAGGAGCTTAAATGGTGTGAGGGTAGACAAATACCAGACTGGGCTCAGTCTTGCGATCTGGGCATGGATCGTATGAAAGAGGAGGATCACAATGTCGACAACCGATGCCCGACCGATGCGACCGATGCGACCGATGCAGACCGATACGAGCAATCCCAGCGATTCCATCGATTTGAGCGATTTGAGCGATGCCAGAGACCCCAGCGATCCCAGCGATGCCAGCGATGCGGATGACTGTGCCCGAGGCGACCGTCGCGACCTAGATGCGAGCGGTATTAGCAGGGTAGACGACCAAAAAACGATCAAGACAACCGAGGATACGAAGTGGAGGAGCTTGAGTGAGGGTAGACACATACAAGACTGGGCTCAGTCTAGCATTCCAGGCATGGTTTGCATGCAAGAGGGGGTGATACATACCGAGCTGTCGATAATTGAGGCGTCCGAGCGATCTTGAAGATACGTTGCAAAGAGCAAGATTAATGGAAGCGAGCGAAATTGGACCCCGCGCAGACGTGGGACACTTGCCGCCGGCAACGATTGAAAGGACCGTCACGAACAGTACACGGAGTACAATACCGAGGGCAGTGCGAACGAAGCCACTGGAAATCGCAAACCGCAATGAATGCGCATCATACTCGTTTAAGGGCAGGTAAGTCGTTGTACCAACAAACCAAGGAACAAAAAAAGGAGAGCAACGTCTAATTATGCGCAGATGAATGGCCCACGTCAGGTCCATGAGCAATTCGCTGAGTAATCCAAGGCTGGTCCTTGAAGGTTTTCAGCCGTATCAGCCTGTCAGGTTAGGATCCGCTTGAAAGATTCTGAACGAGCACGGCGTCCCAGACGTGGACTTCTAGTTATTAGAAGTCTCTGCCAGAGGCAACGAAGAGGATCAAATCCAAACGGATGGGTCCACGACAGACACCATTATTGTCTCTAGCGACGAACGGCGGTGTGTTCACAGGATGTTGAACGATTGATCTTGGTATGTACCTTACCTACCCCTTCCATCACGGATCGGCTATTGGTCCACATCCGTATAAGTCAGTCCAGACTAACACCTACCCTTACGTCAGAACCAAACCACCGGGACCACGTACCATTTCCGAAAAGCATGCCCTTCGCAGGCCATCTCGATGTCAATGAAGACGGTCAACACGATAGCAAGGTGCTTATAGCAAGAACGATGAAGAGTTGGAGAGAAACAGGGAGCGTGAGTAAGGACAAGGCAGACTCAAAGTACGGAGAGAGGGAGGTCCCAACACGGCATTTTCAACCTGGCCATCCAGGTCCTTCAGTCCATTACCTGACTTGCACCCACGCTTCATCCCACGGCGTCGTCAAGACCTCCCATCATGGTCCACCCTCCCGGCACTTCGGTACTACCGCTCGGCGCCTCGACTAGGTACTGCCGTTCCATTCCTCAACGCCCGGCCGTTACCAACCCCAACCGCCGCCGCTGCTCCTTGCCAACCGCCGCAGGCTCTTGGCTTCGGATCCCCACTCACTGCCGGTCTCTCCTTGACCTCCACCCGCTCCGACGCTCGACGACAACCGGTGGGAGTTCAACCACCGTGCCTCCTCGGCTGCCGTGACAAACCCAGGACAGCGACGGTGTCCTTGACGTCCAGGGACAACGGGGGCCCTTTCCCGGTGAGGCCGGAAGGCGTGGGGGGAGGGGATCTGGATACCGGTGCAGCAGAGACGTTGTGCGGCAAGAGGTGCTCGAGCTTGGACTCCTGGGCATCGAGACCGGCCCCACAGATACCGTACGGTATTCAGGGGGATCAGCAGCCCCAGCTCGGTTGCTGCCGCAGGAGCTCAAGCCAAAAGACTATGCCGACCACACCTGGTCGTAGGATAACCCGTTGGAAAACTTGCGAGAAGGATAGATCAAGGCTGCAAGGTTCAGAGAGCCTTGCTTGGACGAAGGCGTGCGTAGGAGGGCTCTGGATACCGGGCAGGAGAGACTTCCTGTGCCGAGAGGCGGCTGAGCTTGGACTGCCGGGCATCGAGACCGGCCCCACAGCCATTGTACGATACTCAGGGGGATTAGCAGCGCCATCTCGGGTGCTGCCGCTGGAGCTCCTACTCCGACTACACCTCGTCGTTGGAAAACCTACACCTCGTCGTTGGAAAACCTGCAGGAAGGCCAGATCAAGGCTGCAAGGTTGAGAGAGCCTTGGTTTGACGTCAGGAGGCGGTTATATGGACGTCAAGGGGTGGTAATCTCAGCGTAAAGCGGTAGTTGCTCTGAGGGAGGCCAACCAGGGGCTATTCGATCCTGCGTTGAGCGGGAATATTACTAAATATCATGAACCCTTATGATGTTGAGCCTCATCAGCCTTGTGAGCAGAGCCTTACAAGGTACTAGTATATAGGTAAATAAGGTTGTTTTAAGGGTAGATAAGGCAAGCGGGCATAAAAGGAAGGCAGTACATTACGTAATCTAGCTTACTCTTACTAAATTCTATAGCTTTTCTCCTACTCTCTTATATATATTTTAATAGGTTATAAGCCCGGCTTCTACTAAGCGGCAATTGTACCGATACTACGGGTTGGAAGCTACTAAACTACTTTTAATTTAGTATATCGGTATTATACGTTTATTTAATAAACTAAACCTAATCCCGGCCTTATATTCCAACCGGCCGGGATAAATAATAATTATTCTATTTATCTATCCCGTCTCCTTCGTATTATCTAAAATAATAAAAATAATATAAATTAGACGGAAAATTATATTAAAATACGGGTATTCATCCTTTTATTCTAAAGATTAGACTATTAATCCGTTTCTATTAAATATAGAAGTAAATAACAGTTCGGAAACGGGAGAGGGTAATAACCGACGCAACTATAGACGTAGACGCTCCCTTTAACCCCCGACCGCTATACGTACTATAAGATAAAACGAATTCCCGTAGCTAGTTAGAACTATCGAACGCTTATTAAAGTACGGGAATTTATAGAACCTTATAAATACTGAGAGCGATAGTATATTCGAGGCCGCCGGAATACCATCCCTAATATTAGAAGATTTCGAAGTAAGGATAGTTAGTAAAATTGAGCTAATAAATAATAGGGAATTCTTTAAATTCGAAGTCAGATCCTTAAATATTAAAGGACGCTTAGATTTATAGATATAAATAGTTACTCTATTCTAATTTAGAATAATTCATTTCTATAATATTTTTGTCAACTTTGTACGTTAAATAATAATTAATTTAAACCCTATTAATACTATTATAACTCTACGTATTAGAATTAATAATAACGAAGACTATAAGGATATTATCGAGGCCTTTAATAAGTAATTTAACGCTTTCAATAAGTAATTAAATATTAAAACCCCGGACGAACTTGGCGACGACGATACAGGCGGTGCCGAAGTTAGAATTATAGTCCTAATAATTATACGTATCGTCCCGACTATTATAAGCCCGAATATTATATTTAATCCGATTTCCCTTACCGGTATTAATATTAATACTAGTCCGAAATTGGACGGAAAAGATAGTTATAAAGCTTAGAATCGGTTTTAGTCGTTTATAATCGACGTTATAAGTAATTATAATATTATAGAAACCTATTCTACTAAGGATACAATCCCTACTAACTCTTTAAAAATATAGAGAAATAAATAATATCGGTATATTAAAATCCTCTCTATTACCTTTAACGAATTAGCCGAAAGATTATTGGAGGGGGAGATAATTATAGTTAGCTTCTTTACTAAAATTAAAAAAGAGTATTTGGACGAAGGTATTAGTACCCTATAGCGAATTTAATAGGAGTAGGACAATTTAAGACTCACTAATTTCGATAATATTCGAACGTTTAGTTAGAAGATCTCCTCCTTATAGGAAGAGTATACTACTATTAATTAGGAGTATCGACTCCCCGAGAGCTAATTAATTTTAAAATTATTGTAGGCACTTAATTAAGAATAATATAGTATTTAGAAAACGAACTTTTAAACTACTTATAATAAATGTCTCCTTACCTTCTAAAATATATTAAAATCGTCCGAGGGTAAATTTATACGTATTAACACTAAAGGTAACTATAATTCGATAATAATACTAGTAAGGAAGTAGAATATAATACTAACCCCGTTCGCTAACGACCCTTGTAATAAATTTTATATTTATTATAATAAGAAGTATTATAATAAAGAGGGTTATTAGAATTTCTACTTAGAATTAAAAAAGGAATATAATACTTACAAATAATAAAGAAAAAATAAAAACACATTTTCAATATTAATTCTAATTATAATAACCCTAACCTAATAAACTTTTATTATAACCATAGGTCTTACTTTAATCCTATCTCTACTTATCTACGATTAAATTAAAGACGATCGTTATATTTACTTTTAATAATATATTTTATAACAAAATAAGAAATTAAGATTTTTATTTACTTTAAACGTTATACTTCCTTAATTCAGGATACGGCTAATATATAACGACCGTCTAGAATAATTTTATTACTTTCGAAGCGTATAGCGGATCTATTACTAATATTAATAGCGTAAAGATTTTAATATTAGGTATTAGCGAGGTGGAAAAAAAATATATTTTTAACGGTACAATTACTATAATTCGATTTAAAACTATTTTCTTTGCCTTAAAATTTAGTATTAATTTAATTTTTATAACCTAATTCCTTAACTATAACTTAAATATAATATTATCTAAGAATTATTAGCGTATTAAAAAGGGCGGTATAAATATCGAAACTACTCGCTTTAATAACCTATTCGTCTTATAAATTACTAATATAATTTAATAAATATTAGTCTCTTATTCGGTTAGTCCGAAGATAAAATTATAGTACGAACGTATAAAATATTTTAGCAAAGAGAATTTAGCTAAAATATTAAATATAGTCGACGGAATAAAAAATACCTAATAGTATTATATATATAAATTATACGTTAAAAGCCGGATAAAGGAGATTCTATATTATAGTAAATTCTAATAGGCTAAATACGTATTAGATATAATCTATACTAATATTTATAAACCCTTTAATACTATTAGGTATTAGGGTAAATACTATTAAATTATATTAATAGACGGGTATAGTAGATTTAACGGTTTATTAACTATTAAGGAACGAATAAAAGTATAGTAATTTATTTAAAAATTTATATAAATATTAAAAGTAAAGGAACTTTAAAGGAGAAAATACTATATTATTTATTTCGATAACGCCTAAAAATTTAATAGTAAAGAGTTTAACGAGTAGGCCGCTAAGCGAGGAACTTAAATTGAGCAATCAATAATAAAATAGTATTAATTAAACAATATAATAAAAAGTTTAAATCTCTATTTAAGAGAAAAACTCTTACTTATTATAATTGGAAGGAATATTCCAAAGAAATTCTAGTTAGAAATCCTTAAAACGGTCAATTATTTTAAGAATCGAAGCCCCTATTTAGTACTTAATAAAACGCTTTTTAAGCTAATTTACAGATAAAGATTAGATATTAATAATATTAAAGCTATTAGGACTACCACTTAGTATTTAATTCTTTAAGTAAGCTAGAAGAAAATAAACGAGAAAGCAGTAAAATACGTGCTTATTAGCTTCGAGGGACATACGGTTTATAAATTCTTAACGCTAAACAATCGTATAATTAAATTAAATAATATTTATTTTAAAATAGAGAAGGTTCTAATTAGACGTAGGATAATAAATATAATTATATAAATAACTCCGAGCCTAGACCGGCCTAGTACCGGCGCTACAACGTCGGATAAAGGTAGGCAAATTAATACTACAGCCTCGGATAAGGGTAAATAAATGGGTCTCGGAGGTAAGTAAGTAAGTTATCCCGGGGGTAAGTAAGTAGGTTTATAGGGTAGTCGACTCCGGACCCCGGACTAAGGTAAATAATTAATTAATTAGGGTAGATAGGGGTTTTCTAATTTACTAATTATAATCTCCCCGATAATATAATCCCTACCTTATAAATATTAATAATAAAGATTTATTATTAAACGAATTATACCGATAGGTTAATAGCGGGCGTTAAATAACCCTCCCTTAAGTATTCTAAATATAAATAATATATTTATAACTTAAATTAATATATAACGTAGTAAATAAGCTATATAAATACTACCTTTATTAAATAATTAGAGTAGCGTTAACAAATATCTAAAATTGAAATATCCGTTGAAAGATAGGATTCTAGACTACTTTTACCCTATTTAATACTATATATTCTATATTAGAGAGGGTATAGAGGAAGGAATAGAATTAATAATACTAAAAAAAGCTAAAGAGAGCTTCTTTTAGAACGGTTGGTTGGAGGTAATAAAGGATAAATATAATTCTCTTATTAAAAATAATATATAGGAACTAGTAGAGGTAATACTGAAAATATATGTTTTACGTAGTAAATAGATCTATAAGTTCAAACGTAGCCTAAATAACGAAGTTATTAGACGGAAAGTTCGATGGGTGGTCCGCGGCTTCGAATAAATCGAAGGCGTAGACTATTTCGAAATTTTCGCCTCGGTTATCAAATTAATAAATTATAAGATTTTATTCGCCATCGCTATAGCCTTAAACCTCGAAATTAAATAAATAAATATTAAAATTTTATTTTTATATAGGAATATAGAGGAAATAATCTATATAGAATAACTTTTAGAATTCGATAACGGGATAAAGAAGGTGTATAAATTAAATAAAGTATTCTATAGGCTTAAGTAAATATTTAGAATCTAGTTTAATATATTAATAATAGTATTAAAAGAATTGGGCTACTATCTTATTATTACTAATTATAGAATTTTCTTTAAAAAAGATATATTCATAGCTATTTACATTAATAATCTACTAATTATAGGTAAAGATAAGGTCGAAATTTAGAATTTGAAGGATACGTTAAATATAAAGTTTTAAATAACGGATTTAAGTCCCTATTATTACTATTTTAATATCTATATTACCCGGAATAGACGGAATAAGACTATTTATTTTAATTAATAAAAGTATATCAATAAAGTCCTAATTTAATTCGGTATAATTTAATACAACCCGGCGGATACGCTAATAACTATTAATCGACTTAAGAAAGTAAGCGAATAGTAGCAAACTAAAAAAGTCAAAATAATAATATACTAATTAGCCGTTAATTCTTTAATATATATTATACTTAGTACGTAGCCTAATATTATATATACCGTTTCTATAATTAGCCGGTATTCGGCTAACCCCGGGAAAACTTACTTCTAAATATTTAAAAGGATTTTTAAATACTTTAAAGGGAGCTGGGGCTTAGTACTAATATTCTATAGTAATCTCCGCCCTTTATAAAAGTATTCGGACTTTAATTAAGCTAGTAACCCTAATACAAAGAAGTTAATATCCGGCTTTATATTCAACCTCGGTAATAGAATTATTAATTAGAACTCTAAGTAGTAATAAATTATAGCCTTATCGTCGATAGAAATTGAATATATAGGATAAATATTAATAATTAAAGAAGCAATTTAATTGAAACGGCTATACGTAGAATTAAATTCTAATCTTCGAAGAAGAAATAATACAAATTTAAGTATAGAAAAGGCAATTATTATCTATTATAATAATAATAGTATTATATCTCTTACGAAGAACCCGATATAGTATTAACGGACGAAGTATATTAATATTTAGTAGCATTTTATACGCGAAAAGGTAGAGGACAACTCCGTCGAACTCGTATATATTCCAATGGAGGAGTAGGTAATTAATATACTAACTAAACCGCTTACTAAAGATCAATTCTTACATTTTAAAAAGGATTTTAGCCTTATCGATAGGAATAGGGTAGTAGGAAACTTCGAAGAGGATAATACAAATATTAATTTACCTATAAATAAGGAATTAAACTTTAGAAATAGCAAGGACGAATAATAAAAGTCAAATTAATAAGTATAGAGCTAGGGGGAATCTCAATATTACTTATATCTATCGAAGGGGAGTACTAAATATTATAAACCCTTATAATATTAAGCCTTATTAGCCTTGTAAGCAGAGCCTCACAAGGTATTAGTATATAGGTAGACAAGGTTGTCTCAAGGGTAGATAAGGCAAGCGGGCATAAAAGGAAGGCAACATATTACGTAGTCTAGCTTGCTCTTATTGAATTCTATGGCTTTTCTCCCACTCTCTTGCATACATTTTGACAAATATCCCACGTCGGGCAGGTGATACCCGCTGTGGATCGGTGGCTACTTTAACGTCATGCGCTGGTTGATTCCAACGACGAGGAGTGAGGACCTCAGCTGCTGAGGCACAGCCGACTTCCAAGCGGACTCCAAAAGTCGACCGCAAAGAGGAGAACGAGAATCAGGACGTCTCCGGTTAGCGGAAGCCATTTCAGGGGGGGACAGCCATCGCGCGAAAGCTGGAGATGCCGCCAGAAGCACGGAAGGAGGCTAGAGACACAGACGTCAAGTGGAAAAGCGGGAGAGGTGGATAGCGTTTCAAGGGGAGAGAGGCCAGTCCCAGAACGTTGCGGATGTTGCTTTTGACGGCGCAAAACCATCTGGGAAAGAGCTGGAAGAACCCTAAAACATTTGGCGAAGACGGCAATCCACGTCAGGGTTGCAAGTGATGACTGCAGACGGGGGTTATTGCTGCCATTCCGAGCGTCTTGAAGCCTAGCGGTGGATATGCGGCGGATATAAGTTCCATGTGGGTGACAAGGAGAAGACGGCGGAGGATTTGACGGTGATTTGAAGGTTTAAGGGGTTAATGAGGGCATTGGTCGTTTTTGGTGTCGAAAGTGGGTCCTAGGCCCTTATACAGTAATTCGAAGGCAAACGTTTGGCGAAGCTAGATGTACGATGCAAATGAAACCGGGGAAGCAATGACTCTGAGCGCACTCATCGTGACTAGTCCGGGATTGTTTGCCTCGTAGGAGTGCTGATGGTGACGCTTCCTGTATCGCTTGGATTTCTGTTCTCCCTTTGATTGCGACCTCCGAGTCGCTCTGCTTTGGTTTTGTGCCGCTGCGACTGCAACCACTCGCAACAGTCATCGATGACAGACACATGCGGCGGCGGCAGCAGGGCAGTCACGCCTGTATTGTTCTTTCCCATTTCAGACACATCCCTCTGGAGAGCAAGCGCATCATCGTTCTTGCCAAGTTTGCAATTCGCTTCCTTCCTTCCTGCCAATGTTCTTAGCTAGGGTAGCTTGACGGTCCTTCCTTTTCGCTGTCAGCGAATCTCAGCAACGGCCGCCGAAACCCCGTCAGGAAGCGACTCTCATCTTGCACAAACCAGCAAACAATAACCGATTGGATTTGCCTCGTGAACTCATGACAGAGGCCGCCTTCATGATCATGTCCTCCACTTAATCATAGCGTCGGTCTAGAAGCTGACCGTCGATGACTCCTGTAGGTCCCGTTGGCATCATCTGGATTGGTGACTCTTACGGTGCCGTCCATCAAGACCAGCCCTTGGCGGCTATATCATATCAGACCTCCTCCCGCTTGCGGTCCCTCCGTCATCGCCAGACTTCCTGAGCCCATTTCCACTGCAGTCAATGACGCGATACCTGTCTTCGGGTGTCGGACGGTGCTCCTCATGATCGTAGATCGCAGTGTCCCGAGTCAACATCGCCAAACATCTCCTTACTCCATAATACACGTCCCATTCGTCGCCAACGCTTGTCACATCCAGTAGCTCAACTCCTTCAAGCCTGCCTCTCGTACATCTTCCGCTCTTTCTCGACTCATCGCCACCCCCACTCTCAGTACGGTCAATCCTCATTCAGGCGCCGACAGCTCGCTTGTGCTTTGTTGGGTTTGAAATCCTCCAGTCGAGTACGGCCAGACGAGCCATGGCGAGGGTTACTGTTTCCGCGCGGGTTGTTGGCGTAATGTCGTTCGGCAATTTTCCTCCTTCGAGCTCCACGATCCGACCATGCCATCTGTTGAAGTAACAGGGTGTGAACAGCAACAGCCTCGCAGACACGGTCTGATTTCGAAGGTATGACGGCGGAGGAGCGTATCGACTTCAGGTAGGCTCGGTCGGCGGAGCGGTAGGTTGCCACGGGTGGTTGAGGAAGAGGGGTAGAAGCAGGTCGGTGTCTTTCGGTCTTCGTTGCGCGTTCGAGGAGACTGGTTGTAGTTTGGCGTCGCTAGTCGTAGATTGAAGTAGTTAGCCATTGAAATCCAGAGAGAGATCAAGATAGTACTGGTTCTTGCTTTCCACTTGTGGGATATACTCACTTCGTTCTGCAAGATCATCAAGCCGTTAGCAAGGTTTCACCCAACTTGACGACGACGGCAGGATATGATATTCTTGTGGTCTAATGGACTTCACGAAAGTCATCAGCGAAGGTACCAACATTGGCGTTGCCTCCCAGACGCTTTCTATCCATAAAGAACGTTGTATATACCATCATCCTTTCTGCTCGACGCAACGGTGCAGACGGTGGCAGAAGAAAGCGACGACGAGACACTCGGGTATGCCAAATTGAAAAGCTGCGATGCTTCCTCGGCGATCAGCTTTTCACTGTTTGGGCATGGCACGTCTCTCGGCAGCTTGGGTCCCCTAGGCTTTGCGGCGCGGGGGACATCCAGCCAGCCCGAGCTCGATCGTGCCGGTATGGTGCCGGCAACGCTTCGAACGAAAGCAGGGCCGTGTGCAGGCTACGAAGGAGGGGGACAAAAGCGGTAGCGGATTCTGCCGGCTGTATTTCACCAAGGAAGTGCGGAAGGCGCGTTCTGGGCCCCTGTAAGCGCGGTAAGCGCAGCGGCTGGCATTGGAAGCCGCGAGTGACGTAGGGGGATATCGGGGTTTTCTTACCCGAGTGTTCGGTGTTTCGGAGTTTTCCGAGCCGGCCGTTTCAAATGCTTGGCGCTGCAGGCTACGTGGGAGCTCGTCCCCAACCCGCTGTCCTTTCCCTGCATGCTTTCTTTCCCGTGCTGGTCCCTCGGTTGATCCCCATCCTTTCGTTACCAGAAACATCGTCTGGTCCTTGTCCCCTCCTTCAGTTGGCTCCCGACCATCTCTGCTTCCGAACAAAGCACGCAGCGTCGACGAGCAGCGCTTCCAACATCTACCCTCGACAAGAGCTGTAGAAATCCATTACCCCCTCGTACTGCGCAGCTCTTGCGCTTGAGTTTATCGCCCTTCGCGACACAGCTGCGCACTATCATCAGGCCTCGCGCGTAGCTCCGTCGAGCAGCCTCAGGGCGCTGTACGCAGCGCCTTCTTTGCGCGGATCGTCACCGCCGACCGTGCCACGGTGCCTCGCCCCGTACGCTTGCAGGCACAGAAGTCTCCATCCAAGCCACATCCGCATCGTCGGCCTGGAAGATCAACAATCCAATCGGCGTTCGCCGTCCAAGACCAGCAACGCTATTGTCTGGAAAACCCAATCAATCGGCAAACTCGATACTGACAACGTCTCGGTTTCGTCTTGGTCAACATTTTTTATCTCGCCACCATCGTAACCTTTCGAGCAAAGAACCGTCGCCAAAAGAAATCACATTCCCGCCTCGCTCTGTTATTCCTTCTCTTCAACGTAGGCAAACCTATAGATTGCTCGGCGTTTCCTAACCTGCAGGTAGGACACTCTTCTTTCCCAGGCACATCACCCACGGACGGGAACAGCTAACACAAATTAATGACAGCGAACACAGGGCGGAGCTACCACTATGCGCCCTCAAGGCGACGGGTCTTCCCAACCAATCATGGCCACCATCACCGACCAGCCGGCTCTTGGAGTCGCCGAGCCTCACCCTATTTCAACGATCAATCACACTCCAGCCGACCATTCCACGGCCACAACTCATGGTGACGACCACCGACATGCCTTGCTGGCTTTCTTCAATACACCCATCAACCTAGGCGACTTTTATCCAGATCATCAACATCCTAACCAATCCACCCATGGTGCGCTTGAGCCAAACCCAGTCGGCAGCGCGCTGTCCAATGTCCATCCACTGCCTCCCTCACCCTCGCCTATCTTGAGGAGTCTATCCCAACCCGTACTTTCTGCACTCATCATTCCTGCACCTAGCGTCCCTGAACCCTCCCTTCCCGAGCCAGACCTCGCTGAACCTTCTCTCCCCCACCCCGTTCTCCCCAGACATCTCCTCCTGGACCCCATTACTCTGGACCCGCTTTTTCCGGAGCTCATTCCGCGGGATCCCGTTCTCCAGGATCTCGTTCTGCAGGATACCATTGTTCAGGAGCGCAATTCTCGGGAACCCACCCCTCTTCCCGATCTGTTTCCTGAGGAGGATGAACTGTTCGATCTCCACCAAGAAGTCGAACCGCGTCTCAATGAGTTCTTTTCCCCCGAACCTGCTCGCCATGCGCAAGCCTTTCCGATTCCCCATCAGACCGCTCCCATTGAGCCTGCTCCCGTCGAGCACGCCCCCGCCGAGCACGCTCCGGTCGAGGCAGCTCCAGTGGAGCAAGCCCCAGTTGAGGCTATTGAGCCCGCCCAGGTTCAAGCTGTTGAGCCCGTACAAGTTCCCGCGGTTCAGTCGGCTGAACTTGACTCAGCTCGTCCTCCTGTCGTTATAACCGCCACCTGCATGTTCTGCGGCGCTCTGGCTTAGGCGCCCACAGCCCGCCTCTGTTGGGGTCATTTGGAGGTTTCACCAAGTGAGGAAACTCGTCGCATCGTCGAGGAGCGGTATAGTCGCGGATATTATACTTGCACCGGGTGCATCCGATCCGAAATGCCTGTAGCGGGTCGATATTGCGAAAGGTGCAAGCCTAAGGGGGCCGCGCAGCGCACGCGGCGCAAGCAGGGCAAGCCTGCGAAGCGTGCTGGGGGTGGAGGCTCCAAGAAAGGAGACGTCGGCGGTAGAAAAAAGAGGGATGGAAATGGAAAGGGAGGAGGCCCTCCCGGTGCTGCCGGTGGGGTTTTGAGCGGCCGTGTACAAAAGGCTGCTTAACCGACTACCTACGTGTCCGTCCACGTACGACATACTTCTTCACACGGGTACGCTCATTTTGAGTGTCTTTGAGGGACTTCGATGACCGAGCAAGAGGGTGAGCGCTTGTACATGGGGAACCTGTCGGCGGTCTTGGCTCAATGGGATGCAGGTATGGAGCCCACAGTCCAATACCAAATGAAGCATATGCTGGATTTCATCGTCGACAACGCCGTCCTCACCTACAACGAACACAAACCAGAGGAGGCAGAGGCCATCCAGCGCGACACCCTGAAGTTGAAGGCATACGGAGTCATGGCCGTCTACATGAGGGACACCGGTCTTATTGATTCCAAGTACAAACTTGTCTGCAACGCGCGCCGCAGGCCCAAGCAAGCCATGCACCGCGCCAGACACGGCGCTGTCAAAAGCGATGACCAATCGTGAATATCACTATTTGGCAACCCTCTTAATAGAGGAACTTGGCTGGGAGTAGGGGGAGGTTGGCCGACAAATTAAGGGCCTTGTATTTACACCACGACCACAAAGTTGAGTAGAAGTAGCTATACTATATAGCCGCTCCTGATTAACGAGCGCGGGCAGTCATGACAAGTTCTTCTCCCTTATCTAGCGTATCCAGTGAAATTACAATGCTTTTCAACACTTTCTCTTCGTATATTGTAAATCCTCATCTCGTGATTGAAGCTGTGTTGTTAAATAACGAGCAAACGCCCGCCAACTTCATCCTATATGCCCTTCGTAACGCACCCCGGGATTATAGGATAATGGAAAATTTCCTTTTGACAAGATGGCTTCCTTTCTCGACGACCGAAAGACCGTCGATTCCATTTGACCTTGAATTGTACATGATGGTCACTGGTATACACACCAAGGGAAGGCGCGAAGAACGTATGGGAATCGGGGATATCGGAGTTTTCCGAGCTCCCGTTTAAGATGCTTGGCGCTGCGGACTGTGGAAAGTACGTCCCTGCCTTTTTCCCTGCACTTTTCTCCCCGCATCGGTCCCGCGCCCCACTTCATCTTGGACCCTGTCCATCCAATCCTCTTCCCCTCTCCCACCCTTAATCCTGAACACAGCACGAGGAGTCAAACATCAATCCTTCGGTGATCCCCATCGATCAATCGTAACTCAAGACGCATTTTATCCTAGTGGCGCGACATCTGTTACCGTCCGGCGGACGTTCCATTCAAGCAATTGCGCCCGCCCCGCTTGGTCCAGACGAGTCGCGCATCTCCCATCGTCCAGGAGAGCAGGCCGTCGATTCTTCTTTTGCGGAGCAGCAGTCTATCAACTTGAAGCTGGTCTATTCCTTCGGACGCACTTGACATACTTGGCGCGCCCTTACGACGCCTCGTCCGCGCTCTCCCAAGCAGGTAAGTCCCATCAGCTACCTCCGTAACCCACCCTGCAAAGGCATCAACTGTGATATGGAGAACGCACATTGGATCGGCCAAGCCTGAAACTGACACTGCCATTCTGTAGGTTTGGCTATTATATACCGCTATACCTCGCTCGTTCTCTTCAAGGCCGAGCAAGCAAGCGCTTGTATAACTTCTTTGCTCTTATTGCTTGTGCTCAGTGCGACTCGCATACATCATGGACCAGCCGAATGGCCGCTCGGCGGCGCCCAATCCGCAGGTACAAGCATTTCCCTCCCGTATAGTAACCTAATACCACAGCATCCGCTGACGATGGAGCTATAACAGCAGGCGCAGTTTGGTGTCACACCTACCAGTCACGACGACCCTTTCGCACACACGCCTCCAAGCCACATCACCGAGACCACCATTCGATCTCCTAACCACCTACCCAACGCCGCATCCGACAGCGCCCCGATCAGACATTTTGCCGGAAGCATCTCCCCCGACTTACGTATCAATCCGCGCTCGCCTACCGACAATATCCGTCGTCAAAACAACTATACCGGTGGTAGTCCCACCCTTGACGACTGGGAGCTCAACCTGTTTAACCGTCTATCCGCAATAGTCTACGGACCTGGTGGTTTGGGCCCGGTCAATCAACCTAGTGGCAACCCTTCTGCTCAAGAAGGACAAGATGGCGAAGTCGCCGCCGTCCCCTCTCAATCGACTCTTGTTGAACCAATCGCTTTTTCTAACACAGATCCCGCTCATTCACGCGACAATTCCCAGAACATTTCCTCCGACACTGTCATAGGAGGTAGTCAACCTCTTGATCCCGAGCTACACTTACCGTTTCCCTCTCTGCCTCCTGGTGGTTGGGATGAACAAGGTTATCCTATTTTTGACAAAAATACTCCGTCTGAGCCCGCTCTGCCTGAGCCGGCTCATTTTGAGCTGGACAATGATGAGCTGAGTGCTGAGGAGCTGGTTCCCTCCGGGTTCTCCCTTACCGAGCCAGGTCATTTCGAGCTGGCCCTTGATGAGCCGGTCCATGATCAGCCGGCCAATGATGAGCAAGGTGCCTTTGATCCCGCTCTTCCTCCGCCCCTTTTGTCTCAGTTCGAACTTCAGCAGCCTCATCTGGTCGTCCCACAGCCGGATCTTGCTGAGTCAGCTCATTCTAACCCCTCCTCTCGTGAGCCACCTCCTCCTGACCTTTTTGTCGACGAGGATGCTCTCACCGACTTCTCTTTTTCCGAGATATTTGGAGAGCCTGGTCAAGCTGAGCTCGCTCCCACCATGCCCGCCAGTGCAGAGCATACTGAAACTGCTTCCCCCAAGCCCGCTTCTCCCGAGCCCGCTTCTCCCGGGCCCGCTTCTGCCAGTTCCGCTTCTGCCCAGCCTGCTTCTAGTGAGCGCCCCCCTATCATTATCGAGGCCAAGTGTCATTTCGCAGGATGCAAAGCCAAGGCCTAGGCGCCCTCGGCCATCTTGTGCTTCGACCACCTCGAGGTTTCTCCAAACCTCGAAATCCAACAGATAATCAGGGAACGCTACGCGAGGGGATATTACACCTGTACCGGGTGTATGAGAACGGAAATGCCCGTGCCTCGTAAGTACTGCGAGGTCAGGTGCTTGGCCAAAAGCAGGGCGCAAAACAAGCGCAAGAAGGAGGGAAAGCCGGCAAAGCGGGCCGGTGGAGGCGGATCGAAAAAAGGAGATGTCGGTAGTCGCAAGAAGCGCGACGGCAACGGCAAGGGTCCAGGCTCTGGCGCTGCCGGAGCGGTTTTGAGCGGCAGGGTCCAAAAGGCGGCGTGAGAGCTCGACTGGCATTCTGCAGTCTGCTTTTGATACCATCGCGCGGTACAAAGCATCTCTCATCATGGGTCCCGACGGACATGACAGCTTTTGCTAACTATACTCAGAAGACGACTTGCCGACAAAGGTCATAGTGGCTTCAGCATCTCTTTGTCATGATTGGCATAGATCTTCTGCTTGTCTCCGAACTGATCGTACCACTTCCTGGCCTCAGACCTCCACTTGATAACCTCGTTCTGCAGAGCCTCTGGGATTGGATGTTGACACGCTCATTAGCCTCCTTCTACAGGATCTCCTGATGGTGGCGCTCCTTGGAAGCACGGGAAGCCTCCGCGATAGCATCGACCATGGCGATGAAGGCAGGCAGCTAGGCGATATGGGAAGTGTACCAGCGGAAGACAACTGGGTAGAGGGCAACAGGGTCACTAATCAACAGCTCGTTGTACAGGCAAGCCCAGGTGTGACGTCGCGTGTGGTCACCGCCGTGCATAGGCAAAGCCAGCAACGCCAGCTGGTTGTCGGTAACCATCTCGTCAGAGCTAGCAGGGGGCTCACTAGAGCCTTGGGGAATAAAGTTAGGGCCATAGAACTCGTAGTCCTGGTGATGGTGGGGGGACATATAAGGCATTGGACAAGACCTTGGGAGTTCTATCAGGGCTGTACAGGTCTCTGAGTCTGAGGATAATTGATCCTGACGTCTTTATTTATTTGTCAAAGCAATGCCACTAGGTGCTTTCAGATATAGCATCGTCTCGTACTACCTTAGTTCGCGGAATTCTACTAGTTTTACAAGTATATATCCACGTATCATGTAATCTTCATCGTCGCTCCGTGACTTTGACCTCGCGATCACAGGACAAGGGAAGATTCACCGTTGACAAAATGGTGTCCTCCTTCGACGTCCGGAAGACTGGAGTGTCGTTCTGATATCTCGTCGAATTTGATCATCACTGGTAAGCCGCCCGAAGCAAGAAGTTCATAGAGCCTGGAAAGGAAATGTTAGGGGAGCGGTGTTTTAGGTGTTCGGAAGTCACGATCGGGCGCTCCTTTAGCGAGTCTACAGAAGGAGGAAGGAGCGAGCAACGAGCCGTCTCATGTCCTGATGTTGATGAGTCTTGGCGCTTGCTGGCTTGGTGGAGGGTCGTACTTTCCGTTTTTTTCAAATCATTTTACGACAAATTTTCATCCCGGTCTTGGCTTACCTAGGGTCCCTCTGTTCGACGCCCACCTCACTATTCTCCCGCCCAGCTTGCCCAAACTCTCGCCCATTTTCTCAACACCCGAGGGGAACGAATATTTTGCACCACACAACTGGGAGAATATCGAGGTCACTCGTTGGCAATTCTTCGTCTGCTGCTACGGCCCACGGCTGGAACCGCAATCCATCTTTTGCTCCCGTCTCGTCACTCTCTCTCCAACACTACCCCTCAATCCTTGCCACTCCCACACCTCTACCAGTTGTCCCTTCCGCACCCCTCCCTCCTCCTGACATCAACATCGTCACCATCTTTCCATCATCTAGCGCTGTCTGTTGACTCTTCCGCGACTTGGCTGCAGCACTTTGCGCTACTCGCCTTCGTCGCGCTTCCTGGCGCAATCTCCCTTGGCCTTCCTTCCTTGTCCCTCGTACCTGCGATTCTCCCATTACCGAGATCAACAAGCGGCTTCCGCAACTTCGATCCGCCCTTCTACACACAGCATCGATCTGCCAGAGGTAAGGACTTCTTCCTGCGATGCCGATCCCTTGGTCAGCAGCTAAAGCGAGTTTAGCTTGTACCCTCCTAAAGGCGTGTTCGGTTCCGCTGTTAAAAAGTTAAAAAGTTAGCGTTTTTGGTGTAGAAAGACCTCTACTGCGTTAACGCCTTACTGCGCCCGTGTAGCGTTCGGCTCAAAAGTGTTATTTTTCATGCACGCCCTGCAACCACCTGCAACCACCTACACTTACCCCAAATCTTTAATCTGACCAATTAGAAGCCTAGAATCCTTCAAATTCTTAACCGCATTCCTTACCGCACTACGGCTCAAAATCGAGACGTAGTGCGGTAAAGACTACGGTTAAGAAGAACTACAGGGCACAAGCCCCTATAAATATAGGGGGTAGCCGTCGCAAAGGATGAAATGACGGAATGAATAGAATAGATACCTATCCCCGATGGATTCCTTTGCTACCTCTTTGCTTATGAATGGTGGTGATGTTGATGAATGGTGGTGATGTTGATGAATGGTAGAGGTAGTGATGTTGATGAATGGTGAAGTTATTGGTTGAAGGAGGAAGAAAGAGGAAGAAATGAAAGAGCGAGGATAAAAGAGGATAAAATGGACGGGAATCCTCGATGCAAGAGTCTTGGGATGCCTTAACGCTGCCTTAATGCTGCATGAGTGCAGCTGCGGACCATGCGCGTTAAGGTGGAAGTTAACGCTAACCCGCTACCAGCTACCGAACACGCCTTAACTGGAAGTCGTCGATCGCACCCAGGGAACTCGACTGATTCAGCTATTTCTCTCTTCCAATCGACAAAATGGGAGATAACGCTGAGGGTTTGGTACCCACTCCGCAGCAGGTAAGCGGCCCCGGTTCCCTTCAAAATCACCACATAGCGTAGCGCCGGCTGACCTGAGGCAACGAAAGATGGCTTCCGCAATCGGACATGATGGCCCCATCAACAATGCCGCCAGGACCGCTACTATTCGGCGTTTCTTTCGCCTCAACTTCTTCAGCGACGGCAATGGATATCTCCTTCTGAACCAAACCGAGAGCGACGGCTATATTACACCGAACGTCACTACCGGACCGTCATACGTGGCCCAGCCTTCTCATCAAAGCCCTGCCGTCTACAACGCCGCCGGGATCCGGGAGTATCACGCCTCCATGGTGAACCTGCAAGCCCTTGTTCAAGCGTACTTGCGCCAGTACAACACCATCATCGCTTCCAACCAACATGGATTCATTCCTCTCAATCAGTTCACAGACGGTCCGTTTGAGGCGGCCTTCACCGCCGCCATTCCCTATCGGGCTCCGATCGTTATTACCAACGTATGCAAGGATTGCGGTGCCGTGGCCTAGAGCCCCACGTCGCACCTGTGTTTCCAGTGCATGGCGAACCCCCCTCCTGTGGCCAGGCAGGCAGTCATCAGGGACCGTCAGGAGCATGGCTTTTATACCTGCACCGGCTGCACGAACTCTTTGATGACAGAGCGGCGTAAACTCTGCCCGCGCTGCAGGAACTGAGGTAGGGAAAGCCTGCGACTCACGAGGGTGAAAACGAGGGAGACGTTTGTGGCCTTAAGAGGAAGAACGGTCGGGGACGGTTCAAGGTGGTGCCGGCGTTACTGGCACCCTCCCGAGGTGCCATATTCAGAGAGGGGCTTACTGTGACGACGTCGACAAAGCTGTCTTCGAATTACTCGGGACCTATTATATGACGGGGTGGGACATAGCATACTCGGATTGCCCTGTCGAAGCCTAACCATAGTTGGTTAGCATCGGCTGGGTGACCCGGACACAGCTTTGTGCACATAGATACAGGTAGTCAATAGTTCTGGTCGAATCACCGGGAATGGGTCATGTCCTCAGGTCTCATAATTCGAGCAGATAGCTAGATGCATTTCCAACTATCCCTTTTCACAAGTCTGCCGAGTGGCTTTCATCCTCCATGCCTTGGTTTCTTTCATGGATTCACGTCTTCCTGTCGTCTCTCAAACGCTTATGAGCCGCAAACGCAAACAGTCTTGGTCTCAAACTATCGAAAGATGAAAGGACAGAAAAGCATATTTCACGGACAAAGGGACTTGGGTGCTAGACGGGCGGTGACATTTCATGATGGTGGGGAACTGGACGAGTGTCTCGCTGCCAACGCCTTCATGAAAGATACGGAAACGCGTTACGCCCCCGCGGTAAGTATCATCACTCCCCTATGGGAAGCGGGGGGGCGACGACTGCAGCCAGCTGCCGATCCCTGTCCCCCGGCAGCCTGGAAAAGCCCGGCTCCAGCCACACTTGGTGATCTGCTGAGTACTGGTAGGCCTGGCAACGCGGGTACGCACCATGGTGGTCATGTGATCCAGGTTGACATCGAGAGCTTCGATCAGAGGTAGCCAACCTCACCGGCGGCTGTCATACGCCAATATCAGCAATACGGGATGCAGCGGGCAGCTGGCAGGCCGTGTACACTGTGGCATAACAAGTGACGGGAGGGAAGTCTTCAGGTTCGCTCGCTCGGTTTCGGATACCGCCCCCATTCCCGCGAAATCAATGGGTGTTTTTCGTGCCAGCCAGGCGATTCGCTCCACGGTGCGCTCCCGATGCGAGGAAGGAGCACTCCACTTGTGCTTCAGGTCCTAAAAATTATTCGGTACGTACCTATTTAGGCTCGTCCTCCCCCGCTCTTTCTTCTTTTTCCAAAAACACCACTCACGCAAAACCCCAAAAAAGCGGCGACACCCAAATCCTCTTCTTTCACCACGAGTCACAAAGCAATCGTCGCACACGCTCTCTGGCACGTTGGTGACTCTGGAAACATCATCCGGGTTGAGTCACTAACGGGCCTCGCCGTCTTATCCAACAAACCATCATCAAACCATCAGCCCATTATCACCCAAACGGCGCAACCACGTAAGCTCACCAAACAAACGACCACCTCTGAACGTCCAAGCTAATAAAAGGAATAAAGAAGTCGTCAACATGAGTCAATCAGCTCAATACACCTACCCCGATCCAGAGGATCTCGTTTCTAACCGTCGCATTGAGGTAAGAAGCCTCAAACCCCTCCACCTTTTTGATCGTAAACTGACACAAGAGTAACAGCAGCCTGCGAATGCGAACGTTGTTCCCTTCGCTACCGGTTATGCTAATGTCTGGCAGCCGGATGGCCTCGTCGCCTATGACGAGGCCTGGAACGGTGCTTACTACGGCGCCGTTGGTGAGGAGTACCATCCCGGTGCCCTGCCTGTGCCCGATATGGCCTATCCCAACGTGGGCATGCCGGGACCGGCGTTGATGAACGCGAGTATGGTCGGCACTGTCATCCCCGCCAATGACACCAGCAATTACAGAATTGCCCCGGCGGCCCTTGAGCAGCAGGAAGCCGTGAACAACACCATCATCGCCGGCAACAACCACCATGTCGCCCGCAACAACACTCACCAGCCTAACAGCACTCACCAGCCTAACAGCACTCACCAGCCTAACAGCACTCACCAGCAGCGGGCCCCGATCATCGTTACGGACAAATGCAACAAATGTCCTGCACTCGCCTAGGCGCCGGGTGCAAGCTTCTGCTTCACTCATTTGGGCAACCGCCTCTCAAAGGCGCGCCAAGCCATAGTCCTCGAACGGTACACTCGCGGCTACTATAGTTGCAGCAAGTGCTACAATGTGGAGATGGCAAGGCAAGAGCTTTGCGCAAAGTGTCGCAAGTCCAACCTTGACACCAAGGCCAACAAGAAGGCCGGAATTCCCCCCAAGGGGGGCAAATGGGCCAAGGGTACCAAACGCCCCAAGAAGGGCAACAGCGGTTCGTCTACCTCCAACTAGGTCAAGACTGGCCGTGTTGTGAAGAAGAGCTCCAAGTGAGAGGAAGCAGGGAACCAGAAACCTCGAGATGCTATTCAGTCGTTGGGGACTTGGGGGGGGGTCTTTTAATAGCTGAGAAGGAGTTTGTGATGGTTATTGGTAGTCCACTTTCTTCCATTTGAGGTAGTCTTCGCTTTATTGAGGGGCTCTTTTACAAATTCCCGGTGCCACTCTTTTTTCTTGCAATTGCCGTTCTTTGTTCTTATATCTTCTCTGTTCCCCCTATCCTTGATATCCTCCGTCATTGCCATGAATTACACCTTGTTCATTGTATTTGGTCTGGTTCCCATTATGCTTAGAATGTGATCCATTCTCATTTAGGTAAACGTGACTCATTCACCTCATATATACAACATCAAGATCCAAACGACAACCTCCTGCCGGGTAAATTCCTTGTCCCATTCCTCACACTGAACATCCACCTGACCCCGGCAACGACAAAGTTTGTCGATTCCACTTTGCTAGGAAGCTACATGAACACCCCCTCCTTACAACCCGTATTAATCCTGGGTTCTGGCTTTTCGACGGCAGAAGAAATGACAGCATTCTCAACCAGTACAATCCACTCATTACACTGAGCTGGATGGCCAACACAGACATCCAGCCATGCACAATACTGGCTCGTCGGAGACACCCGATGATGCGCGTTCTCCAATCATCACTCACTCTAGGTGCGAAGTTTGTTATCAGAAACCCGCCTAGGCACCGGGTGCCTCGCTGTGCTTCGAGGACTTGGCAAACCCACCCTCCAAGGCTCGTCAGGAAGTGATCAGGGAGACGAATGCCAGGGGCTTTTACGTCTGTAGCCGTTGTTACCGCGGAGAGTTCGAGTCCCAGAGGCTCTGTGACGAGTGCCGTGGCGTTGGAGTCAGAACCAAGACTAACCGTCAGGCGGGAATCCCCCCCCAGGGTGGCAAGTGGGCGAAGGGAAGAAAGCGTGCCCAGAAGGGCAAAGCCAAGTTGAGGTAGTGGTA
The DNA here is from genome assembly GCA_009802275.1 of Neurospora sp. CHS-2018a. NCBI lineage: Eukaryota > Fungi > Ascomycota > Sordariomycetes > Sordariales > Sordariaceae > Neurospora > Neurospora sp. CHS-2018a. The sequence continues at coordinate 183,188 of RAKG01000002.1, read as the reverse complement.
GTCCACTTCCTCTTTTTTAGTCGATTCTTTATTCAAAAGGACTTGCTTCTTTTCACAAGTTCCCACAGTGACCGTACTCCGTTATATAAACTCCCACTTTGTGAATACCTCTACGGAATCCTGATTAATATGGCGACGTGGGAGAGGACTACCCTCAGGATGCCCTTTCCATGGCCTACAATGTTGCCGTCGCTCACCCTAGCTACAAGAATGGCGTCCACAACAACTGTCCCATTTAAGACGACATGGACATGAATCTTCCTAGCACCCCCAGATCCTTCAACTCCTACACTGATGATGCCGGAACTGCGAACGCCGCAGTTGCTGGCCCTGTCAACGCTGGAGTTGCCGACCCTAGTGGCGGCCCTCCGAGCTCAGAGACTGCTCAATCACGTTCTCCCATCGTCATCACCAACGAGTGTCCTGTTGAAACATGCAAGGCATCTGGCCATGCTCATGCCAGCCATGCTCATGCCAGCCACCTCGGTGCTTGTGACCACCAGAAGGCAATCTCACCGGTTGGAATTGGAGGCAACATGAACGGCTCTAACCCAAGCGCCATCTGTCTAGGCTCCGGGCGCCGAATTCTGTTTTCCAAACCTAGAGAACCATCTTTCAGCGGCCCTCCAGGCCGCAGTCTTCAATGGATACAAGACTGGCTTCCACTCTTGTTCCAAGTGTTTTGTCCCCGGCATGCTGAGCGCAGGTCTTTGTCCTGCTTGCCTTGATAAGAGCTCTAAACTTGACAATGGCAGACGAGCCCCGGTGATTCGACACGGAAAACGCAATGTCTGTGTCTTTTCCCTCTCAACAGCAATCAGACTACCCTGATATCTTGGACAAAGATGGCAACCTTCTTTGGCAGCAAGATTACGACGTATGGCTTTCCAATGACGCTGCCACCAAAACCACAGGCGGCATCAAATTTCCAATGACGCTGCCACCAAAACCACAGGCGGCATCAACGTCGAGGGTGACGAGGACAACATCATCATCTCTGGACGAAGCCATCCCTACCCACAACAACAAAGCCATCCATACCCACGGGGACCAAAGCAACAACCACATCGATCATCAACGGCAAGTGCGAGATAGCCCCGCACTCACCTAGGCGCCGCGTGTGAGCTTTTGTTTCACACATTTGGGAAAGAAGCTTTCCAAACCCCGCCAGGAGGCCGTTATTGAGCGGTCCTCGAGGGGCCTGTACACCTGCTCGAAGTGTTTCAGTGTCGAGCTGGAGGAGCAGCGCCTATGCGACGCCTGCCGCAAGGATGGCCAGGAAGCCAAAGCCAGGCGCGCGCTGTCTCTACACGAAGGATGGTACGGCGGATATGACGAGATTTGAAGGGCATACTTTGATCCCAGCTTCGAATCGAAGGGAAAAAACATTTTTGTCCATCCCCTACCAATGTTTCAAGTGACCTTGACTTTTATCTCCATGTTCCTTCATATTTCCTTCCATCCACTCTGGACACGTACCTCCCGATGCGCGCAATGTCCTCCTTGACAAGAGGCTTCCCTTGTTCGGGGACCGACTGTTGACGACCGCTTTCAGATCTCGATTGGGGCGTTACCATCCCGTGGTGTGCCGCTGTTCTTCTGTCGTTCTTTGTTTCGGTTGTGGATTGTCATCCTCTTTGTTCGTTATTTGTCTGACCTGCCCGGAACATCGATATCTCGAGGGCAGGGTACTTGAGCCTCGGTGGATCTCGCAGTCTCAGGATCGTTGTGTCTCCCGCTTGGCCGCTGAGATTCCTCAATACAGCAACGGTTGACTACGTCGGGGACTGTGGTGTGGGCTTTTAGTGGTGATATAAAAAGAGGCACTGAATGAGGTGGCAGCTGCTGACACTCGCGGTGCCGGCCAAGCCCGACTGGGCTTGGTGGTTTCTACAATCGACTTTTGTTAAGGAAGTGCTGCTGGAAGCCACTGTATGGCAGATTGCACTATTACTTACACGCTGTCTCCACTTCGCTTTCTTGCATGGACTTCGGTTCGGTTTCCAGAGCATGAGACGGACTGTTGCCCCCCCGTAACCTGTGGACTTGGTCTGTGCTCCGATATCTCGCAGTGTTTTTCCCCATTTCCTCCATCGTCATTTCCTCCATCGTCTCCAGTCCTCCACAATCACCCCTTCCAACATCATCCCCTCCATTATCATTCGCATCAATTGGACGTAGAGCGACTAACGATGACAAAAATGGAAGGCAGAATTCCGCCCGCGTTGCCTCCTGGCTGTGGGAGGTTTGCGAATATTGACCCACGACTCCTCGAACCGCAGGAAGGTGTTGACCCCGCCCCTGTCCAGGTAAGGAGGACACAGTTTGGAGACGAGGAAAACCATTCAGATGAAGGCTGACATTGGCGATACAGGCTACATGCATGAAGTGCGAAAAACGGATTGCCCCGGTCGGTATTCTGAAGCGCTCAAAGTGTGGCGACGGCGCTCATGTTCGCGACCTCGTCAAGGACAACTCCTACACGAGTGACAGCATCAGCAAGCCTTCAGTTAGCTATTCGCACCATGCCACGCAGACGATGCCGTTCAACACCAAAAATGCGGTTACCATGAAGGGAAATGTTTCGAATTTCGACCGCGAGGAGGGATGCTGGACCAAACCTGTCCATGACGCATCACCTGCGTCGTCCGACACCACAAACCTCCATTTTGACGATGGTTATTTCGGCTGCCGTTATTTCAGCATCAAGGATTTCTATGATCGTGGTCCCAGTTTGGACGAGCAGGGTCACGGCCTTGACTGTTCTGTCTGCCACCCCCACTATCCTGAATGGCCTCTTGCCGGCTATCGTCTTTCCATCACAGTCGCTGGGTCTTCCCATTACACCAACGAGGCCGAAGCTGCCGGTGCTATGCATTCTCGAAGCAAGATTTCCAGAGTCCGGCACGGCGTTAATGGAAACGCCGACAAGTCCACCCTCTCTCGTATGATCCCTGCAGGCAAGGAAGCAGGTTTACCGGGTGAGAAGAACGACATCCCCATTGTCATCGCAACGAAGAACGACTCGGAGCCCCTCCGCAGGACCAAAGGTGTGGACAGTCCCTCCAACCTGTCGACTCCTGGTCTGAACGCGAGAGTTCTGCGCAACGAGAATAGCGACTTCAAAGACTGGACCATGTTCGACGATGCGAAACTGGCCTACGACGCTCCTTTGCCCATGCGCATCAACGCCAGAGTTGGTCCAAAGCACATCCTTCGTAGCCTCTCCAAGCTGAAGGTCACTGTCTCCAGTGAGACGGACGGCGACAAGCCTCTCTCCATCACCTACGCCAGTGACGCCATTATCACTCTCAAGCGTCCCACTCCGCCTCAAGCGATTACCCCCATCAAGACTTGCGAGGGCTACAAAGACAAGAAGACCCGTGTTCACCACAAGTGCAACCTCAAGGCAACCGTCTAGCAGACGGGAACCCACAAGTGCCTCGATCACCTGTTGAATCGCGTGAGCTCAAAGTTGCGCCGTCTCCTCGAGTGGCGGCTGGCCAGAGGCATCTGGTCATGCACCGGTTGCTACTGGTTTGCCGTCAAGCGTAACACTCTTTGCACCAAGTGCGCCGAGAAGAGCGAGGCACGTAAGAGCGGCGCTGTCGCTGATACCTCTACGGAGCCGGCGGAGGCCAACGGCCTCGTGGAAGCTGGGGTTGCGCAGGCGGTTGCCCAAGTTTCGACTTCGAAGGTCAAGGGCTCAAAGAAGAAAAAGACAACTTCGAAGGTCAAGGTCTCGAACAAGAAAGAGACACCCGGAGATGGATCGAGGGGATCCGTCGGCGGACACCATGTCATCAAGGGAAGAGTCGAGAAGAAGAAGGGCGCGTCAAAGAAGTAGGCTGTTGGAGAGTTGGAGGCCAAGTACCTGTCTCACCGGGCCACGGCTTGACTTGTTTTCTGGAGTTAATGAGGTAGGGTTGGGCTATCGCGCTAAGCGAGGGAGAAGCACGCCCTTTCATACGGCGCTGACATCATCGATGTGAGCATATGAGCGTGGAAATGTCGAACACACGGCACATGGGATCCGGATTACGACGTCGTTTCGAGGGCGGCCGAACGGAGTGTTGAACTATACGGGGGAGGTAATTACGAGAGACGACGAATGTAGTGGTGAATGTTTTAATTGATTGGAGAGAGAGAAAGACTAAAGGGAAAGTAGACGAAGTCCGGCTATATATATAGGGTAGCTATATGTAGATTGTATTTACTTATATTAAGGAAGCTAAGATATGGTGATGGCTTTAATACTCCCCCTCGATCCAAATATAAATTGCCCTATAATGAGAAAAGCGGTGAAAATGACCGAAAGAGGCTAAAGTAAGGTTATTTATAAGTATTCTCTCTTACCCAATACGGTTAATACTAGTAAAACCTAGTAGGAGAAAGGATTATTGTTGTAAAGGTTGATATAGGGATGGTAAAGTAATAATAAGTATAGTAAAATATGAAAAAAGAATAAAAAAATATATAAGTAAAGTTAAGAAAAGTTATAATTTTTGATAGAGAGGTCGTAAGACTTTGTAAGTAATATTAATCGATTTATTTCGTCGAAACGAATAAGATGAGTATATATACGAAGTCGTAGTGTGGCGGGAAGGGTAATAAGTCGATTTATAAAATTCTATATATTAGGGAATTTCGTGGAAAATGGAAAGTTGCGACTTAGACCGTCGAGGCAGGTATAGCTTTAATTGGAGGGAATAAGAGATATGTAGGAAAGATTAATTGAGTATAGAATATAATGAAAAATAAATATAAGTATGCTTAATAGTATAATAATTACCTATTGGGTATAGAAGGTTTAGTAAGTATATATATAGGGAGATAGATAATCGGGTATTAGAAAAGTATTAATAAGTCTTTAATAACCTTGAAGTAGAAGGTTTTAATAACCCTAAGGCTTAATGGTATTATATAAAGATATTTCGGGGTAGAGTTTTTATAAAAATATTGGTAATTTACTCCTTAGTAGCGACGTATTAGAAATTAACGCTTTTAATAATTTAAGTTTCCCTATACTATATTTCTTAGATATTAATATATTTAGTACGGGCGTAGTATTAAAGGTTCTTCGCTAAGGCTATAATATTTTAATTATTATAATGGATAATAGTAACGGTTATAAGCGTAAAGGATAGGTCGGATAATAATCTCCTAAATTAAATCGCTTTTTTTACTACTTAAATTTAAATTATAATTTCTATTTTGTAAAATAATAGGGCGATAGTCTATTAACGCTTTAATTATTAATTAATAGCTATACTACTAATATAAAATACGTATCCTCTAATAGAGCGTTTAGTAGCGGTATCCCCGCCCTAATCGGTATTTGTAAATCCGGTAAGTATAATAAATAATAGATTGGAATAAGTAAAGTAAAGGGTAAATATACTTTAAAAGTAACGGAGGATGCGTTTTATAGTTATAATATAGGGTTAAATTAGTCGTACGAAGTATCGGTTGTAAAAGGATACGGCAAAAGTAATATTTAGATAGGTACCGAATATAGTGTATATAACGGAACCGATAGTATTAATATATTAGTATTTATCGGTATTGGAAGCTTAGAAACCTTTAGGTAGTTTAAATATCTTATTGGTATCTATAGGGGTAGTTACCGGTTTGTAGTCCGATATCTTGAAATTTTTAAATACTTTTTCGATATAAGCCTTCTAATTAAGTTGAAGGATACGGTTAGGCCTATTGTAGGTAATAGCTATATTTAAATAATATAAATATAATCCTATATTAGTTATTTTAAAGCGTTTATTAAGTGTGTCTTTTAAAGTTTGAACGTCGGTTTTAAATAGGCCGGTAATAAGAAAATTATCGATATAGATAGCGATATAAGTAATACTTTTATTAAAGATAGTTTTATCGGCGGGGAGTAAGGAGAAGCCGAAGTTGTAAAAAAAGGTAGTAAAAGTAATATATTAGATATGTAGGCTCTGTTTTAGTCCGTATAAAGTGTAATTAAATTTATATATTAGGGTTGGATTATTATTAATAATACCGGGGGGTTATTCTATATATATTTCTTTTTTAATTAAATTGTAGAGAAAAGTAGTTTGGACGTTTATTTATTTTAATTCTAAATCGAAGGCGGCGGTAAGGGTAAAAATAAATTTATAATTTATAGGCTTTATAACCGAAGCGAAGGTTTTATTGTAGTTAATCCCTTCCTACTATTTAAAGTTATAAATTACTTAACGAACTTTATAGCGAAGGACTTCGCCGTAAATACCGGTCTTAAATTTATAAACCTACTTTCTAAATAGTAGCCGGCGGCTAATATTACGAAGAAGGAAAGTCTAAATTTAATTCTCGACGAATAATTAATATTCTACTTATATAGTGGTTTATTAATATTATTAATTTAAGCGTTTTATAACCTTTTAAAAATTTTTGGGTTCTAGTACTAATAGGGTAGTAAAAGTAATAAAAGCTAATAAATTATTATCGGTGAACTTATTAGTAGCTTTTAGTAGTAATTATTACCTATTGAGAATAGTAGGTTTTAAGGGACGGAGTTTGGGGTAATAGTCTATAATAGAGCGTTAATAGTCTAGGTCGAATAGATTTAAATTACCGTTAACGTAAATAGTATTGAAGATAAGTATATTTAGTAGGGTTAGGTTAAATAAATTTAATAGGGTCGGTTCTAATTAGGACGGGTATTAGGGTAGCCTATTTAGGAGTAAAGGCGTAAATAACCGAATAGAAAGTAAGGACGATAGTAAGGATGGTATTAATTGTAAAAATAATATAGGCGAGCTAAGAACTCCCCCTAATTATATTATTGGAATTCCCCTTAGAATGGAGGAGAATAAGCGAACCGATAGAGATATTGGTAGTAGTAATAGTAAGGGTATAGTCGATATTTAGGAGGGGGTAGGGCAATTAAGTATTAATAGAAGTATTAGTAAGAAGTAAGCAGCGGGGGGGTTATCCGGTCTAATTAGGTACCTTTCCGCTATAAGGACGGATTTAGTAGGGATAGAATTAGTAGGGATAGGATCGGGAGATAAGGTAATATCTATAATAGAAGTATTAGAATTAAAATTCGGCGGGGGATAAAAGGATAGTATTAAATTGTTAGCGGTATTAGAGTCCGTCGGCGTAGGGTTTAGCGAAATATAGGAATATATTTCGTCGATAATTATGTTATTAGTTGAAATAACTTTATTATTGTTTATAAGGATAATATAATTTATCGAGCCTTTATAGCTTAATAATTTGCTTCGGCTAATTATAAGTATTAACTTCCTTAGGAAATTTGTATCGGGTAATTTATAATAGTAGGGGGCGTTAATAACCTTTAAATATAATAAATTAGGTTTATAGCCGGACTATACTTTAAATAGCGTTTTACTAATAATATTATTAAAATACTTATTCTTTAAATAGATAATTATTTGAAGAAAGATAGGCTATAAGCGACGGTTAAAGCTATTATCTATTAGAATAGTAGTAAGGCGTTCTTACAAAATCCTATTAAAGCGTTCTAATATATTATTTTATTAGTATTAATTAATTACCGAATATATTAATTATATAAAGTAATTAGTATACTATAATTAAAATTGCTTATTAGAATTTTCGTTAGCCCGATTGAAGTGAATATAATATATTAAATATTTAGGCCTATTAAATTTATAGAATTATTATTCTATTATATAAAGAAATTCGTCTTTAGTTTTAATAGTATAGGCTTAAACGTACTACGTAAAGTTATTTATAATAGTAACCTAATATCGTTATCTTTATAATCCTTCGAAGTGGAATAGCCCGTAAATATTTATATAAATATATTTAAGGGGTCGATTCCCCTTATATATTAAACCCTTATAGGGAATTTATTTTAAACGGCTTAGCGTATACTTATTGTAAAAATAGGATTTGGGGACGGGGTAAATATTAATAAATATTATTTAAAGGGAAATAATATTCCCTTTATTAAAGTAGGTTAGGCGGTTATATTATATTTTAAGCCTTTTTCGTTTAACGGCGTAAGCGGCGAGAGTAAGGCGACGTATTAAATTATTAATTAATTAGTTTACTATATAGATTCTATTAGCGTTAAAACTTCTAAAGCGGATTTTATAGTTATAGACCCCTATAATTAGGCTATTTCCGAATATTATAACGAAACTTTTATAATTAAATTATAAAATAGAAAGAAGGTTGTAGGCGATTTTTAGTAAGTAGTAGGCGTTTTCTAATAAAATATAAGACGAATCGCTTTTATAAGTAAAAGTTTGTAATAGATAGGTGCTAGTTACTTCTAGGGTAATTTCTATATTATTTATTCCTATAATAGGAAGGCCGGTATAGGGGCGTAAGCTTTGGAAACCGGTCTTATTATAAAATAAGTAACTATTAGCGCTAAAATCGATAATAATAATATATTTAAAATTATTTAAGAAGTTACGGCGGGACTTGGAGGCGGATAGGGTTATAATACGTTTTATAAACCTAAAACTAAGTAGGGGGGTAATAGTAGGGAAGGGAGAAGTAGCCGAAAAAGTATCGATAAAAATTAATATAGTAAGTATTAAAGTTAATAATAGCGGCGGAGGGTTTTCCTAGGAAATTTAGGGTTCCCTCCACTATAGGAATAATAGCGGAAATAGTAATAAGGATAATAGTAGGGATAGTAATAGGGATAGTAGTAGGGACGGAAGAGAAGAGGGTAGGTCGGTCGTAATAGAATCGAATATTATATAATTTATAGATTTTAAAAAGTTAATAATAAATTATAAGTTACCGGTTCCTTAATTAGTATAGAAGTATTTAACGGAACGTAGGTCCTCTAAATATTCGTCGAATTAATATTTATTGAGGTTGGTTACTAATAGTGTAGTTGAGGAGGGCTAAGTTTTAGTATTAGATTTAGAGTTAGCGTTCTAATTTATTCTATTATAATGATTAGGGTATTAAATATTATAATAAAAGTCGTTATAGTTTAGTATTTTATATACTGAATAAGGAAGTTAGGTATATTCTTTATTATTGCTGTACGGCCTTTTATTAAATTTAAGTTTAATAGTCGGGGTAGATTTAGTAATATAGGTTACGAGAACGGCTTATAAATTGAATATAATTTTATTATCGGTATCCTTCTATTCCTTCTATTAATTAATTAATAATTCTTCGATTTTAGTAGCACGTTTAGTTTTATTGAGTATAATAATATAGTAAATAATAATACCGGAATTATCTTATTTAGGTAGGATAATATATTCTTAGGCGAATTTAGAAGTAAAAGTATTATATTCGGAGCCTAAGCTTCGGAAAAAATAGTCGACTACGAAAGAGTCTAGTAAGTAAGTATAATTAGGATTTATTTTAGCGAGTTCGTTTTATATAATTTGTAAATAATTGGCGAAATTAGTAATATTATCGTATTTAGTGAGGGTAGTAGCGTAATAACGGATTAAGGTCTTTCGGAAGCCTTTAGTATCTTTTAAATAGTAATAAATATAGGCCTATTTAAAAGTTTTAATAATGGTAAAAGGTTTATAGTAGGTAAAATTATTACGAATAATAGGGGTAAATTTCTTATCGAAGAGATTTAGTATTTAATATTATTTTGTAAGTTATGTGTTGTACCTTTTTAAATTCTTTTACTCCGGGGTACCGGGGCGGAGGGCTAGAGGGTTAGCGCTATAATAAATATTGAAATTAGATTAGGAAAAGATATAATTAATAAAAGTTCCATGCTAGGCAGTATAGTTAATACCTCCGCTCTTAAAGAAAGGGATAGTAATAAATTCGTTAAAATCTTTATTAAATATAGTAGCTACGAATTAAATATTTAGCGGCGGGGTTAGGTATTAAAGCGTAATAATAGGGGAGCTAATAGAGGACTTATAGTAGTAAATCTTTAAAAGTTAATAAAATTAAAAGGAGAAAATAGTATTAAGTTTTAGGTAAGGCTTAAAAAAGTAGTAATAGAAGATTTTGGGGGTAATAGCGCTATAAAGGTAGAGTTTCGGAAAAAATCGTAAAAGATTTAGGGTATAGTAAAAATATCTTTTAAAAGGTAAGTAAAATTATAATAATTAAAGTAACGGCGGGTAAATAGTAATTTTATAGGGCGCGGCCGGAAATTATACCGATATACCTTATAAAGATTTTATTAAAAAACTTTTATAAGGTAAATACGCCGAATTGTAAATATAGAAGTAAATGTCCAACCCATTTTTAAATAATTTATAAGATTATAATTCGTATAATAAATATTATCGCCGGCGAAGTAGCGAAGGTAATAAAATATATAGAATATTAAAAGATAGCGATATAAGCGCTAAAACGGGCGAAAATAGTCTTTACTCAGTAAATCGCGCTTCCGTTAATTTACGAGGGTAAATAACGTTAGAAATTGAATAATTTTAACAAAGATATAATTAAATGTAATAGATATAATAGATTCCGTAATGGATATAATAGATTCTATAATAGATTTTAAAGGTTAGAAAATTTAGTATATTTATAACGTAGTAAATTAACCCTACGTCTTAAATTGCCGAGATTTCGTATATATATAGGGCATATAGTAGTTTGTGCGCTTAGTTTGTGCGAGTATAGACTATATAGTTGTAATTAATAGCGGTACTTACGTTTAATAAGAAGTATAATCCTTTTGGAATACGAATAATATCTTTTAATAAAAAGGATACAAATAAAAGGATACGAATATAAGGAAATAAGGGGGTAGGTAAGGAATATAGACTTAGTAGTAATATTAATCGTATAGCGTATCCGGGCTTATAACCTGTTGAACTATACGGGGGAGGTGATTACGAAAGACGACGAATGTAGTAGTGAATATTTTAATTAATTGGAGAGAGAGAAAGACTAAAGGGAAAGTAGACGAAGTCCGGCTATATATACAGGGTAGCTATATGTGGATCGTATCTACTCATACCAAGGAAGCCAAGATACCTATGGTGATGGCTTCAATACGGAGGTGTCATCCAGGGATCATGATGCGGGTCGGTCATTACCGGTAACTCGAGTACAGGAGAACTTGAAGGCAAATGATTGGGAGTACAGAATGCTGGCGGGGTTTGACCGGTGTAGAGGTATGTGCCTCTAGAGGCCGATGGGTCTTTCCAAGGTGGAAAAGTGTACTATTAGCCTTTGGCAAAAGCTGTCCATTTGCGCTTTCCAGGAGTCATCGATGTTTGTTTCCTTTAAGACAAGGACCTACGTGACCGATGCCAAGGTTGTTGCATCCGACATGCATGGTTCATTTCCCCGAGGTGCGAAGGAGAAGCTGCGGCCAGCAGACCCGACAAAATTATGGGCGGAAGAGTCTCGAACGGCGAGGGAAAGAAGATCATGYCGTGAAAAGGCAAAGTTAGCAATCCTCTGTTCAATGGGCCGACCAAGATATTCTGATCGTTGACATTTCAGTTGCTGTTGTAGGAATATTTCTGGTACCCACCTCTAGCTAGTCGAATCATTGTTCTGTCATTCTTTGTTTTGCTTGTGCATTGTTCTCTCCTTGTTTGTGATTTCGGATCCTTGGCAAACCCAAACCTCGAGCCCAGAGCCCCGTGTGTCTTGCCTTCTTAATATTATGGATTTTGCATTTTCATTCGGCCGCTGACTCGGCAACAATTGTTGGCTTTGGCCCGGGTTTTGGTGTGCCTCTTGGGCGTGATGCTGAAGAACAAGAGGCAGTGAATACAAGTATGGCGGAACATGCCGAGCCCAAGGGTGCCAATCCAAGCGAGGTTGACGGCTCGTATAGTGCTTCGGCGTTAGGGAGGTTGCGCTATAACTGCCTATATAGCGGGCTGTACTATCACGCACTATCACTTACACACCTTCTCCACTCGGTGCACGGTCACAGCCTTGCTGCCTTATCGATAAGCGATAAGCTTTGACAATATGCCTTATCACTTTTGATATCATGAGGTTGGTCGGGTCGGGTCGGGGGCTAACACAGTGTTTTCACGTGTATTAAGCTTCTTTTCCGCTTTCTCGAACCTGAACTGGCCTACTGCMTGCCCGCGGCTCCCCGGATGGGGTCTGTGCTTGCTTTTGGCCATCTCCGTCGCATGGCAGAGGTGCTCTTCTCGTCTCGGATGCAACATCCATCATCGACGCCTGGCAGATCACACTACCTTAGTCAGTGATAGCACACGAACAAAGATAGCGCTGGAACCCGAAAATGGCTTGTAACGGCCAGAAACCGTTGCCTCCAGGCTACCCAAGCCTCAATGTCCTCGACCCGCGGCTCTTTGAGGTCGTGGAGGGTGTTGACCCCATCCCTTTCAAGGTATGAGGCGCAGAGTTCGCTCACTAGCACTCTCTTGAGACGCCAGCTGACGTTGTATTTCGTAGGTGGTGTCTGAGAATCTCCTCATGTCCCCGCGCGATCTGTGTTGTGCGTTCCCCAAGGAGATTTCCAATAGCCATGGCTTTCCGAAGACTAGTTCATTCCGTTTCTGCGACTACCCTGCGTCGCCCATCGCCGGAAATAACCATGGAGGCTTGGTGGAGCAGAGTAAGACGTCTGATATGGGCTTGAAGGATATGGTGACTCCATTCGATCCGTCCCTTGAGGACAACGGCGTATTTGCCCGTCGAGGCGACAGAGATCCTCGCAACTTTGGCCGGACCTCTTCCGGACTCGGCGACACCACCATTAACCATTTCGATGGCGAGCCCTTCAATTTCACTGTCGACAACTCTAACTACCCGCTGTGGCCCCTGACTGGAGAGAGAGCCCCAGACAGAGGCGTAACCTCCATGTCCTACATGGCAAACTTCCCGGTCGCAAGCTTCCAAGGCCATGAACAGACTCGCGATTCCCCGAAAAGGACTTCAGTCGGAGGCCACAAGATGAGAGCCATTGGAACCATCTCAGCCCTCCGACATCGTATCACGGAAGCGGCTAGAAGAACCTCTACTGTCCGAGGAAGGCCGGACTTTCCTGGCGGAAACGCCAAGCTCGCCGACGTTGTCTCAGCTTCGAAGTGTCCCGACGTTCTGGAAGACGAAGGCATCACCGACAATACCTCCAATGTCGACGACGGTCTTGCCACCGGTACAATTGGCATTAAGCCATTTGTCGCGTCCACCAGCAAGCGCTTCGTTGAGCACATGTCCCGCAACAAGAAACCCGGCGTCGGCGCCAAGCATGTCCTTCAAGGACTTTCTTCCCTCAAGAACTTCGCCCGTATCAACACCAGTGAGGAAGACACCACCATCCCGGCCAGTCATGCCGACGTCGAGATCAAGCATCCCTCTCAGCCCGAGCCAATCACTCCTTCAGAAGAAGAAGAGACCTGCAAAGGGCCCAAGGACAAAAAAACGGGTGCCCGGATCTCTTGCAAGGCCACCGTCTAGCAGCCGGGTGCCCGCATGTGTCTTGAGCATCTGTCCCCTCGCCCGAGCAATGCGCTACGTCGTCTGATTCAGTGGCGCCACGCCAGAGGCATATGGTGCTGTACCGGATGTGTTTGGCGCCGCGCCCCTCGCCAAAACGTTCTGTGCGAGAAGTGTGATGATAAGCGCAAGGGTCGTAAGGGCAACACTACCGGTGATGCACACATCGAGGCAGCTGAGAAGGTCCCTGTGGGAGCCGAACTTGGCCGGGAGACTTTGCCGTCGAAGGCATCGAAGTCCTCAAAGAAAGCGGACAAATCTGGGATCTAGAATCCTTGCCGATGGCCAAAAGGTCATCAAGGGCCGGGTGGAAAAGAAAAAGACCCAACCCAAGAAATAGGAGGTTGCGGTCCAAAGTGCCAGCATCAACGGTTCGAGGCCGTTCGGATCCAAGGTTGTTGAACCAGGAAAAGGATCAACAGCGATGAAAGGGTTCTGCCCGTGAGAGGCTGAGAACGTCCCGGAAAACCCCAGGAATCGAGGAGACAAGGCCGGAACCAAAGGATGGTTCGCTTATTTCGTGGATCATTGGTGTATGACGAGCCCGAGGAACTTGATCGATGCTGTTATCATCCATGGAAGTTGCATTTGTTCCAAATACCATTGGCACACCAACAGAATGAGTCCGGGAATGATCGTATCGGAAACGACGGAATTTGCAGAGTAACGTAGGAGGGGATCGTGTAATAGTTGTATTCTCGGGATTTACAAGGCTTCACGTACCTAATGAGTCAAATCTCAGAGACCAGGAGCTGGTTGGCTCCAAGTTATAAGAATAGATCGATATAGCTTCGGTATCGACTTAAGAGAAGGATGAGAAACTTGTAGTAGATATTGTAGAAAGAAGAACACGGCAATGACGATTTTGCCCGTTTTGAAACCAAGGGTGAAACGAGTGAGGAAACACGGGAGCCACCAAGAATGGGCCGGGCGTACATTTACATACACGCCAGCTATCACATGTTGAGGGAAAGCACGTTGCGATGTCTAGTGCTAAGCTTCTATGAGCATATTGCATTTGGGGACCGCTGCTTCCTCCTTCCTACATTGACCGAAGACTTGATATGAGCGATATTAGACTGAATGTAGTGGATATATATAACTTATTTTAAGCAGGTGCGAAACGGCCGGCGTCGCTGCTCCTTCTAGAACGGCCCGGATAAAGCGATTGTGTACGATTCTAAACGGCCTATGTAGGGGCCTTCTAGCTAATAAGAGAACTATATAATACTATGTTAGTACCCGCTAAATTTGCTAGCTGGCAACATCGTGTGATATTTCTGTATATTTTTGTATATCTATAGTAAGAATTAAAGTAATTAAGTATATCGCTATTGCCGTCGTAAAGTATTATTATAATTAGTAAGTATAATATTGAGGTTTTCGTCTAGTATCTAGTATAGGTACTAATTGTACGCTGTAAAAATGTAAATTATTAATCTAACCGCCTCTTCCTTAGCGGGCTCCCCTACGCTCGCGCTTATATACGCCCTAAGCCCGACCCTTTCTTTTAAATAGATTAAGATTGAGGTATGTAATAATACCGTAGCGGGAAAACCTGCCGGGGAACAGGCCTTCTTAGCCTTAGTAAGGCTATGAAGCCTTGTAAGTTAAATAAGGCATATTGAATTTATAAGGCATATTGGATCTCTAGGCCTTATTAGTCTGAGGGAGGCTCCTAATTGGTCAATTGAGTTTGATCCCATATACACTATAGACGGTCGCTAAAAGTCTTGAGTACAGTATATAGTCTTAGCGATCTATCGCAGAGTGCACGGGCCTTTTCACAATGACCGCTGGAATCGGTCGCTGAACGCACGAAAACGTGTAAGTCCAGCGATCAATTACAGCGGTCATCGCGAGAGGCCCGTGCACGCCACGACGAACCACTAAAATAATGCGCTGCACTAAGACTTTCAACGACCGTCAATCAGGGGCATACAAACAGTCCGTGCGCAACATCGCGAAATGCATCAACACTACAACATCATCTTTCAATCTGCACATCACATCACCGCACTGTAATAAAGGGAACAAATTGGACAATCCTTTTTTTCTTTTCTATATTTTTTTTTACTTTTCTTAGGGTATAGTCTAATACTCGAGAACACGGGGCTCAACGACGTTAATAATACTGAGGGAGAGAGTTCGAAGACTAGTTCAACCAACCTCTTATACCCCTATTACCAGGACAGGGCTGCCTGCCTGCGCGTTGATACCTCTAGAGGTACGCACTGGCCACTCTCTCCGTCAATGTAGAGGTACTCAAATATAGTTAACGACGGGATACATCGCTTGTATTGTGGTTATTACTACTAGTAGTAACCAGCGTTGAAGCGAGCAAGCTGTCCAGTAATAAACTTAGACGGACTAGTTGAACCGTCGGTCAATGAATCATCCGCATCGTACTCGCGAAGCTGGTCCCGAAACTCGGGAAGTCCTCCACGGCCACGGCGACGGCCTCTACGTACTGAACTAGTACCGCCACTAGCGTTACTAGGAGTAGGCGTATTGGCAGCGCCAGTTAGATTAGCTGCATCACCAAACGTAGAGCCACGACGGGTTTAGGACCGTATAGACATACAGCTCGGAATAGCAATGGTAGTCTCAGTCGGGGTAGCAACCTGTACGGCACGCGATGCTAAGCGCGTCGACATTGTAAAGGGGGGAGGAGTCTAAGCCGACACCGAAACCGAGCGGGCCTATGATGCAAGCGTAGCGGCCGCAAATAAAGGCTTCTTGCGTAAAGTTTGTACTTTTGGCGTCGTACCGGATATATCGGTAGAAGTCGATACCTCAATTACCGGTAAAGGTAGTTTGGCGGGACTCTTGCGAGGACTGGGCCGAATGGCGAGCTGTTGAGCTTTGGCTGGCGACTGCTGGAGGATTGGCGAGCTAGCGGGTGGCGGGGACAATGGAGAAGACTCTTTAGTCTTTACAGCCTCCTCTTACTGCTTCCTAATGAGTGCTTAACGGTCGGACTCTTCTTGCTCGCGACGGGCAACTTCCTTTGCCTCTTGTTGCTGTTTGAGGCGGTCGGCTTCCTCCCTCTCAAGACGAGCAGCCTCCTCCTTCTATGCAGCCTCCTCTTGCTGCTTCTTAAGACGGTCGGCCTTCTCTTTCTCAACACGAGCAGCATCAGCCTCCTCTTGCTGCTTCTTGAGACGGTCGGTCTTCTCTTTCTCAATACGAGTAGCCTCCTTCTATACATCATCCTCTTGTTGCTTTTTAATGAGGGCTTAACGATCAGCTTCCTTTTGCGTAGCCTCTTCCTCCTACTTGCGACGGTCGGCCTCTTCTTTCTCGACACGATTAGCTTCCTTCTGTGCATCATCCTCTTACTGCTTCTTCAAGGCGGCAGCTTGGCGATCAACTTCTTCCTACTACTCCTTCTACTTCTTCTTATAAGCCTCCTGCTGCTGCTTCCTGAAGGCCTCCACTTATTTCTTAACGAGGGCTTAACGCTCGATTTCCTTCTACGCATCCTCTTCCTCTTTCTTACGACGGTCGGCTTCCTCTTTGTCAATACGAGCAGTATCCTTATCTAACTGCTTCTTACGGGCGGCCTTCTCGCGCTCTTCGAATTCCTTTTCCCGGCGAGCAGCATCGTTATATCGATTAACCTCGTCAATATCAATGTCCATAGGCTCAATATCTTCAGCAGCCATATCAACGACGACTTCGAGGATGATAGGGCCGGCTTCGTCTAACTCGTCTAATGCTTCCGCTTCTGCATCGCTAAGGCTTATAGCCTCTGCCTCGTTAATACTAATATCCATAGCTCTGTTGAGGTTATTAGCCTCATTGAGTATTGTTTGTACCAACTTCTATAAATCTACGAGTGCCATATGCTATGTATTCGATCCCAGATCATACTACAATTTTTTAAGGCCGTACGATACCTCGAATTTAGCCCAATTATCGAAGAACCTTTTACCAATATCGCGTGGCAATTGATCCCTGAGATCGGCTTCTAATAACCCTATATACTCCTTATAATCATCTTTCGGTAATCTAATAGAACTAAGCGAACAAAATAGGCCGACTATCTATCGTATATAACGGACAATTTTATAAACACCGTCTAGGAATTTTTTCGGGTTATTAATATCTAGCTGGTTGTCCTTAAGCTAAGTATCGAAGTCGTTTTGCTGTTCTTTCGAGAAGGCTTCGACTGCTTCATTTATCCACCTAAAGAAATAACGGAAATCCCGTTGCGGCCATATAGGATTTAGTTAATTAATATCGAACATTAGATTTATAATGCTAAAGAAGTCGTAGTCGTCGACAAGAGGGTTAGCGATAGGAGGGTTGGCGATAAGAGGGTTAGCGACAAGAGGGTTAGCGACAGGAGGGTTGGCGACATACGTAGGGAGAGGAATTTCCGAAACCTTCTTCTCGATTGTCGGCTTTAGCTTAACAGGTTAATTCGTCGCCTAAAGGACAGGGGGAGGCGGCACGTATATCTCCTTAATGCTTATCTCCTTAATACTTATCTCCTTAATACTTATCTCCTTAATATTAAAATCTTCACGAGTACTAGATATCAACTCTTCGAAGGAGTTGACACGACCTTATAGCTTGCGTACGTAATTAGCGACTTCGATCTTCCGCTTTGCAGTATTTTGACCGGGCGCGGGGGTAATCTTGGCCAGAAGCATTACGAATTACTTCAACTATTCGTTATTCATCGTAAATTTTTTGTATTATTAGGGGTTGGGGGACGGTGATGCAGGCGTACGTGATTCGGCCGTCTTTAATATCTTACTAATACTATCGGTCGGGGATAGCAATTTCCTCTTTGCCGAGCCAGATATAAGTTCTTCGGCTGACTCTAGGCCAAGGGTAACCCACAAGTCCGAATTATTAGCGGCGGCGTCGTCGTTCCTCGCGGCACGCTCCCTATCGGATGGGGACGAACTACTACTACTACTAGAGAACGACGGGGGCGGGGAGTCTATAGTACCATATTTTACCCAAAACTTAGTCGGGTTAAAGGAGATAACGTCACCCTATACGAGAGCCGGCTCGTTCTAAATAAATAAATCGAGCTCAATATTTTTTAAGTTTGTGTAGGCGGCAAGCTTATTATATCTATCGCTACATCTCTTGCGGGTATTATCGTTGATTAGCCAGCTACTATTATTATAAATCTAGTGTAATCGACGGCCTTTATTGTCTACTATTGTACGTTCGTCTATATAGACTTCGGCTACTTTGCGTAGTATAGTAATATAAATGAATTTGAGATGGAATAGGCGAAGCTTCTTGTTCTTTCTCTCGGCCACGAAGTTCTCTTTCCAGTCCAAAATGGGGGCGACGTATTCGAAGAGCGAATTATATAATGACCTATTAAACCTATTGTATACCTACTTCTTTATATGCTCGATATTAGCTTGAAAAAATCTAGGGGCGTCTTTATCGATCTTTCCGTCCTCCTTTAAAACCCTTGGCAGGGCATACTATTTGTGGAAGCGGAAGTCTGTCGGATAGTCTCTGATCTAACCTATAATGAGCTTGAATATCCTATTGTATAAGAAGTTATACTTGTAGTATCCGAACTATTCGTTAGCATATTCGTATATTTCGAAGAACGTTTATATAAGAGTATCGACGTTCGGGTAGAAGTTATAAACAATTAACGGCGACAAATTGTTGCAATAGTATGTATGCAATACTTTGCGCTGTATAGTATCGATCTTATTCTTTATGTAGCCCTATTCTTCGTCGGTAGGCTTATTGGAGTCCAATTTCCAGTCGTAATAAAATCGATATTTATTATTAACTATTTTGCCGATGTTCTTGCGATTGAGTGGTAGAAATTGGGAGGGGTACGCTTCCATTATGGTCCTGATTGATACAATTATATTAGTATAGTGAACGTGGTGCCAATGTGTTGGAAAGGTAAGATAATCCTACTTCGCCTTTGCCTTTTCCTTCCTACCTTTCAGAATAAATCCTCCTTTACTGATGGTATAATGCGCGGGCGCGGGTAGGGGATTTTAGGGTATTGCCGGTTGGAGCTCGCGTAATTCCGACGCGGACGCTGCCGGCGATGCCTCTATCTGCTGCGGCTATACCTATTATACTTGAAGGGGGTATGCGTTATCCTCTCGAACTTATAAATAAAAGTCGTATTAACGTATTCGACAAATAATCGTATACTTGGTAGATAATTAAGGACTCACGTTACGGCAACGAGGTTTACGCTTTCTACTAGTAACGCCACCTACTGTCCGTAACAATTAGGGAGGACTGTCGTTTCCCTTAGTATTATTGTCTAGTATAGTCGCGAGGGGGGTGCGCGCGTACGTCCGCGTACTTAACTACTTGACTGCTTGCCTGCTTGCCTACTTACCTACTTAACTGCTTAACTGCTTGACTACTTGCCTGCTTGATCGCTTACTTGTAAAGAGGGGTGGATAAAGTGAGCCCGACTAGTATTTTGGGAAGAGGAAAATTTGTACGTAAAATTTGGTCAATCTATACACTGTATTTGTAGGACGAACGGGTGTTCGATAGGGTTCGAAATCAATCTCTGGTCGCGTAGTAAATAGTAGAAGCGAGTGAATAGGAAAACGCGGCAGAGGCTACCTCTACTAACTGGCAGTGACTGGCAGGTAGGGCGAATGGGTGGGTGCCTGGAAGACGAAGTTCGGACGACATGGTTGCCTCCCCCCACCAGCCTTACTTGCACTTCGTATCTTTATCTCGATCACTTTCCCTTAGAAGCGGACTTTTACTATTTCGCCAAACGTATAGCTGGGAGTAGTACCGACCGCGTTTAAGATGCCGTAAAAACCGAAACCGCCGGGCAAGAAGCAGACTAAGAACACGCAAGCTAAATTGCGCTAGAACTAGCCAAAGTAAGATAACAACAATATTATCGATAGTCCCGCTACTAGTAATAGCGATAGTGACGTCCAAATGACCGACCGCGACCACAACTCCAACCGCGACTCCGACCGCGACTCCGACCGCGAAAATACTGGCCAAAATGTACCAATATTTGATATCGACGAAATTCGAATAATATTCGGGGGCGGGGTTAACGACGACAATAACGGCTTTAATTCCTCGACCGCGCCTCCGTTACTAGAAGGCAACGAACCTAATAAAGACGATCGTAAGCGAAGGATCCTAGAGCTAGTTATATGTATATAGAATACTAACCTATTGTAACCAATTATCGATATCGATAAGCTTCGAAATAGCGACTTCGAAGATGCCTTAGCCGAGGCCTCTCGTACTAGCGTCCTACTCGAAGACGTAATGGGGGCTGGCGATTATGAGGATTATATTTAGGTCGCTCCTCTCGAGGAATACGAACCTTTTAATAAGATTAATCCGGATATTTCGGGCAACGAAGAGGTCGAATAGGGTCTAGCTCCCTTATATCCGCCCGACGAAGACAATATATCGATATTCCTTAGCGTACGATAGGATAAATTAATCTAGATATCCCCTTTAGCGAAGGCGTTGGCTACGTATACCGATTTGACGGGTTTAAGTCGCCGGGACTATGACGCCTTACGGGAGGTTTTTATAACAATCCGAGACGATTCTGAGCCTGGCAAAATACTGTTAATAGTTCTGGCCTTGCTTAAGTAATTGATAACGCTAACGAGGAATATACGAAATCGAATGCTAATAATGAATATGCGGGTGGCGAAGGTTCCGTTGAACGTTATGAAGATGCCTACTTTGCTAGTTAGCGTTAAGGGAGACGAGCGTTGTAAAATCGAGGTATTGCGGGCGCGTAAGGAATTGGGCAAGGCTACTAGACTTGCCTAGCGAGTAAAAAATCGCGCTAAGAAATATAAAGGAGACGATATTAAAGAAGGTCGGATCCTACAAAAGGTAGCGGATCGGGCGTATGCAAGGGTGGAGAAGTTTAAACGCCTGGCGGAACTTGAACTCTAAAATACGCTTGAGAGAGACCCCGCGGGTATGGATATCGATTTGGAGATATTGTAACTACCGCTACTATTATTAATATTAGCTGGAATAATAATATTCTTCGACCTACCTACTATATTCAGGAATATAATAATGTCCGATATTAGGAAAAGGGCACATTCCGGCCCTAGTTATTTTATCGATATGCCGTCTAAACTATTCGAATTGTATTCATAGCTATCGTCGGTTCGTACTACGTCCGGGCGTTTCGCGTATATTATATTCGACGATGTTAAAGGTCCGGCTATTTTCCCTAGCGATTGGATCTATTACCGCTGTACCGACGACCCCTATCCTCTAGAAGTATTTTACAATAATATTCTAAACGATAAGATATTACAAAGGGGTTATCTTGGTCGCGTATATAGCGTTGGGTTCGACTATTATAAAAGGCTATGTATAAATATTAAAGACCAGTTGTATCTATAGGTCTAAGAAGTACACCGATAGGGAGCTACCGCGCTTAAAGGTATTGTATTCGTACCGGTATACGATAATCGGGAATTGGTTTTAATATCCACACTAACCTATATACCCGAGATAAAGGTGTATGTATAGTTAGATGTGTATATCGACCGGTATTTCGGCGAAGAGTATAATAACCTAGGTATTATTCCTGCCGCTGCTAGACTACAGATCGGCAATCGAAGACCGAAGAAAATACTAATACCCTTCCCTAAGTATACTGCGCCCGTATTTAGGGAATTATGGGACAAAGAATATATATACTATATAGTTCGGCGTATACTTAGAGTCTTATCGGTAAATAATGCGCGCCGTGTTATACCGATGTGCTATACCCCCCCTTTGCGGGCTGAGTTGGAGCTTGAAGAATGGGGGCGAAAGGAGTTCTATAATAAATGGGACTAAGACCGAAAGGGTAATATGCGCGTTATTTTATTCCTATACTTCGACTTCATTAATAGATTCGGTATATTCTACAATTCGTATCGTATATTAATGGGATTCTATTTTATTCTGGCTAGTCTATTAGCCAAAGAGCGTGTACGGCCTGGTAGTATTTTCCCCCTTTTACTTGGCCTATATAGATCCAAATTCGAAGATATTACTAAGGCTATGAAAACTATAACCTAATTAGATGTAGGCATAGTAATCGAAATATACGGGGAAAATAGGCCGGAATAAGTACGTTTGTGTGCATTTCCGCTATGCTATATTAGCGATATGCTACAATAGGCCGAAAACTGTGGATTCAAGGGCCCCTGTACTATTAAATTTTATTGATGTTATTTCACGTTTTTAATAAAGTGTGGGCTAGTCGGTGATAATGACGGCGAAGAACGAGATCCAGATACCCAAATTAACTTCGATATTATTACTTACGGAAGATTTTATTACTAAATTAATGAAATATAGCAATCTATGGCGGCTATAGTAGAGAATGCCAATTAAAGCGAAGCTAAATGGTACGGTCGCTAATAGGGCATTAAGGAGCCCCACCCGGCACTAGTATAACTATTACCGGCGTTAGACATTATTATAAATCGCCCCCCTGATCTAGGCTATTTAGAATATAACGGTATTATTAACCTCCTTTATTAGCTATTGAAGGATAATATTTTCAATTTTATTAGGAAGGCTTAATATATAATTCGACTACAATTATAGCCGTTTCTACTTAGTTAGTAAAAGCTATACTCGCCTATTAAACACTTACAAAATTACTCTATATTAGAGCATACCAAATGGATGGTAATCATTCCAGCTATATTACTATATTAGCTCAAACGAGAATATATAACCATACGGTTCTATGTTAAAGTAGAAACTAAAGGTTTAGATCCAATTGAAATTGTTGTCGAGACTATGGCTGCAGTGGCGAAAAGCACTATATTGCTGATGGGGTATAACGTACGAAAGTAAGACCGTTAGTAAATCCATATAATACTATACCGTGCACGACATCTATTCAACCAATTATATATATTGGCACGTAAATCAACGTCCAGGGGGTCGGGGTCTATTGTATCGAATATTAAGTCAGTATCGGCATCGGCATCGGCCCCGGGTACCGGTAATATATCACCGGCACAAGGGGCTCCGGGTACGCCAACGCTTATCCTAGAAGCCGATATACAAAGTAACGAAGAAGAGGCAGACAAGAAGAAACGGACACAGACATACATAACGGAGATTTACCGCCCCAATGTCTATATCGCATTACACTACCCGGACTTTATTAAAGAATATGCTTTGACAGTTAGCCTCAATACATTAACTGGAGAAAATCTACACAAGTACGTTGAATGGGCGAGGGTTATGTATGGTAGGGTTATGTGTGGCGGGCTGGGAGCTTGGCTCATTGAAACTTAGCTAGATTCAAATTCGATTTCGAATTTGGATTTTGGATCCAGCCAGCCAGCCACTGAGTGGATGTACCTTCGTACCTTCACGTGACCACAATCCCTAGGCAATCAAAACCACAGATTGGCGACGCAGGAACAGAGAAGAGCCTGCATCCCCGAACACAAATATGCAATGCTAATTGTTTGGTAGAGATTTTAAGACTCGAGTCTACGAAACCAACTACTCCAATATCGAAAAGGTGCTGTTGATAAAGTCCAATTTCGGGGAGACGGTGCGATTTATTCTACAGTATGCATTTAAGTATGACGATCTAGAGCTAACGAGCGATATGGAGGACCTGCGCCGACAATGCCCTTCCCTATTCAACAGGGTTCTTTTACGAGAAGACCGTAGCGCTATTAAGGATAGGGAACAATAGACGGCCATCGAGGAACAAGAACTGTCCGAGATCTCGGCCAGTTAACGACTGGTGGGATCACCCCCCAGCGACACAGACTATCTATCACTATGCGCTATTAATAAAATTAATAAGAACGAGGTAGTGGCGACTTATACAGTTAACGAAGGAAAACGATTACCCCGGCGCACAACCTTCGAACAGACCTTAGCACTATAGTAAAGACTATATACACGAGCCTACCAGAACGAGTATAGCGCCCCTTCGATATTCTCTCCGTCGTTAATGAAGAATAGGGCCTTCTAATAGTCCTACAAATTTGCGTTTACAAATAGGTACGTACCTCTACCACTAGCGATTGCCAATATTAGTAAAAATAATACACGGAGTAGGAATGTAGTAATGGTACCGGGCATTTGCTCGGTTTTAATGCTATTTTAGACTTCGACCGTCGTTTCTCACGCGAATGTCGAGATTGCATCGGCATATACACATTATCGAAAGTACATACGATTCTGCACATTTGAGAGGTGCTTTGGCCGTTAGGGGGCTATGCGCCATTGAGATCACTATTGTCAAAAAACCACCCTTTTTGTCGGCCAAAATCCCATACAAACGATGCAATTTTTTATATCGATTTCGCGGGAATCTAGCATAACGCGTATTTATGCAATCGACAGTTAATTACATAAAACAATCGATCAAAGCACTATAATCAATCACTGGTACTAACTTAATAGCGTATGTAATACGCGATGGATTGTTAATGGCCAAAAACAACGACATTATTCCCTAGACGCAATATACAGCCTATACCACTGTTACTACTTCCCATAGCTATGGTGTTGATGCAATCGGTACTATGTTCCTTAATAGTATACTAATATATAACTCGTGCTAGGGCATTAAACGACCGATATACTTTCGAGTAGGGCGATTATATCTAGTACAAATCTAGGAGCGGAAAAACCCGATTTGGCCGTGTCGACTACGTCTTTACGTACAATATCGAGTACAATAACCAGGATAACCGATTTATTTTTATTATTATTAGCCGTATTAAACGTAGTAAATAACGATATCCATTGCTGGATCTTAAAATTATGGAAGAGGTGGACGAGCTTGTAATTATTGGTGTTAATGCCGTGAGTCCGGTGTGCTTGTATATGGTTCGTGTAGTTGGAGTAGGCCTTGTTTGGGTCGATTGGGATGTGTATACCCTTTAGCGATAACCGGTGTTAATGTTTTAGTGCCTTTAATAGCCTACTTGCCCAAAAATACGACGACATTGCCTCGATATATTTGCCCTAAGTAATGGTGTCCGCCTAGATGTATCCGCCTGGATATGATAAATATCTACATGGGAGCTGTTAGTGCCGGTATTTCGTCCGTGAGTTCTACGTTCAACTATAATATACTATACTAACTTCTAAATATATACACCCTTATACTCGATATATACATCCTTATACGGCGGTTGACATTGATAGTATTAGTAATATCCCTAGATTGATAGTTATAGTTAGTGTTCTATACTGTTCACTGTGAGTGTAAGCTATACATCTGCATTGATATTGACTTTGTAATAGGTCGGCGAGAGGTTGTATTACCGCTATTACGTGATAGAAGCGGGCTAGACGTGAGTGCTCCGCTATATGTATGCTTCTAATTGCTAATAAGGTACTCTATAGGCACACTTTTATATTATTCTGCGTACCCGTGTTAGTATTCTGCCCCATGCCTCTAAATAGATATAGATCGCGGCATTAATATGAAGACGGGCAAGTGACGACATTATACCGGACCTTCGATCCGATCCCTGAACCGTACGGCCGGACCGTAACCATATAATAACATTTCATCTCAACTTGGAATGCAGGGCGGGATTGCGGGAAAATGCTCCGGTTAGTCGTATACCCGTACCGCTCAATTAGATACGACTCTTAATTGCGCGTCCGGTATTTATATTACTAACAAGTTCTATTGATCGTATAGGTTTCACAGGTTTACGTATATTGCACACCCGATCAAGACAAGCAAATCTCCTATAGGATACAATGTAGTGATAATTTCTTTCTTTTCTTTTATTTTAGTTTCTTCTCTTCTATTTTATAGTACCGCCTATTTAATTGATATAAAATTAATAATAGTAAATGCTCTGTATGCGATAGTGATAGTAATAGCTTCAATCGTATATTAACAATACGACCGTACGCTCGTAGGGCGGGTATTCAATCCGGTGTGCGGTGTACGACCGTACGTCGGTGTACATTCCGGTGTGCGGTATGTAAGTCAGCCCAACCGCTAGTATAGTCCGTGCTGGAACCGTAGCCGTAGTATTGGATTGGGGGCGCGTAGAAGCGTAACCGCTAGCGTGGTCCGTGTATAGATTGGGGGCGCGGCAGCGGGATTAGGGTCGTAGGATTAGGGTTGTAGGATTGGGGTCGCGGGATTGGGGTCGGGATTGGGGTCGGGATTAGGGTCGCGGTATTAGGGTTAAGGTTGGGACGGAATATAAATTACTAGATAAAATATACCTAAGTACCGTACGTACAATTATAAGCGTAACGGGCCGCTTCCTATCCGTTAATATAGTCCGTATACCCGTATTAGTACTCACCCGCGCCAAACCAGCGGTTCTAGCGCTCGCTTTAGGGACCTAGCGCCCAGGAACCGGCAACTAGAAATTTGACCAATTAGGAGCCTCCTTAAGACCAATAAGGCCTAAAGATCCAATATGCCTTATAAATTCAATATGGCATGTTATATAAATATGTAACAAATATGTACTATTATATATAAACTTCATAGGGCATGTTACGCTCCCTATATTCCCGCTGCGGTAATTATGAGTTCTTTAATATTAATAAATTCGTTAAGGAGGAGAAGTTATCGCTAGTTTTAGCTTTAGCGGTTACTTTAGCGGCTATTCCCCGGCGTTGTACCTGGTCCTTATCGACTTCGAATTCGAATTTCTTATTTTCGTTATCGTTGTTATTATCCTCGGACTAAAAAAAGGTAAATAGGAAGGTGAGAGAGAAGGAGGAGCCCGATTTTACTACTTTCTCTTCTCGTATTTAAGATAACGTCGACGTCGCCTTCGCTAAGATTAATAATACGGCTAAACGCCTTAGGTTTAGTATTATTAAGAGGCGCCTTAGTAATTACTATAATAGTAAGCTAATACGGTATAATTTGGAGTATATTAAAGGAGCGGCTTATTTTGGGTGGAAGCGGAAGGAGGGTGCGCCTATTTAGTAACCTATAGCTGTTAATATTAAGAAGGGCTATAAATAGAAGGTAAAATTAGTATTTTACGCTAAAATTTAAGGCTAGTAATTCGCCCTTATAAAGTTTGATTATTATTATAACTTTAATCCAAATAGCGTTCAATACTTTACTGCTAATTACTATATTTAACGTATAGGAAAGGTAGAGGCTAATATTTTGAAGTAAATAAAATAACCTAAGACTTTCTCGACCGATATTATTTTTACTATCCGCGAGGAATTTCCGGGTATTATTATTACATTGCGTAATATTTTGAACGTATTGGCTATTAATAAATAGAGATTAGCCGGTGCCTTTATACTTACTTAATTCTTTTTAAATAATTTGAATAAGATTAAGGGTATATTTAAGAAGGTTTACCGCTACAACGACGAAGAGGATAGCTTAATTAAAAGGATTTTTTAAATTTATCCCTAGTATATTAAGTAATTGAAAAAGAATCCCGAGGTTATAAGCTTAAACTATACGTACAAGGTTAATAAATTCGATATACCCCTCCTTTAAATATATAATGTAATTACTATATATACGACTTTTAATATTAGGTATTACTTACTTAGCGGTGAGAAGGAGGTTTGCTTTATTTAAATATTCAATTAAATCGCTACTATATTAAATAAGTACGAAATCCTATATCCTATAATTATCGTTATTAATTATAATAAGGCTTATAAGAAGGCTTACCGGGCGGTTTTCCCTACTACTTAATACTAGATCTATTTATAGTATATTATAAAGAACGTTGCCTTTAATATTAAGAAGAAGTGATTAGTACCTTCGATAGTATAGTATTTAGAAATTGCGGTAGCGATAGTAATTATTTGAAAGAGGATTATATAGATATTAACCCCGCTAACGAAGACCTTGTCGTTCGTTAGGTTGCGGCTATAATATTGAATAGCGACGATCGAGAGTTCTATTTTAAATTAGGGATTAAAAATCCTTATAACAAACCTATCGATAGTACCGGTAAGGCTCCTAAAGGTTTAAATTATAAATAGATTGCCAACGCTAATAGTATTTTAATTACTTAGAAGGCGGTAGTTTATTTAAATATAGAGGAGGGGTTCTATATATATTAGAGGGTACTATTGAAGAAATTCCCTAACTAAAAGCGTACGTTTAATATATTTCTCTATTATTATATTTAATATTATTAATTTTTTATTAGTAATAATTAATTACCTTTTCGAAATTTACTTACTATTAAGGTATAAGTTCGCTTATTTTACTATATAGTTTTATTGCAATTTTAGTATATATATAACTTCTTATATAGAAAGTGCTTATAGTCTATTGAAAGTATTACTAAAGAACCGTTATATCGATTTTAATTAGCTATTGGGCGCTATCTTCGAGACTTATAAGCGCTTTAAAGAGAATTTTGCTAGTAAGTATATTTTTTAAATTTCGAAGAGCGTCGCGAAATTTAACTATACTACGTTGGTAAGGGTTAAATTTGTTACTAATTTTATTTGCTTCGAATTATTTTAAAGGTAAGTAAAGTTCGTTAGCAATATTATTGATAAGCAGCGGGTTAATTTGAACGAGGCGAGGGCGTAATACTCTATTAATTTTAATAGGTAGTATAGTTTACCCTATTAGTACGATTTACTTAATATCGTTAAAATTAAAGGCACTATACTTTAAAGTATAGTCGATAAGTATTAGTAGTTAAAACTAGAGAAGTTTTTGTCCTAAGAATAGTTAGTACTGCGTAGAGAGAGGGACCCCCTCCCTATTATTATAAATTATTAGAAGGTTAAGAACGGTGCCTAGCTTATACCCGCTATACCTCCAATTTCCTCCTCTTCTAGCGTTAAATATAATTTATCCTATAATATTCCTCCTAAAGTATTAATATAGCCTCCTCCTAAGAAGAAGAGGATAATTAAAATAGTATTAGCGAATTAGAGGGAGTAGGAGGCGAAGGCGGATATAAAGTATTTAAGGTAGGAATTAGTACGGTTGTAAATTTAATTTAACGAAATAATATAATTACGGCAACGAGAAGTATAATTATAGGTATAAATATTATAACTCTAACGCTAGTAAGTTCGACCGCTATTACTATTACTAATTTACGAGCCGGTATATTAAAGATATTAGTAATACGTTGTACCTTCGTCGACGGCGCTTATAATAATGCCTTTACGTTAGTAAATACTATTGCCCTCCCAACTATTCGTAAATCTTTTCTAGCCGCCGCTATTTACCTAATAGTAATCTTACTAGCAATTAGGGTAGTAGTAGTCGAGCTAGTACTAATAATACTTATAATCTCCCTTCCTTTCGTAATTATATATATATAAATATAAATTCTACGGTTTTAATACCTCCTCTACGTAAATAAATACTTTTACGTAAATTAGTATATTAGATTGCTTTATATATACGATTCTATTGAGATTTTAGTATAGATATTGTATTTATATTATTTTGGTAGGAATTTGGCGGGTGGGAATATGGTTCTCTTATTGGCTAGAAGGCCCCTACATAGGCCGTTTGGAATCGCACACAGTCGCTTTATCCGGGCCGTTCCAGAAGATCGGACGAAATCTAGGGCCAGGGTGTTGAGCTGAACAGCCGCTCATCTCCACCACAAATCAATAGCGCGTGCTAGTGTTGAGCTGAACAGCCGCTCATCTCCACCACAAATCAATAGCGCGTGCTTCCCATTCCACTAGTAACGAGGTCCTGGGAATGTAAATGTTCTAAACCAGAACGTTCACGGTGGGTTTTTACTCGTTATATACCAAGGGAGGTCCGCGCAACTTGTGTGTTGTAACTAAGGTACCTTAGTCGCTCTTTATATTTCTCGCCTATTATCTGTTCTTCGCTACGCTCGTTTATTGTAGAGACTCCCTACGCGTGCAGTGTCACTTTCCTCCATGTGCAGTGTACACTGCACACGTAGGAAGCTACTCCCCAATATCCCTATGCGTGCAGTGTCATAGTAATCCCTAACCCTGATAAATCTAAAGATGATACGTTTAACTTAGCGATTTGCAGCCATCGTGAGATTGCAAACTTGCGCGATTTCTTTGCAACGCAGAATTAGCAAGACCGTACGAAGCAAACCAGTTTACTACTACAATTCTACTAAAACTAGTCGTATTAACACGATTTTAACGTCAGTATGCTCTTCGCAATGCAGGCTATCCACATATTAACTCCTTTTCCCTAACAGCATGTCGGCCATCGAGATCAGTAGCGATTCCAGCTCCCGTTACACTACGAGCTCAGATGAGCTTGCTCCTACATCTCCCGCTCCCGTTGCCGCTCCCGCTCCCGCTCCCGCTCCCGTTGCCAATCCCGCTCCCGCTCCCGTTGCCAATCCCGTTGCCAATCCCGTTGCCGCTCCCGTTGCCGCTCCCGTTGCCAATCCCGCGCCTACCTCAGCTCAACAGCTACACGATTCTAGCGAGGAGGAGGGCTCTATCGAGTCTGAAGACGAGGCAGTCTCGGACTCGGATATGACCTCCTATGGCGATATACCCAATCCGACGACTGAAGAAATTACACCACAACCGCTAGCTTCTGCAAAGGATGTGCAAGAAGCACTCAACAACTGGGGATGGGACCATGGCGTGGCCTTTATACGCGGCCAAGCAGCAAATTATCGACAGGGCAAGCCAACGTATTACCGTCTACTTTGTGACCGCCATGGCAAGCCCAGACCCTCTACCGCCAAGCTCAGAAAGACAAGGAGCAGGAAGTGTGATTGTCAATGGATGGGTACAGCTATTGCTCTTGAACAAAATGACTGGAAGTGGATTTATCGGCCTTCTACCGACCCTGCTCATCACACACACAACCATATACCATCGATACATAACTCTGCCCACCCCCAACACCGCAAAAGAACCGATAAGGTATTCAGAAGAGTTGCCGCCTTGTCTTACCAACCCGGTATTAGACCACGAGATATTTTGGCTGCCATTGAACGGGAGTTCAAGGGCAGTGTATATACACTTAAGGACATCGACAATTGGCGCCAGCTTATCAGAAAAAAGCAGCGGAAGAGTTACAAAGACACGGCAGCACTCATCAAGAAATTCGACGATGCTGGAATCCCTTACGTCGTCGAATGGGATAAAGATGATCCAGATCGTCTACTTGGTATTGCATGGACGTGGGCATACTGCATGGAACAATGGCAGAAGTTCCCTGAGTGTTTGGGTATCGACAACACCTATAAGACTAACCGGTATGGCCATTACTCTCTCTTATCGTTTGCTAGCAAAAGACTTACAAGACTGATAGATATGGCTACCCGCTTACCATCGTTACTGGTATGACTAATACCAACTCTATCTACTCTGCTGCTTTTGGTCTTATTGACAACGAGAGGGTTGATGGCTTTACGTGGCTGATGGGTGCGTTTGAGAAGCTGCGTGTCAAAGCTGGGGCATCCAAACCAGAGGTTATCATCACAGACTTTGACAACCAGTTAAAGACAGCCATCACAACGGTTTTCCCAGATGCTCAACAGCAAATCTGCATCTTTCACATCAACCGCAACGTCCTGTTGCAGGCAAAGAAGAAGTGGAAGCGAGCCGATGGCGAGGAGAGCTCCAGTAGCGAGGACGAGGCGGAGCGAGAGCCCGTTAGTCTTAGTCAAGCCGATAAGACGATCTTGGAGACGGCCAAAAGTCAAAACGATACTCCAAGTTCACAGAAGGCCATTGAGCAGACTTACCGTGGCCTTTTTGAGCTCTGGAAGACCATAGTCTTTGCACCTGACGAGGCCACATTCGTACAGCGATGGAAGCGGTTGATCGACGACTTTGCTGATCAGCAAAAGGTATTGCTGTATTTGCAGAACACGTACATGCCATACCGCCACCAGTGGGCTCGCTGTTATACATCCCAGTACCGCAATTTTGGTTTGGTGGTCACTTCTCCTAACGAATCGACTAACTACCGCGTCAAGGGTTACCTAGTTAGCGGTAAAAGTGATTTGTTTACTCTATTCAACGCCATTCATGCTATGGTTGAGAGAGAACGTAACCAGCACGTTAAGGAGATCGCTGACCAGGATGTTAAGATCCGAAGGGAGTTCACTGGGCCAGGGATGGAGGTACTGGGAGACTTGCCCCAGCGGGTTACACATCGTGGCCTTGATCTCATTCGCCATCAGTTACGCATTGCCCAGTCTGGAATGCCCTCAAGCACAGGGAAAAGGCCAGCACGAGATCTGGGGGAGTGTCACTGTACTGTTCAGAAGCAGTATGGTATCCCCTGCTGTCATAAAATATTGACGAAGCTCAAGATCAACAGCCAGCTTGGCCGTTGGGATGTCCATCACCGCCATCACACCCGACAACCATTGGTACGTAATGTCTATTATATCTCTACTCCCTTCATACCTCTACTAACGTACTTCAGAGTCAACGTGATCCCTATTCGCGTATCAAGGACCCCAAGATTGCCGATAGAACAAGGGGACGGCCAAAGAACAGTGCGGTAGAGTTGCCTAAAGACCAGCAAGTCCCTGAAGACAAAGCGGCTGCAGGAAAGGGGAAGGGGAAGGGGAAGACGGTTAAGACGACGAGAAAGAAGGGGGCAAAGAGCAGTCAGACACTGAAGCCATCGCTCCGCCGGCGACAGTCCCAGTTCGAGACAGTCGATGAGGCTAGTACTGGCGAGAGTGACAGTGAGGCTTCTGCCGTGGGCTCTGCCATCGAGGTGCAAGCACCAGAAGGATCACCCTCCTCATCAGATCCTTTTGCTTCAGATAACTCGATTGTTGCTGTTGCAGCTCGAGCTCTTGCAGCAACTCAAGCGGCTCCATCAAGCGACCCTCTTGCTCCCTCAAGCTCTGACGAACAGCCTGCCCGCAAGAAACGTACTATAACACGTTCGTCAGCACCTGCAGCCGTAACCAGAAGCGGGAGGGCTGTCAAACCATCAAGAAAGAAGCTGGGAGAGTAATGTAGGGCAGCGTTAGTTAGATAGGTAGTTGGAATATACCTCTAGATACTTGATTTGCACTGTTGACTACCTCTAGTGACAGTCGGTGACCTCAACACCAACACGTTATTACGAGATATCGACTCTCAATACTACTAGAATGTAAAGCACCAAGGGAAATATCACAGGGTTAGGGATTACTATGACACTGCACGCGTAGGAATATGGGGATAAATATAACTATACGTGCAGTGACACTGCACACGGAGGAAAGTGACACTGCACGCGTAGGGAGTCTCTTATTGTAAGAAGCAGTTTTGGACGCCCTCCCGAAGATGAAGTTCGCTGGGCATGGAGTGTTGCCCGTCTTGGTTGGGGTTGCGGCGGCATCAAGATGTAAACCTCATCCTCATTCGTCTTCTACCTTGATCGCCCCGACCATCAGCTCGGTCCCGGCCAGCTCTGTCTTAGTTAGCTCCGCTCCGGCCAGTTCTGTCCTGTCGAGCTCGTCGATTCCTTCCAGTTCGATCCCGGCCAGTTCTTCGGTTTCAGAAAGCTCCGTCTTGATCAGCTCAGCTCCGGCCAGCTCTGTCCTGTCCAGCTCGTCGATTCTCTCCAGCTCGATCCCCTCTAGCTCGCTGGTTCCCATGTGCGGCGGCGCTCAGTGTCTTGCCGCCATCACCGCAGTCCCTAGCATTGGCGATGCCTTTTGCTCATCATGGCTATCCTGGACTCCTGCCACCACCGTCGTCACCGAAGTTGAGACGGTCACTTCGACCCACACCAACTTGGAGACCGTGACGGCTGCGGTTACCTTGACGACGGCAACAGTCACCGAGTAAGTCTCTTGTGTTTTGTGACCCTATTCCATGCGCATGCACTCCCCTCTGTTATTACCTGTAACTGACTCCCGTATCAAGAATCTCCGGCACGACCACCTTGTTCCAAAAGCGCCAGCTGCCCTCCGCCGATCCAGCCGAGTCCATCTTCTCCGAATGCGATTCTGCCTCGGCGAGTGTTAGCAGCGCCTGCAGCTGCCATCTCGCTGGGTCTACCACCTCGACCGTGACTGTCACCGAAACAACCACCTCGACTGAGATTCCCGAGTACACTGTACGTGCCAAGATCCATACCTTATCTCTCCCTCCCGTCTCTCTCTCCTCTTACATCCATCCACAGCGTGCACACTAACATAACATGCAACCCCATCAAGAGCACCCTGACCACGACCGAAACAACCAACGTGATCCAAACCGTCTCCGCCGAAGCCACCCGCGTCGTCCCCCCGCAGCCCATCCTCAACTCCGGCCTCGAGTCCTACCTCACAACCGGGAACATCCTACCCTGGACCGACACCGTGTCCACCACGGGCGGCCAGTTGCAGATCATCAACGGCGTGAATCCGTGCGTGGGGGCCGGCGACTGCGCCGGCGGTCGGGTCGTCATCCGCGTCTACCCCCCTACAGTGCCGGGCGGCGGTTACACCGCCATTCGGCAGACCTTCCTCGCCCGCCCCAACACGTCATACATTTTTAGCTTCATGTACCGCTGCCTCAACTACAACAACGCTGGTGCCTACATGAGCGTCTGGTACGCCGGCCGGCTTGTGTCCAACGGCAACGTGCAGTGCAATACTCCCGGTGCGGCGTTCGCACGGCCCAGGGTGGGCCCGTTTGCGACGGACGAGACGGGCGTGGGAGAGATCGAGGTAAGGTTCCATAATCCCGGCGGGTTGCCTTACTTGTACATGTACGCGGATGCGTTTGAGGCGTCCGTGGTTGTGTAGATGGGGAGTTGAAGGGTTCGGGTGTAAATGTCCATTAGTGTTTATACAGTACCTATAGGGGTAATATACGAACCTGAAGTGGTGTATCTTTTTCTTATAGAGTTGGGGGATTATACCTTAGCTAGTGTAGACGTGGTGTTAGTAATTTAGTGTAGACACAAGGGCAACCTTCACTCGGTCCTCGGAGGGAGGTAATCGGATCTTACATCTTTTAGTCAATCTAGGGCCCTATAGCTTAGTTTTGCATCCTTCAAGAGCCGAATCGAACGTCACGGGAGTTGTAAGGTATCATGGGAGAGAATTGTATGAGGATTGTATGACAGGGCTTCATGTTATGCCTCGGGTCTCGAAGACCACGAGCTAGTGCCTGGTGGGCCAGGACGTACGAGGTCGATCGAGGTCTGGTACCGGCTTATGACAATGAGAACAAATTAGGTAGAGAACATAGAAAGATAAAGAGACACATAATGGCGATATTCACAAGTGGGAAGCAAGGTAAATCTTTGGGGGATAGAGAACTACCTTCCACCCTTCGATATGGGGGCCGGGGCTTCTTAATATGGAAGTCAACAGCTGTCACATGTTGACGGAAGGCACGCTGTGAGCAGTGCCAAGTACCTATCCGTGAGCACATTGCATTTCAGCACCGGTTCATGCAGCCATTCCTCCTTCTTACATTAACCGAAAACTTGACATGCCCGATATCGGATTGGACGGACGCATCGGACATGCATAGTTCATTTGAAGCAGGCGCGAAAGGGCGAGTAAAAAGAAGAAGCCGAAGGATGGGATGATTGGGTGAATTGGATGCTCCTCTGGAGAAGAATTGAGGAGCGGGCTTGCCCCGCCTGGTCTGGAAGTATGGTCGATCACGACTGCCACAGGGAGCGTCGCTGCTTCTTCCAAAAGATGGGACGAAACCTAGGGCTAGGGCCAATATCAGCCTTCACAGGATCGTTGATGGCCACACACGAAAATTCCAGCCGGCCGAGCAACCTAGATTCTTTCGTACGTTCCTGCTACGTCCGTCTTCAATTATATAAAAGATGAATAACCCGCCGTTTGGATTTGCATTACAGGACGTAAGGTTCACATCCTATGACACCGGAGGTAATTGGCCAATGGGTCTCCGGGGTGGGTCTCCGAGGCGGGTCCGGTATTCCGTCCGAGTCCCGAATATCCCCGGAAGACGGGACGGAGTCCCTTTTCGGCCCCCAATATCGGCGCCTGGTCAACACAATAGCGGTTGCACAAACGATTGCAGCTCCATTCACTGCCGAAGAGGAGCGGCCGGCATCTCTCCCTGCCCTTTCTACTATTTCTCGGCGTTTCAAGGTTGCTTCGCTTTGGGATGGCATTGGGAGGTGAGCCTGCATTTCATCGTAGGTATCGTACTGGGCGTAAGAGTGGAGCACTGTAACTTACACTAATATGCATTAGGGTTAGGGATCCATCGCCTGGATTTCGTCCGCGCTCGGTTCACCTTTCTTCTTTTTTTTCCCACTTCGCATCTCTCACCACTTGCCTGCCAAAATCGACAAAGTCAGGAAGGTGGCATCAAGCCTATCCACTTGCAATCTTCTCCCCCCAAGCGTCGCGAAGCAAAGCGGTATAATCAGAGAAGAATATTCCTTCTGCTTCAAGTCATTTGGCGGACAAAAAAGCGGCACCAATTGCCGTCGCATTGACCTCAAACCCACCGTCACTCATCAGGGAGGATTTCAACAAGAGGAAAGATTCAACAAGAACCAGCAACTAACAGCGGGCATCCGAGGGCCCCTTTCATCAATGCAACATGTTTATCACCACAGGCTATCAATCCGCGTCCACCCAGGTAGGTCCAAAGCAGCCCGCGCAAACGAGAGGTGTGCCCCTGATGGTCCAAGCTGACTCGAGGTGATGGC
Organism: Neurospora sp. CHS-2018a; assembly: GCA_009802275.1. Lineage (NCBI taxonomy): Eukaryota > Fungi > Ascomycota > Sordariomycetes > Sordariales > Sordariaceae > Neurospora > Neurospora sp. CHS-2018a. The sequence continues at coordinate 146,194 of RAKG01000002.1, read as the reverse complement.
AGACTGATCGTGGAGCGAATGCGTCGGGCTCTCTGCGCAATTCGCACAGCGCGGACATGGATTCCATCACTGATCCCGGCGCTGGGCGGTATACACCCATTTCCCCTCTGAGAAGGCGTCACTTGGGCTTGCCTCGCGGTCATTCAGCCCTCCAAAGAAACCCTCGCCATCAGGGTACCGGCTCCGACCTCAATCATGCTATCATCACGAACACCAACCATAGGAGTGACACCATGAGCCTTCTTGCTCCTAGCGAAGCCTTCAACATTGGTTACACTGGCAGCTCTGCTGCTGACTCTTCTCAGACCTCTTCTTACTTCCCTGGTGGTAGGGACTCTAACACCGAAATGACGACCTCGAAGGACTACCTCGGTACCTCTAGTGACGTCGGCGAATTGGATCACAGTTTCGGCGACGATATGTGGAATGCTGCAGCTCACAGTGACAGCTTCGGCCTGGGATTCAAGGACACAACTAACAGCCACGTTGGCGAATTGAATCACGATTCCATCGACGATGTCTGGAATGCTGCAGTTCTCACTGACAGTTTTGGTCCGGGCTTCAAGGACACAACTACCAGCTGCTACAGTACCTCTACCGGCAGCTACGGTTCCTCTACCGGGAGCTACCGTTCCTCTACTGGAGGCGGCATGGGTGATTTCGCCGATGGAGATGCCTTCAAATCGACTATCCACCACCATTGCCCCATCCAGAACGCCGGCCTGTATGCGCCAAACGAGACTTTTGGTGGTAACACTCATCTTGACCAGAGCATGCAGGATGGTACAGGTACTTTTCATCACAGGAGTACAACCCTTCTGATGCCCCCGTCACTTCAAGTCCAGAAAGATTATAAGTCCAGCTTTCGCAGCTTTGACATCGGCGGCAGCAATGGAGATGGAAATCATCTGTCAGAAATCGGATTTGGCTTTGGGCCCTATGACGATGCTAGCCGTTTCGGCAAAGGCAAAGTTGAAGACCACTATGACATGAGCTTTGAATTAAGCTTGGACAAGTCTCGCCGTTCATTTTCCGGGGTCATGGTCAACAATAACGGAGATGCTCAGAAAACGTCTAGCGTTAACCAGTTCGTCCCCGACTTGACGTCGAGCCGCGATAATGGAACTCTTACCATCTCTCCCGATATTAACTATTCCAACGACAAGGTTCGTTTCGGCAAAGACGATACCGCCTCTTTCGGCGACGGTATCGACGCTGGCCTGGACAAGGACACTTCTCACGGCCTTCATCCTATGGCCGGCGAACTTTCAGTTGATCAGGGTATCTCCGATAACGGGAGCTATGCCGATAATGGTTTTGACAACTTTACATTTGCCAGTCTCAAGAACACCACTGGCACCAATGGGGATATCACTGGCACGAATCAGGGCCCGGAGGACGAAGAGATGAATCCAGACATGGAAGCTCTCAAACTTACATTCACCAAGTACGTCGCTCGCTTTTGGGGGGCTGTTCCCTTCCAAAACAGAGATTCAGCTCTCGACGTTGGGATCACCAGTTCGGAGGAACGGAAGGACAAAACCTCCAGCATGCCCGTCCCCCAAGCGATTGACGTGTTGCCGGCGGAAGTCAACTCTGACACCACAAGCTTCCTTAACAACGAAGCCATACACGTCAGATACGCCAGTGTTACCCTCGTGACACCGGCGATTCGCAAGCCGACGCCGGTTGCCACTCTCTGCAACAACTCAAAAATCGTTGATGGGGTCCAAATGGACTGCGAGTGCTTCGTTTAGCAGCCGGGCACGAGCAAGTGCTCTGGACACCTTATCAACAAGATGGGTCAGAACGTAAAAGAGTTAGTAAAGTGGCGACGCGAACGAGGTCTCTTCTCCTGCACCGGCTGCTACAAGTCCGCGGGTCCGATCCCTAACGTCCTGGACGAGCAATGCCGCGAAAAGGGCGTATTGCAGAGGGAACGCCGGGCCAGAGTCGCCGCGGAGGCAGAGCAGGCACGCGCGCAAGAAGCACAAGCCCAGCAGGCCAACACAGTTGTTGGACAAGTCGTCGCCCCTGATCAGAGCCATCAACAGGCCGCCGTTCAAAACTCGAACGCTCCGCCCAGTTCTTCCCAGAACCCGCAGGGAGGTTCCATTTTGGCTGGCAATCGAGTCATTGCCGGTAGAGTTTCCAAGAGCCGCAAGGATAATAACAAGTAAGGGGGTTGGAGCTGGGAAGCAGTGGCAAGCGCCAGCACTCGTACATGGAGTACACACGGATATCTGGAGGATCTGGTGTCGAGAGACCCGATCTCCTCATTCTTCCCATAGCCCGTGTACGAATGCGAGAACCGAGAGAACCAAGTTGAGCGATGTTGGCGAGTTGGAACAAATGGGTTCCGCGCCAAGATACTACTGAAGCCAGTGGTACGAAAGGTTGGCAACGGAAAGGTGGGATTGGTCTTACAGAGAACGCTCAAAGGCTTTGGAACCAGGTGCTCAAGGGCCCTCTCCTCCTCGTCATCGGTGTCTCCTGTGAGACAGATGATCCCACCGAGGATGATGAGAACTTCTGGTGAGGCTTCGGGGGAAGCCTGTGGAGACTGCGCGGGATGCTAACCCAAAATCAGAGGAGAAGCTTGTTCTGCCACTGCAACGGGCACTGGCGTGGCTGGGCCAAGCCAGAGGGGCAAGAAACGTTTATCTGCTCATGAGCTGGACCAAAGGGAAGAATCTTTAAGGATTTGCAAGGCAAACCTACAAGTTACACGTGCTCAAGAATGGCTAAATATTCTTTGAGCAGAACACAACTTGGCGTACGGTATGTAGCCTCAAGGTTTATAGAAGCAGCCCGGGGTTGACACGGAATGATCGGTTTGTTCCTTGTAGTATATAGCATGACATACCATTCATGCCCATTAACCTCATATAGGGACTCACCACAACGCTTTTCCATACCGGGGTTGCAGTAGATAGAGTTATAGAGACAAAACAGACTTAAAAATTGGGTCGGCATGCTCACGAGTGTGAACTACCCTACCTTAGAGATGTATGACTTGGCTACTCCGTTACAGTTCTTCAAGCGCTGACAGCAGAAGCTCCAGGCGCTGGTTCTCACTTCAACCCTGCGATCAACTCCACGGTTTAGCAAGATGGCGAATACCTAGGTAAGTTTCTCAACGGTGAAGACCATGGCTTCAACTTCGACCCGGGTAATTTGCCCTCCTATCCCAGCCAGCGCGCGAGCCATGACCCTGACTCAGGCCATGGAAATCCCGGTTGTACTCTGGACAACTCCAACAGTCTTGAGAACACCGGCGCGAATCATGAGCCTAGGAACGGCAACTTATGCGCCCAATGAAACCATTGGTGGGAACTTCCCTCTTACCCAACCCCTCCAGGATGGTATTTCCCCTCAGCGGAAGAGCACCCTGCCTATGCCATCCTTCCCTCAAGTCCAGAAGAGCTTCAACTCCAGCTCTGGTAACTTTGGCATCAAGAGAAGCAACGGAGACTTAGACCATCTGTCGGAATTTCAGAAATGGGTTTTGGGTTTGGACGCTACCACAATGCCTGGACAACCGTGATCTAGCCCAATACTTGAGGGAGGGAAATGAGTCTCACGAGCTTGCCGTTGCTGGCATCTCAGTGGACAGTGGTCGGACCAATGACTTTGATGCACTTCTCAAGGCAGCTCTTTTTGCCGATGGTCTGGGTTCCGTCTCCGGTAGCTACGGTTCCCCGAGTCACAACACCGATAACGCCATCAGCACCAGCAACGCTGTCAGCATCGACAACTATATTAGCACCAACAACCCTATCAGCACCAACCAAACTATCAACACCGACCAAACTATCAGCACCAACCAAACTATCAGCACCGACAACACTTTCAGGAGCGACAGCACTGTCAAACAACGACAGAATCAACTTTGGTGTCGATCACAGCGAGTTGTCCACCAGCCCTGAGAAAGTCACTCAATTTCTCAATTCAGACAATCCTGTAGGAACTGCCTCTGTCGAATCCGATCTTTTCGCCGACGAACAAGGTTTTGATGTGGCCATTGTCTCCCACCTTCCTTCCCACAGCGGGGAGGTGCGTTCCAGCCCCGAAGAGCTGGGCACCAGCATCCAGAATTTGAACCCACTTGAGATCTCTGACAACGACGTTGATGATGGCTACAATGATCCAGACACGCCCGGTTCACCTGCAGACAGGAAGTATTCATCAAACACAACCACCATGCCCGCATCCAGGGCTTTCGACTCCCATGACACCGAGGCACCAGTTTATATCTCACATGTCGAAGTCGATCTCGTGGTGCCAGCTCCCCGCAAGGCCATTACCCCTGTAGTGGCTTTGTGCAAGGAGATCAAAATAGTCGAGCTGGATGGCACCGAGGAAGATTGCCCCAATCCCGTCTAGCAGCCGGGAGCGAGCAAATGCCTTAAGTGCTTGAACAACAAGACGAGCAAAAAGGTAAGGGGACTTGTTTCCTAGCGCCTGCAGCGGGGCCCCTACTCCTGCACAGGCTGCTACATTGGTGGTGGGCCGACACCAAATGTGCTCGACGAGAAGTGCGTCGAGAAAGGCAGAGTCCAGAGGGCTAGGACAATCCGAGGCCCAGCAGGACAATATGGCCAATGGAGAGGCCACGCCGGCTCATGCCGGTCAAGCAGAGGTGCAAGCTGGAGCGGCAGGCTTGGCGGCTCCGTCTACTACCTCTCAACGCAAGAGGGGCGCCTTGGCTCTGGGTGGTACCTCTACAGGTACCGATGATATCGCTGGAAGAGCTACCAAGAAAGCCCGCGTAGCCAAAAAAGCGAGTTGAAAGGTGGAAGTCGGAATGGACAGGGGCAGTATGCGGTGGCTGGACTGGATGGCACCACATACAAGTTACACCCCCGGATATCGAAGACAGAATTAAAGTGCTAGGTCCCAAGCTGTCGGGTCGCCCAGGACGAGAGTGATTGGGGCGCTTGCCAGCATAGCAATCCACCATGCAACGTTGCTCTTGGCAATAACGGTCTCACCGTACCCTAGAATCTGAGAAGTTGAAGGCGATGGGGTCAGGCACGACCTACAGAGTAGTTCGAATCCATGTTAGACTGCCCACGTGCCGAGAGCTACGATGTGATTGGATTCCGCTGTGGCTTAAGGGTGGCGTTCGGGAGCGGACAGGGGCGGACACGGGCCGGCGGTATGACGGCAGGATCCTGCATTTATCCCGTCCGCATTTAGTAAACTTGACTCCACTTGGCGTTGGACCCTGCCCATAACTTTATTTCCATTCCAGGTTAAGGTGTGTTCGTTTCCGCTATAAAAAGTTAAAAAGTTAAAGGTTTTGGTGTAGAAAGACCTCTACTACGTTATTGCTTTACTACGCTTGTATAGCGTTCGCTTCAAAAGTATTATTTTTTATGTACGCCCTGCAACTACCTGTAACTACCTATACTTACCCTAAATCTTTGATTTGACTAATTAAAAGCCTAGGATCCTTGAAATTCTTAATTATAGTCCTTACTGCCAAATAGTTCGATTTTGAGCTATAGTACAGTAAGGACTGCAGTTAAGAACAACCACACGGCACAACCCCTTATAAATATAGGGGGTGGCTATCGCAAAGATAATAGATAGGATGAAGCTATTCCTAATTAAAATTCACAATCTAAAACCCCTTTTCTTCGAAGTAAATAAGAAGGGCAATAAGAAGGATAGCGATAAGAAGGATAGCGATAATAGTAACGGAAAGGGTAGTAGTAAACTTATTAATTAAAGGAGGAAGAAAGAGAAAGAAAGAAGAAAGGTAGAAAGGAGGAGAGCCCTCGATATTAAACACCTCTTTCTATCTTACAATCAAAGTCTTGGCTTGCCTTAATACTACATAATTACAGCTGCGGACCATGCGCGTTAAGAGGGAAATTAACGCCAACCTATTAACAGCCTAGCGAACACACCTTTACGAATTCTACAATACTACATCGTTCCAACTTCGCATTGTCATTGAATTTATGCTCGCCTCTCTCTTCCCCCGACCTCTGTCTCCCTTGATTCCCAGTCATCCATCGCTGTACCTCTACCATTTTCCACCGCCTCCAGCATGCGTTTTTTCTCTTGACTGATTTCTTGCGTGCCCCTACCTCAAACAATTACTCGTTGTAGTGGTACCCCTTCTACGCCCTCACGAGCTGCTTCTCTCCACCTTGGGCACTGCTTCCGTTTTTCCTGATTTTCCTATCACCATCTCTTCTCCGACCAGCTAGTTCCGTGCCACGATGTCAGCGTTCCTCTCATCCGTGCTGCTCTGGGCGGTGCAGGTTGGAGCAGCCACCTTCCCGGCGACGGTCGAGGTGGACTTGATCTTCCCACGCAACGACACCTACGCGCCGTCGACACTCTTCCCCATCGTCTTCGCTTTCCAGAACGCGGCGCTGGCTTCGTCGCTCGACCCCGCCTTCGACTTGGTGCTCTGGGATAGCACCTTCAGTCACGTGAGGGACCCTACCCTGAACGTGAAGTGGAACAACTTCTCCAACGAGCCCACCTTTGTGTACACTTAGACTGCATTTGTTTTAGTACGGTTGCCGTATAGTAGATATAGTCGTATAGCTTCATACGGCAAAGCTCGGGCCACTTTTGAAATGCACCGTACAGCCATCTGCACCCCCCTTATACTGCGATATCAATTGTCGCTTTATTTAACGATCTTCTGCGACGACGGAGTTCTTATAGGGGGTTATAGGCCCTCGAGCGCTGGGCGAATACGCTAAAATCCCTAGACCTTACAGGGCATTACAGGGTGCAGGACGTAGCTATACGGCACATACTGCATTTTCGAGCATGTGTACATTTTGGGGGTTTTGTACGGTTATAAAAAAAATGTACGGTTTGCTGACCATATATAACCCTAACCCGGACAAGGCTGTCATAAGGGGGTCGCTCATTGTATTTTTATACGGCGACCTGCCAAACGACAGCACTTTTGTACGGTTATTGTATAAAAACGGTCGTATAAACCGGTTTATACTACAACCGTACCAAAACAAATACAGTCTTACGTCTCGAGACTGAACACAACGGCCGACGGGGCGCCGACGTCCTACAGCCTGGCGTGGGCCTTTGGCGCCGGCAACTGCTCCAACGAGGGCACAGGGGCCGGTACCGGCAACATCGGCGGTGGCTTCCGTGACAACGGTGTGACGTTTACAATCCAAAACGGCGCTCAGAAACCCGACCTCGTGGCGGCAACGGCAAACAGCGCCTTATGCACCAACGCCAGCCACTTCGCCTTCAATCTCACGGGCACTCTAAACGTGGGTCCGGAGCAGTACGGCGGCCGCAACACCTGCGCCGTGCTCTCGGACGTGCAGCCCCTGGTGCCCGGCGACCCGTGTGCAGTCCACGTGGACTCGGCCACAGCGAGCAGCATCTCCGCCGCCCTCACAGCCACGGCATGCGCGGTCTTCAGCCCCGTGGTGAGCTGCCCCAGCAAGCAGAACGCGGCGGGGGATGGATGGCGTGCAGCAAAGACCGGGTTCCCAGCCATGCTAGGCGGGTTAGTCGCGACTTTGGTTGCCATGCAGCATTTGTAGAATAGACATAGTCTTCTGTTATTGTACCCTTTCAAGCGTTTCTGCGCGTTATTCTCCTGTTAAGCAAGATGGTTATCTTGGCTTTTGTCGATCCACACATGGATTCTTACTCGCGTCTTACTTGTACATATATCGAGGGTTTCCCCTTCCCTCTCCTTCGTCCTCTTTCTTCTTCTTCTTCAATCAACAAGTTCACCACCACACTCGTTTATCCTGGTGATCACTCGTTTCACTTCGACAAAAGGAACTAGTCACCTGGCGCTTGAGTCTGGGCCTTTACTCATGCACAGGATGCTACTACCTCTACTCTGGTGGACCGACACCAAACTTCCCCGATGAGAACATTGAAGTGCCGCGACAAAAGCAAAGTTCAGAGGGCTAGGGGTGCGGGGGTCGCCGGAGAGGCAACTTTGGCTGGCGACGGTTAAGGAGAAGTTCAAGCTGGAGTCGCAGGCTCGGAGGCTCAGTCTACTGTCTCTCACCACAAGCCCACCCAACATCGACAGCTCAACCAAACCGTGGTCTATATAAGCGTAACCTAGACGCTACTATTACCGGCGCCAACATTGACCAACCATTGAGAGAGAAAACTGAGGTAGGTAGACCAACTCGTCCGATATTGAGAGACACTTCGTGATGTAACCGTTTCTCAGCTTCCTAAGACTCCGGCAATGACTCCCGACATGAATCGGGTTCAGCCGCCTCTGGCTGGTGACGACGATATTGCTGGCAGATCTACGAGAAAAGACCGCCTACCTAGGTAACCAAGAAGCAGAACAACAGAATTCTGGAAGCGATCAAACGCAGGGCTCACCCCGAACACCTTGGATGAGAGATACCGCGCAAAGGGCGTTTGCAGCAAGACTGGTGTTCTCCCGTTTGGTGCGGTTCGTCCCATCTCGTCCCTTCCCCTTCGGAAAATGTCCCCTTCACTCCCGCCTACTTCGTTCTTTCCCCCTCGCTCCCCTCACGAACAAATTCCTTATAAATTTCAAAGCTACACTTCCTTCCACTTCTCAACCTTTTTCGCCTTCTACCTGAAAGGCTTACTTTCCGCTACTGAGTACTGATTGGCGCAAATCGAGGGGTGAAAAACGCTGAGTGGGTACTTCAGCATTTCGAGAATTCCCAACGGTAGCTCAGCGGTAAGTCACATTCCTCAAGAAGAAGCGGGCTAAGAGTCGCTCATCAGCCCGCAGAATTCTCGTACCACATCGAGGCGCGTTGCCGATTGCGACTTCTGCGCGCAGGGCAAATCTGCCCCCTCCTGTGCTTCCCACGGCCTAGAGGTACTCAAGTCAGTCAAGTTGAGGTATGAAGACTTCAGCATACCGCCCAAAGTGTGAGTGCAAGCTGACGTGCAGGTGACAGGAATTTGAGAGCGGCAAGGAAGTTTCGTGGGCTCATCAGGACGACCAAACAAACCCAACAAAATGGCCGACGACATGGAGGGTCATTATAGCTTCTTTGAGGAGGCTTTTTTCGCCAACCGGTCACGCCACGAACCATACGAACTTCTTTATGGCGACAACGACAACGATGCCGACTTGGCAGACCGTTTTGGTTATGAGGGCGAGTGGGGCATGGATGAGGACGACTTCGTCTCCATTCAGCGCAACTCAAGTTTGGAACCCGTCGACGAGCCCTTCCTTCTTCAAGAAGAAGACCTAGGCGCTGCAGCAAACTCCTCTCTCTCTCACGAGGACGTCAGTGATGCCGCCCACAACGCCGCCACTCAACACCTGGAGGATGCGCCATCCATCCCCAATTGCCCCAACACCTCACCCGAATCTGGTGCTGATTCCCAGGACAACAACCTTATTACCCAAGACGATACTGCTTCCTTCAGCGACGGCACTAGCATGGAGTTGGACAATTTCCCTCATTTACTGTCGCCGAATGTCCACAGGAAGCATGGAGCGGACACTGCTGCCCACTCGCCCGAACCTGTTTTGGCCAACACTATCATCAGCAACACCAATACCGCTGTTGGCCATGTTCACGAAAAGGAACGCAACGGAACCGCCAATTCAGCATTCGATACTTACGGGGCCAAGCCCTCGAAGCGCTCACTTGAAGAGATCTCTCTCGACAACGAGATGGGTTTCAGCTTTGCTTCTTTGGGCACTTCCGTTCTCACGAATAGCACGACGGTTGAAGGTCCTGACGGACAGCTCGATTATGGTCTGAAAAACTCTACATGTGCCTCTGCCAAGGAGAGTGCGGACGAGTCGTTTGGAGTGGGCGCCTTTGCCCATCACCTTGATGGTCAGGGTGACGCCGGCCCGAGTGACCAGGTCATGACGGACAGCGACAGCATCAGTTCTGATGCTGAGAACGATAGCTTCATGCTTGACCAGAACGATCACAGAATCAGTATATATGACCACAAAGTCTCTCCTCAGGCAGACGCCACCGGCATCAAACATGACATCGCCAATGCCGACATCGATCTATCCGCCAAGACAAACACCGACACTCACACCAAGGATGTGACCTCTGGCCTCAATGACGCTGTTCTGGGAAATAAACAAGAACCGCAGGAGGAGACTGTTACACCTCCCAACGTTGGAGCGGTCTGCCACAAGTTTGCTTCACTTGACGTGAAGGACGGCTTGGACAGGCCCGTTAGGGTCGCTAGCAACACACCACCTGTCCCTGCCTGCTTCCTGGTGCCCATTGTGCCGTCAGACCAATGCGGCATTACTACTACCATCGATGGCGTCCAGGTACGATGCCCGCGTCTTGTCTAGCAGCCAGGCACGAGCAAGTGCTTCGGCCACTTGGAAAACAAGGTTAGCCAGAGACTCATTCAGCTCATCAAAGCGCGACACAGGCGTGGCATCTGGTCTTGTACCGGTTGCTACTGGAACACGATCCCGAAGAACACACTTTGCAGGAAGTGTGCCGATAAGGGCAGGGCGCAGAGGGAAAGACGTGCTCGGGTAGCCGCCGAGGCGGAGGCGGCGAGAGCTTTGGAGGAGTCGCAAGCCCAGGATGGTATTGAACAGTCCCAGCCGGCTGTTGGACAGGCTCAACAAGGTCATCCGCAAGCTGAACAAGTATCTCAACAGAGTAACTCTAATGGACAGGCTGGCGTCGAACAAGTCCAGTCCATGGCATCATCTTCCAACAGCGCTAGTGAATCGGCTTCCATTTTGACCGGCAAGGGTGTCATCTCTGGAAGGGTTCAAAAGGGCCCCAGAAAGGGAAAGAAGTAGGCTTGTCATAGCCGAAGATCACCGCAGGCTTCTGAACAAACAGCAGCTTTGTGGACATGGCAAAGTCGAGAAAGAAGGCTGCTAGCGATCACATTACCGAGGAGCGAGGCATGGCAGCGTCGTTGACTTGACTCTTCCGAACGTACCGATATTTGACGAAACGAAGCAAGGATGGACGGGGTCTATGAAGAGCGGACTGGAGCTTGACACTTGTCATGTGTCTGGCAAAGGCCCTTCGTGACTGGTACCTTCCACCCGTGGATGAGTGTTAGACAGGCCCGCTCTTACATGGGGTAACTGCCGGAGACGTCAAAAGGGAACAGAAGAGCGCGAAAGATTTGCCGGATGACTCAGACCATCGACGGCATATTGGAGATCATAAAAGCGCTGACAGTTGAGTCGGAGGGAAAAGAGGAACAGGTTATATCACGGAAGAGAAAGGCTGATCCCTTGGGGAATCAGGAAGGAAAATCAGATACGGGGGGGGGGTCTCCCAAGCGTTTTCTACCAGGGAATGAATTGTCACTGAACGGGTCGACATAGTAATCCATCTCAGATAGGCAGAGTGTGGAGGAAGCCGCCATAGACAGGGAATAGGCGTCTTAACAGGATCTTCGAGTTCAATGACGAAGTGAAAACAGGTACTTGTTTCGGTGACTCAAGGCGTAACGTCAAGTCGAGGTTCTCAAGTGTTCTGAGTTCTCACTGGTATCGTATTGCTTGCAGTGTGGGTTACGTTGAACTTCAAACAAAGGGATCACTTTGGCATTGTTTATTGGAAGTACTCGAGGATGTCACTATTGGATTCATTCGAACAGTCATGAAAGGAGTCATTGTTTTCGGCTGCCAAGCTACCTGGGATGACAGGAGACAAAGCTCTTGTCTACACTACTCCAAATCCAAATCCAACCGCTCCATCCACGTCTTCTTCTCCGCCACAGTCATAGGCAAATCATCCTCATCATGCTTCTCCAACCCCTCCTCCGTATCCTCATCATAAGCCTTGTCCCAGATCTCAATCCTCCTCGGCGGCCCAGCAGCTTCCGGGTTTTCAAAGTGAAACTCAACGAGCAAGTGAGGAGACCGCTTGAGGTCGCTGGCCGGATACCAGAACTCATCTTTGCTCCAACCTTTCCATGATACTTGGTAGTAGAGCTTTCCGTACATGAGCTTGGAGGCTACGACTTCGTTGAGCTCCCAGAGTTCTTCGCCGTCGGAGGTGGTTTTGACGGGGGCGGCGTTGGGTCTGAATGGTTTTGGTGAGGCGGGGGGAGGAGGGGGTGGTTGCTTTTTGGCTTTACGGCCTTTGTTCTGTGATGTGCGGTCTGTTGGATTCTGTTCACGACTTTTAAGGAGCGAAGATCTGGTTTCTTACCTTGGTTCCTTTCTTTGGAGGCATAATGTTCAGGGCTGGAGGTAGTCGGTCTTGGCAAAAACAGTTTGAGGTATGCTCAAAAAGAGCTTGTGGTTCTGCTGAGCAAAGGCGGAAGACTCAACTTTTTTCCTATCAGTGGTTTGCCTGAGAGTTTGGCGCTGCTTTGGGTTGGGGGAGGTAGGTTTGGGGAAAGAGGAGGGAAAAGTGGTGAGTTTAAATACTCGCAGGAGAAACAAACCAGGAGACGGATTACTCACCAATCTGGCTGTTTGAGTTTGATTCACTTGAAGTTTGGCTTGGAACGTTCTTCAATCTCAGGACAACGAGTCCGTGAAGTGAACGGCTCTGTGTTTGGAGATTCCCTCCCGTGTGGTAAACTTCCTTGGTGGAGGCAACTTGAGCCATTTGGATAGGATGCGATGTGCTGCCGACGATCTTGACTTGCCACGCCAAAATTTCTCAGGTTCACGCACTTCGACGTTGGTCTCACCCATTTTATAAAACTCACACATAAGGCAATAGCTGGGAGGACCCCAAAGGCGCCTCATTGACACGGGCAAGGTTCAAGTATGTTGAGTCAGCTATGGGCTATCACTCAAATCTCTTTGATTCCATTCCGCTCTATCTGTGTTATGAACTACGAAGTCTGTTCCATGCTTTCCCGCCCGTCTTTACCTCTTCCCTGTTCCCTCTTAATTCCCAATCATGAACTGTACGTCACTGCTTAAAACCTTCAATTCACCGGTTTATCCAGAAAATCCCCTCGCCTTCGAATGTCACTTCTCAACTGGAAGATCGTCATCGTCGTGGTCCACCGCCACCTCACCGTTGTCGAAAGCTTCCTTCCACACATCCAGCCGCTTTGGCGGACCCGGCTGTCTGGGGTACCTTTCATGGAATGAAATCAGGCGATTGGGAGAGGTCTTGAAGCCACGTGCGGCGTAAAAGTTGGGATCCGGAGCGCCCCATCCCCTCCAAGCCGCCCGGTAGTACAACAGTCCCTCGATGATAGTGGAGGCCAGTATACGATGGACCTCATACTGAGGTAACTGCTCGTTGGGCTTGGATTTGGCTTCGGTTTCCTTGCCTTTGTCCTTTGGCTCCTCGGATGGCGGAGTGCTTTGAGCGAGTGTCTTGGCTCTGCTGCGAGTCATAGGCGGCTCTGAATGTCGTTTTTTGTTCAGGGGACTACTGGGAGGACTTGAAGATACCTCTACATCGTTTTCTGCTTGCACCGGCGTAGAGGTAGGGGACACGTCCTCGATGTTGCTTCCGCCACGAGAATGGTTATCGTTGGGAGTGTTGTTGCCAACGGAATCAAGGGCTGTCACTTCCACTTGAGGTAGGGCCATTTGATGGAGAGTTTGGAGGTTTGGAGATTCTGACAACACTGCCCCCGACGAATTTGTTTCGGTGTAGTCGTCTTCATCCAGATCCTCGTAGTGCGTGCTCAGGCTCTTCCGCTTTGAGCCGGCAACGCTGCTGGGTGTGGCACTCTCACCTCTGTTGCTGGATGAGATACCTCTATTCTCCTCCGCGACGACCGCGGAACCGGTGAAGTCACTCAGGCCGTTGGTCTCTTCAACGGAAGGAGGGACCCGTTCCATCCCCAGGTCGCTGCCGGAGGGAGAGTGAGACAGCAGGGGGGAAGGAACCGAGAAGGTGAACGGAGTCTGGGGAAAGATCGGAACCCCATACGACGGCGCGACTTCAGCATTTCCAGAGGTGCCCGCCCTCGTGTCCGGTGCCGGTTCGTTGGCTCCAAACTCCCTAACTGGGGGCATGCTTTCGTTGATATCGCGCTCATAGGCGTCGAAGTCAAAGAAATCTGACATATCCACGTCGTCACTTGCCCCGGTACTAGGGAGGCCAGTCTAGAAATGCAGGTTCATTAGCGACTGTTTCCTTTGGAGAATACCCCCACATCAATGAACGTAAGGAGCCCAACTCTTACCATGTCCTGGCTTGACTGTTCGTCATCACGCTGAATTTCGTTCGAAAACGAAAAGAATCCTCCAAAGCCGCCAATATTCGACATGATGTCTCTCTGAAGGGTCGGATTGGATGCGTGCTGTTGAATATGACTTTGACAACTTGGTCTCAGCTACCTGTATTTTTTGGTGTGCTGGAGATTAGGAAGAATGAGAATTTTCGAGTATTTATATCTCTGAGTTAGCTGGTCTCCAGATGGTTTGATTCCATTTACAATTCACTCGACCCTTCCATGATGATAGGGCATGAGTGTAAGCAAGTTGAGTGAGTCTGGTGTCTGAATAGGATGACTTCGGAGCTCCAGGTGAATGAGAGAACAAACGGAGATCCATCTCAACGCTGTGCCGTGAGATCTTCGAGCTCGCCTGCGATTTGAAGATGCCGTCTGATATTCCGTATGTCCAACGTTGGGGTTGAATCTGTTAACGCTCCATTCAGGTTCTTTTCATCTTTATATATGGTGTGACCACAGGAGGTCAAGACCTCTTCGAAACATTGCTTTGGCTGTCAACTCCATCCCTTACGTGGGAGGGAGGGAGCAAAAGTCTGTGGGCTTTTCTTTCGTTTTGTTGCGTTCACCGTGGCCAACGGTTATAAGGTACCTATGGAACATCCATCGCCTCATTCTGGAGAAACCATCTACGATGTTTGATTCCGGGTCCCAAAAATTCCCAAGAAGTGGAAGATGTTGGCATGTCGACTTTCGGAGGAACAACGGACAGCGGCCACTTATAGGGCCTATACCAGCAGCCGGTACCAAAAGCTCTACGTGGTCTGTTGTCCAGTGGGAAACGGCATTTCCAACTGGTCCAGAAGGAAATAACTTGGAAAGCGTGTGATATACAAGCAGACCCCAGTGTGGTATGAGTCGTATTGTGCGGAAATGTGAGTCTCTACTCCATTTATATGGTAGCTTATCATGAACAATCAGATTGCAAATGGTTTCATGTTCGACAATCGTCTCACGATGGACAATTCGGCCCTGCACAGAAGCGACTCATAGGTATCTTGGCTTTTCACAGTCATATTCTGAGGGCGTGATTCATAGCAGATTGGGGGCCACGACGAATAGAGCAATAAATACTTCTAAGAGAATGGAGACTAAAACTATTGTCTAGAGGAAGACTGCGTCGCCGAATCTAAGAGATATTCTACCTGAGAGAAACGGTCGAGAGAAGTTTAGGCGTACCTGGAGGGGTACATATAAACGCATGATCCCATCCCAGTTTCATATCGGGTTCCTATTCCCTCAACCACCTTAGACCGTCTGCTCAGTATTCGCAAATTACATGTAAGTCACGTATACCTCTAGGTACCACCTCTGCACCCAACTGTTTGAAGACTGTTGAAGTCCATAGTTTGGTAATGGCTGAACCCGGTATCTCTTAACCGTTGTGACCGAGAATCTCCCACTTCCTTCATGTCCTTTCACAACCTGTTTGGCCCTTATTCGTGAATGTCCTCAGGCGAGGAATTAGAAGACCAGTGGAGAGATAGTCTCTGGAGCTCCGAAGCCGCCCGCACCGCCATCTGCATCGGGATCCATGTCTTTACCGAATGGGAAGTCGGTAGTAGGTTTCTCATCCAAGAGAAGTCCAGAATCCCACTCAAATTCGGTGTTTTCGGACTCCTCGTCCTCTTCTACATGTTTCGGGGCCGTTTGCTGCGGCGCGCTTCTCTTCTCCACTCGTCCGTGAAGAACACCCTTCGTCAACACGCCCTTCGGGTTGGCCGACTTTCTGGTCGAACCAGTGGCCTTCTGCCGTTTGCCTCTGTCCACGCGCTTTTTGCCAATGCAGTGAGTACAGAGCGAGTTGGGTGTGTTGTTCGCCGCAACGCGCTTGAAGCAATTCGAGCAGGACCAAATGCCCTGTCGGAGCCGTGCTCTAATTAATGCGATTGTGGCTCTGCTAGGCCTGTTGGCAAGGTGGTCAAAGCACCTGCTGGCTCCCGCTTGCTAGACGAGAGCCGAGCAGCCACCCTGGCCACGGTGACCTTCACAGATTGAAGTTGGTACGGGTGAGCTTGGGTTGACTTGCCCAGCTGGTTGAGCCGCGCTTGGCTGTCCCTGTTGAGGGTGTCCGTGTGGAATGGGGGCTGGGTTCATATGAAGAACAGCACCATTGCCCTGGTTCTGCGCATAGCCGTGATGATGATCTTGGCTTGAAGAAGAAGAAGTGCCGACGTTGAAGTTGGTGTTGCCGCTGGTCATCCAGCTGGGAGGAAGAAGTTGCGCGGCAACCGATCCGGTAAAGCTTGGGGTGGTGTTGGAAGCCGGACTGAGAGGAGTGTTATTGTGAATAGCACTGCCATGAGTGGTGGGAAGCTCAATGAGGCCAGCAGGGTTGAGGCTGGAGTTGCCGAATACGTGGCCTACAGCGTTGCCCGGAGTAGCCATGCGGTTGACTGGGGTTCCAGAAGAAATGCGGATATTTGGGTTGACGCCAGGAGGATTATGGGAACGAAAAGGAGAGGGAATTCGCTGGTCATATCCAGCCCGGCGGCTCTGATATCCAACTCGATGGGACATGTTGGAGTTCAGTGTTTGAGGTGGAGGGGTAATGGATGGGGTACCCAAGCCTTGAGTGTGCGTGAAGCGGCGCGGAAGTCTGGATACCTCTAGAGCTGGGACATTGCGGCTAGTGGAAAGCGAATCGGTGAAACTGGTACCCGCGATGCCAGCGGAGGCGGTGCTTGACGGGCCGCTTGACGAGACTTCCACCGAAGGAGAGGTACCGACATTGGGCTCGGTGTTTGACGGAGAAATCATTGTGTTGGGGATATCGATTGGGCTAGCAGAGGAGACTGCCACAGACTGAGGCAAGGTCGAGGTGGCGACATGGAAAGTCCGATGGGCGATATTGACGGTGGTGGAGCTGCCAGTGTTGGTCGTCATGGTGGTAATTGCCACGCTCTCGACGCTTTCCAAGACAACGTCGTCGCTCCATTCTCCCGCTGAATTGTCGTTCTCCTGAGGGGGAATGACTGTAGTGGTGTCGTTGCCACGGTTCGAATCAATGGGAAAATTGGGCACGTTCTCAGGGTCTTCGAAGACAGGAAAGTCTTCCCAAATCTCCGCAAAATCCTCATTCTCTGGCGTCGCCATGGTTGTAGAGGTATGTTGAGCATCGGACTCCTAGTAAGCAAGAAATGTTACCTCTAGTTTGTTGTGATTGGACCAATGGTTTTATAAGAGACATATCACATAGAGGTGTCTTACCTGGGTTATGACTGTGAGAACTAGCGCACTTTCCCAATCCTCGAGGGCATTTTGCTCGTTCAAGTCGCTCAACGAGTAGTCGTTCTCTTGTTCCAAGATCGTTTTCCGGCGAGCCTCCAGCTGCTGTTTATCAATAATATCAGGTCCTGGTCATAATCAAGCCGTTGTATGAGACACGGGTATCTTACCTCGTTGATTCCCAGAGGGTCTTCGTCGAGCACTCCGACTACCCACTGGTCAAATGGCACCTTGCGCGACATGGTGCTCGTCGTTTCTGTAAAATGGTTGACTTTGTACTCACCCTTCGGGTTTGAGTAAGATGAGGAGTTGCTTGGACGATGGATGCTGTTCTCATATAGGTGCTTGTCTTCATTTGTTGCGGGAGGTAAAAGGGGGAAACTGGTAGGCTGTGGAGGGATGCCTTTAAGGATATGAAATGGCTGGCAATAAATGCGACCCTGGACAACAGGTAAAGGTGGCGGGTTATCAGCCTGACATGTGGGAAATTTAAACTCATGGCTTTTATGCCTCTAAGCCAATAGCATGATACTCGCTGTCGCTTCATGGTTGGGATGAATTCACCTTTCACTGAGAAGAGGCGACCACTGAGAGCAGGACAGTGTTACCAGTGTTCCCGCTGAATGTTTAGATACTTCACAGGTGCACCTGCCATCCGATCTGTTAACATCAAACACCCAACCTCTTACCTGGAGGGCTTTGAGTTTCGCCTCACACAACCAACATGAGCTCAGCAAAAAGGGCAGCTAGACATCCTGCTAAACGCCTGTTATCCTCGCCTCAACAACCGGGGAATTGCGGAGAGCTCCTTTCAAGCTCTGTTGAAGCCGTTATGCACCGACAGCATGCATCAACCATGAAAACATTTGGGTCTGGTCCCAAGTTTGTACCCATTACCATTCTCGTACGAAGAATGATGTGGTATAAGCCTGCAACACTCTCTATCGTGTCTCGTTTGATGATTTAAACAAGTTTTGTTTTATATAAGAACATAGACGTTTCGCTTTCGTAGAAAGACTGAAAGCTTGACTGTTTTGACATCTCCTATTTCCTTGACACTCGCTCGAAAGTCACTTTCGCCGGCATAATTCGTGATAAGCAAAGCCAAGTTACCCTTCATGACACCCGAAGGAACCGTTTCGAGGAATGGCTTGTGATTTTGAGTTTCACCATTCACCAGTCTGGGTGAGTCAACTGCCTGCCCGGGTTCAGATGGGCAACCTGGATTATTTGTCCACAGAACAGGGGCAGCAAACAATGGGTAAGGTGCCTATTCAGACTATTGTTCATAATCTGAGGGGGAAGATTTAAACTTCAAGGTTGACCGGACCTTTGGAGTGAATGGTCAAGGGGACAGTACGCAACTGGTTACGGACGCTCTCCTCAAGTCGCAATATCCTGCCAACGCACCCTATAAGTGCGCGCCTTCCTGCACTCAACCCGATGAGCTCAACCTTTTTCCGCCCATACTGGTCGCATCCGCATCTTGACATGCTCAACGCACCACCCTTCGTAATCCACACGAACGATCCAGTAACAACATCTTCATTCCTCAATCAGCATTTCCAGGCGCCATGGAACCAGATCAGATGGCTTCCGGCACTCGCCCCCAGCCCCCAGCTCACAGCAGTTACCCTCTCTCGCTCAACCATCGGCTTGAGCACCAAGATCTTCTCATGGTCGTCCTCAGGGCCGTCGCCCTCAGAAGACGTGCTCGTGATTATCATTTAGCCGCGAACGACGAATTTGGCGCTGTACCTTTGGGTTCCTCTTTGGCTCAGTCGATACAGGCAGTTGCTCAGGCCCTTTCTCAGCGGGCCACTATCCACCACCATCAGGCGGCCTTCACCGCTACCGTTGAATCGACCCATCCGGCTTTACATCAGTCAGCTGTTCCCCCTGACGCTCAGCTGCCTCCGGCCATTCCAATTTCATTGCCCTCAACCTCAGTCATCCCTCAACCGGACATTGCATTACCGGCTCTCACTCACCAACCGGCCGGCCCTATCAATCATCAGCGAGTGCCTCCGACCCATTCCCAGGCCACTTCACCAGCCATTCAACAATTTCCCACAGCTCGTTCTCTCTTCACTGCTCAGCCTCTGAGCATGAACCGGCAACCTCAAGCCAACGTGGCCAAAGTGACACGCCTTCAGTCAGCTGCCGGATCGTTGATGCACATCATGCTTGGTGCCAGAGATATTGCACACGCCGTCGCCGTATTTAGCCGCTACGCTAGCAATCCCACCAGGGACGTTTTTCCTCACCATATGCGAGCGCTTAAGAATACTTTCAATTATCTCAAGGGCAGCCGGAGGCAGGAGTTGGAATTCTCGGGGGATCCACGTGATCTGGAGGGATACTGGGAGCCGGAGTGGGAGTAAGTCGGTTATCACGATGGTACAAGGAAGTCTACATCTGGATCTGTGTTCAACCTCGATCAGTATCTGATTAGGTAGCGGTCATGAAAGGTAGTGGATGGATGTCTCGAAAGTTTGTAGAACGAACTGACATTGATCGTACCTTGGTAGCTACTAGGTAGTTGAGTAGCTGCTTGTTCGTAGCTTTCTTTACAATGGCAACTTAATACACTTTAACAAATCCCGTCCTCGAGTGTTGTTTCTTCGCCCGTGATATGATATTACCTTACTAAGCCGATGAGGTTTATCTTCGGTTCGGCTTCTTTTGGGCTTTCTTGGTTCTCTGCCGCGAAGAATTTTCAAGGTTTCGACCGGACAATCTGTCGAGTGAATGGGTCAAGGTGACAGCACATTTTCCTCAGGTTGCAATATCCTATAAACCTGGAATGCACCCAGGTATAAAGTATACCTCTCCTGTACTCAGGTAGAGCAACTCAACTCTTTCCCCGCACATGCTAGCCGCAACTGCATCTCTGGATTCTGGAAACAACAGCACAATCATCCTCGCACATGAGAAATTGTAATTGTCATTCCAACGCCAATCAACATCATCGCCATGGCACCCTACCAAAAGGCCGCCGGCGCTCGCCCGCACTCACCGGCGCTCGGCCCTCTTCCTCGCTCGGTCCATCACCGTATTGAGCGCCAACATGCCCCTTCAGCCGTCGACAGGGCCGTCGCCGCCAGACGGCAAGCCAGCTTCCACCATCACCTTTGCGACGAAGTCCTGGCTGCTCACATCCCTGAGCAAGCCAGTCCAGTCAGTCATCAGGCAGTGGCTTCGAATGATCACCAGGCTACCACATCGGCCAATCATCCGCAAACTTTGACCGCTCACGCCCTGAGGATGCTGGATTCAGCCAATCCCCCGACTTTCATGTTACCGACCCAGGAGTCCTCTGTCAGTTCTGCAAGTGCCGAGTCCTCTATCGGTTCTGCGAGTGCCGAGTCCTCTATCGCTTCTGCGAGTGCCGCTTCCGTCTCCGAGGGCGACAACCCTGGTCCCGACCCAATGGTTGCTATACCACCTCTCGTTTGGGCGCGTAGCGATGTTTGCAAGCACGAAGGCTGCAGAGTCCTGGCCTAGCAGCCCGGGGCCCGTATGTGCTTCGAGCACTTGCCAAAGAAGCTCAGTAGAGCGAAGCGGGAGTGGATCGTATCCCTCCATGTCCAAGGAGAGTACGTTTGCACTAGACGCTACGACGCGCCGGTTGGCACTGCCAACACCCTTTGCCACGCGTGTGATCAGCGCGGGAAAAAGGCGGTGGAGGACTGGACCCAGTATTTCGCATCGGTTCTTGCTTGGGTTGAGAAAACCAAGAGTCAGGAGCAGGAAGACCATCCGCAGTGGGCGGGCACCCTCGGTCTGATGGGAGACCAGTTGTACGAGGAGTTGTAGGCCGGAGTCGGTCAAACCACCGCACAGATCCAGGGCGTTGATCAGGAGAACGATCATGGTCCCGTCAACAGCGGTTCTATCATGCAGGCCAATCCTCCCTCTCAGCAGTCCGACGGAGATGCCGGACAGGGAGCAGCTTGAAGACGGAAAGAGAATTCTTTCCACGCCCGAAGCTTCTCCGAGCGCCACCTACACTCTTGCAGTAGGAGTCTCATCCTCGTTCCTGGAACGAGCCTGCTGTTGACGTCCTCAAACATCGAATCCCTGCACGGAATCCCTATAGCGTCAAAGAAGGGTTAACAGCAATCATCAGGAAGACTGGTTGCGCGGAGGAAGATGAGAAAACCAGGGTCTGCACGTTACAGGTATCTAATCGGAAGAACGGAAGAGGTTAGTTAGGGCTGATGGGCTGTGGAGGGTTGGGCAAATGCAGGAGGATTGAGGAATGGACTCACCGCAGGGTCCTACCTCCAGGTTGGCAGATATTGCAGAATAATCTGGGGTTGATAGCTCTGAGGCAGGTACCTATCATAGCTGCCTTTACTTGTTCATAACTTTCTTCTTTCTCAATTGAAACCCCCCTTCTTTCATCGTCTTTGTCCTCGAGTGCTGTTTCCTTGCCAGTGACATGAGATCAAGCCGATGAGTTTCATTCTCCATTAGGCCGCCTTTGGATCCTCAGAATTTCCTATCGGGAATTACTTGTTCCTCGACTCCAAACGGGAGATCCCAACGGCTTGGGTGCGATGTCTTGGTCGGACCTAATGGCCATGGGGTTTCCAGTGATTGCCGGTTGGTTGGAGAGGTCCAGTGTCAGAGCAAGAGACCTCTCCTCAGTAGGAGGAAGATGTCGACATGTTTGATAGAGAACTAGGAGAGTATGGGTCGGGCCGGTGGGATGTTCAAGTTCTTAGAAGACCAAGTTGCTCATTATTCGATTACCCATGGTGAAGATGGGGCGGCTGACTTTCCCGGACTATCAAGGTGTCCCTTTGTTGACTTTTGCCGGTCCTTGCACGGTCGGTGGCAAGATCAAGCCGGCTACTGGTTCCAAGGGACCTAATATGTGTGGTGGAATCCTGACTGGAAGAGTTGAAAAGAAGAAAGAAGGCGAGGGGCCCAAAACCATGTGGGCGGGATAAGATTCCAGTGTCCAGACATTGGAGTATAGGGGTCTGTGGAACGGTTAATATATCTTCATCGTGGCTCAACGCTGTTAACCGTTGATGAACGCTTTTAAGCGTTGAAATATCTTAAGCGACGCCCCCCCCCCCCCCCCGCTGCAAGAGCCTGAATAATGGAGAAAAACTTCCTTGCTAGGAAGGTACGATAAATGAGAAAAGGAAGGTGGGGAAAGAAGAGGGAGAAGGAGAGAGAAAGAGAGAAAAGGAGAATGAAGCGGGGTCGATGAAGTGAAAAAGCCAAAGTGTCCGCCGTCTCCCAAGTTCCAACTTTCCTTTTGCAACATCATCACACTACTACCAACGACGACGATGACGGCGACGATAGCTATTATACTATCAAGTATAGTTGCATCCTTCCTTCAATTCCAAAGGCTAACATCATTATTTGCATCGTAGATTCAATCGCCCCAACGACGGCGACGAGGTTTCGATACGTGGTGGTGGTGAACTTGGTGGTGAACTTGGTGGTGGTGAACTTTGGTTTTTGATTTGGGTGGGCGACGGGCCTTGGGGAAGTAGAAGGGGAAGAAGAAGAAGGGGAGGGAAGAAGGGGAAGGAGAAGGGGAAGGGAAAGGGAAGGAGAAGAAGGGGAGAAGAAGGGAAAGGAGCGGACTTCTTTGCATTAAGGTGTGTTCGTTTCCGCTATAAAAAGTTAAAAAGTTAAAGGTTTTAGTGTAGAAAGACCTCTATTGCGTTATTGCTTTACTGCGCCCGTGTAGCGTTCGCTTTAAAAGTGTTATTTTTTATGTACGTCCTATAACCACCTATAACTACCTGTACTTACCCCAAATCTTTGATTTGACTAATTAGAAGCTTAGGATCCTTAAAATTCTTAATTATAGTCCTTATTACTAGATAGTTCGATTTTGAATTATAGTATAGTAAGGACTACGGTTAAGAACAACCATACGGTACAACCCCTTATAAATATAGGGGGTGGCCGTTGTAAAGATAATAGATAGGATGAGGCTATTCCTAATTAAAATTCACGATTTGAGACCCCTTTTCTTCGAAGTAAATGAGAAGGGCAATAAGAAGGATGGCGATAAAAAGGATAGCGATAATAGTAACGGAAAGGGTAGTAGTAAATTTATTAATTGAAGGAGGAAGAAAGAGAAAGAAAGAAGAAAGGTAGAAAGGAGGAGAGCCTTCGATATTAAGCACCTCTTTCTATCTTACAATTAAAGTCTTAGCTTGCTTTAATATTGTATAATTGCAGTTGCGGACTATACGCGTTAAGAGGGAAGTTAACGCCAACCTGTTAATAGCCTAGCGAACACACCTTTAGCGGCCCTGCGGGAGCCAATGCAGCCAATTAGGTGTAATCTCTAGCTCTTAACGCTTAAGCATTCTTAGGTACCTCTAACGCTTAAGATATCTCAACGCTTAAGCCTAAAGATGAACGTAATTTAGAGCTAACGGTTAAGATAGTTTAAGGCTGTGTTCGGTGCCGCTGTAGTACGGTAGGGAAAACCCAGTTTTGGTGGCTGTAAGGTGCAGTCTTACAGCTGCACTTTTTGTGTTCGGCTGGATTTCAGTAAAAATATGCAAGTCGCTGCATTACCCCAAATCTATGTAAGGCATGTATTTGACCAATTAGAGGCCCAGATTCCTTACTGAAATGGCCGGATTTTTAACATTTTTAAAGGTCCTAGACCCCATGTATAAGGCTGTAAAACGCAATATCTTCAGCGCATCCTCCCCTATAATTACAGCACCCCCTTCACTAACCACACCTTACAGCCCAATACCAACGAACATACGGCTGTAAGGAGCTCGTAGTAAGAGTTTTGGATTTGCATTACCGTTGCATTACCGTACAAGGAGTGCAGCTGCGGGCTATGTACGGTAATGCAAGGTCTCCTCTACCGTACTACAGCGGCACCGAACACAACCTAAGCGTTGCAAACTGGGTAGATTACCGGTAATGTCATCGCAGGCGCACTAACAAGTCCGGCATGCGCGGTACGTTCTCCTGCAAGACCAGCAGCATCGGAAGTTCGGAACTTCGAGCTCATGCACTCTTTCCTTGCCCAAAACTCGCATGCGCAGTACATGCCATGCCAGCAGTTACTTCACAACCCGCACTCTGTTCAGGACAACAACGGCCACAAAATTCCAGTCCAAGACATGGACAACTTCATCGGTCAGTCCTTCAACAGTACCGGACACGAAAGGCCTTGAGCCAAACCAAGAGCACTTTGAAGCCAAGTGACTCTGCTTTTCTTGGACAATTCCATCGGCACAGCGCGAAACAGATACAGGCATCGACCTACACTGTCATCACCCGGAGGTAGTAGCGAGATGAACGATCAGGCGACGACTTCAACAAAACAAAGAAGAATCCTCTGAGGTTGAGATTCTTTCCCGATCAAGTAGTTGTCAAATAAGGGGAGCAGATTTCTGGGCTAAGGGGCTGTGAAGATTCATCGTGGAGGGGGATTTCTTATGAGTGCGCTGGAGTCGACAGGTTCGAATTGACTGAAACATTCCCTCCTGAGGGGGCCCTAGATATTGATCGAGGATGGGATGTTGTATGGAGTTTGGTGGTTTTGAGTTTGTGAAATGCCCCGATATAGCAGCCACATAACAGTCCTCCCTTCCGGTGACTTCGTTGCATAGGATCCCTTCCAGATTTCGGGTTCGTTAGTCATTCCCGCTCCTGTTCTGCCTCCTCGCCTTCCTTCAGGCTCAGCCGCTCAGCTTACTTTCTTCTTTTCGAGATCGTATTTCCCAAAAGCTGTACCACCTGTTCTCGCCGTGGTAAAATCCACCAGAGGTAGCCAAGAGGCACCGCCACATGGTCTCGAATGAGTTGTGGACTTTTTTCCTCTCGGTCCTAGCATCCCGACCAGAAAAGTCCAGAAGATTGAATGAAAAGCACCGAGTCACCGAAAAGCCGAGAAAACACCCACAATACCCAGTTGTGAGGTGGTGTCTTTGGGATCTTAACAGTGTAAAGGACATGTTCATACCTCTATGGAGTCTCTTGGACTTAAGAACTCGAATGTGTAAAGAGAGAATGTTGCTTGAGTGTAATACTTCTACCGTCAATCCTAACGAAGGTTCATGTCTACACCTTATCTTTTGTTTTCTAACGCTATAGGGGACTTTGCTTGTTCCCTCAAATCTCTTCTAAGCCACTCTTACATCTGAATCTGCATGAGCAACATCCTTCTTCCACCTTGAAACGTGCTTTTGGTTTTCCTCGCTTCTTTCATGTCCCGTGCACATTTTCCTCACTTTGAACATCCTTCCCTTCTATTTCCAGCGGCGTTGTATAGGTATTCAGTTCCCGCTACTGCAAACCATGTCCATCTTGGCTGTTGTTCTCATGATCTTGGTACTCGCTTTGTTGTGTTGAACTGGATGAATGAGCAGGAATGCCAGCGGTTGAGGATGCATTGTCAGAAGGACCTTGGGCCAGAGTGGGCGCAGCTATCTGGCCCGACAAGTGCAATGGGTTGTAGAAACTGTCCTGAAAGTTGGAGAGCAAATTGTCATTCCCTGATCCGCGGGAGGAACTATTGATTCTGTGTCCAGTCGTATGAGAGGGTTGAAAAGCATCAGGGCCGGAGCGGAAGTTGCTCGGGAGTTGGACCTGTGGAATCCCTGGCATTGTGATCGGAGTACTTGAACTGTCGATGCCCAAGGGGTTGTGATTGCCAGGGCCGTATGGATGCATCATTGCTCTTCGAACGTATAAAGAGTTTGAGTTCGACGCCCCCTCAGGAGGATATTCTGCATTATCTTCCCCAATTTCGTCGTTTTGGGTGCCATCACCACTACCTATCATTGCTAAGGTAGGCGACGCAATCTGTCTCTTCAACCAATCTTTATGTTGCCTTACAGAACGGCAACGTAGACAATGCATGCTCGGGCCGCCAACCTCCCCCGTATAACAACGGGTACAGCACCAGATTCCCAACGCGTGGCGCGCCTCAACATCCCGGATGGTTTGCCGACCTACGGGGTGCCTCCTGACATGAGACGGACAGCGACTCGCGCCCGGCTGCTAGACGAGTGAGTTGCAGCCGCCCCTGCCACCCGCTCCAGCACATGTTTCCTGGGAAATGATAGGAGGGCCAACCCGAACGCCGCGACGGAGTTGAGAGAGACCAGGAGTAGAATCAACATTACTGGTGCTGCTTTCAGGGAGAGTGTGACCAGCAGGAGAGGCGGCTGGATGGGAAAGTTGACCAGCAGGAGAGGCGGCTGGATGGGAAATTTGACCAGCAGGAGAGGCGACTGGATGGGAAAGTTGACCAGGCGTAGCCGGACCGAGAGCCACGGGTACGTTGCCAAGCGGATGAGAAGCAGAGGAAGACGGCGGAACATTGATGTTGGTATTGAAGGGGGTAGATCGGCTGGATTCGAAGCTAGCCTGGTGATGTGTGACCATATTGGCATGGTACTGACGAACAGCCGGTGACGGATTAACTTGTGGTAATTGCATAATTGGAGCACCTCCAGGACCTTCGACGCTGGAAGGGGGGGGTTGATTCATTCCTTGTCCTGCTGGCATGTCTTCCGGATCGGGTGCGAAATTGTGCTCGGCGTCATGGCTTGGAGTCGTTTGCAGCTTGGAAGAAGAGACATATAAGCCTGTGCTCATGGGTACGTGTATCGAATGATGGCAGGGCTGTCTTACCTCGTGCACTCCTGAAGGATTCTCGTCCGCATTCTCAGCAAGTTGCTGGCTACCTGATGCTCTGTCTGTCGCCATGGTGCTGTTGTTTCCGATAGGCTGCTCATATACTGTAGTTCGTAATTAGAAAAGTGATACTTCTGTCAAAGTAAACGTTTCGTTCAAGACAAGAATGAGAAGTGGAACTGGAAACAGAAGTTTGGGTTCGTTGGATTTGTTTTGTTTTGTTGCAGGGTGATTCTTGCCTCCACTAAAAGGCAAGTGTACATCTAGAGGCACCTTCCCACGAATACATACTCTACAATTTGGAGCGCTCTTTCTCATCTAACCCCAGTCCTCGCCCTAGGGCTCTTCTCCTGCCTCTGTTCCCATCATTAATGGGATATTTGGGTACGTTTTAACGGTTGCTCAGTTAACGATCCTTAGATATACACAACCGTTGAAAAAAAAGCAACCGTTGAAAATTGCCAACCGTTGTGACCCAGCAGAACGACTAGGTGCAGGCGGGAGGACGGGAACTAGCGTGTTTGGTATCTACTCCTTCCTTCTACCTAAAGTATCTACTCCTTCCTTCTACCTGAAGTAACTATCTGCTCCTTCCTTTTGGTTTGGGCTTGCCCATTAACCGCCCGTCGCCCACCCAAGTCCAAAACTACTAAGTTCACCACCACCACACCACTACCACCACCACCTTGTATCGAGGCCGTCGTCGTCGCTGTCGCTGTCGCTGTCGTTGTCGTTGTCGTTCGTCGTTCGTCGTTGCTGTTGTCGTGGCAATTGAATCTGCGATGCAAATGATGATGGTTAGCATAGGAATCAAAGCTGGAATGCAACCGTACCTGGAAGTGTGATGACCGTCGTTGATGGTGACTCGGTGGTGGTGGTGGTGGTGATGGTTGCAAGAGGAAAGTTGGACGTTGGAAAACTTCAGAGTTTTTCACTTCGTCGACCCCGCTTCTCTCCCCTTCTCTCTCCTTCTCCCTCTTCTTCCCCCACCTTCCTCTTCTCATTCATCGTGCCTTCCTAGATAGGAAGTTTCTCCAAGATGCAGGGTCTTGCAGCGGCCCGGGAGCTTAGCGTCCTGTCCCGGCCTAACGGTTAGGAATTTTCAACGCTTGAGATATATCAACGGTTGGAAGCGTTGGCCAACGGTTAGGAACGTTTTACAACCATTAAGATATATTAACCGTTAAATGCTCCCTTAGATTCCCGGTAATGATCCTTATGGGAAGATGAATCTTGTTCTCGCTGTGCTTGCATCAGGAGTGGACGAGAAGAAGAAACCAGTGGGAGAAAGACGCAGTCTAATATGTGTAATATAAGACGAAGGTTGCAGATGAAAGGAAGGAGAGCCAAGCATTATCGTCTTCCGGTTCACTGTCAACCTGGGTTTTGCCAAGCAACCCACCCATGAGCTGATCCAGAAAGATCCCGACTCTGTACAAAATAGAGGTCTTGTTTACATCGGGTTATCAGTTATATACCAGAAATTTCTTGTAAGATGCTCAAGGTCGCCCTTCCGTCGTCCGATCCTCTGACAGTCAGGTTGACCAGACCATTCACCTCGCGTCTCTTGCGTTACCATGCTTACCAGCGCAAGGGGACCGGTTTATTGGAATGATCCAGCTTCCTCCGTGACTATTTATTTCCCGCAGTCAACAGAACAAAGTAGCAGCAATTTTCAAAGCATTATTACCGCCTTGCGCCAAGGAGAGCGTCGACAACCACGGCCCTCAAGAAAACGAGGAAAATTATCAGCATGTCATCTTCCGCCACGAAAATCCGCAGCTCATGGTCGGACCCGTTCCACCGCTCCCTTTGTTTGAGGCGCAAGCTGGAGTCGAGGTACAGCGAGCACCTCTGCCTTCCTCAACTTCAGCGCAGTCGTGATCGTCTGACGGCGATCCACATCGGCCACAGCAAGGAGAGTGGAATCGACGCCGTGACCCGCTTCTTCAACGATAGTAAAGCACCTCCGAGCTCCATGGTTGACCGGAGTCTCTTGACTTCTGTCCACGACAACATCTATGCGGACGAATTCGGCCTCGACATCGGCACTGGTACCTCTATAGAGGAATGCGGCATCACCGAAGCCTCAAGCGACCATCCAGGCCACTATTCTCTGGCATTGTCTCCCTCCGAGCCCTTGACCCTTCTTGACTCCCTCGTTATTGGCTCTTCTGCGCTGGAATCAGGTCCGGCTTTAGATCAAGCTCTCCCCGCTGGTAACTCTCAGTCGATGGATCCGGTGGCTCCCAAAAACGGCCCGCTCGCTGCCCCGCCTGTCGTTCGCGATGCCGCCCAGACCTCAGCTCAGCAGAAACTTCCCACCACTGCGTGCGGCTTGACTCCGCCCTATACTCCTGCCCCGGCGGACACCCTGGGTGCTGGTTACTTGGTCCTCGCAGGTTCGGATGGCGTCACTGATGCTGCTCCGGAGCCTGCGACCAATGCCACATCTGTCTCTTGGAAGTTATTGAGAGGTTGACTTCTGGCGACGACGTCCACGAAGAGCAAGATCAAGAGTCCCGCAGGCGGTAAACGACAGTGACTCCGGGCATGCTGCCAACTAACGTGCGCAACGGGAGGGCAGAACAGGATCGGCGCTTCGTGGGCATATTTGAACAGAGCATATTGCTCTCAGCAAGGAAAAGTGATCTGAATCGTATTTTTCATCAAAGATTCAACCTCGTTGCTGGATGAATAGGTGGTGCCATGTTCTTGTATGGGATGGATCACGAATGAAGGGAATGATAATAATATTGAGAGAGAGATCCAACTAATTGAAGTTGGAGGGGATCGCCAACTATATAGAGCTGGCGATCAAAGAACGAAGGTCTACAAAGGAGGGGATTTTAGGACGTACTAAAACTACTATTAAAGAAGAGTATAGGGCAAAGGCCTTACAGCGCAAAGGACTAGCGGTCTAGCTTACAAACGCCCAAAATCTTCTTATATACCCCTACAAACCTAAAAAAGGGAAAGAAATCTATATATATATAAACAATTACGACTCCTTCTTCTTAATATTAAGCCAAAGGATATTTCTCTTCGAGAGCCCTAATATCTTTACAAATTTTCTATATTTATCCGCCTTAAGGCCTTTTATTAAACTATTAGCTACTATATCCGTCCTTAATATATAAATAACTTTAAACCTTTTCTATTTTATTTATTTTATAACCTACTTTAACTATATATCGATATAGCGATTCCTTCTAAGTATTCTAAGAATTATAATTCTTACGTTAATACTATCTATAAAGAGGATTCGCTATAATTATATTATACCCAACTCCTCTAGTATTTAAATTACCTAATTAATTAATTTGGCTACTAGTACGAAGTTTATAAATTCTACTTCTATTATATTTAATATAACGAATACTTACTTCTTCGATTTCTAAAATACTAGTCCTATTGTAACGAATATAATATAGCTAATTGTACTATATTTTATTTCGATATTATTAATATATAAGGTATTTATATATATCCTAAAGTTAAGGTCTATATTTAATTACTATAGCAACGAAATTCCTCCTAAGAGTAGTCCAAAATCCGAATAGTCTATTAAATATCTAAAGAGGTAATATATTACGTAATTGTACCGGTCTATTAATTTAGTATTACCTTCGTATAATTTATTAATTATAAATATAATATTAAAACGTAAGCTTATAAATATATAATTAAGGGAGCTAATCTTCTTAATATAAAGTTTCTAGATTTCTAATATTTCAACCGGGACTATAATACCCCTATAAATTTTATAATCTAATAACTATAGTATATTAGTACCTTTTAGACTATTATATTTAAACTTCTTAATAATTATTTATATATATCGTTATTGTAATACGAATACTATATATTCCTTTCTATTACAAATAATATTATAGCTAAAGAAAATTCTTACCTCCCCTATAGATTTAAATTTGAATTTAAACTTTAGCTACTCAAAGATATTAACGATATTATTATTCTTTAGTATTGCAATAAGGAGGTTGTTAATATAGAGTATAATTAAAACTCCTCTTTCTTTATTAATATAGAGATAGGCATTTATAGCGAGTAGTAAGAAGCCTAATCCTTCGAATATAGGATTTAAGGTATTAAACTAATATAGAGGATTCTATTTTAACCTATATAGAGTTTTGCCCAATAAATATATTAACTTTAATTAATTAAAATATTAATTTAAAGCTTTTAAAAATATTTTACCTAGCCTAGTCGGTTATTCGACGTAATATTTCTTCCCCTTAGGGATAAATATATTTAAAAAGGTAGTATTAAAATTAAACTATTAGTACTCGAGATTATAAATAGCTATATAGACTAAGAAGATTCGAAGATTCGTATTATTAGCTACTACGGTATAGACGTCTTCAATATCCTATAAATCCTCTTATTTTCTATTACTATAGGCTACCTATCTAGCTCTAATTTCGTATTCTTAAGTATTTAAATTAAATTTCTTATTATAAACCTATTTTCCTAATAAAATATTTATATTAAGGGTTTTCCTTACTAAGGTCTATACTTATTATTCTTCTAATATATTCACTTACTTTTATATCGCTAGGAATTAATATATATTAAAATTCGGTAATTTTTTAACTTATTTATAATTCTTAAAGATAATTCG
The DNA here is from genome assembly GCA_009802275.1 of Neurospora sp. CHS-2018a. Lineage (NCBI taxonomy): Eukaryota > Fungi > Ascomycota > Sordariomycetes > Sordariales > Sordariaceae > Neurospora > Neurospora sp. CHS-2018a. Next base: position 114,516 of record RAKG01000002.1, on the reverse strand, counting down.
TTTAAAGTTAATGTATTTATTAATTTTTTTTAAAACTTTTATAGTTGTAAGGTATTAGGTAGTTAATAGTCTCGTTAAACGGTTTAGTTCTATCGTACTATAGTAGAAGGTTAGTTTATCGATTAATTTACCTAATTTATTTATTATCTATTTATCTCTATATTTAAATCCTTTTAGTTTCTTAGCCTTTACTCTCTTTAATCGACTTTTATATACCTTTAGGGGTATAGAATTATTTATAATATTAACTATAGGTTTTGAAGAGGGTTAGTTTAGGAGGGGAATTAAGGGAGTAAAGGGTCCTTATATAAGGTTTAGGGATAGGCGATATAGTATTTATAGTATTACCGGCGGGGTTAGAAATAATAATAGTATTAAAAGCGCTACCGGCGGAGCTAGAAATAATAGTAGTATTAAAGGCGCTACCGGCGGGGTTGGAAATAAAAGTATATTTTAAAACTCTATAGAATTCTAGAGAGGTTTGAAGGTTAATAGGGATATAAACCTTTTAAATAGGTTAGGTATTTTAATATTATTTCGCGGGGTAAGAATTATTATATTTTCTAAAGGTTTATTAAGAATTATTATATCTTTCGAAGATTTATTAAATTTATTAAATTTATTAAAAGAATATAATTTATTAAATAGGTTATCTTTTAATAGGATAGGAGCTTCCTTATCCAAATCGTTAAATTCTATTATATTTCTTTCTTACTCTTCCTCTTCTTACTCTTCCTCTTATTCCTCTTCAATTAACTATAGTAGTTAATTTTAAAGTAAAACGTTTTACAACTATTGAATTAGTAGCCTTAGAATTATTAATAAAGTAGGGTAGTAATATAGTATTTCGAAGACCGTAGGGGGAAGTTTCGGTTGAAATTTATATTATATTTCTTACCTTTATATTTTTATTGTAAACGCTATACCTATTACCTTTATTATTACTTCCTTCTCTTATTCTATTATATTTTATATTTTTTAAATGTTATAATCCTTAAAGATTACTATATATTGAGGCTTATCTTCTCTTTCTTCCTTATCTTCTTCTTTTTCTACGAACTTAATTATATTAGCTCGGATTATTTCGTAAGATTTAGAGTCGTATAACTAGTAAATACGGCTATATTTATTACTATAGTTAAGGAGGTAGGATTTACGTACTTATAAGGTAAATTTATCGCCTTATTCGCGTTTTTAGGGTTTAATATAATAGTATATAGTATACTAATATTTTCTTAAGTACTTAATATATAATTTCCTCTAGTCTATAGGAGAGTTAATATAAGTATAAAGGAGTTTATAGGGATTTATTTTATCGTAGTCTTTATTCGCCTTAGTTAATAGGAGATTTATAACTCTAACGGCCGCATCTATTATAAACGGCTATAGAATTATAAAAATCTTATTCTCTTAAATAATAGTCCTAGTCTTTATTATAATTAATTTACTAGTAAATTTAATTAGGCCGTTTATTTATAGTATATATAGTATCGTTTTCTAAATTTTAATACCCTCTTACTTTATTTATTTATTAAACTTACTATTTTTAAACTCTATTATCGCTAGTCCGAATTTTAGGCTACTATTAAAGCCAATAATATAGACTTTTAAACTAGTCTATAATTCTATAAACCTCTTCTATTCGATTATCGCTCTAAAGGTATCGCCTTTATTAATTACGAAGTATACTTATCTATAAGTTATTATTATATAAGTAAAATATATAATATATTTAATATTTATATAGTTTAGTTGGTTGTAATTGGTAATATTTATTCGTACGTATTGTAGAGCCTTCTTTATTATTGTATTGTAGATTACCTTAGGCATTTTATTAATTATTTTTAATATATTACATACCTTATAGTCATCCTCCTCTTATCTACTTATAAAAATACCTACTTTTATATATACTTTAATAACTTATTATTTATTAATATATATTAATCGTTTGTATATTATTTTATATATTATTAATACTATTAAAGCCCTAGGAAGTTCGTACGTTTGGTCGAAGTTATTAGGAGGTATAGTAGGGAGGGTAGGGATATTACTAGCCTAACTATATTATACAATATATTTGTCGTAAAAAATCTGGTTGCTTTTTATTATTTATTCTATACTAATATCGAGGAGGCTAGTAGAAGTAATAAAATTAATTAGGATATTAGGGTAGTACTAAATATTTTTAATTTTTACCCTAATTATATATTAATTAATTGTAGAGAGGGTTAATTCTATTATACCTATATAGTACGAATATATAGAATTCCCGTTACTTATAACGTACTTAGAGCGTTCGATAAGTGGCTTTATATATATAAATTATTTGAAATAATTAAATATATTAGTAATATATTTAAAATTATAAAGAACCTTATTATATAACGGGTTATTATTATTAATATTATTATTTACTTTAAGAGCCTATTAAATTTTAATATTTATATTAATTATAAACTCTATTAAAAATCCTAATTATCGCAATTAGAATTATTACGGCTCAATACTATAAAATTATTAATATTACTATATAGAAGGAAGCTCTTTGATAAAGGATAGGTAAATCTATTATTTATATTAACCGTAGCCGTAACTATTCTAAAGCTAGTAGTCTTTACTTCTATTAATTCCTTCTTCTTTTTCTATATATCTAGGGCCTTCTTTGGATTATATATTTAGTAGTCTAGAGTCTTTGGATATTTATAATAATTATAATCGAAGTATTTATAGCTTTTAGTAATATCCCTATTATACGTAGAATATTTCTCCGTCTCTCTCTTCCTTTCTTTATTATTTTTATTATTTTTATTACTATTAAATTTATTAGTATTATTAATCTATATTAATATATTAAGAATCGGGTTTCGGCGTTCGCTATTACTAATCGTATTAAGTTTATTTAGAAAGATTAGAGGTAGGAGGGTTTTTTTCTCTATATCGATTGCTTAGAGTCTTACTTTAATAGGATATTATTCTCTAACTATATTAAATAGGATGATTATTTCAAATTCTCTATTAATATTAAAATTAATATTAATTACGTATTTACAATAAATGTTATATTATTACAAAAATAATTCTATAGTATTGAAAGACTATCTTTTAAATAATAGATATTTATAAAGGATATTAATTCTAGCCTCGTCCGTTACTTTAGTAACGGCTTTCAAAACCAATTAGTAATAGTAACTAGGGTCTCTATCTCTAGGGTTCTAACCGTTAATTTAGAAGATTATTCTAATATTCTCTACTTTTAAAGTACTATAAATAGTAGTAACTATTCTAACTCTATTAGCTCGCTATATCTCGTATACTATTAAATCTTTATCTTTAGGTTCTAATTTATCCTTAGGGCTAAATATATAATCTATAAGGTTAGCGCAATCTAGTACAACCTAGAGAGCTAATTCCTAATTACTTAAATTTCCTTCGCCTTTAAATTAAATAAGGGTTACTATATCGGCGATATTATTAATATTATTTAAAATTATTATAATTAGGAATACTAATAATAATTAAAGGGTTTCGTTATTAAATTAATTAGAAGTATCGTTTTAATACCAAATAATTTTTATAAAGTAAAGTATTAGTAAATCGTCGACTTAAAGTATTAAGAAATTCATCTAACTTTAGAAAGGTCGTTAGGGCGTAAATCGCATCGCTAATTTGAAGGATTAATTATTAATTATTATTCAATTATTATTAGAAGGTCGCGTCGATCTAGCGTAACAATAGAGGGCTTATAACTTATAAGATAGATTACGAATGAAAGGAATAATAATAATATTGAGAGAGAGATCTAATTAATTAAAGTTGGAGGGGATCGCCAATTATATAGAGCTGGCGATTAAAGAACGAAGGTTTGCAAAGGAGGGGATTCTGGGACGTGCTAGAACTGTTGTCAAAGAGGGGTGCAGGGCAAAGGCCCTATAGCGCAAAGGACTAGCGGTCTGGCTTGCAAACGCCCAGAATCTTCTCACATCTTATCGTCTCGGAGGAGTAGGAAAGCCAGTGTAAATAGCGCCAAGGTTAGCCGTTGGCGAACAAATCAAGACCCACTTCCCCATGGATCACTCCCTTTGTGCCTCCCAAAGCGTGACGTTTGCGAAAGAATCATTTTGTTGATGCCTTCTATTGCCAGCGGGGCAATCGCTGGATGCGTTTTTTTTCCGGCTTTTTTCCCCCATAACATGAAAGGTGCGATTGTGAGCAACATGGCTAATGCCTGGCACAGGAGCAAGCGAGATGCGGGCAAGCCATAATGGGCTGCTGTTACTGAGGTATCGTGATCGGCACCTTTTTGCAGTACCAAGGATAGTGCACCATCTAAGCCGTGCGTCTACAGCCGACCCCACCATACCCACTTTCCTGATTCGTCTCCACGACGCAGGCGACAGCACCGCACTCACCGCTAGCAATGTGTGGTCAGCAACTTGAGCGCTGGAAAGAACTTCCAGGCCGTTGTTCAATCCGGCACAGAAAGGACACTCGTCAAAGTGAACATGTAGGACGTGTAGAATGGCGTCCAAGAGAAGGCGGGATCCGGTATGCGTTCTCCGGGGAGGCGAGCGAGCACATCTGTTAGCGCTTGGTGTCGTTGGCCTTGGTGGTTCAGCGGGAGATGCGCCATAATATAGGGCGCACCCGCTAAAGACCGGGTTTCACGGAGACGGCCCACCGAAGGCCACAAAAACCGGCAGCTTTGACCCAATGCCCATGATGTCAACAAAGGAAAGTGACAACAACGGGGATTTCTTTGTCAACCGTTGTTTCTATCATCCGAAGGCACCTGCCTTCTGTGCTCATGCTTGCCTCAAACACTGCAATGTTCATATCAAATTCAATTGCCATGGCTTGATGCAATCTCGCAGCAGCTGCGATGCCTTGCGTGCTGTCACGCTGTGTGCGTACATCCCGATGTTCAAGCAAGTGTCAATCCGGATTGCTGCTGCCCAATGTACCTACCTGTCTCCATGATTGAATCACATCTCAGGGAGGTAACTCATCGTCTTGCCATTTGCTCGAGCATGTAAAAGAACCCAACCACTTCCCCTCCCCGTCGCTGTCGCCCCAATTTTGTCTGGCGCAGCTCCTATAAGACCAACTGGACACTCCGAAATTTGAACAGCTTTTTCTCGTAATTCTTTTACAACAGCGAACTCCTTTGGTTCGGGGATGATGTTTCTTCGCAGATTTGTCCCTCGTTGACGACATACGGCTACCGTCAAGATCCGACTCCGGGCGCTCTTCAACTATGACCTCAAGCTTCTTATTCCAAGCTTCCGTCTTGTCACTCAAGTGATCCAACTGCGGCCAGAGCCTCTCGACCCAGACTTGCTGTCCCCGGAGTCGTTTATGGATCAGAGATTCACACAGTTCCTCGCAAGAAGCTCCTCTCTCCGCGCTGCTTGCCTGTCAGCCTGTCTCTCCTCAAATTTCGCTGAATTCTTCCATGACGATCCCCAGCAGCCACTACAAAGCTGTTCCGGTCCTATCGTTTATTGGCCCACCATAGCCTGTCCTCAGTGTAGCAACAAAGCCGGAGCCGGAATAGGGACTGCTCTTCGGCCCTCGACCGTTCTCGGCCTGGCATGTTGCTCTCGCAAGGGCACCCTTCGACGGCCCACGGCACTTGCCCATGGACTAGCATCATTTCGGAGTAGCAATAACCGACAAATTCATGACGTTATATTTCCCTTCCTCTTTGGTTGAGGGTGGTCATGTTGGCAGAATAGGTCCCCATTTCTTTACCCGTCGCTGCTGACAGCTCGTAACCCGAGCAGGGCATAGAGCTACTATCCCTTTCACGATGGCATCCTCAAACCTCGGTGCCTCTGCTGCCTATCGCCAGGAGAAGTCACATACGAACAACAATGGATTGTCATCGCAATACCTCCTTCGCCAGATGCCGCCCCTTACAATGGAAGTCATCAAGTCAAGTTGAAACGGACAAAGAAAGCTTGGCACCGGAAGGCGGAAGCCCCAGTAACCAAGAGATTCGAAGCGGGGATCGGTGCTGAATACATCAAAGCAATGTTCATGTTAAACCGATGGTCGATGATATCTCCTTTCGAAGAGTCTAGCGTATATACCTCCAGGTATCAGGAGATATGGAAGGTTCGGTTCTGTCAGTATCTTGTGACTGAGCGAGCCTCCTTGTTACGTGGAATTATTTACAACTTGTCTACATTCGCAACACCCTGAAACCACTCGCAAACTGCCGTCCGCTCCCAATGGCTAGCACTTAGCAGCCAAACATTTCATATCACCTCAGTACCAGACTTTCACATATTTCTCGCAAGGCCTTGCTTCAGACTTTCGTCCGAAGTGGTATCGGAGATGGTCAGTGCTTGACTTCAGTTGTGAAATCAACACCTTAACTGCCACCACATGCAGCGGAATCAACTCACACAACGGGATCCTTGGCGCAGTAGAAGCTTCCACGCTGGCAGGCAAGAGACCGGCCAGCAGAGGAGAAGTGAAGGGTAGAAATCTTTGCCCGATAAGCTATCGGGGTCCCCGGCATCCAACAAGATCACGAGTTGTCCGGGCAGAAGTGGGTTTTGAGCTTCCGTCTCATCTCAGTCAAGGAGGCCAACAGCCGCACAATAGGAACAATAGGAGCTGAATAGCGGGATAATAAGATCACAAAAGTCCCAGTTGCATTCACTGTTCCTTCGCCTGCTGATTAGGGACGCATGGAACGCACATAAATCGCACAATCCGGTGGTCATTTTTGACTTCTCGTCTTCCTCCCCCAAGTCGCCCTCTTTCAGACTTAGAGGTACCCAAGGGCACCACTTCGAGTGACTCGATTTGAAACACTCCCATCAATCAGAGCCAGGTATGATCATCTCCGTAGCAGCTCATCATCAAACAACAAACTAAACGGACAACAGCCAACATGGCCCCCTATCAGTCCACCCTTCGCGGCACCGACCAGAACAGCGGCAATTCTCGTCGTCGCATGGATCTTGTCGGTTACCATGGTGCAATTGAAATGACTATTGCGCGCCTCTCAGAAGGTGCCCAGGCAGCTTCCGCCAGCCAGGCCACCGCCAGTGGTCTTCACGCTACCTTGACCGATATGGGCGCCGTAGGCGTGGCCAATCCGGCCACTTCCCCCATCGAGGGTCACTCCAGTATTCAGCCCACCGGCAGCTGCCACAGTTCGGTGCCGGGCAACATGGCAGTTTCCACCTCCAACGAGTCTGACAACTCCAACGAGTCTGACAACTCCAACGAGGCTCACAACTCCAACGAGTCTGACAACTCCAACGAGTCTGACAACTCCAACGAGGCTCACAACTCCAACGAGGCTCACAACTTCAACGAGTCTTTCAACTCCAACGAGTCTTTCAACTCCAACGAGTCTGACAACTCCCACGAGGTTCACAACTTCAACGAGTCTGATAATTCCAACGAGTCTGACAACTCCAACGAGGCTCACAACTCCCACGAGGCTTACAACTCCAACGAGTCTAACTCCAACGAGGCTCACAACGTCAACGAGGCTCACCATTTTGGCATCGGCAACTTGCACCTCGCCGGCCAGCCCATCGTGGACAACATGCCTTTCCTTCATCAGCCCGAGCATGGCCCCGGCCCAATGGTCGGTCCCAACGCAGCCCTCGCGGCTATCGACGATATTACTATTCCCGATGTCTCCACATGTGCTAAGACGATTAACGGTGCCATCTGTGGAGCTCCGGCTTAGCAGCCCGGAGCTCACAGGTGCTTCGACCACCTTGGCTATTACATGAGCATGGCCATGCGGGCCATTGTCCAGGAGCGCCTCTTTAGAGGCAAATTCACTTGCAGTGGCAAGTACTGCCGGGAGGTAGACACTGCAAACACCGTCTGCGCGGATTGCAGACAGAGGTCTGCCGAATATCGCCAATCCAGGAAGGGAAGGTACGGTGCGACTGGTGGCGTCTTGGCTGGCAGAATTCAGAAGCATCCGAAGAAGAACTAAGGACCTTCGGCGCCAAGGTACCGGAGATGGAGATGGGTAGGGCAAGGATGGCAGGAGTCTACAACTAGACGATGGATTGAGGTTCACTTCGATATCTACATCGTGCAGTCTAGTCTTTACGCAGAGATAGATTTATATCCCTACCTTACTAGCATCGAATCACATTCGTTTTTTACGTACACATACTTGATTATTCTCTACCTATCCGTGACAGCTAGACATTGGAAGTAATTGTGATAGGATGTTACCCACATGACGACTATGTATATATACAGGTACCTCTATCCTCCATTACCTCCCACAGAGTCTCCTAGTAAGGCCACTCCAATCGTTGCAGCAAATTTCCGCAGTCAACAACTTCATCATCTCGCGTATTTCTCCGCCTGAAGTCGTAACAATTATCTCTACCGGTTCAGGTATTATTTTGACCATCTCGCCTATTACATGAACAAGGCGATGCGCGCCCTAGTCACCCAGCGCCTTATGAGAGGCGAATGGACCTGCAGCGGCAGGTTCTACCGGGTTGTGGATTAGCCAAACACGGTCTGCGCCGACTGCAGGCAGAGGAGCAAGGACTACCGCCAGTCTCAGAAGGAGGCCGGTCCCCATGTGCAGGCAGGCGGATCGAAGGGCACCGCCGCCACTGGCGGTGTGAAGTCGGGTAGGGTCCAGAAAAATGGAAAGAAGAACTAGGGACCTTCGGAGACAAGATGCCGGAGTTGGGAATACCAGTAGGGGGAAAGACGGCAGGATATCACGACTGGAAGATGGATTGAAGTTCACCTCGATATTTTTCATGGTTCTATTCAGTCATTAGAGATAGATGTACTTCTATCGACCTACTCGCATCGTCGAATCCTATCCTTTCTTGAACGTATTCTTTCATTCATTCCCTTTTGCGTGACTATTGGGAATTATATATAATTGTAATAAGATCGTGCAAATCGAATGACGCGCATGTTAGAGGTTGCCCAAGGCAGCCTCCGCTAATCAAGCCGACATGGACCGCCATCATCAAGCCTACCACTTCCCGCACCGACAACGTCGCAAAAGTCAACGACGCAACTCCTCTCCTCAGCGACGTCGAGTATTTCAGCCTTCTCCTCAACAGCGGCTGGGATCGCCTGAATCCTTTCGAGCGGGCTTTCTCTCTCACTGCCATGCCTATTCCAGTCCCCGGTCCGTTGGCGGCTCCCATTGCAGCCCCGGCTGCCAGAGCACCTCTCGTCATTACTTCCACTTGCGACAAGAACCTCGGAAACGGCCGTCTCTGTGGTGCTCTGGCCTAGCAGCCCGGAGCAGCGGTCCCCATAATTTAAGACGAAATAATTTGATTCAAATCGAGCCCTTTTTGGCCAATTCAATTCGGGGGTAAAAGCTTCAAGTGTAATTCAATCGTAACCCCGTCTTATCTTGAAGATATTGTTTCGTCATATATAGGTAGGGTGTTGCTTATAGATATAGGATTGGCCTGGTTTTGGTGTAGAATTTGGTGATATTAATGCATGTATTAACCTCCCGCCTGCTTGCGTAAACGTGCATTCGGGCCTCGGACCGGTGCGTACTTTGTAAGACCGTTTAGATTAGAGGTAGTAAGGTCTGGAAGTTCGTATATAGTTGCCGGCGGTCCGGAAAAATTACCTACCGAAACAATACAAGATATTAATATAATGTAAGTTGAGGGTCACTTCAATCAATTTTGGGAATTTTTACACAAGATAAACCAATTTGGGGGCCATCTTGAATTATCTTGAATTATAGGGACCGCTGGCCCGGAGCCCACCATTCCTCTGTGGCCAGCCGGCCTAGCAGCCCGGCGCACACCGTTGCTTTAACCATCTCGCATATTACATGAATAAGGCGAAGCGCGCCTTAGTCACCGAACGCCTTATGAGAGGCGAGTTTACTTGCTCTAGCAAGTACTACCGGGTCGTTGACCAACCAAACACCGTTTGTGCTGCTTGTAGGCGGCGCAGCAGGGACTACCGCCAGTCCCAGAAGGAGGCACAGGCACCCAAAGAACCAACCCCGCCACCGCCCCCTGAAATCAATCACCAAAAGGGACTACGAAAAGTTCTACACAGAGGGAGGAGCTGGCAAAAATACAAGCCGACCCGAACCTGCCTAGTGAATATCGCAAGCTGTTCATGGACATGAAAGTCGCAACCGAGGAGGCCGCCGACAATTACGCTACTTGGGAACACAAATTAAACTTCCTTAAAAGTTCTGTGGGTAAGACCTACCAGGAATGGGAAGCAGACAAGGCTAAGCTGGAGCGAGAGCGTCGAGATAGGGAGCGTGCCCGCAGACGAGAGGAAGCGGAGCGCCGCAAACAAATGGAGGATGAGGAGGAGAAGATAAAGAAGGCGCCGGCCCCCAGGTAGACGGTTCGAAGGGCACCGCCGCCACTGGCGGTGTCCTGTGAGGCAGGGTTGAGAAGACCTCGAAAAAGAAGGAGTAGAACCTACCTTAGGAACCTCCAGCACCATGAGTCCACTGCACAGATGAAGACCCAAGTGATGGCACTGGATGATAAACTTGTATGCCAGCATCAACTCTGACAAACTTCCTTTAGCTACCTTACCTCCACTCGCTCTATTCTCTCTCCCTGTTGGTGACAGTGATTCCAGATGATCATGATAATTCCTTGTACCGACGTGATATAACTAATCGAGATATCCAGCTGGGATGTGCAACATCGGCCAACAACTATAGCCCGCAGGAAGCAGTCAACGGCTTTTCCGCCACAGACAATATATCCCCGTACTTCAACACCATACGCGGCGTCACCGACAGCACCGCTACCTACAACGACTCCGGCCAGGTGCACCCCAATATTATGGATTTTATAGTTCATACTTATTTATCCCGGGAAACCTGAGTTACCTCTACTTGGACTACGCAATTTCATCCGATCTTCTACAAGAAGGCCGGTAACTACACGATAGGATTTGAATCGCTGAATTACATGGGCTCAAGGATGCTAGAAATTTACTTCCTCTGAGTTCACCAACGGCCTAAGATCAGTTACTCTTCCTTGACCACATACTGTAGACCGAATAGTAGGGTGAAAGTTCGTAAATCCTGGGGAAGTAATTGTCCCCAACTGCCTCCCACGCAACTTCTGATCTGCCACTTTGACTCGTCCTTTCGCAAGTTGTCGACGCACCTAACAGCGTCTGTCTGCGCTGCTTTCAAGCTGCAAATCGACGATTATCGTCAATCCAAGAAGGAGGACAAGTTATCTTGAGGGTCTCAAGGTAGGCGGCTCCAAGGCCAGCAAGGGCGGAGGTACCAAGGCCAAGAGCACCGCTGTCACTAGCGGTGTCTTATCGGGTAGGGTTTAGAAGGATCCAAAGAAGAAGAACTAGGGACCTTCGACGACAGGATGCCGGAGATGAAGATACCGGTAGGGGTTAACAGACACCCGTGACTTTAAGACTAAGACTATGGCGACCGCATGTGGCGCCCTGGCTTAGCAGCCCGGGGCCTATACTTGCAAGAAGCACTTGAAATTTTACATGTCGAGGGCAACCGAGCGCCTGGTGGCTGAACGTCTCAGGAATGGCCAGTACCGCAAAAACTCGGGCCAATAATTTTGGGAGATTCTACCGCCATATATAGGTAATTCTAGAGGTATATATGGATCTATACATAACCCTTACCCTCTCAACCCTGATAGTCCAAACTCTATACTATGCCAGCTGCATGTGAAATCCCCGTTTTCCCCGCTAAAATACCCCAATCTCAATGTACGTAACATTTACGAAATTTTCTAGGGTCGCTAGAACTTAGCGATTTTTATATACTTTATTACATCGTCGTAGTTACATCGCTTTATATACTATTATATATAATACTACCCTACCTACGTTAGATCTATAGCTAGCTTAATCGATTGTAAGTTAATTACTTTGTTGGGTATAATATTGGTTAGTTAATTTCTCTTAAATGCCTCGCCGCCGCCGTGCCTCCCTCGATACTATTGCGACCTTCGCATCGTGCGCTTCGTTTTATTGCGACGAGTGGCGTATTCCGACCGATTCGATCTATAGTATTACCCCTAAGGCTACCGCTGACGAGGTCCTTTGTAATATCCTTTCTATATGCCGCCGTTATCGGTTTGGTATTACGATCGAGCGTAGTAATAAGTATTAGACCCCTAATTTAAACTATCTTATATACGATAAGACTTTTTGATATTTCTATTAATATAATTATACCGCCCGGAATCCTAAGAAGTATAAGATTAACCTTTATAATAAAAGACGCTATATAATGCGAAAGAAATACGCTAGCTATTGCCTATTCTAAATTATTATTTATACGATTATTGCTAACGGGTGGAAGTAGATTGCGCGAATATTTAATAGCCTCTATAATAAATACCTTCCCTCCTAGAATTTCGAAGCTTATTTTATTCTACGGGAGAAAGCGCTAAGTTTGGATTTAGAGGTATACGATTAGGTAAATACTCTTTTTGAAAGGAGGGAGAATATTATTCGATTTGTTTATATATTGGTTAAGGATTGGTATCCCTAATATTTCTTAACGAAGAAGGATTTTTATAATATACGTATATAGTTGAAATAATTGTTGCGCTAAGGTTATTAGGATATTTAAGCGTTTATAAAAGTTTTAGAGATTAATTTTAATATTATTTATTATTATATTAATTAGAAGGATCCTAATATAAAGACTGTATTGTTTAGTACTATATAGATTATTAATCGCTAGTGTAAGATGTGGCTACGTTCCCCTTCTATAATTACCTTCGATATTATATATAAGACGAATTCTTATTATTTACCTTTAGTATAGGGTATTATTATTATTAATAAGAAGATTTTTATACTTATTTTTTAAGTAATATTTAATAACGAGAAGGAGAAGGAGGGTTTTGTATATTTTATTAAGTAAATTGTATATATTACGGGGGAGTATAAGATCCCCCTCCTTAAAGTAGTTATTATAGACGGCGATAACGGGTAGATTAATGCCTTTAGAAACTACCTTCTTAATAATATTGTCCTATAATATTACGTATAGTATTTTAATTATAATATTGTTAAGATTATTAAGAAGTAGTAGAAGCGTTCCGGTTAAAAAGATGAGTTTGCTTATAAGGATAAAGATAATAACGACGACGAATTATTCGAAGATAGTAATAAAGATAGCGACGAGGATAATGAGGGAGATAATAATATAGAGGCTACTTTATAAGGCGATATTGAGGTAGATAAAAATATTCGCGATATTAACGAGTTAGTAAATATATATAAAAAAACCCGTACTTTAATTAGATTCGCTGCCCTCAATACTAATGAATTTGCTAATACCCGCGTAGCGTTCTTCTTTATATAGTAATATATAGTATATAGCCTAATAGAGGCAGGGTTTAAATACGTATACGAAGTCTTAATTAATAAGTTTGGAGAATTACAAAAATTTATTATTATATATATCGAGAAGGAGTTTATACCTATTAAGTAGACGTAGGCTGGTTATTATATATTGAATTATTTTAATTGTAGGTAATAGACTATATTACTAAACGAATTTAATAATGGTTTTGTTAAGTTGTATTATTTATCTTCTAAGAGCGGTTTCGTTAATTTATATAAGGTTTACTTTTAATATATTAATAATCGCTATAACGATTATACGACGGCTAATATTAAATTTACTACGAGAGTTCGTACAATTTGGGTTAGTAGCGATTAGTTTAGGAGGTATCTTATAGAATTCTCGTCCTAAGTATTAGATTATATCGATTACTAGTATTAATAGTTATTCCTTACCTTCCTTATTACTAGGTATAGGATTGAGATCCCCGGTACTCCCTTATTAGATTGTATTAGTCGTTTTCGGAAATAATATAGTTTACCTTATATATATAAAATGCTAGCGAGGAGGGTGGATGAGGGTAAATTGGCTTTAATTACGAAGGAGGATTATTACTCCTTTTAATATTTGTAATAATTTTAAGTAAGTTCTTAACCCTATCCTACCCCTATTTACGTACCGATAATTCTTATATTAATTTATTTATTAGGATTCGGTTAATAGATATCTTACTTTTAAACCCGCTACTAAAGTAAAGCCTAAGGGTCGCCCGCGCGGCGAGGGTATATTTAGTAAAGATTATATTTATATTGTAAGACTATTAGCTTTTTAGCCTATTATTTAGAGGGTTACGAGGTCCTAAGCCGCTGCTCCCTATAGTAGATTATAAAATACTATACCGATACGAGCCTTAGTACGCCGCAATTATTCCTAATACGAATTGGGCGATAATATTGAGACTTTTAATATTATAAATACGGCTATATTTTAGCGGTTTAAGAAGGTAGTTAAGAAAGTAGTTAAGAAGGTTAGTAAAAAGATTAGTAAGAAGTCGATCCGGTTTAGCGAACCTACCCTATTTATTTAATCCCGCTAATTAAGAGAGCCTACTCTAATTATTAATTATATTATTATTTTTAATTTTGACGGGCCGTCTAACGATAGATCTAATAATAGTTTTAATAATAGATTTTACTATTGGGAGAGTTCTAGAGAAGAGAATTCTAGAGAGGAGAGTTCTAAAGAGGAAAGCGAGTCTTCTAATCTTTCGATCTGTAGTTATACCCTATTATTATATTCCCCCTTCTCCTTTTTATCCGCTACCCTATCCCTCCTTTCTTCTCCCCTTTTTGTACGCTAGTCCTTAAATTTACTTACCTTGGCTTAGCCTCGAGCCTTGTTTTCCGATCGAGAATAGCTACCTTCTATTATTCTTTTTAATAATGAGCGGTATTTTAATAGTATATTAATCGGGTATAGTTCTTACGAATTGGATTTAAAGGATTACCTTGTCCTTAATAGGGAGAGGGAATTAGTAGAGACTATTATTTAATATAATAAAGAGAGGGCGGTTACCCTAATCCTATTTATAGAAGAGGAGTAGTAAATTTAGTTCGCTAAGGAAGTAGAATTATAAAAGAAGGCCGCCGCTTATACTCTCCCCCTTCCTCCTTACTATTTTTTGAGAGAGCTTCCTTATAAGTTGGAGCCCCTATATAGGGTTACTTTCGAGAGGGATGGCGAATAGGTAGAATAGTATAAAGGACGCCGAAATATTTATAGTAGTTATTTAAAGCTTTAGCCGAAGGTTAAAAAGGAGATCGGTCCTATAAGACTAGTTATATATCGATAATAGGGTTATAAGGCGGTTAATTATTATAGTCCCTTTACTACTAAGTTAGAGGAGGTTTCTCGCTGCTTTTATAATATTTTATTAGTTTAGGAGCTTAGGAGGAATAAGAACCGCCGTTATTAAGTAGACGAAGAGGGTTAGGAGTAGGTATATAGTAATAATTATATTAATTTAGGTTATAAAGACGAGGAGGAGGACTATAGCCTATAGGAGATATAGAGGGCGAGAGAGGGCGGCTAGAAGAACCCTATTGTAATTAGTAACGACGAGGAGGAGTAAAATACTAGTAGATATTATTAAGTAAATAAATAAGAGACGGGATTCTAGCTATTAAGAAAGTAGGCTTATTGTGTACGTGTGATTGTAGATATTGAAATTGGGGGATTTATAATACTATGAAAGTATTACGATTCTGGTGGTCTTAGCGGTCTTAGCGTACTTATAGCGGTTTTAGCGTATTTGACGACTCGAGTAGGGATGTTAGATAATATAAGAAAACGGGTTTTTACTAGCTAAAACGGCCGTATCTTATAACAGCTGCCATCTATAGATCTATGTGTGCCTTTAGAATTACCTATGTGTGGCGGTAGAATTCCCTATGATTTTGGGAAATCCTAGAAATTAGGCATATATATACCCGAATCTATGCGTTTTATGCCCGAGAAAAAGAGTGGGGGAGATAGCGTAAGACTCCGGAATACTATAAATTCCATTCTTCTAGTACCCTATCTTTTTCCCCTATCTTTTCTTTTCCCCTTATAACCTTCCCCTATAATTAAATCCTAACAATCCAGCTATAGCAGTTACAACTAGACAGAAATTGATCCTAAGCACGATCGATCTCGTTTATAAGTAAATAAACCCCTTAGTATTGAGATTATCTTTTTAATTCCCTTATTTATAAATATAATAGACAATTACCTAAACTCTCAGTAGCTCGTTAAGTACACTAAGTACGTCGTCGTCCCGCGAATGCCCTCATCTCCCAACGTATTAGAAGGCCTTACCCTTATAGATATAGCCTACAAACGAACCCACTTTGGCTAAGTTCGTAAGAAAAGCCGTTACAAAATCGAAATCGAGGTCAAACTTAAGGGTATTAGTAATATTTACTATTATATAACTAAACTAGGTAAATACTAGTATAATTGGGACAACCGGCTTAAAGTAGTACGCTAGTAGTAGGAAGCTAAGGGGATTACTTATATATACGTTAATATCGTTAAATAAGATAAAGGCAGTAATTCTAACGACGGCGAAATTAGTAATATCTAAACCGCTAGCTATAACTACTAACTATAACTACTAATTATTAATAATATACATTACTAGTATAACTACTAATAAATCAAATTGCTAGTAATATTTCTAGTTACTAACTAATATTATTAATAATAATACAAACTACTTACTAAACTATTAGTTACTAGTAAATTAGACTACTAGTTATTACTAGTATAACTGCTGGTAAATTAGATTGCTGGTTGATATACTAGGTAATGTGACTGCTAGTTATTACTAGTTGCTATTATTATTATTAATATTCTAGACTATTTATTACTATTATTATTATTAATATTCTAGACTACTCGTTACTAGTATTATTCGTTATACTCTTCTAACCTCTTAATAAGGTCTAGTTTATTCCTTAATACTAGCAATTTATATTGTAAATACTAATCTTTTAATTTATCCTTCTTATATTAGTAATAATTTCCAAATCTTATTACTTCTTCTAACTATAACTCAAAGGCAATACTATTATTTTTAGCTAAGGGAATAGCTTCAAAGTCGTTAATACTAACGGTAATATTAATAATTATCTCCTAATTATTCTAATCAATAATTACCCAATTAATCTCTTTAATATTAATACGGTAATTCTCTAATCTATTTAGAAAGATAAATATACCATTATTTTTAAAAGACTTAATAACTATAACCTTCTTATTAGTAACTAGGGTATTCTAACACTTTAATACTACGTAAGTAACTATAACCCTCTTATTAAAGACGGACTATTATTTACCCGGGTTATCCTCCTCCTAGTCTTTTACAACTAACTTTGTCTCCTCTTTTAATAACTTCTTAAACAATAAATTAATAACTATATCGAAAGGCTGGAGAAGGCTAATTAAACTACTAGGAATTATAATTAGGATAACCTTATAGGGCATATTACTAAGCTTATCTCTAACTCACTAGGTATTATAAAATAGGTATACATTTATAACCAGTAATAACTCTTACTTAATATTATCATTAATAATAGGAGCGAACTCATTATTAAACTAACTAAACAAAAGGTCCTTATTCTAATATACTACTTTATTAAATTATACTTCCATATCTTAAATATATAGAACTCTCTCTTCAACAATAGCTTTAGAAGTACCTTTACTATAAGAAATAATTATAAGTTTAAAACGAAGAACTTTATTTATAAAGATATAAAAGATTAGGGTAATTTAATACTTTCTCTATCTATTACAATTAGTTTTGCCCGTTACAGATTTACTACCCTTTATTAAATAAGTATAATTATTAAAATATTCGAAAGGGAAGGGGATTTTATCGAAATTTATAATAGTAGAAGGAGGAAATCTAGTCTTTATACTAGGCAAAGCAAGCAAAATTAGCTGGCTATTACGCTTAATAAACCTATAAGTCGAAAAAGTTAGCTTCCGATAATCTCTAAGTTTTTGCCGACAATATTTAGGTCTTCTCCTATTTTCTCTAAGTCTTCTCCAATAATTTATTTTATAAGGAAATAAAGAGGTAGAAGACATAAGAAAATAGGAATAGAAGGCAAAAAATATATAATAATTTATAATAAATAAATTTATTATAAATTATTATATAGATATATAATCTTACTTTAAAAATAAATTTACTTTAGTAAGTAACTCTATTAGTAACCGTTAGGCTTAATGGGTAATCCTTTTGTACGCTATATAATAACGTAATAGGAAGTTTCTAAATTAATTACGAAAAAAGGGGAAATTTTGTTAACGTATTTAATCCGGATAAATTATACGAAATAGAGTAGTTAATTTTCGGCGGAATTATATTATCGTCGTTAGAATATTATTTTATCTAATATATTAAAACTTTTTATATAATTAGTATTCAAACTTTGGCTATAGAGCTTTACTATTTCGAATTATATAAAACAATATTTTTTCTCGCCGTTCCTACTAATATTATATAATACTAATTAGTATTTTAAAATAGGTAGTAACCTTGTATATATAAATATTACAGTGGGTAGTGGTATTAAGAAGGTAGTTTTTATTATACTCGTTAGTCCCGTTACGACGGTAGCGGTAGCGGCGGCGTCGGTCTTCGTTATCGATAGGCACTTTAGTCTATATTAGCTATATTAATACTTACTTAAATTATTAGTATTATACCTCTCTCTAAATCCTAGTCTCTACCCCGTTATAATATAACTTTACTAACTTAGATTTTAATTTTATTAGGGTAGTGCTGGTATACCTTAGTTTTAGGCTTCCGCTTATATTTTATTTTTACAATCCTAGTACCGTACGATTTTGGCTTAGGATTAGGGCGCTGTTTAGTACGTTATTAATTCGAAAGAGGTAGTAGGGGGGGAGGAGGAGGAGGAGGGGGAGGGAGAGGTACCCGGGCTGGTTGTACTAGGATTGTTAGTTGTATTGGTTATACTAGTTGAGCTAATTGAATTAGAATTTCTAATACTAGTACTAGGGGTATTGGGGGTACTGGGGATGCCTTAGGCACCCGGTCCTAGATCTTAGTATCTATATTGAGATAGAATGTCCCAATACGTAGATCCATCGTTATTCAATACTAGAAATTATTACAATTATCGACGACGACGAACTCTATAGAGGGTAAAATAATAAGCGGAAATTATAGGGCAAGTTACAGGGTAAAAGAGAAGGCGCTAGAGGGTGGGGATATTCAAAATTATTGTCTTATATACAATTTTAGCGGGTATAAAATGTTGTAGTATGTTTATACATTATGCCTGATTTCCAGGATTTCCCAAAATCATTGGCCCGAGTTTTTGCGGTACACATGCTCAGGAAAGTACTGCGGCCCTGTGGCTACCGCAGAATCTCGGGGCATCCGGTTTGGGCCTCCCTGGAAATCAGGCATAGTCTGCAAGCATACTGCAACATTCATGCCCACCAAAATTTCTATGCAAAACGGTAATTTCGAATGTCCCCACCCTCTAACTCCCTTAAAAAGACAGAGGGAAAAGAGAGGGCACTAGAAGAATCGAATTTATACCGTAAAAACTCGGGAAATCCAGAATCCAGGTATGCAGGGTTAAAGGTCTGCCATTTGCATCTGGCAGCCGTCAAAAGCATGAATGTGGACAGTCGGACACCTTTAACCCTGCAACCTGGATTCTGGATTTCCCGAGTTTTTACGGTAGTGCTCCGGGGTCTCACGCTGTCTCCCCCACTCTTTTTCCCGGGCATAAATACCACATATTCGTGCAATATACGTACGAGATTCTACCTGATTTCCAGGGAGGCCCAAACCGGATGCCCCGAGATTATACGGTACCCCCAACACCAGCTGCGACGCTTGCAGGCAGCGCCTCAGGGCTCGCCGTCTGCGCAAGAAGCTGGCCCTCGCTGGCAATGGCGCCCCGCCTACCGGCGGCGGTGCTGCTTCTTCGGCTTGAGGGAACCGCGACCATGTCCTGTGATGAAGACATGGTCTGGAGGATCGAAAGGAAGTAGATCCAATTAGTACCAAGGGTCACATCGCTTCTCTTTGACAAGGGGAGGGGGGTGGAAATGAGGGTTCTGGTGTGGTGGACAGCCAGAAGGAAAAGACAGATGAAGATGGTCGGAGGAAACTGGCTTAGCCACATAGAGGTAGATTGCAGTCGGGGACGAGATTTTCGATGATGTAGACTTTCCGACATTATCCTCAATGATACCCCGGTAGCCTTTCATGGATGCAACGTTATATACCTTGCTGGTGACTTGTTCATTTCTTCCTAACCGTAACAGCTACTCGCCGACGACGGCCGCTCCAAATGTCCGAATGCCGTCGGCGATCCTATCATCGTCACGAGCACTTGCCTCCAGCATTTCAGCCGGATGAGGTGTATCGCCGAGATGGCCGGCGTTACTAAGGTATCAAAGCATTTCTCCGGCTGGGCCAACTTGGCAGCTCCGGCCAACTTGCCACATGCAGCTCCGGCCAACTTGTCAACTACATGCCAAGTAATGAGGGCATCAGCCAGGCACCACCGAAACTTGCAAGTTATGCATATCGACAACTGGCCACTCAGCCTATGCCTTATATCAACATCGCCATGCCTTCAGTCGGTCTTCCCGTCATTACGCCTGCCATCCCGTCCGCACTACGATTTCATCCCATGTTTCACTGGCAGGCCGACAACCACACAATAATAAGAGCCAAGGATGCCGGGGAGAAGTTCATCTGCGCGCCCCAATACGTCCGGGCTGACCTGCACTGCCGACTACCATGAGGCGTTCATCAAGATGGTGGATGAAGCTTACCGCATCGTCGACCAGATGGACCCGATGGGCGCTCTTGTTGGCGACCCCAAGATGCCCATGGAGGATATGCAGGACTTCTTCGACTTTGACCGGTACGAGACAGATCGCGTTGCAAAGGAGTCGACCAAAGCCACGGCCTCTGCTGAGCCTGCGCCCACGGGATCCGGACTCGGTACTACCGCCCCAGGCAAGGCATCTCCAGTTGCTGCGCCAATTTCTACAGTCAACAACTTCATCAACTTGGGCATTGCACCGCCTACGATCGCGACCAACGCCGTTACCGGATCGTCGATGTCTCCCGCTGGAGTTGCCACTAATCACGTTATTCCGCCCATCAATACTCCGGTCGAGCCTGCGATCAACACCACAAAGACCTCGGCCATGGCTCGTGGGGATTATACTTGCAGTGGCAAGTATTGTTGTGTGGTACCCACACCTCAAACTTCCTGCGAGGCCTGCAGGCAGCGTCTCAGGGACCGCCGCCAGCACCAGAAGGAGCTTGCCGGCAATGGCGCTACTCCTTAAGCTTGAGGGCACCGCTGTCACCGCTGTCCCGTTGGCGGGCACGTTTTTTCGAAACGACCAGTCACAAAGCAAAAGAATTCTGGCAAGCATCGGACTCTGTAGTTTATGACGCGAAGAGAACACGGATGCTCAATTTGAAGCGTATTTGGAGTGCCACTGGTGGTCGACCAACGGTAGGACAGACATAACCTTGAAGCCGCATATGAGGCTCGAAAAGAAAGTCTTCCAGAATGGCGGGCTCACAGAACAGAGGCCATCGAGGCCCTAGTAGTATAGCTTCCAATTTAGTTCCTAGTAGTGATTTCCTTGTCCTCTTTTGTTTGACTGTGAAGGTGTGCCAACTATGTAGTGGTGACACTCGGCTGCCACTTGAAAATATGCACTGGTATCGTCCACCTGAAATCTTCCATCGTCGACGAAGAATTACTCTGCGTCCCTCTAATATGATCGGACGGAGACTCCAATTTGGCTCACATAGAGAAGAAATTCAGGACCACACAACAAAACCCGACTAACTTTGCCCGTGTACCGACATCGTGAGAGCAAGCAGAATAAAAGAGATCCAAGATGATTGACTGACATCACTTGACTGGCCATCGTTGCTGTAACATGAACAAGAGGGCTGGTGCTGAATAATCTCGTGTGTGTTCGAAATAGGTAGTACGGTAGTATTGCTCCTTCCAGCGTGGGCGACCGTCCCCCGGGCGGGGAACTGAAGCACTTGCTCGTATTTGTGGGCCAGCCTATAATCTATGTCGAATGTCGATGAACCCACGAATATTATCGTGCCTTCCTAAAAGGGTAGGCAAGACGGACTTAGGGTAAATAAGGCTGTCTTAGGGTAGATAAAGGTGTTACGGTCATTATACGTTTGGCAAGCATATAAGGAGGTTAACCCCCAACCTGTATTCTAGTCTTCTTTCTTGGATAACTAAGCAAGCTTTCTCCCATCTCTTCTCCCATCTTCCATCTCACCTTGTGACAATCTATACAATTAGAGGAGGTTGCCTTGAACGAACTTTTGCCTTTGGCCTTCTTTGAAGATGACTTTCTCTTCTGAACACTGGCTGAGGGGAATTGGGAGGAAGTAATACCATCTCGCGTACTGTCCTAGGGTGTAGGGCTACCAACCTCGGCCGTTAGAACAGTTATGAACTTGAAGTCCTGAGAATTGGGCTGATTGAGCTTCTATGCCATCATTGAGTTGTGGGGTTGACAGGCTTCTGAATGAGGTCTCTGTGCCTCCACATTAACTCTCCGTCTGTTGCCAATTCGACCTGTTGTAAAAAGGACCGACAAGATCTTGTTAGGGAAGCTAAGGGCGGATGGCCGGAATGGAAGATCCCTTTAGCTATGATCGACTTCGATGGTGATGTACGGATCTTTGAACCAAGTTAGCCGATGGGGTATCGAATAGGCTCAATATCGTAGGCTCAGCGAGGCATCTCGAGATCATTGTGGCTTAAGGAAGCCAATGTGTGGGCCGTCGGGTCGAGCAAACAAGACATCTTGGGAATATCGCGAAGCACGGAGCCGGCAATATGGTGTTGACTTTTTGGCTTGGCCACTTTGACGTAGGATCAACTCGGGATCTGCAACATCGAAAGAGTGTCTTACTAAGTTATCCTCTCGAACAAAGTGATAGCACCGTCACCACTCCCCGTCCATAACCATTCCCCCTCCCCCCTTTTTGAGATCTACTCTCAGCCCCCACCCCGTCATCTTCACCCCCTCCCCTCTCTACTGCCCCTTCCCCTTCCCCTTAGCATACCTCACCCTCCCCTTCGCCCTACACTCTCCACACGTCAACTTCCCATCATCATCCCGGTCTCTTCCACAAGTCGTACACAGTCCTTCTTCCTCTCGCTGCTGGCGGAGAGATTTCCGCCGAAAGGAACAGCCGACACATGTCATCTTGCCAGGGAGGCAGGGTTGCGGGTTGTTTTTGTTGTGGCAGCGGGTGCAGGATGCTGTTGGCGGCCTTTGATCAGGGGCCGATGTAGGAGGAGGAGAAGGAGACGAAGAAGGAGCAGGTGGTGGTGGTGGAAGTGGAAGGGGAATGGGGGCGGGGATCGGAGCGTGAATTGAAGTGGGGAAGGTGGCGGGCAGAGGTGCAGAGGTTAGATGGACATCTAAAGATGCTGCTGTTACGGTTTCAGAACATGGTTGACTGGGTCGTCGGCGCGATCGAGTGGGACGGGGTGGGATGGGAGGAACTCGAGTTACTGAAGGTGAAGATGGGAGAGCCTGTGACGGGACTGGGACTGGAGGTGTGACGGACTGCAATGGAAAACCTGGGTGAGAAGCTATCATATCCAAGCGGAGACGAGCTGGAAGTCTTGGGTGGAATTGGAGAGCTTGTGTGCTGTCTTCAGCGACATTGACTTGGTCCCCCATCTGTAATGAGTCTTCGGTGTTGTCGATGTTCGTAGATTCTGGCGACGAGACGGGACGCGGGAAAGAAGAATCCTATTCCTTGACTTGGATTTCGTCTCCGTCCTGGCCAGCGGATGGCTCCAAGTGTTGAAGCGGGTAGTTACTTGCTGGTCCGTCACCGTGAAGCTCACCAGTTCCCACGTTGTTGGACGCCGCCGTTAACTGCCAGAGCTCCGGCTCAAATACGGCATTAGAGTAGCTTGTCTGGAAAGATATCTCCTCGGATGACGGAGATTGATGGCCCTCGACACTGGGGGCCACACATACTGGAGATGATAGGGAAGTAAATTCTGTTGTTTGGCTTGCTAGGCTGTTGCGGCCACTCATGAACCAAGAGGAAGAAGACATATCTGAGCTGAATAAATTTTCGTCCAACACCTCCACGCCGCCGGTATGTTCTGCCTGAAGTCCCGCAATTGCGATCGGGTTGTCGTCAGGGAACCATGGCGCCGGATCAAAAGGTTGTGGTTCGAACAAGGGATCAAGGGTGTAATCCCACGCGGGGTTGGAGAAGAGCTCCTCAATCGTGAGGGTTGTCCAGTCCCGTTCCTCCCATTCCCCTGTATGGTTTGGGTCTGCTTGGTTGGCATACTCGACAGCTGGGTCTCCAGCCAAAGCGGTAGGGTTCGCTTCTTCGTTGTGACTCTCGCTGTTGGGGACATCTTCCTCGGGCTCGGGGTCGCCAACCACTTGGGGCCTGTGTGTGAGAGTGATCTCGGTCTCGTCGCTATCGAGAGCAGGCTGATGAGTATTCGGCTCGGTGGTGTCGAGAAGATGCTCAACGGAGGAGGACGGCTCATCTAGGTTCTCCTCGCTCTGGATCCCTTCGCAGATGGTGTCATTGTCGATGCGCTGTCGCTTGCGGGTTCGGTTGGTCTCGGTCTCGTCAGTCTCTTCGGGGTCGTCAAGCCGGCGCTTCGTGCCTCCGGTTGGACCAGTCAATGGCCCTTTCTCCGTCACAGCCAGTTCGTCGTCGGGTGTGTTCATGATCGGTTATGCGTCGTGCTCAAGGCATGTCTAGCCCGTCGACATTGGGCTCGTGGAGATGCGGGAACTGCATGGCGGGAGTGTAACGTGGATACATCTGCTTGAACGATGGATGTTAAGATGTGTGCCAAAGAGAAAGGGGGGAGAGCAGGTAACCTTTCGAACTTTCCGCCGCGTGGATTCTCGGTATTTCGCGTGCATGGAGGGCGAGATGGATTCGAGTGTTCGAGGATCGTCGCGCTGGGTAGGTGGGCATGCCGGTGAGCTGCTGGGCGTGCGTGGAATCACCGGCCATCAATGGGAGTCCTGTCGTAAAGAGACTGGGTGTAAGATGGAGGAGTACCATTGTGTGTGCTTTTCGCGTAATTCTTGGTCTCGCCGGTGTGCTTGCGTTTGCTTGGACTTTGGAGTCTTGATTTTGGGAAGAAGCCTTTCATCGCGAAGTTTCGGCGGCCCAAAACGACGCCCAATGAAGCGCTGGGCAAAGCGGTATTGCTTAGAACTCCCCTCCGGCCTTTCGGCGCAAAGGATACGGTTCTTTCGTCGGCAACATGGTCGTTATCCACTTGACTGTTCGTGACGTGGGCCATCTCGCTGCCACCGCTGCTGTCGTCGAAAGGGACGTGGAACAACGAGAAATTGCGGGAACAACATGACTTGGCCCACTGTCCTGGAAAGCAGATCCCTTTGGAGGGAAGGAGCGAGCAGGATGCTCAGAAGTTTCTTCCAGCCTTCGAGGAGCAGGTGCATCCGAGCTGCATCTGAGATGCATCATGTGAGGGGCAATTGAGGGGGTTCCGACCTCGCGAGCCGCGTCGCGTCTGGATGTTATTGCGTTTAACCCAAACCTTTTCTGCCAAAAATGCGAACTGTTAAATATATCCTGCCTGCCTTCTTCCTCTTGCATCCGCCGGTATTGGGGCGCTGCGCGGCCGAAAGATGCGAGAGAACGTTTGGGTTGGAGTGGCCGCGGTGGTTCTGGAGGGGGCAAGAGCGCCAGCGATGGCGGGGTCAATTTGAACTTTATCCCAAGAAAGAATGTAAAAAAGGCCAATTACTCACCATCAAGAAGAGAGTACTTCGTCACAACCAAGCGGCATATCCCTTGGGAGCATGGTGGGTGTAATTTCTTCGAGTGTCCGAGGTACATCTGAACGGGAGCTGATGCGATTGCTGACCGGGGGTGGGAGGGAAGTCGCGACTGGATGCCGGGCAACGCGCTCGATCGAAAGCGTCTCGGCTGAGCTTCTGCTTTTTGCCAATTCATGTTTGTATCTTTCCTACCCGCGACCCGCGTATGCCGTCGTCCGTGTGCTAGATGGTTGCGAATCCGAGACGGGAGTAACCGGACTGGAGTCGGTGTGGATTTTTGGGTGGAGGCTTGGCGTGATGAATCGCGAAGGAAGCTTCCACTTCGGATGGGAGAAGGTGATGACGTCGCGAACAGTCGCAAGCGCAACGGTCTTCAGCAATACTGTTCTCACGAGGCATTTCCTCCGTCAGCAGTCTTCTTCTTACGCAGTTCTCGACGTCATAGATCCGCTACCTGTCCGAGAGATCGCGTGTTAGCCCGCCCGGCCCCAATGTGATGGCGCGCAATCCGCGATGTTATACCACTTCCACGTTTCATGCCGCCTACACATCTTTTCTAACCGCTTTGTACATCTTCAGCGTGCGTTTTGCTACAGTAGGCGCGATTCTTCGCCAGATGTGTGCGAGTGTCTGGTGGGAGTTTGCAAAGCAAGCCGACATCGGCCAGCCCGGGCCCTGAAGGCAGGAACGAACAAGGGAACGAACGAAAGGCCGCCCGTTGGCTGCTTCATTTGTGCGAACGCTGCAGGAACGAATGCCTGCAGTCACCGATTGGCATTCCGATTCAGTTTCTTCCTGAGAACGATCAGGACTTTCCAGTCCCGGCAACCGGCAACGAAAGATTATCGCCATCGTGGCTTCTCTCTCCACTGCATCTTTGCATGTCATGATGCTGGCAAAATAATATCGGGCACTTACTTCCCTTTGACACTCAGTGGTTGTCGATCGCAATTTCCGTCCGCTTTTCATTAAGCCTGTATGCCCGACGCCGAGCAGGACCAGTCGCGCCGATCCGGATCCCACTCGGTCCCGGCACGGACTGGAGTCACACGATCCCGGCGTCACCAAGGTTTCCACGGCATTTCGATCTACATCACGAACGTCCCTCTTAGCTGCCGGATGAGGATACTTACTTCGCTGTTGTCTTTGATGATCCAAACACGTACAGATCAACAGAGCATCTCTTTGTTGCAGGAGCTACGCACTCACATCCTAACGGCCATCTCTTGTTGCCACTTCTCGCTGTTCGCTATAAAAAGCATTGTAGATAAAGAGCTGTGCCTAGCATGACTCCCTTCCGGGATCGCATGGCTGGACGCCGGGTGCTGATGTTTCTCCAGCTACCTTCCATACAGCTCGTTGCAAACTTCTTCCGCCGCTATCACAGTCCCCAGAAAGCACCAGAACTTTCTCCATGCCGTTACTTGAACAATCAGAGCAGATTTCCTCCATTATCGTG
The DNA here is from genome assembly GCA_009802275.1 of Neurospora sp. CHS-2018a. Lineage (NCBI taxonomy): Eukaryota > Fungi > Ascomycota > Sordariomycetes > Sordariales > Sordariaceae > Neurospora > Neurospora sp. CHS-2018a. The sequence continues at coordinate 87,310 of RAKG01000002.1, read as the reverse complement.
GAAAAGCAATCGCTCGGTCCTCAATCAAGGAGTCGCAGTAGCCTCACAAGGTTGCGTATACGTAAAAGTGCCCCAAGCAGTAGTGCACTGCTGGCACGGCGTCCTCGTTGGGCAAAGGGTGACGGTCGTCGTCAAGATCGGTACAGATGAGCAGCCGCAAGACTTAGTGACGGCAGCTAATAAAGAAAAAACGAAGCCCAGTCAGTCAGTCAGCCGAGGCAGGCAGGGACCAGATCGCCCAAATGCGACACGTCGACGACGCCCCGAGATTACTACTCACCGTCGAAGACGCAGAAACCGCTCGTGTTGCAGGAGAGATCACATCCGCTGGTGGCCCATTGTGTTTGAGTGCCGGTGAAGGTGCAGGATGGCGCGATGGTAGGGGACGGAGCGGTGGTGGTGGTGGTGGCGGCTTTACAGGGGCCGGCGGAGACGGTGCTGGCAAAGAATGTTAGTATGATCTGGTGAGGCAGTTAAGGAAGGGGGAGAAACATACCTCAACGCCGTTAGGAGAAAGACAGGTTGGCTCTTCATGGTGTTTGCCGTAACAATTGGAATAGTAGGTAATGTTTACCGCTCAGGAATTGAGGTGTCAAGGACACAAACCCGATGACAACATTCGGGGCGGATGTGAGTGCTCTTAACCACCCTCCACGCGCATACGAAGGATTGTTCCTTCCATCCTGCTCGGTTACTGAAGTGGAAGGTCTGACACAAGCTGGTGCCTGGAGGCCGTCAAGTGCTTCTCAACCCCTCAGCTGAGAGTCTGGTACACCAGATCGGGTGATGCGAGAGGACGGATACGGATATGACAGGAACGGGATGGTAACGCCGAGCCGAAAAGGGACTGGAATCGCGTTTTCCCCGACGGTGTTGTTGGCCAATGTTTCGACGGGATACAACGCTGGCTTACGGGTAGCATCTGATAGTCTCGTATTCTGTTAGCCGCTGTTTGGATACGGACAACCGCCAAGATTGTTGGCAAAGGGTGGTACATACAACCAACAAACATGGTGTTTATCGTGATACGGTGGTAGTTGGTGATGTCAGCAAAAGGCTAACAATCTGAATACTTTGTGGTCAGATACCTTCAAGTAAACAAAATGCCGAGGAAACTGCAAACAAAGACGTCAGTCAGCTTCCATGGTTGGACAAAGGTTTGGTGTTCAAGGTGCTGTTGTTGACAATGAAAGGGGCTTTGTGTAGTATAAAGCACCCATCCCTTCCGGTCAGTTACTAGTTCATGACTCCTGTCTGGATCAATAGGAGAAGGAAAAGGACCAAGATCTACCAGCTTGCACCGATTGCACCCAGTCAAGATGTCCAACCCGCCCCCTCCTCAACCTCCCCAGGCTGGTGGCTCTGGTGCAGCGCAGGGCAGCCAAGGGCCACCAAATATCGCCGAATACCTTCGTCAAGACGGTTGGCGGGAGCCGTTCTGTCCTCGGTGCGCATACCGGGCTGCCAATGTGGGAAAGGCTTTGCGGAAATATATCCCAACGGGCTGCATTCCTAAGGTGTTACAACTCATCGGAGAGCTAGTCTGTACAACGACGGTTGGCGAGGAGCAAAGCGGAAGCCAGTGTGACTGCTGTCGTACTTACAATCGCGGTGTCGAGTTCCATTACCCGCCCGGGAGAGGCTTTGAAGAATCGAGTGCTAGACTATGGAAGAGTCTGCTTGACCTCACTGGCCACTGTCTTGATCGTGATGCGAAACCCAACTCGTGGGAAATTGGACTCCGAGAAGTTGAACAGGCGTCCAGAGAATTCTTGGCTTGCTGGCATGAGGTCTGTAGGCAACACGGCAAGGACTTTTTGCAAATGAACGCCCAGGAGTTAAGGCAGATCGGATGCACGTCCGTTGTAACCGTCCCTGGCGTCGGGAAGCCCGTGGCAGCAAAACCAACATCAGCCGTACCCAAACCAGACGGACCCCGTGTTAGCCTAGAGAGTGTCTTGGACGAAGTTCAAAAGATGGGAAAGGACTTCAACAACTTTGCCAGCGAATTTCGCAAACATGCCGAGAACACGAAGACGGAGATCGAGCTCCTCAACGACACTACGGCACAGCTCGAAGCCGACTTTGCACAACTTCAAATTCAGGATAAAGACCTCGCCACCTCTTTCGAGCATCACTCCGAAAAGCTCATGAGCGAAGTCAAGGAGTTGGCGCTGTTTGTGAAAGCACAGAGTAGATCACTTTCGGCGGTGAAGGTTCAGGTGGACCGGCTCGCTATCAACTTTAGCAGAATTGCTTCTGCGGCCTTGGACACGGCCGGTACGGGTGAACAGCGCGAGTAGTTGGCCGAGGTGCGAACGCAGGTGGGATGCCTGACGCAGGTCTTTCACGCGGCGTTCGTAGGATGCGGTCTGGTGTTGTCGTAGAGGATGGATGGCAAACACGAAGGATCGGGGAGGAAAGGCTCAACAGGCACGAAAAGAAGCGATGGGACGTTGATGTCAATCCGTGGAAAAGTAAAACGGAGGAGGGTTCATTGAGGGTGGTTTTGTCGCAGTGTAGATAGCTGATCAGTAAATGGAAAGATAATCGCCATTGGCTTCCGCAGTTGAGTAATTGATCGTTTGGTGGAAGCCGTTCCATTGAATGAAGAAAAAAGTTCGAACAACCAACCCGTTGGACGTAGGAACTTCCCGCCGACATCGGGACTCTCTCGGTCTCGCCTTCGCTCACATGACCGTTGGCAGATGCAGCTTCTCTTCGGGCCCGAGGGATTTGGGGTCAGGCTAACACTATGATGTTGTCGAAGTCAATACAAAATGCCATCTAGTAACGCTGCTCGTCTACCTCCTCCCAATCTCCTCTCCCCATCTCCTCCCCAAACAAACCCCCTTCCCATGATGCTGGTGCCTATGTTATAAAATGTTCTATATAGCCATTACCTTCTCACTCTCTTGTGAGGACGAGGACTTGGGGGAGTTTGAGGATGAGGACGGCGACGTGAAGGAGTTTGAGGGGGAGAAGGGAAATTGGTACCGTCTCCTGTCTCATCTCTCTCCTCATCCTCATCCTTATCCTCGTTCTCATCCTTGTTCTCATCCTCATTCTCATCCTCGTCCTGATCCTCATCCTCCTGCTGCTCCTGCCGTCCCAGAACGCGCTGCATGCACTGCTCATACTTCTCCATATCATCGTCATCCTGAAGCTCGATATCAAACCAACCATAAGACTCATACTCAGCCTCCCCCTTCTGCAGCCTCCGCCGTTCTAACAGGCGCTGCAACCACCACCTCTCAATAGTCTTCACCGCCCTAATCAACTCTGCCCTTCCCACCCTTTGTAACTCGCGCTCGACATTGCGGTTTACCACCATCTCTATCGACCACCGGACCCGCAGAAACTGTCTCCCATCACGTCCGGGTTTTTCGAGCCTATACCGCATTATCGTGTTCCCCCGGTCGGCGCGGGAAGCCGGCCTGAATCGAAAAGCTACACCGTGCACCTCGCGCGCGATCCATTCCGATAAAAACCCGGCCCACCACCGAGGCGAGGCCACCCGCGGGACGACGAACGAGTTTAGGAATTCGGGACCGATTTTTTCCCAGAGGGACCTCATCTGGCGCAGGATGTAGATGAGACGGAATGCCTCGGTTTGGAGGAGTCCTACGAGGTACCGGAGAGTGGCCAATTTGAGGGCGAAGGAGCGGTACGCAAGGTCGAGGAGGCGCTTGACGTAGGAGGGGACCAGAGGTAGGGAAGTGGTGCGGTGGGAGAGACGGGGTGGGATGGAGCTTGCAAACTACTGCATCTGCTCTTCCATATCAAGGGGCTGGTCGACGTCAACGACGAACTCGACCCCAGCCTTCTCAAACACCTCCCGAACGCCTTTGAACAGCTCTTGCACATCCGGGCCCTTGTCGTCAACTGGTAGCCATGTGGGGAGCGTCCTGACAAAGAAGCGGAACCGTTTCAGCTTGTGCATCTTGTTCTCGCCATACCGACCGGGTTTGGCGTTCCTCCCTGACACAGAAGCAAGGCCCTTCATCATGTCCAGAACCGTCTCCCTGTATTCCTTCTTTTCCCGGTAATGAGCTTCCTTTTGCTCGTCCGACCAGCGATAGAATGTGTCGAAATCATCGAGGCTCTCCCACCACCAATCCTCCAGCGTCAGCTCGACCAGGTTGGGCGGTAACAAATCCACCACTGGCCGTTGCTGCATCATCTGCTCGCCCGCTGGCAGATCCCCGTACAGCATGACGAACTGAATGCACAGCTTTTCCACCTGCTTCAGCTGTGGAAGAGTGGAGAGCCGTCCGCCAACGCCGATGCTGGCCTCTGAGCCCTGGCAGTCGAACCAATTGAGATCCAGATGTTTTAGCTTCTTCCCGTACTTCTCGAGCGCTTGATCTAAGCATTCCTCGTCCGCCTGTGTTGCGTCCTGGGGTGGTATCCTGTGGAAGCTGTCCACCCTTCGGGGAAACATGTAGAGCGTCTCGAGGTCTGGCGCATGCTTGAGTATTCTGCCGATGTTGCGCGGGTCGGCGACTGAAGAGTGGAGGTAGACATGCTTGGCGGGGCTCAGATGAAAGGAGGTGATGGGTGTGGCGAACTCGCCGTCCAAGAAGGTAAATAGGCCGTCGTCAGTGGATACTTCGAGGGTAGTGAGAGCGGGAAGAAGCTCGAAAAGAGGGTGATAGTGACGGGTCTGGACACCGAAGACTTCGGGAGGGTCGCCGGTATCGGAATCGTCTTCGTCGAGCGTGGTAGGGTCCTCGACTGACGGGTCACCTTGGAGGAGAAGAGTGGTGAGGTGCTGGAAGGGGGTGAGGGCCTCGGACTCGAGCCGGTCGGGGATCATGGTCCTGACATCTTCGGGCAGGATGGCGAGATAGCCACGGCACTTTTCGCCCTCCTCCGTGTTGAAGTAGGACATTGTGATTCTGAGACAGCTTATCAGTTCGAAATAATCACGGTCATCCTCAATCGCAGGAAGCTGCAGCAGCAGTGTCTCGAGTGAATGCAGGGCGGTGATGGTCATGCCGAATATCCCCTGGGCCATTTCGTAGTATTCTTCCGGATCAGTGCTGGCCCGCCGCATTTGCAGGCTCTCGAGATAACCGGTGATAAACACCAACCCTTTGCCTTCCCGCCAGGTTGGAAGAACCTTGTTGAGACAGCGCTTTGTCTTGCGAACCACTCGGCTGTTGGTCAAGGTGATGTGGCAGCTGAGGAAGCGGGTCCAACCGCAGTACTCTGGATTCTCGGCGATGGTGCGAAAGAGCAGCACAAGGACCTCTTCGCTGGTTATGGCGATGGTGTGATAGAGATATGGGCGAGCAAGGTCGGCGAAGAAGTGCGAGACGAGACAGAGGTTGCGCAAGGCGCTGCGACGGCGAGTAAAGTCGTACCATGGGTCTTCGCGGACAAGCTTGTCGTAGGCTTCTGGAGCTGGCTCGCCTATCTCGGGCAGGTTGGGGATGAGATGATCGAGGATCTGATTGACGAGTTCGGGGGGGAGATCCATGATGGATTTTGGCTTGGGTGAGGTAGGGATTTCCGGCCGCCGGTGAGGATCAGACTCTGCGTCGGCCATGTCGGATGCTTTGCGCTTCTTGGCCGAGCCGGGTGATGTTGGCATGGCTGGTTTTGAGGAGGAGGGTTGGACTCGAGTATACAGCTGATGACGGGAGGAGTCAAGATGTAGGGGACTGGATGTGTCCGCGAAAGTTCCGGTGTTAGAAAGTTGTGAAAGACGTCAAGTCCAAAGATCCCAGAGATTTGCAACTGCGATACCGATAAGGACCCGCCGAATGAGAGGGGCACGTTGCCGTTCAGCGGGAGACAGAAAGTAGAAAAATGATGGTGGAATGAATGAAGATGTGATGTTAACGGTGATGGAGATGTGATGTTAATGGTGATGGTGATGGTGATGGTGATGGAGGAGACGGGATGAAGTAGGTAAACACCAGAATTTATGCAATGGAGGGGCAGCAAACGAAAAGTGGTACGTACCTCCACTGCACGGTGCTTGCCTGCCGGGACGGTCATTCCGGTATCACAGTCATAGCCCCGCGGGCAGGCAACTGGCCAGTGGCCTGTGCTGCTGCACTCACTGCCATGAGATGCGACTTCCTCTGTCCCTTATCAAGAGAAAGCCTACATGCACCCACCCCAAACCTCCCCATACCCGATTTTCCCAGATGGCAGCTGTTATGTAAATTATTGAATTTTAGCGGTATTTCTAATCGTTTTAAATATGTTATAACATTTGAATTAAACCGCTTATATAACCCAAGTGACCCAAGTAATTTATATCCTCTCAATACCTCCCCATAACTCAAATCTCGTAATAAATCTATAGTATTTAGTACAAATCGACGCTAATTGACCGCTCTATCTACCTATCTACTCGCTAAATTTAAAATTACTACTAAGAGAGGAGAGCTCAAACGATATTTCGAGGGGAGCCGCCTCCCTTCTAATTTCCTTACGCTATTATACTTCTCGAACCCTCTCTACCCAATACTTAATCAATTCCTCGTCCTCCTCTTCCTCCTCGTCGTCGTTAACTACAATATAATTACGTACCTCACTCTAAGTAGCCTTACTCTAGGTATAGGTATAAGTACAGGTATTATTAGCATTTATCTCCTCGATACTATCGCCCAATTTGTATTAAGAATAATTATAACGTACTAAAGCTTATATAGGAGCCGTATTCTTTGATTTGCCGTGGGGAATTTTAGGCTTAATTTTCTTACCCTAAGTTATTTGGGTAAGTAACCTACTAAGTAGAATAGCCTCGTTACTAAATAGACTGCCCTACTTAAGAGGTCGACCCTTTAGTATACTTTTAATGGCTAGGCGAAATTGTAAATACTTATCTACTATATCCTAATATAGTAATTAATATAGGGAGGGAACGGAAGGAGGGATAGTGTCACGCGTGGCCAGGGATGGGTACGGGTGCAAGGACTGTACTACCCTAATAGCTAACTTGGACTAAAGACAAGAAGTTGAAGAGGGAAGAAAACCCAGAAGGGAAGGCTCGATAGGGAGGACTGGGTTTTATACCCTAACTTCTAGGAGGGAGCCAAAGCCAAGCCTAAAACCTACACCCCGTAAATAGAAGCCAACCTGTAAATAGGATCCACGAAGGAATCCATAGAGGAATCCATAAAAGGAATCCATAACGGCTGGTGCTAGCCGTCACATTACCCCCCCCTCGCAACAAGCTTCTATCCCGGAAGCGTTAAGAATCTAATTATATATATAATAATAGAAAGTATAGCCTATTGAGCTTAAATCCTAAGACCTTGGTCCCGGGTTGAGGCTTTACTAGACTTCTAATACCTTATCTATCTCTCAAACTACTAAATTGAATATTAATACCAATATCTTCCTCTAAATCCTTTATTAAATGGTCTATATACCTATCTATCTTTCCTCCACTACTTCTTAATAGGGGTTATAATTATTGAGACTCAATTAGGGCCTCGGGAATTCGGAAACCGATACTTAGCTATAGAAAGTAATATCGAAGGAGATAAACTAATATCGAAAAAAAGAGAGAAGAAGTATTGAAATTGAATAAAAGAGGAGAATTTCGATAGTAATACGGCTCTATTATATTTAAAACACTATCTAATATTAAATTGGGATAGCGAGTACCGTAGTCTATCTTACTAGGGACTTCTAGTACCTTAATATTGGAAAGCTATATTGACGAATAAGAAGCTGTTAATCTCAATAATAGTATTATTAAGAGAATAAAAGAGTTGAAAGAAGCGAAGAAAGAGATAAGGAAATAATGTAACTATAAGAGCGTTAATAGCCAAAAAGGGGACGATTGCAATAGTAATTAAAAGAAGGTTTAAGAAGAGACTAAACGAGCAAATTACAATTTAATAAGGCTCAATAAATATTATATCTTTAGGAATACGGCTCGTTGAGGTTCTACGGGGTACTAAATTATCGGTAGCTAGAATAATAAGAAGAAAGGTACCGCACTTATAATTATTAGAACAATAAGGACCGGATATAGTAACTAGAGCTACAGTATTATCGTTTGCGCTCCAATTAAGGTAAACAAATAGTAAAAGAAGTAAAGGGTAGAAAGTAGATAAATTTAAGGCTCTTTACCTAAGTAAAGGGACGAACCCAAATAATTGGTTCTTAGAATTACAATTGACTTTAAGGCTTAAAAGACTAAGTAAATAAATAAGGCTCGACGGACCGTTTTCTAAGTAAATAGGATACTCGAAGCTTTATTCCCCCTTAAATAGTAATAAGGAGGGTACCCCGCGGCACATAACTATTTAAACTATAACAATAGTATTTGGAAGAACCGACTAGGCGGTTTAAAATTATATAATTATTAATAATAATAAATAAAAGTCGTAGTTTTACCCTCAATAGGCGCCCGCCAAAAGTAACTCTATCGTTTGTACACTAGTTTAGATTTAGTTATAAGGCACAAAACGAACGGCCCGTTCTCGCAGCTTCTAAGACGATACTACCACCGCGAGAACGTCTAGACAATTGGGTCTAATTCGCGAATAAAGGTCGTTAAAAAATAGGTATCGGAACTAAATAAACGAAATCGTTAACTAATCAAGTACACAAGGCCGAATAGCGCCGTTAAAATACGCCCATCCCGTCGTATAAGAAAACCGGGGAGATTCGGTAAGGACAAGGCCGCTATCGGTACAAGAGATATTTGCTTCGGGTTGGTAGAGGCAAGGCTACGCAGGCTAGTTGGGTCGTTCTTAAGACTCTAATTAATTATCGAAGTCGATATCGAAAAAGGAGAGTATTATACGACCCGAAGGAAGGAACTTCTTATAATATCACGCGTAGCTAGGGATAGGTATAGGTGCAAGGACTATATTACCCTAATAGCTAACTTGGACTAAAGACAAGAAGTTGAAGAGGGAAGAAAACCCAGAAGGGAAGGCTCGATAGGGAGGACTAGGTTTTATACCCTAACTTCTGGGAGGGAGCTAGAACTAAGCCTAGAACCTATACCCCGTAAATAGAAGCTAACCTGTGAATGGGATCTACGAAGGAATCTATAGAGGAATCCATAAAAGGAATCTATGACGGCTGGTGCCAGCCGTTACAGATAGAGTTATTTATATAATATTGAGTAAGATGTTAAATCGGGTAATAATTAGCCTTAGTAACTAAGACCGTCTTACCCTCTTCTTTTTTAGCCTCTATTTTATAGGTATAGGGTAATTTATATTAAGATCTAAACTATTTTGTATAGGGTTTAAAAATAATATTAAGAAGCCTCGTAGTTAGTTGGTTGGCTTAATATTAATAATATTAATAATTAAATAGTTTATATACCCAACTAATAATATCGAAGGGAATATTACCTACCTAAGGACGCCTATTCTAATCTACGCGTACTCGTAATAACGAAGAGGTAATAACCTTTTTAAAATAAATATAGCGGCGGTTAATATATTAGGTATATATATAGTACAAATCTATTAACCCTCTATAAGCGGATAAATTATACAATTTAAATATTAAAAAAAAACGCTAAAACCGGAAACGCCGATTTCTGGTTAGGAAGTGCTCTAAAACGAAAACTAATAACGGCAATCGATTTAGGAGGGTTATTTACCCCCCTCGCGATATCTTACAACGAACGTAATAATAGCGTTAAGCCGTTGCTACCGATAATAATTAATAAAGGCGCGCGTAAATTCGAAAATAGCGTTTACAACCCCTTCGGAAGTATTTCTAATTATAACGACCTTAATACTATATTCGCTACAAAAACTTTAGAGAAAATAGAAGAAGATAATAAAATTATAAAGAAATTTATCGTCTAAACGAATAAATTTATAGATTATAATATTATTTCGCCCGAAGACTATTATTAAGTTCGAAAGCTACTTTTCGAATTCGTAAAAATTTAAACGAAGAAAAGTAGGTCCCGGATACCTAAAGTAAATAAAGTTAGCGAAAATTAATTTATTATTAAAAAGGATTTTAATAATTTAAAGAAAAATATTTTTAAAGAATTTAAAAAGGGCGCCTAAGAGGCGCTGAAAAAATAGACTAATATTATTACGAAATTACTAAATAAAATCGGCGCTACCTTCTAATAATTAATTACTACTACTACGCTAAAATTTATCCCCTCTAACTACGAATGCTAATTTATAATTAAAGGAGTTTCGATCTCCGCCTAATATATTAAGCGATTGAATAAAGATATAAAGTAGGCGATCGAAAACGCTTTAAAAGAGAGACTATATAAAATAGTCCGAATAATTACCCGAATAATAACGAGTAATAATTATATTATAACTTTCAACGAACTTATATATAAATAATATTAAAAGTACTATACCTAAGCGAAGGAGGTCTTCGGAATAGAAGTTATTATAACCCTTAATATTATAAGAATTTTAATTAAAAGAATCCCTTAGGTTAATTTTGATAGGAAATTATATAATGTAATACTAAAAGAAATAAAGGAGAAGAATAAGGAAATAGATATTATTTATATAAAAGTTTAGAAGAGATATAATAGGGAAGAAAGGGGAATAATCTTAATAGAAATTATAACTGTAAAGGCGGTAATCTTCCTCTAAAAGAATTTCTTCCTTTAAAATAGTGGAATATACTCCTATAAATTATTCTAAATTACGGCTACCGTTTAATAATATTTTAAATATTAAGGATTTAGATATATAACGAGATTTTATCGCTAAGAGGATACTTACGGCCGTTATAATTAATTTAAATATAATAGGGTTCGTTTTAATAAAGAAAATTACTTTTCGAATAAAAATAATTTATTAATTTTTTATAAACTATATAGGAAGTTAGGGTATTTCGCCTTTAATAAAAAATAATATTTATTCGTTAAAGTAATTTATATAAAGGTTTTAATTACGTACGCCGAAAGGCCTTATAATTTTACTATTTATAAAGGACCGGCTAAACCGGTATTAAAATTAATAATTAAAATTAAAAAGGATATCGCTATCCTTAACGCCCCTTCTAATTCTTATTTTATTATAATTTTAGAGAAATTATTTACCGGAAATATAAAGAGAGGCCGATTTAAAATTAAAGTAATTAGAAATAATTTTCGGCCGAAACCTATAAACTAAATTAATCCGATAAACGCCTATATATATTCTTAAAACGTCGGCAATTATACTTATACCGGCTCTATAACTATTACGTACGTAATTACCGCTAAAAATATAATACCTACTTTATCCGCCGCTAAATTAGAAGGAACCCTTTTATAAGGTAATTAATAATTTAATTAAAAATATTCTATTAAAATATAAAGAAGTCGTATAAAAGAGGGAAATTTCTATTCGAATAGGAGGAGACTTATAATATTATAGTAATTTAAAAGCCGGGTAGAAATTTAAATAGGGATATTTACCAGCCGAGGGGTAGTAAGTATTATAGTATTAATTATTTAGAAAAAAGTAGGGCGGTAATTTATATAAATAAGAGGTAGAATCTTAAGGATTTAAATTTCTAATTAGAGAAGGATTAGGCTATAGCGATATTTAAAAATTTATAAGAACCGACGATTATCTACTCTATTTACTCCCCTATCTTTATATATAATACGCCAGAATATTAATAAAGGTCTCCCCTCCTCGAACTCTTTAAGGAAAGACCCCTATAGGGTTATTAAATAGTTATTAAGGATTTTAACCTCTATTATTCCAATTAGGATTTAGAGAATAAAACTAGCCTAGGAGCTACGAAGTTTTTTATTTAAATATAATAATAGAAATTAAATTTATTAACCCCTTGTAGGGAACTAATATAATTCGGTAATATAATATAAAGCGAAAAAAATAGGATAATTAATTATATATAAATATTATATAATATTAAAGCTAAATATTAGAGGGCCTAATAATACGAATAAACTAATTCGGATTATTATCTTTAAAAAATTTAGGTCTAAATTAAAAAATAGAATAGGAAGGCTAAAGAGGAAGGAGGTTATAATTAAAATTTTATAAATATAGAGAAGGTATAGGATATAACGGAAAAGCGGATATCGGTCCCGGAAGAGATTATTATAATAAAAGACCTTAAATTAATTTTCGGTAAATTCGATAGAAAATTTATTAATATTACGGAAGAATTCGTCCTATATTAAAAGAAAGGTCGGAGAAAATAAGCGGATTAATAGAATTTAGAATATAAAACAGCGACGAAAAATATATAATAGAAGTAGTAAATATAGTTCGGGAGTAGAATATTTTTAAATTAGAAAGAATTTGTAGAGGTAATAATAAAAAAGAAATAATTTATTTCGAAGACTTAGATAGTAAAGTAGTAAAATTATATTGCCTCCGTATTAAAGGATTTAAATAAATTCTAATTATTAAAAAGGTAGGCTCGAACCCGGAGCTACCACTTAATAAATCCGCTTAAATTACTAATTCTTAAACTTAATAAAAGGGTAAATAAAATTAAAAATTATAATAGTAAGGCGAATATTTTCGCCGACCGATTCTTCCCTAAAATAAATATTCCTATAAATTATCTACTAAACTAAATTTAATTATTAAATAGTAATACCCTAATAATTATTAATAATTAAATTATTAAGGGGGATATTAAAAAAATCTTTTTAAAGATAGCGCCGAATAAAGCGCCGGATATTAATTAATTTTCAAATAAATTTTTAAAAATTTGTAGAGTACTATTTAAATAAATTATAACGGCTTTCGCCGTAATAAGCCTTCGGTTCGGATATTTCCCTTAATAATTTAAGAATACGAAAGTAATTATTCTAAAAAAGCTAAGAAAAAACGCCGAATAATAAAAATTAATTAGCGTATAGAAGCTAATTTTGTTATTAAATAACGTTAAAAAATTTTTCGAAGCTTTAATCGCTATAAAATTAATATAAGTAGTAAAAGAGTTCAACCTCCTCCTAGAAAATTAAATAAGTAACCGGGCAAATTATTTAATAGAATTCGTAATTAGAATAATAATTAATACAATCTATTCGGCCTAAAAACTTAAAGCTATAACGTTTCTTATACTCTTCGATTTGAAAGGCATATTTAATAAAGTCAATTATAAATAATTTTTATATACTTTATAAAAAATATAATTCCTATAATAATTTTTTAAATAAATTGATAATTTTATTACTAGGAGAAAAGATTCCCTTTTCTTCGACGATAAAACTTTAAACCCTTATAATATCGTAATAAAAATGCCCTAAGGCTCCCTCCTCTTACTAATCTTTTTTATTCTCTTTATTACCCTATTATACTACAAACTAATTATAATTAAAAATATAATTATAATTAATTTCGCTAACGATATTAATATTATTATAGTAATTAAAATAATAGAAGAAAATTATAAAATTCTTTAAATAATATAGGAAATCTATTCCGAGTAAGCAATTAAGAGAGGGATAGAATTTAAAGCGAATAAAATAGAATTTATATATTTTATGTAAATAAAGGAACCGCGGACGGAAACTCTCTAAATCGGCGGAATAATACTTTAATTAACGGAATCGATAAAATTCCTAAGGGTCTAATTAAACCGGAAGTTTAATTATTAAATATACGTAGAAAAAAAAAAAAAAAGATAATTACGCAAACGAATACTTTAATATAATTAGTAGTAAAAATTTAAAGTTACTCCTTTATATAAACGAAAGAAATTTATATTAAATATATTCGAAGCGCTATTATATATAAAGTATTAATTTTCTATTAACTAACCGAAGTTTATAGGAAATTACGAAGGATAATAGTTAAATTAGTTAAATATTAAATTAAATATTTAAAAATTATTACTAGGGCGTATAAAACTACGTTAATAAAGAATTTAAAGATAGAAATATTTTATTTACTGTTCGATTTCTATTTTAATAAAAGGGTAAAGGCCTTCGAAGAGAGGTTTACCTAAATAGATTAAAGTAAATTCGTCCGAAGGATTACGGCCTAAATAATTAACTATATTTAAATAAAAGTAAGAAATCGATTACTTATTAACCGACCCGAAAACGGTACTACTAAAGTTAAATAGGTTAAAGAATAGGTATTAACGGAGAAATTTATTGTATTAGTAGTAAGACCGCTTTTAGAAACGGGAATGCCCCTACCCTTATTATAAATATTAAAATTAATTATTATCGATTGAAAGGAATAATTAGAAAATACTACGAAAAAAGAATAGGTATTGTATTATAATTATTAAATAGTAACGGCGGTAATTAAATTAGGTTGGCGGTATAAATTTATTATCGCTAACTTCAATATAAAATTTAGTAATAATATTATTAAGTAATATACAATTGGAGTAAAAAAAAAGAAGAAGAAAAAAAGTTAATTATTAAAAAATAATAATAAATTGTACCTATTAATAAAAATATAGAGTTCCCTCCTCACTTAAGCCCGAATAGGAGTTATTAGGCTCTAGTCCTTCCTCTTCCAAAAAAAAATATTAAATATTATAACGCTATTCTATTTATACGGAGCCGGGGAGGAAATGTTTAAATACTTTATTTTTAAATATTTATAGATAGAGGAATATTAAATAATAGTAATTAATTAGCTGTAAATATAGGAAGAATTTTAAGTTTATTTAAATAATAGAATTAAAGTAGAAAAAATCCTTTCGTAGGTATTTAAATTAAATAAATTAAATAAATACCGCTTAATAATTAAATTAGAAGGGGAATAGCGTAGGGAATTCGTATAGTATATATAAAATTATTTATTTATTTATAATACTAGAATATTAAAATATAAAAATAAAGGGAGTAATAAAGAAATTGATTAAGTTAATTTCGGCTTATATTTAACGAAAGGAGCGGAACGGCGGAAGAATTATTTAATTAACGTTTAAATATAATTAATAAGGGTATAAAATATTTCTATTATTTATATTAAATCGTAAGTAATTTAATAGCGCTACTCGTTTTAACTGGGACTTATTTTGGTAGTATAAGGATTATCGACTATTATAGGCGAATTTAAGGGGCTACTAGTATTAGGGCCGGTATTACTACTAATTAAACCGGCGGAAATAATATAAAGAAGAGTAGTAGTAAGATAATTAATTATAATCCTTTTGTAATAACCTTTAGCTTTATAATTTATAACCCTTAATTTACTAAAGTAATAGAAGGAAGAAAAGGTATCTAATTAATTTAAGAAATTGTTATTAATTAAGCGAATGTATATAACGTTAAAGAAGGATGTATAAACCTAATAGAAATTCTTAATAAATTTATTAGGGTTAATTGGAGCGTTTATAATAATAACCGCCGCCGCCTAAACGAAGTTATATTTATTATAATAACTGAAGGGGATATTAAATATATATTTTAAAGTAGCGAATGGATATTAAATAGTTTAGGACGTAATAATTAAATAATATTAGAATAAAGTAATACCGTAATATTAGAAAGGATATTTATATTACTTATTAATTATATAAATATTTTCCGTAAATATCGTTTAGAAGGCATCTAAACCTAGGCTAGCGATATTCGGGGTGCTTATAATATAGTCGGCGAAATTTAAAATATAATTAAAGTAAAGAGGAGTATAAATAACGTTAAATATTGGAATTAATTAAAGAAGATGCAAAAATATAAGGGCGAAGAACTTTATTAATCGTTAAGAAACTAAAATATAAAATTATAGGATAGAATATTAATAATAATAATAAGATTTTAAGAAAGAGTTGTAAGAATATTAGGGGCCTAAGGAATATAATAAAAGGTAGAAGGTATAATATTAAATTTAAATAAAGATTCTATAAAGTAAGAAAAGTTAGGGCTTTAACCGGTCCGAATATTAAAGTTATAAATATTATAACCGGGGGTACAGCCGGGCGCGCCGCTAAATAAGGAGGAGGCTATTTTAGGAATATAATAATTTAGGGAAGAAAAGGAAAATTTAGGGCCGGCGCTTAAAGAGAATTTAAATAAATAGTAAAGGAGGCCCTTATATAAATATAAATTATAGTAGGGATAGGAGGATAGAATAAAGGGAGAGGGAATAAAAGGGAAGGGGCGGGGCGGGAAAGTAAATAAGAGTAAATAAGGGTAAATAGGGACGGGACGGCGGCTTAAGGACGGGAGGAAAGAGTGGAAGAAAGGAGCGGTATTGCGATAGTTCTAATATTGGGTAAAATAAAATAAAAGAAGCGCGTTTATTTGCTATAGCGGTAGGTAAGAACTATTATAATTAGAAGTTAGGAAGGAGCGGCGCGGCTTGCTTGCGACCGGAACGGAGCTAGGGGTTTTTATCCGGCGGCGCTTATCGCCGTACAATTTTTCCTTTAGAGAATTAAGAGAAGTACTTTATACTAATAATAGCGCTATAAATATATAGCTAAGGAATAAAATTATTATTATTATACAATTTAAATAAACTGTTATTAAATTTATTTAACGATATAATTCTTTACCTATAATTAAAATAATTCTTAGTATAGTACCCTACTTATTCTATTTTATAAGGGAATAAATCGGTCGTAATCTATTTAATAATAATTTCCTATACTTCCTTAAATTAACGATATAAAAATAATAAAGCGTTTTCGAACTCTAATATCGACGGAGTATAAATTATATATTATTATAGGTAAAAGAACGTTGCCTTAGTATTAGTAACCTTCTTAGGGAGTGGGCTTAAATTAGCCTACGTTCTAATAACTATCTTAACCTTCTTATATATATAGCGGACTTAATCGATATTATTTTACTCTTATTAATTTATTAATTTTTATTATAGTTATTATACCGCCGCCTTATTATTATTAGAATCGTTATTACTACTATCCTTATCGCTAAACCCCTCGCCCTCATTTTACTTATTATCCTCTAAAGGTTAAGGTTTATTATTCTATTCTATACGCTACCAATTATCTTTAAAGTACTTAATAACGTTACTATTAATATACTATATATATCGCTAACGTTAGACAGTTAGGAATATTTAACCAATAGCCTTAATTAACTAGGCGTCACCATTAATTATAATTATAATCGGTGCAGGGATATTGAGCTCGTTAATAGTCTTTTTAATATATTTAATTAACTAATTAAACCCTTCGTCCCTCTTATTATTAATAATTACTTAAAAGACGGATATTAATAACTTTTTAAAGGTAAGTACGATACCCTATACTATTAGTATATAATACCGGTTAATTTTATACGTTGTATCGAATAGTAAAACGTTAGGGTATCGTTTTTATAATCTCTTTTACTTCTTCGTAAACTATAAAACTATCACGGGGCAGAGGCATAGTTAGGGGTAGGGTAAGATATATATTGTTATACGGAGGAGGGGAAA
Source organism: Neurospora sp. CHS-2018a (assembly GCA_009802275.1). Lineage (NCBI taxonomy): Eukaryota > Fungi > Ascomycota > Sordariomycetes > Sordariales > Sordariaceae > Neurospora > Neurospora sp. CHS-2018a. The sequence goes on along the minus strand of RAKG01000002.1, from coordinate 69,998 downwards.
GGAAATGTACGTAGAAGGCTAGCTATATAGGTAAGAGCCCTAGAGCTAACCCGAAGTTATATATTTATATATATAACCGGACGGTATAATTTTAAATTATACCGAAGTATTCTAATATATTATAATAGTAATACTTAGCGTTAGGTAAGTTATAAGTAGGATAACCCTATAATACTATCCCCCCCTTCCGTTTATTTAGCGAAGAAAAAATTTAATTATATATAGGTACTAATATTATTATTCCCTCCTTTTCTAGTGTAAGGGTTCTACGAGGTTGACACGTAGGTAGGCCTTGTTGGGAAAGCTGTAATATTCGACAAGGAGTAAGAGGACTAGCCAGTCTGGAAGTTAGACTAGGCATGGCTAAATATATAAAAGAGGTGTAGGGAAGAAAGTGCTAAAAATGCTAAGATTGGGCCGAGCCGGGCCGAACGAGCCGAGGTAAGCCGAGCCGAGCCGACGGAGCCGAGGTAAGCCGCCGGTCGTCTAAAGAACCCCCGGCAGGTACAAACCTGGCAAGTGCCAAATACTAAATATAACTTCTAGGCGCTAGACCTATTACATTACCCCCTTCCTACTCCCTTCGTAAAAATTAAAGGAATAATTAAATATATATTCTAAAACCTTAAAATTATTTTTAAAACCCTATCCGTACTATAGAATACTTCGTACTCTCGAATATTCCTAACCAATTGCCTACTTTATAGGGAAAACTAAATAAAAGCGATAATAATCGAAACTATAAGTACAAATCCCCCTAGGAAAGTCCTTTTTATTATATTACACCTCCCTTATTTTATACGTACGCTAGAACCCCTCCTAGACACTAGATTTCAAATTCGCAACGTCCGGTTCCATCTATCCGTAAAAAATACTCTCCCTTTAAGCCTCGGTATTCGGTAGGACTCGTAATAAGTATTCTAAAGTAAAATAGGGTACTCGAATTACTAATACTACCCTCTTTTTAGCAATAGTATTACTAGGCCGTATTATTATCTCAATAATCTTTATCGTCGTTATCTACTTCGTTATCTTCGGATAGGCCCCTAACTAGCTTGGCACGGATATTAATTTGGGGAATTTTTTTCCTGTTTTTTCCTTGGTACCGTATACTGAGAATTATTATAAGAAGAGAGGTTCAAATAGTAGGAGGAGATCAGCTCCTGGCTATAATAGGTCGAAGGGTATTATTAGCCCAAAAATAAAAGGGTAGAGACTCCTTCCTTATTTAGAGGAGGAGGATAAATAATTTAGATTAGATATTATTCCCTACAAATATACTTGAATTTATACTTTCTAAATCTATTCCTCGCTAAGTCCGTTTTTGCTTTATAAATCCCTTCCCCTAATTTAAGAATTTTAACCTCCAAATTTATTCCCCTTTTTCCTTTTGAAATTTTTAGAATTTAAAGGTTAGAAGTAATACTTCGGCATTGCTTTTGATCTACTCCCTAAGTATTTATAGTAATTATTTAGGCTCTTAAATCTAATTTTATTATAAATATTACAGCCTTTTATAAACGATTTAATTTATTCTTTTAAGCTTTAAGGTTTTTCCTTCAAATTTTGTAGGGTTATTATTTTTTCTTCGTAGTATAGTTTTTTACTCCAAATTAAATAGTAATAAGGACGAAATAAATTTCAAACTCTTAATTAGATTAATTAATACGAATTCGAAGAATTTCCGGCCGGGATTCTTTATAAACGTAGAAGTCAACCCCCCTTTCCTCGGGATATTAATTTAATAATCGATCAAATAGCGAACAATTAATTACCCCCTATAATAATAGAGTTATTTAATTAATTCTTCGGAAATATTAATACTAAATATATACAGTTCCTTACCTCTTCGTCCAATTTACAATTTACCGATATTTTTCGATAAGTGCTCTAACCCCTTTCCCTTCTTTTATTAAATTATAATCGATATAGATTATAAGGAAGAATTATATTGAGAGATTAAATTAATAAGAAGATAGACTAGGGATAATAGAATTAATAGTTTAAATTACGTAAGAGTTCGAAAAAGTTAAATTAGAAATAGAGAATTAATCCGCCCCCTACCCCCTTTATTTACTTTTATTATAAATATTTGAAAACTATACGCCGAACTTTTCCTTCAATTAATTATAACTTTACTCAGTTATATTATATTAATTTTTCGAACTTTACTAATTATTTTTTTATTTATATTAGGCTTCCTTTTAGAAGCGAATACTATTAGTAAGGTAATTATTAGTAGCGATTAGTATAATTAAAAATACTACTAAATAAACGAATTACTTTTAAATACCCTAATTCCCAGCTATATTAAGCCGCCCAATCTAGATTCTAATATTTAAAGTCCAACGGTATAAAGGTATTTATACAATATTAATCTTTTAAATAAAGAATATTAAATTTACTTATCTTTAAATAATTATACTAACCCTTATAACTATTACCTTATATACTTATTAATAAACCTACCTATTTATTATTCCCTATTCAATTAAAGATTTTTATTCTTTACTAAATCCTTATTTAATAATATATCCGATTCCTCTTCTAAATATAACGACCCCTCTATTCTTAAGGTTAATATTCCTAAAGCTCCGGTTAAAGGAGTAAATCTTCCTATAGTAATTATACCCTTTAATTCTATTTTTAACCGGTCTAGTATCTAATAGGGCTATAATATTAAACCTAAGAAGAAGTTTAATAGTAAAAGAATTACCGAATACTTCGAACTTTTTAAAAAAGAGGTTAACTAYATTAATTTCAACGATAATAAATTTAAAATTAGTACTTAAATTACTTAATACAAAAAGCAGCCTAAAGATATTACTAAAGGTATCTTCCGCCAATTTAAATAAGACGACGATATTTCTTAGGAAAGCTTTACTAAAACCTTTAAAATAATTTATAAGGCTAAAGACCTTAAATAGACGGATAACGCATTTACTATTTTTAAAAAATTCTATACTAAACGAATCCCTTATAAGAAAAATAAAATCGATAAAACTATTCTTAATTATACCATCCTTTTCGCTCGCTAGAATAATACAAATAGGGAAGCTATTAAGGATTTAATTATTAAAAATTTCTATAAGAAATTAAATATTAAAATTAGGTAGATAATTACTAACGTTATATCCGTTAAAAATAAGGAAGTAATTTTTAAAATAAATTAAACTACCTTCTATATAGACCTTTAGGAGGCTATTATTTAGTAGTTTAAAATATTATTTTCCAATAATTCTTTAAACTCTTCCGACTTTAGCGAAGAGGAGATTATTATTAAGAAGTATAAAATTAAGAAGAAAGTTATCGATATAGATAATTCTTCCTCGTCTAGTAAAGGTAGTACGGTTATTATTAAGAAAATTACTTCTATTAAAAAGGTTAAAAAATAGTCGGCTAAGGTAATTAATCCGGTCTTACCTATTAAAATTAACGAAATTATTAAACGTATTAATAATTTAGTAGATAAATTCGCTAATTAATTCGAAAAGTTAATAATCTACTATTTTAAAATAGAAAATATATAGTATTTCGCTTAGTACTTTCCTCCCGCCCCTTAATAGCCTACATACTCTATTTAAATCTTTTATCTTCCTATATAAATTAATATTATATTAGTTTCTAGCTTTAGCCGAAGTAGAAGTTAGTACCCTTTATTTCGCAGCGGATATATTCCCTACGATTATACTTTTCGCAATAACTAGGCTCCTACTATATATTATTAATATAGAAATAACTATTTTATATATAAATATAATTAGAAATAGCGCAATCTCCTATATAAGTATTATTTATTCTCTATAGCTTAATCTTCTAAGGGATTAGGTATTTAAATCTTCTTTAGATTTAGTTAAGACTTTAACTAGAAAGTAAATTACTAATTATATGTTAATATTTAGCGTTAAAATAAGGTTGGGGAATTATTCCAGTCTTTAATAGTTATAAAAATTAATTACCTAGACTATTTTAAATTTAAAAAGTAGGAATTAAAATAGTTTAAGGGAGGAGATCCTAAGAGGCTTGATTACGTTCCTAATTTCGATTTGCTTCCCTTAAGTAATAAAGAAATATAGGAGGAAATTTAAATTATTAATATTAAAAGGAAGAAGGTTAGGACTAATATTATTTAAATTAGTAAATATAATTACTTTTATAGAACGATATAAATTATCCGAGAAAGGGCGGCGGCTATTTATATAGTCGTAACTAGCTTTAAAAAAAAGCTCCCCGGCAAATCCTTAAAAGTTATTAAATTAATAGATTTGGGCGATAAGGTAGAGATTAGTACTTCTAAATTTTCTTCCGCTATAATTATTACTATAAAAGAGGTTAAAAAGTTTAGAATTTTTGGTAAAGATTTCCTCCCCTCTACTAATACCTTTATATTTGTAGTTACCCCTCCTTTTAAGGAAGTTGATTTGGGTAAGTAAGCCCCTAAGCGTAATATTATAATTATAGAGGAAAAGTAACTTACTTCTAAATTTATTGCCGAGAGAATTAAGAAGGTTTATTTCTTTAAAGAATTTAAGGATTTTAAAATTCGTAATAATATAGCTAAATTAAAAGATTTCTACCCTATAGTAGTAAAATTTATAGTTATTAAAGTAAATATTACTATTAAGGATATTATTAAAAATAATCCTGCTAATACTATAGCTATTTACTAATAGGTTAATTTATTTAATAGTATTAGTTATAATAATAATAATAATATATTTAAGCCTAAGTTTGAATATAATAGGAATGCTACTCGTAATAATACCCCTAAGGCTAATAAATTCATCCTTATTATACCTAAAACCAATATTTAAATATTAACCTTATTCCTTAATAGTAGATCTACTCCTTCTAAAATAGCAATTAACTTTATAAAAGTAATAAGAAATATTAGTATATCTTCTCTCTATAGCTAAATTAATTCGATAGGGGTATATAACCTTCTAATATTAAAATAGCGAACCCTTAAACAATTTTAATATAAATTTATACAAAGAATATTAATTCGTAAAGCCTTTATTAATATTATAAAATACATAGAGATATTTATTTTAATTATAGAGRAGGGAATTATTAAATTCCTACTATTACCTACGTTAATAATTTCTATTAAAGTAAAAGGAGGGTAGAAGATCGCCGCCTTATTTAATACTAGTATAGAATATAATATTATTTATAAAGGATTTATAGATCGGTTTGGTTTAAATATTATTAGTATAGTAATTAAAAATATTAATAGTAATAGAGGTAAAAAGAATTTCCTTAAAGAGATTTATAAAAAGATTTATTTATTCGATAAGGGTAGAGAAGTTTATTTCTTTATTATTAAGAATTATTTACCTAACTATAAGATTATATTAGGTCTACCCTTCTTTTAGGATGCTAATATTTATATAAAGTATAAGGATAATAATAAAAATTATATATCGATTATAATCGGCGGAATAGTAATCCGCGCTACCCTAATCGTTAATTTAGAGGAATTAATAGGTATTAATTAGTAAATTTAAATTCTAAATAATATTTATAATCTTTATAATATTCGGTAGGGAAAGTACTATAAATATTAATTCTTTAGTAAGGATAGAATTATTAAATTAAATAGAGTTTGAAGAAGATAATAAGGGGATCGCTACCTTTATTAACGAGGCGGTAAAGGAAATTATTTCGATATTATACGAAAAAAGGGAAAAGTATTAAACGTTATAGAAAATATAGGAGATTATTAGAGGAAAGGATGTAAATTTTAAAGTTAATTCGAATTTGGAGAATATTATTTAATTATATTTAGTATAAAGTAAAGGAATAAATCCTAGGGTTAATAAAGAAGAGGGTTAAGAGGAATTAAAAATAATTATTATTTTGAAAAAAGTGAAGAAACGGATTAAAAAAGCTTTAATAAAAGAATTTAAGAGGGTTATAAAGAGATTTATAGGTAAAGTAAAAAGATAGAAATTAAAGACTCTTTTCGTATATATTAATATTATATATAAAAAGGTTAAATAGAAAGTTAACCTTATCGATAACGTAGTTTCGGATAGATTAAAATTTAGAGGGAACTTTAATTAGAAAGTAAATAAAATAATAAAAGTTTAGGAGTAAATTAACGACGCTTTAGAAAATTTTAATATAGAATAGGATTTTTATATTATTCCCTAATTTATAGAATTAATTAAAAAGTTAAAACTAATAAAAGAACGTTTTTAAATTATTATTTAAACGGTTTAAAATACTTTAAACGCTAGGGAAATTAAATTATTTACTTATATTCTTTTTAATAAGGAGAACGCTTTCGCTTAGGATTTTATAGAGTATAAAAAATTTAACGTTAAAATAATCCCTCCTTAAGAAATTTATACTATCTTATATTCTATTTAGTAAATTAAAACTATTCTAATCCCTAAAGCTCTTTATAATAAAATTTATAATTTATTTAAAGATAGGGTTAAGAAGGGAATCTTCGAGGAAAGCTACGCTACGTATAAAAATAATTAATTCTTTATTATTAAGAAGGATAGAAGTTTACACTTAATTAATAATATTTAGCGGATTAATAAAGTAATTTTATAAAATATAAATCCGCCCTTAGGCTATAAAGAATTTAATAAAGGTTTTAAAAGTTATAAAATAATTTTACTATTAAATTTATTTTCTAATTATAATTAAATCCCCTTCGACGAAACTAATAGAGATCTTACGACCTTTTTAATACTATTAGGGTATTTCTAAATAATTACCCTATTTTAAGGAGGTACTAATTTTATCGTTTAATTTATAAAAGTAATAACCCGTATACTCTATAATTTAATCCTTAACGTCTACTAGCTATACTTTAATAATATTTATATTAAAGGTCTTAAAATTAATTATAATAGGGAGGTAATTAGTATTAAAGATATTAGGAGATATATTTTAAAATATTTTATAAATATTAATAAGGTCCTTTTCAACGTAGAGTTAATAGGAGGAATAATCGCCGCCGTTAAATCCTAATAGTATTAAAATTAAACTATTCTTATTAATTACTTTTATTCTCCCGACAGTAAATTACTAATTATCGAAAAAATCACTAAAATTAATAAATAAATTTATTATAAAAGGTAGTTTGAAAAAAAGGGTAAAGAATTAAAATAAGTTAGAGCCTTCCTTAATATTGTAGGTTATTACCGGATTTAAATTAAGAACTTTAGTATTATTATAATCCTTTTCTATACTTTAATAAAGAAAAGAATAAAATAGAATTAAGAGGAAAATAAGTAATTTACTATAAAATATTTTTAATATTTAGTAATTATAGCCCTAATCTTCGCCACGTTAATATACGACGATAACCGATATAAGACAATTTATTTAATAATTAATATATTATTTAAAGGTTGGAGTATAATATTAGAATAGATTAGCTCCGATAAGAAAAAATACTTATACTATTTCGAAAATAGGATTTGGTCCGACGCCGAAAAGCGTTACAATATTATTAAAAGAGAATTTCGAAGCCTCCTTTATACGCTAAAGCGGTTAAAACGATATTTATTCAATATTTATTTTATTATTGAAATAGATATAATAGTCCTTATATATTAATTTAATAATATTATAAATAATATCCCCGGAGCTCTTTTAATAAAATAAATTACTTAAATTAAAGTTTTTAACTTTAAAATTAAATATATCTTAGGAAGTAAAAATATTATTACTAATAACCTATCCTATAAACCCTTAGGACTTTTTAATTTTTATAAAAAGGAATATAAGGAAGATATTAACGACTTCATTAACGTATAAATTTATACCGTCTTTATTATTTAAATAAATATTCTAAAAATAATTCTCAAAGGAGATTAATTTTAATAATCCTAGGAAATTGCCTCCTATTTAATAATTTATAAAGTTTTTAATTATTTAAAGGGATCTATTATTCGCCGCTAATTCTATAATAACGCTACGAAATATTTTATTTTTAAAAGAATTTTCTAATTATTACCTATTAACCCTTTACAAATTCCGTAAAAGTTTATTAATAGCCTCTAAGACTATAAATTGATTTTAATATATTACTACAATAAAATTAAATACTATAGAAAAGAAAGAATTTACTAGCGGATTATTAAATACTATTATTAGAAGGGTATATACATTTAAATCGAAGAAATAATCCGCTCCTACCTATAATATTAAAAGTTTAATTTAAAATAATTCGAAGATAACTATAAATAAACTTACTTAAGTATTTAACCTATAAGGAAATAGATATTTAATATCTAATTTATACCGGGTATTATTAAAAAGAGGATATTATTAGTAGAAGTTAGAAATAATCTTATTAAGTATATTAAAGCGACTATCCTACCTAATATTAAAATAAAATTAGTAACTAATTTTTTAAAGTCTATTTTTCTTTAATAAGGATATCCGTTCGCTATTTTAATTAATAGTAGTTTAAAGTTTAAAAGGGAGTTTAAAGATGTATTCTAATAATTAGGGATCCTTAAATATATTATTACTCCTTATAACTTTAAAATTAATGGGGTAAATAAGTAAGGCTACGTAATTATTATAACTTCTTTAATTAAAATAAATAATAGTAAGAATATTATTTAAAAGAAACTTTTACCTTTCGTCCTTTTTATAGACCGAACTATAATTAAAAATAATTATAAATATATACCCTTCTAATTTGCTTACGGCTATAACCTAATTACCCTAATTAAATTTAATCTCCCCTCTTAGAAAATAGTAAATTAATAAAATAATAGTAAAAAAATAACGAAGGAAGAATTAATCTCTACGGTAACTAAAATATATTACAATATTAAATATTATTTTACTTAAGCAATTAAAAAAATTGTAATAGTAAGGGAACGTACAATTAATTACCGAAATAAATACGACCAATAGAAGATAAGGCCTTAAAATAACTAGATTGAAATTAGAAATTTAGTATTAATCTACGATAGTATTCGCTATATTAATATAAATTTAATTAAAAAATTAAATTACTAATAATAAGGTCCGCTCTATATTTTTCGGATATTAAGGAATATTTATTATACGGAGACCCTTAATAGAATATAGCTTTTAAAGCTAATTAATTTTTAAAGGATTAAAAAGTTTATAGTTAAGGATAGAATTATACTAATTGTAAATAACCCGGACGAATTTTTATTAAAATAGATTTTTCCCGAGGAAGGAGGGTATAAAGGAGATTGCGAACCGATTGAAAACGGAATTATAATCGAAAAAAATTAGCGACGAAACGAACTACGAATTTAATTTATAGCAAGGTTCGAATAGGGTACTACCGGAGAATTAAGGGAGACAAGGTTTAGTATTTGAAAGTAGAGGATAGAAGAAAAAAAGTATACCTCTCGCTTCGAAGTTTCTTTACTAAATACTAAGCTATTAAGAATTTAGAAAATAGTAATAGAAGATAAAGAGGAGGAATTGTAAAGTTAGGTAATTATTAATAGAATAATAGTAGTAATAAAATTAATAGTAATTGGGCGGGCTATAAATCCAGAATACTAGCCGGGAATCGCTAATTTATATACAGGCTTCCGAACTTATAATAAGAATATTAAAACGACCTTCTAAAGCCGGCAAAAGATATATAGATTTACTATAATAATTAATAACCGCCGACCGACCGATTTCCTTTTTATCTTTTATTTTTATTAATATTTTTCACTATATTATTTAAATTTTATATTTTTATTATTTATTTATTTTATTTTATAATTAATTAAGGGAAGCCCCTATTAATTCTATAATATAAAAGACCTCCTAATTTGAATTGGTTTTAATTTAATTAGACCCGAGGGATTATATTCCTAAGTAAAGAATAGATTTAGGCTATAAAATTAAAATATTAATACCCTTTACCCTCTATTTGATAACTTTTTTTAATTTTTATTTAATTTTTATATTTTTATTTAATGAAAGTAATTACTAGGAATTTGCTTACTTTCGAAGGGAAGATAAAATATTAAAAGACGGGTAGGAGGAAATTAATATTAAAGGAAAAAGGGAAGATTATTTATTATTATAATATTACTTTTTTATTATTTTTTTATTATATTCTTTAACGAAATTTTTTTACAATCTTTTTTTTTAAGGTAAAAAGTTCTAATTATTTATATACTACTATAAAAATACTATACTTTTTAATATAATAAAAAAAGATTTACTAATATTATAAATAATAAATTTATTTACTTATTAAAGGATAATAAATTCCCCCTATTTATTACTTATTTTACTTATATTTATATTACTATCTTTATCTTCTAAATTTGTACCCTATTAGTAAAGGGTCTTATTATTTAAGTAGTCGGCCTACGAGCGGCGGCTACTATAGAAGGTAAATCCTTAGCCCTTAAGACTAAAAGTTTAATATTTATATTAAATATATTAAATTTAGTACTCTTTTTAGGAAGGGATACGTTATTCTATACGTATTTAATTGGATTAAATAATACTATTAATAATTAGGATATCTCCGCTTCGATTACGGTTATTCTTAAGGATTTTAATACTTTTAAAGATATTAGGATAGTCCTACTTATTAATACTCTTCCGAACGAAAATTTCTAATTTTTTAATACTCTTAGCCGAATAAATATAATCGATAGTATAATTAATATTCTAAATATAATTTCTATAGATTCCCCCTTTAATATTAGTAGGTATAGAAATATAATTTATAAAAGGCGATTAAATATTGAGAGTTTCCTACTTATTTTCCGGGAAGATAAATATAAAGGTTTTTTACGCTTTTACGAAGTAGTAAAAATAGGGGTATTTATTTTTAAAGGAAAAAGAAATTAATAAGGGAAGAATTATAGGTTAAAAGAAGAAGAGATTCGTATAGTATATTAAAAGCCTAAATAAATAGTCTAAAAATCCGCTCCTTTTTAATCCTTATATAAATAATATAGTAGTTCTAAAATTAAATACCCTTCTTTTTAATAAAAATATATTAGGGAAGGTACGTATTAAAATCCTTATTTTTAATATAATTAAAAAAAATAAAATAGTACGAATTAGTTAAATAAAAGGTTTTTATAAGCTTACGAAATTTAACTATACCTATAGGAAGAACCTATTCTATATAGAATTTATTAATAAAAATAGGTTCGGCGATAGCGCAGATTTATATTACGTTAACGAATTTCTTATTATTTATTTCGTAAATTATTCTTTAGAGGGAATTTACTAGAATTTGGCCGCGGTTAAAATAGATATATACTTTCGATAAAAATTATTTTTTTCTATCGGGACGTTCGTTAATATAACGAGGGTTATTTCTAATAATTAAGGGATATATTAGAATAGCGCTACCTATTAGATTAGTAAGCTAATCCTTCTAAATAATATTTATAAATTTAATAATATTTATATTAGGTTAAGGGTTAGTACCTTCTTCTTCGAAGGATAAATCTCTATACTCAATTTCGATTTAAATAGGGTTGCTATTAAAATATTAAGATATATTTAATGAATATTTGGGTTATAATAAGGTGAGAGGTAAAAAGGGTATTATAAAAAAATATAGAGAAGTAATAGATGTATGTAGGAAAAATATAGTAAAAGAGGGAGGAGTAGATTTATTATAATAATAAAAGTATATAAGGTATAACAGGTAATAAATATATATTACTTAAACGATAAGGATAGGAAGGTTTTAGGTAGAGTTATAGAGTAGGAAGGTATTGTTAAGAGTAAAACAAACGGACTTTAAAATATTAATTAGGCGGATTAATATTTAAATAATATTTAGAATTCTAATAATAACTATAAAATAGTACTGAAACGCTTTTTTTTTAGATTTATAATATAATGCGTTCGCAAACTTTAGTACCCTGCGCAAAAAACTTTTCTAAAATTCAAGCAATAAATATTAGTAACTACTATTATTTTATATAAACCTCTATTTCCCCTAGTAGCGAATAGATTTATACCTATTCTAACTATTTCTTTATTATATAAATAAATCTTTTCCTTTCTCTTACGTAAGATATTGTAATTAAAAATAAATTTTGCTAATCTTTTAAAATTATTACGTCTATAGTAAATTAATACTACGCTAAGCTACTTTAAAAAGTAATATAGCTTTAAATATTTAGTTAGAGAAATTCGGGTTCGAGAGGCCCTTTAATAGAAAGATCGAATAGATATTAAATTTATATAATATTAGTTATTACCCGATTATATTTAAAGTTAAAATAAAATATTACTTTTAATATAAAATTAAATTTAGGAAGGGGGTAATCCTGCCTAGACTATATTACTATATCGATATTACTTAATATCCTATAAAAAAAGAGTTTACTAAAGATATTATTATTAATTAGAAGGTACTAGTATATTATTAGAAATTTAATAGTATAGAGGAGGAAATAGAGGTATTAAATTTCTTATAGTAAGAAGACCTTATAATATTTATTAATAAAAAGAAGATCTCGGTAAAATAGTTATTATTTTTATTTATAGGAGATTAACTCCTTATAATACCGGTTTTAAATCCCGCCGCTAATTTGCCCCCTGCTATTAGTAAATTTAAGATTAAAGAGAAATTTTAGGCCGAGGAAGAGATTTCCGCTATCGAGACCGCTATTAAAGAGACTTCTATTATTAAAGAGCCTTTAATAGGATTAGAAATATAAGAGGTAGATTTAAGCGCGATTACTATTTAGTACTTTATTTATTGGAAGAATAGCCCTATAAATTAGGAAAATATTAATATTAGTAAAGGAGAAGTTTGTCCTCCCCGGAACGAGTTATTTAAGGATCTACCCTTTAATTCGGATTGGAGATTCCTAAGGTATAAAGATAACGGAAGTTTAAATAAAGAAAGCGTACCTCCCTTCAATATTATATTCAGAAAAGTAAATATTTCGACGTATATAATTGTAATCGGTATAAATCTATACCTCCCTATTAATTAAAAAGAATTAAATTAATTAGATAGGATATTATAGAACGCCTATATTTTAGAAATAATAAATTTATAATATTATATTAACGTCGAAGAGTAGTTAAATAATATTAAAGTATATTTAATTCTAATTTGGATATTAAGGAGTTTTAGAGATAGGATTTATATTTTACCGATAGGGGTAATTCTATTAGGTACTAATTAGTATTTTATAGCCGTTAATATTGAAATTAAAACTTTTATAGAAATAATTCGGTAGTAGTGTATTTTAGTCTATATAGATAAGTATTTCTCTCTAATTATATTTAATTAGCTAGAGAATATATAATATTATTACAATTTAATTTATAACGGTAAGAGAGTAAAGCGGATTAAAACTATATATATAGTTTACGCCTTTGTAAATTTTAGGTATATTAATACTACCGGTTAATAGGTATAGATAGAGATTTGGTAGATTTTGTAAGAATTCCCTAGATAGTAATCCTCTTAGATTTGCGGCCTCTAAGTATTAGAAGTAGTTAGGATATTTTTTATAGAAATAAAGAGAATTAATTAATATTTTATTAGAGGAGAGGCTCCTTATTTATAATTAGCCCTTTAGGAGGACGGTAATTATTAGAATTCTTAAATATAAATAGACGATTTACTATAATTAAAGAAGGCTATAGTCTACTAATAAATACGTATAGTGTATAATTATATTAGAATTAAGTAAGTTAATTCTATTAAAGAATTAATAGATAAATAGTAGCGTATAGATTTGTATTGTAATTTAAAATTTAAATTCGAATATAAATTTATCGGCCGAATTAAATTTAATATAGAGTTTGAAGAATTTGCCTATAGAAGATTAGAAAATAAATTTATATTTAGAAACGTTATTATATTCTATAATTTAACGGTCTAGGGATTAAACCCTATTATTATTTTTTTTCGTAGGCTTTAATAATATAAGGAAAGAGAAGAAATAACCGAAGAATCTTTAAAGGAGTAGGTCGACTTAAATAAGATAGGAAGATTAATTAATTGTAAAATTATAGTCGAGGAAGCGTTAATAATATTAAAAAAGTAGTAAATTTTTTCTAAAGTTGTGGCTAAAACGTTTAGGAAGTTAAAAGTAGTTTGAAAGTTTAAGAAATAGTATAATAAGGAGTTAATTGGCTCCCTTACTAATTAAGACCGATTAATAATTAATTATTTCATTTTACTTGAAAAAAGGAAGGCCGAACTAATATTAGCCCTCCTCGATTTGAATAAAAACCGCTAAATTACTATTATAGAATATAAATACGCTCCTACCTTTAATATAAAGGTTTAGTAACTATTACCTCTACCTTCCGAAATAGATATAGTATAGATTTAGGGGTAATTAGATTCTATTTATGAAATTATTATAGTAGAGAAGAAGGAGGAGGCTAAGGCGGAAAAATAGCGTTAGAAGGAAGTAAAGGATATAGCGTATTTCTTAATAAATACCGCTAAGAAGGCTAATATTATTAGGAGGAATTAGAAGTAAGGGTATAAATTATTACCCCGGGGCTTAAAATTTAATTATTTATTAGAACGTTATTATTATCTTTCCTTTTCTTTCTTTTTAGTATAATAGTAGAGATATTTTTATTAGAGTAGTGGTTTCGTTTGTATTTTTTTAATAAATCTACTAGGAGGAGCTATAGTAGATTTAAAGGGAAGTTTAATTTAGGGAATTTTTTTCCTGTTTTTTCCTTAGTATTGTATATTGAAAATTATTATAAGAAGAGAGGTTTAAATAGTAGGAGGAGATTAGTTCCTAGTTATAATAGGTCGAAGGGTATTATTAGTCTAGAAATAAAAGGGTAGAAATTCCTTCTTTATTTAGAGGAGGAGGATAAGTAATTTAGACTAGATATTATTCCCTATAAATATATTTGAATTTATGCTTTTTAGATCTGTTCCTCGTTAAGTCCGTTTTTACTTTGTAAATCCCCTCCTTTAATTTAAGAATTTTAACTTCTAAATCTATTCCCCCTTCTTCTTTTGAAATTTTTGGAGTTTAAAGGTTAGAGGTAATATTTCGGTATTACTTTTGATCTACTCCCTAAGTATTTATAGTAGTTGTTTGGGCTCTTAAATTTAGTTTTGTTGTGAATGTTACAGCCTTCTATAGACGATTTGACTTACTCCTTCAAGCTTTAAGGTTCTTCCTTTAAGTTTTGTAGGGTTGTTATCTTTTCTTCGTGGTGTGGTTTTTTGCTCTAAATTAATATACCGGATCTATACCTTTAGCTTATTAAAACTATTACCGGAGCCGCCATTATTCGGGTATTCCTTTAACTAGTAAAAAAACGAGCTGTAAAATATGTAAGCATTCTTTTTCTTCTACCTCTTTCGCTATACCTCTATCGGGTTAGAACCTATTCGGGTAATTCTAATCTCTATCGGTTCCCCCTTATTATATATAATAGTACTAAAATTAGAATTATAGTACCCTAAAGAGCTTCTTCTAAGAAAAGTATTAATATTAAACTTCCTAAGATAGGAATAAAAATTTAAATAATTATCGGAGTACTTAGGCTTTTCCCGGAAACGTTTAAACTACTCGTTATTTAAAAAAGATATTAAGGAATTAATAAGGGCTTAATCAAGCTACGTATTAATTTTAACCTAGTAAAAAACTTCTTTAAAACGAACGAAGAAAGATAGAATAAATTTTCGAAACTTCTATTTTAAAGAGAATAGCTCGAACCCCACCTTCTTATCTTAATTAACTTCGCTATAATCGGTACAGAATTTCTCAAATAACCGGGCCGGAATCCGGTTAATTAGAGAGGATTGGGCGAAGGCGAATAAGGTCCGTCGGACGGAGGGTAAAAGGTTAAAATAGAAGTAATAAAATTAAGCCTCTAAATTACTAATAGCCTAGCCGTCGACGTACAATTTCGCTTCCGTAATATAGATTTAAATATCGAAATCTTTTTTATCGCTTAAAAATTTATCGAAGTATAATAAGATTAGTTTTAATTAGTTAGAACCGGCAACTATCGTTTAGAGACGGCCGAATTCCCTAATTAGGGCTTAGATAGCTATAGCAAATTACTATTAGCGTTTATTAGCGTTTTGAAACTAAGGGATTTATAAAACTATATCGTACGATACTCCTAAATAAAGATAGCGGGCGGTACTATAGAAGAAAAATTTTAGTAGTAACGGTCGGGGTGATTTTTCCGGGCAATTAGAGAAAACGAGAGGTAATTGGAAATAGATTTGAAAAGAGGGTCGAATATAATATAAGGGTTCTACGAAGTTAATACGTAGGTAGGCTTTATTAGGAAAGTTGTAATATTTAATAAGGAACAAGAGGACTGGCTAGTCTAGAAGTTAGATTGGGTATAGCTAAATACACAAAAGAGGTGTAGGGAAGAAAGTACTAGAAATACTAAGACTGGGCCGAGCCGGGCCGAACGAGCCGAGGTAAACCGAGCCGAGCCGACGGAGCCGAGGTAAGCCGCCGGTCGTCTAGAGAACCCCCGGTAGGCACAAGCCTGGCAAGTGCCAAATGCCAGGCATGACCTCTGGGCGCCAGACCCATTATATCTAGACGTTTAATAATTTCTTTAAAATTTGTACTATTACGTTTATAAAGCCCTCTTCCTTATATCGGGATAGGGTAATAGTAGTAGCGGTTTCAATTAATTACTATAAGCGGGATAAGTAGCGTTAGAGAGGCCCGGGGACGGGGCGGCGGCGTAGTTTGGGGGCGGGATAGTGCTATAGGGGTTCGGGACTATCCGAATCCGAGTCCGAATCTGTTCCTAACTCGGTAGGGTCCGCTTATAGCTAATAATTAGGCTAGGAGCGGACTTCTAATAGTATAGGGGCCTAGAGGTAATTGTAATAGAATTTTAAAACCCTCTCCTCGTAATCGATAATATTATTCTTAAATTCCTATATAAGGGGGTAATCCCCCTTCTATTTAATTTAATAATATTAATAATAATTCTTACTAAATTAAACGTAATCGATTAAGCGTTTAAACTCCTATTCGACAACGTCTATATTGTTATTTATATATATTATAATATAACTATTATTTATAATAACGTCCGAAGAGATATTTTAACTAGGGAGGCCTCGGCCGATCTAATATTAAATTATAAAAATATAAAATATTAATAAATACTTTATATTAACCGGGAGGTCGAAGTAAACTCAATAAAAATTAGCCTTAATAATATAGAAAAGGCCCTCCTAATAGGGGGAAAACTTCTAATAGGGGCGGCCGTTTACAAAGTTAATAATATCGAAAAAGACTAAATCGTTTACTTAATATTTATCTAAATCTATACAATATTTATTAGTATTAGCCTCGTATCGTTCCTAAATATAGTAAATTTATTAGGAAATAAAGTCCTAAATTTTCTAAAAATAGTCGGCGAATTCGGTAACCTTATAATATTCTTTTAATTAAATAGGAGAGAGGTTAGGGGGTGGCGGGGAACGAAGTTCAGTACTTATATAAAAGTAATAATTATAATTAATAAAGAACGGAGAAACGCCGGTAGAAGAAAAGATAGTATTATTACTTAAGAATTCTACGAATAATAATTATTTTACTTAATTTATTTACGCTTAATTAATATAGAAGTATAAAAATTGTTCTATATTTATATTAATATATTTAGTTTAAGTATTAATTTAAAAGTAGAAGGCGGAATTGAATTTATATATAATAAAGAGGCGGTTATAAAAAGTAGTTTAAAAACGGGAAATAAATTAAGAGCCTCTATTAAATATAATAATATTAAATAAACTATATAAGGAGTAAATATAATCGATAAAATAATCGGCGAACTCCTCCGCTTTAAGGGTAATATAGGGGATATAATATTGTATTTTTATTAGCCGGTCTATAATAATAGTAATATAATAGAAAGTCTATTCGAAGTATTTATTAAATAGTAGTAAAATAATATAATCGATTGAAATATCTTTCTATAGGGTTAAGGAAATAGTAATAGGTTTAAAAAAACTTATAGAATTATATTTAAAAAACTTTATCTTCGCGTATAAGAAGTATCCCTTATAAAAGAAACGAATATTATAATATATACCCTCCTAAAAGAATTTGTAAGCGAATAAATCGTATATAATATTTCTACCCGGGTATTCTACGCTAAATAAATTGTACTACTAATTAATTAATTAAAATTAAAGTTTTTTATCCTTAGGGTCGATAATAATGTAATTATATTACTTTATTATTCTATTAGGGAGGATGTAATATTTAAAAAAGGTATAGCTAAAAATTTTATAAATCGATAGCGGTTAGTAATAAAAGGATTTATCCGATAAATAAGCTGTAAATTCCTATAGAAATGGAGAAGTCTCGTAGTTAATATAAATAAAATTATTAATTAATTAGTTATTGAAATCGTTAAGGCCGAAAAAATATAAATTAAAAATGGTTATAGGATTATTAATTTTAAAGTAACCTTTTTCGAACTAAGAAGGGTCGAAGAATTATTTTTAGCGGGCGGCGAAATAATTATTTTCTATACCCGCGGGGCGGTCGTTAGGTTTACGATTAAAAGTGTTTAGGCGAAGGTTTTAAGGGTTAAGAATATAATAGATTAGGAAATTGAATTGTAAGAGGAATTAAGACTAATATATATATTACTAAATAAATTATTTAAAACGACGCTAAAACCGGAAACGCCGATTTCTAGTTAGGAAATGCTCTAAAACGAAAATAAATAATGGTAATCGATTTAGGAGGGTCGTTTACCCCCCTTGCAATATCTTATAACGAACGTAACGATAGTGTTGAGCCGTTGCTATTAATAACGATTAATAGAAGCGCGCGTAGATTCGAAAATAGCGTCTATAACCCCTTCGGAGGTATCTCTAACTATAATAACCCTAACGCTGCACTCGCTACAAAAATTTCGGAGAAAATGGAAAACGACAATAAAATTATAAAAAAATTTATTATTTAAATGAATAAATCTACGGATTACGATACCGTTTCGCCCGAGGACCGTCGTTGGGTTTAAGAATTATTTTTTAAATTTATAAAAATTTAGGCGAAGAAAAGTAAGTCCTGGATATTTAAAGTAAATAAAGTTAACGAAAATTAATTTATTATTAAGAAGGACTTCGATAATTTAAAGAAGGATATTCTTAAGGAATTTAAAAAAAGTATTTAAAAGGCGCCGAAGAAATAGGCCGATATTATTACGAAATTACCGGGTAAAATTAGTGCTACCCTTTAATAATTAACTACTATTATTATTCCGAAATTTATCCCTTTTAATTACGAACGTTAATTTATAATTAAGGGAATTTCGATCTCCGCCTAATATATTAAATAATCGAACGAAAATACGAAATAAGTAATCGAAAACGTTTTAAAGGAGAAATAATATAAGGAAGTCCGAGTAGCTACCCGAATAGTAACGAACGGTAATTATATTGTAATCTTCGACAAATTTATATACGAATAATATTAAAAGTATTATATTTAAATAAAAGAAGTCTTTAGAACGGAAATTATTATAACCCTTGATACTATAGGAATTCTAATTAAAGGAGTCCTTTAAGCTAATTTCAACGGAAAATTAGATAATATAATATTAAAAGAAATGAGGGAGAAGAATAAGGAAGCGGATATTATTTACGTAAAAATTTGGAAGAAATATAATAAGGAGGATAGGGGGATAATTTTAATAGAAGTTACAATTACGAAAATAGTAATTTTCCTCTAAAAGAACCTCTTCCTTTAAGACGGCGGGGCTTATTTATACGAGCCGTTCTAAATTATAATTACCGTTTAATAATATTTCAAATATTAAGGATTCGGATATATAGTGAGGTTCTATTGCCTAAAGGATATTTACGGCCGCTATAATTAATTTAAATATAATAAAGCTCGTTTTAGCGAAGAGAATTACCTTTCGAATAAAAATAATTCCCTAGTCTATTATAAATTATATAGGAAGTCGGGGTATTTTACCTTTAATAAAAAGTAATACCCGTTCGTTAAAATAATTTACGCGAAAACTTTAATCGTATACGCTGAAAGGCCCTATAATTTTACTATTTGTAAAAAACCGGTTAAATTAATATTAAAGTCGATAATTAAGCCGGAGGAGGACGTTACTATCCCTAATACCCCCCTTAATTCCCGTTCTATTATAATTTTAAAGAAATTATTAATTAGAAAAATAACGAGAGGCCGACTTAAGTAAAAGATATTTGGGAATAACTTTTAATTAAAGCCTGTAGGTTAATTCGGCCTAATAAATACGTATACGTATTCGTAAAGCGCCGGCGACTATACTTGTACCGGTTCTATAACCGTTATACGCGTAACCGCTATTAAAAATGTAATATTTATTTTATCCGCCGCTAAATTAAAAGGAACCCTTTTATAGGGTAATTAATAATTTAATTAAAAATATTCTATTAAAATATAGGGAAATTATACGAAAAAGGGAAATTTTTATTCGAATAAGAGGAGATTTATAATATTATAATAATTTAAAAGCCGGGTAGAAATTTAAATAGGAATATTTATTAGCCAAAGGGCGGTAAGTATTATAGTATTAATTATTTAGAGAAAAGTAGGGCGGCGATTTATATAAATAAGAGGTAGAATTTTAAGGATTTAAATTTTTAATTAAAAAAAAATTAGGCCGCGGTAATATTTAAGAATTTATAAGAACTAATAACCGTCTATTCTATTTATTCCCCTATTTTTATATACGGTACGTTAGAATATTAATAAAGGTTTCCCCTTTTTGAATTTTTCGAGGAAAGACCCTTACAGGGCTATTAAATAGCCGTTAGGGATTTTAATTTCTATTATCCTAATTAGGACTTAGAGAATAGGATTAGCTTAAAAGTTACGAAATTTTTTATTTAAATATAACGGTAAAAATTAAATTTATTAACCCCTTATAAGGAATTAATATAGTTCGGTAATATAATATAAAGCGAAAAAAACGGAACGATCGATTATATATAGATATTGTATAGTATCGAAATTGAGTATTAGGGAACCTAACGATACGAATAGATTAATTTAGATTATTATCCTTAAGAAATTTAAATCTAAATTAAAAAATAGAATAGGAAGGCCGAGGAAGAAAGAGGTTATAGTTGGAGCTTTATAAATATAGAAAAGGTGTAGGATACGGCGGAGAAACGGATATTAGTCCCGGAAAAAATTATTATAATAAAAGATTTCGAATTAATGTTTAATAAATTCGATAGAAAATTTATTAATATTGCAAAGGAATTTATCTTATATTGGAAGAAAAGTTGGGGAAGATAAGTGGATTAATAGAATTTAGAGTATAAAATAGCGATAAAAAATATACGACGGAAGTAGTAAATATAGTTCGGGAATAGGACGCTTTTAAATTAGAAGGAGTTTATAAAGGTAGTAATAAAAAAGAAATAATTTATATTGAAGATTTAGACGGCGAAGTAGTGAAATTATATTACTTCTGTATTAAAGGATTTAAATAAATTTTAATTATTAGAAAAGTAGGTTCGAACCCGGAATTACCGCTTAATAAATCCGTTTAAATTACTAACTTTTAAATTTAATAAAGGGGTAAACGAAATTGAAGATTATAATGGTAAGGCGAATATTTTCGCCGATTAATTTTTCTTTAAGGTAAACGTTCCTATAAATTATTTACTAAATTAAATTCAATTACTAAATGGCGATACTCCGGTAATTATTAATAATTAAATTATTAAGGGGGATATTAAAAAAATCTTTTTAAAGATAGTACCGAATAAAGCGCTAGGTATCGATTAATTTTTAAATAAGTTTCTAAAGATTTGTAGGGTACTATTTAAATAAATTATAGTAGCTTTCGCTATAGCGAATTTTCGGTTCGAATATTTCCCTTAGTAGTTTAAGAATATAAAAGTAATTATTCTAAAAAAGTTAAGAAAAAGCGCCGAATAATAAAAGTTAACCGGTATATAAAGGCCGATTTTATTACTAAATAACGTTAGAAAGATTTTTAAAACTTTAATCGCTACGAAGTTAATATAAGTAATAAAAGAATTTAACCTCCTCTCGGAAGGTTAAATAGGTAATTGGGTAAATTGTTTAATAGAGTTCGTAATTAGGGTAGTAATTAATACGGTTTATTCGGTTTAGAAATTTAAAGTTATAACGTTTTTTATATTCCTTAATTTAAAAGGCGTATTTAATAAAGTTAATTATAAGTAATTTTTATATATTTTATAGGAAATATAATTCCTACGATAATTTTTTAAATAAGTCGATAATTTCGTTACTGGAAGAAAAAGTTCCCTTTTTTTCGACGATAAAATTTCGAACCCTTATAATATTATAATAGGAATACCTTAAGGCTCCCCCCTTTTATTAATCCTTTTTATTCTCTTTATTACTTTATTATACTATAAATTAATTATAATTAAGAATATAATTATAATTAGTTTTATTAATAATATTAATATTATTATAATAGTTAAAACGATAGAGGAAAATTGTAAAATTTTCTAAACGGTATAAGAAATTTATTCCGAATAGGTAGTTGAGAGAAGGATAGAATTCGAAGCGAATAAGACGGAATTTATATATTTTATATAGATAAGGGAACTGCGGACGGAAACTTTCTAAATTGGCGGAATAGTATTTTAACTAATAGAATTAATAAAATTCTTAAAGGTTTAATTAGATTGGAAGTTTAATTATTAAATATATACGGAGGTAATAAAGAAAAAGATAGTTATGTAAATGAACGCTTTAATACGGCTAATAGTAAAAACTTAGGGTTATTTTTTCGCGCGAACGAAAAAAATCTATACTAAGTATATTCGAAGCGCTATTATATATAAAGTATTAGCCTTCTACTAACCGATTGAAATTTATGGGAAATTGTAAAGGATAATAATTAGGTTAGCTAAATATTAAATTAAATATTTAAAAGTTATCGCCGGGGCGTATAAAGTTACGTTAATAAAGAACCTAGAGATAGAAATATTTTATCTATTATTCAACCTCTACTTTAATAAAAGGGTAAAGGTTTTCGAAGAGAGGCTTACCCGAACGGATTAAATTAAATTCGTTTAAAGGATTATAGTTTAAGTAATTAATTGTATTTAAATAAAAGTAAAAGGTCGATTGTTTATTAATCGATTCGAAAATAGTATTGCTAAAGTTAAATAGGTTAAAGAATAAGTACCGACGGAGAAATTTATTGTATTAGTAATAGGATTACTTTTAGAAATAGGAATGCCCTTACTCCTATTGTAAATATTAGAATTAATTATTATCGACCGAAAGGAGTAGTTGGAAAATATTACGAAAAGAGAGTAGGTATTGCGCTATAATTATTAAATAACGGCGACAGTAATTAAATTAAGTCGGTAATATAAATTTATTATTGTTAACTTTAATGTAAAGTTTAGTAATAATATTATTAAATGGTATATAATCGGGGTAAAAAAGAAGAAAAAGAAGAAAAGCCAATTATTAAAGGACGATAATAAGTTGTACTTATTAACGAAAGTATAGAGTTCCTTCTTTATTTAAGCCCGAATAAAAATTATTGGGCTCTAATCCTTCTTCTTTTAGAAGAAAATACCGGACGTTATAATACTATTTTATTTGTATAGGGCTGGGGAGGAAACGTTTAAATACTTTATTTTTAAATATTTACGAATAAAAGAATATTAGATAATAGTAATTAATTAGCTATAAATATAAAAAGAATTTTAAATTTATTTAGATAATAGAATTAAAGTGGAGAAAATCCTTTCGTAGGTATTTAGGTTAGGTAAATTGAATAAATACCGCCTAATAGTCGAATTGGAAGGGGAATAGTGAAGGGAGTTCGCGTAGTATACGTTAAATTATTTATTTATTTATAATATTAGAATATCGAAATATAAGAACGAAGGGAGTAGTAAGGAGACCGGTTGAGTTAATTCCGGCTTATATTTAATGAGGAGAGTGGAATTGCGGAAGAATTATTTAATTAACGTTTAAGTATAATTAACGAAAGTACGAAGTATTTTTATTATTTCCGCTAAGTTGCGAATAATTTAACGATGCTATTCGTCTTAGCCGGGACCTATTACGGTAGTACGGAGGCTATCGATAATTATAGGCGAACCCGGGGGATTATTAATATTAAGGCTAATACTACTATTAATTGCGCCGGCGGAAATAATACGAGGAAGAGTAGTAGTAAGGCGGCGGTTGATTATAAACTTTTTATAATAACCCTTCTCTTTATAATCCGAAATTTTTAAATTGCTAAAGTAATAGAGAAAAAAGAGGGTATCCGGCTAATCCGGGAAACCGTTATTAATTAAACGAATATATATAGGGCCGAAGAAAGATGTATAAACTTACTAGAAGGTTTTAATAAATTTATTAGAGTCGGTCGGAGTATTTATAATAATAACCGCCGCCGCCTAAATAAGGTTACGTTTATTGTAATAGTTGAAGGGGATGTTAAATATATATTTTAAGGCGGCGAATAAATATAGAGTATTTTAGGACGTAATACTTAAATAATATTAGAAAGAAGTAATATTATAACGTTAGGAAAGATATTTATTCCGCTTACTAATTATATAAGTATATTCTACGAATATTATCCGAAAGTTATTATAATTTAGGGTAGCGATATTCGGGGTACTTATAATATAATCGGCGAAATTTAAAGTATAGCCGAAATAAAGAGGAATATAAATAATATTAGATAACGGAATTAGTAAAGGAGGATGCGAAAGTATAAGGGCGGGAATTTTACCGGTTGTTAGGGAAATAAAGTATAAAATTGCAGGATAAAGTATTAGCAATAATAATAAAATTTTAAAAAGGAGTTATAGGGGCGCTAGGGGCTTAGGGAGTACGAGGAGTAAAAGGCGCGGCCTCGGGCTCGGGCGAAGACTCTACGAAATAAGAAAGGTCGGGGCTTAAGCCGGTCCGGATACTAAAATTGCGAATATTATAGCCGGGGGTACAGCCGGGCGCGCTACTAAATAAGGAGGAAGTTATTTTAGGAATATAATAGTTTAAAGAAGAAAAAGAAGGTTTAAAATTAGCGCTTGAAGAGAATTTATATAAATAGTAAAGGAGGCCCTTATATAAGTATAAATTATAATAGGGATAAAAGGATAGGATAAAGGGGGAGAAAATAAAGGAAAAGGGGCGGGGTAGGAGAATAAATAAGAATAAATAAGGTAAATAGGGACGGGACGGCGGTTAAGGGACGGGAAGAAGGAGCGGAAAAGGGGGAGTAGTATTATAAGAATTCTAATATTAGGTGGAATAAAATAGAAAGCGCATTTATTTGTTATAGCGGTAGGTAAGAACCGTTATAATTAAAAGTTAGGAAAGAGCGGTACGGCCTGCCCGTAACCGGAACGGAGTTAGGGGTTTTTATCCGGCGGCGCTTATCGCCGAACGGTTTTTCCTTTAGAAAACTAGGAGAAGTACCTTATGCCAATCGTGGCGCTATAGATATATAGCTAAGGAATAAGATTATTATTATTAAGTAAATTATTTATTCGTTGTAAAAGTAATAAGATTTTTATAATCGCTAAGGATTTTAAAGGGGATTTAAACGCTTTCGAACTTAAGGCGCTACTCTTCGAAGGCCTTAATAATAGCGAGGAATTCCTTATTGTAAATATTATAATTATATTCTTATATATTATATTTGGCCGAAAAATAGGCAATAGGGTATAATATACCTTCGTTATTATATTAAGAGAGTATACCGCCTATAACTTAATTTAAAGTATCCGTTTCTACTACAGTCTTTTTAATCTAATCGTAGATTTTAAAAATAAGGCCGCTTATAAAAATTTATTTAAGGGAATCGAATATAATTTAATAATAATCGGTTTAAATCTATAATATATTTTTTGTAATTAATTTATAGAAAGGAGCTGTAATTAAAGAGAAAGAGTATATAAACCGATAGTAGAAGTTTATAAAGTTGAAGAAAGATTATAGGGACTTTTTAAATTCTAAAGCCTATTATTTAATAATTGCCTTAACCTTTTCTAAATCTATTTCGATATTGCTTAGTATAATAATAAGCCTTAAATACTTAATATACTTAATATAGAATTCGTATTTATTAATATTTATATTAAAGCCCGCCTTTATTAACCGGTCGAAAACGTTATTAATGTAGTATTTGTAATCTTATTTATTGTCCGAATAAATAAGGATATTATTAAAGTAAGTAGTAATATAAATATTAAATATATTATAAAGAATATTATTAATATAGTTTTAGAAGGCGCCGGGGGCGCCTTAGAGGCTAAAGGGGACGATGAAATTCTCGAAGAGATTAAAGTGGGTAATAAAGGTAATAAATTATTTGTAACCTTCCTTTATACAAATATAATTAAAAGTAATAATAATATTAAATTTAATAAAAATTTTAATATAGTAAATAGCGTCGAATATTTCTTTAATTAAGGGAAGGGGGTAGCGAAATTTAAATATAATATTATTAATACTATAATAATTAATATAAATATAGACTCCGCCTCCCGGTTTTTTAATGAGGAGGACTAGGGAGGAAATTTAGGATTAAAAAGGCCAAATAAATTTCTTTTAAAAATTATCGTCGATTTATTATTTAATAATATTAAATTCGTCCGGGTTGAAAGTGCGGCTACGTATTGTGGGCGCTTCTATTCCGGATTTAAATTCGATTTTAAAATTATAAATGTAATTAGAGGAGAATATTTTAATTATAATTTAATAGAAGGTATTCGTATAGTATTAATATTAATTAGAGAGTTTGGTCCGGATTTAATTGTCGGTCTTATAGGATTTATCCGCCTTCTTATAGAAAGTATTAGTATCTTCGGAAATAATTTTATTAAAGGCGATACTATTAATTATAAAATATTTATTAATAATCCCTTCGTACTTAATAAAATCCCTATTCGTATTATTAAAGGGAATAGAATTTAAAATTCGGGTAATATAAAAGGTTACCTCTATACTTTAATTTACGAAGGCGTCGATCTATAAATAGAAGTTAGAACCGAAGAGTTTTTTATATTATTAACTGTAATTGAGGAGGATTTATTTAATAATTTAAATTATTAATTTATTATTAAGAGTAGAAGGCTTTAAATTATTAAGATTATCCCTTACTTATTCTTCGTTATATATATATTTAATATCTTCCTCTATATTAACCTAGGTTATTCGGATAATTTAAAATTTAAAGCGGTTAGCGAATTTAAAAAAATTAAACGTTAAAAACTCTTTAATATCCTTAAAGTTAATAGGGCTATAGAAAAAGGAAGGAAGGCGAGGAAGAGCGAAGGAAGCTATTAAAAATATAAATATTTAATTTAAGCCTACGAAAGTATAATTAATAGGCCTAAAGCTAAATTAATTAGTAATTTATTTAAAGTAGTAGCGAGAAATTTATTAGATTAAAGAGGCTAAGAAAACGCGGCGTAATATTATAAGGGCTAGGTCGGAATTTATAATTAAAATTAGAAGAGGGTTTATATTTAGGGCTAGAGGAGCGGGCTCTATATTTAAAAAGGGTTCTATAATTAGGAGGGCTCGAATAATAGTTTAAGTTAGCGAAGGGGGGTAGGAATCGCCTTTGTCTTCGGTATCTTTAATTATAAAAATATAATACGTTATTATATTAACTTTTATTACTTTTAAATTAAAAGGTTAGAAAGTAATCTATAAGGACGGGGCGCAGTATAAATTTTAATATAAACCGGTTAATAAATAACTACAGGCTTTATAAATAGAAATAAAGGAGAAGGTATTAAAGGATTACAAAATCGTTAGTAAGTAATAAATAAATTAAAGGTAACTAAAAATAATTGGATTATTAGGAGCGAAGTTATAAATAAGGAGATCGATAATTTTATAGTATAGGCCTACCTATATAGTAAATTAGGAGAAGTAAATAATATTACCGCCTTTTATTTCCCCTCCGTTAGCAAAATAAAGGATTTTAAAGGTAGTAAGGCGGTAAATTAATAAATAATAATAGTAAATAAAGGAACGGTTAATAAAACTAAGAGCGGTATAGCCATTATTAATAAGAATAGAGTAGTATAATTTATATAGCCCGTCGGAAAGGTAAATAAAGAAGTTTAAAATATTTAATTATTTAAAATAATTATTTAAGGAAGATTTATTTATTTTTATAATATTAAACAGTATAGGGACGTCTCCTATTCTTCCTATAAATTTAGGCCTCTAAACGCAATTTAGCGAGGAGGCTATATATTTCCCTAATTAATAATTCTTTATTTATTACCTATAAGGGGGCTAATAAAACTTTATTAATATTAAGGAATCGATTAAATACTATTAAGGACTATAGTATTAATTTAATAAAACTATTAATTATATTTAAATTATTAACTATATTTAAATTAGCCGGATTACTAATTGTAACCGCTATAGGAACCGCCTCTACCCCTTCTATTATAGCCGTAGCCGTTACTATAAATAGAAGGAGGAAACTCCTTATAGAAATTTATTTTATTATAGTAAGTAGAAGAATAGTTGTCAGAACATCAGGGCATGCATGGATGGCCAGACTACTGGTCCAGTATGTGCCTCCCTGTCTAGATAACCTCATATACTGCATATACAATGCAGGAATCCCCTCATCATTATAGCTCGATAACTAGGCTATCTAATAATACTACCGCATGAGGAATAGCCTCCCAGAATCCCTAGTTCTTATATATAAACCCTAGAAGTCTCGAGAAAGACCAGGGACAAGGATCATTAGAATTAACACCTTTTACTATATATCTTATTACTCTATATTTTATACTTTCTAATAATTAATAGTCTAAATATCGAATCGCTATACTACGAAACGCTATTTAGAAATATTTATACTTAATACTTCCACTTCCTTATTAATACCCCTATTATAATAAATCACTATAACATTCCTTACTTCCAATACTAACAACGCTAATTCTAGTAAAACCTCTCGTCCCTACCTTAATATTCCAAATAAATATAGGGACTAAGAGAACGAACTTCTTAATTTCGCTAAAAGGTATTAATTAACTAATTACCTCCTCGGTAGAAAACTAATTCCTATTTTTAATAAATAGCCCATTTCCTCCTATCCACTCTTAACCGCAATAACTAACCGTATTACTTTAATATAAACGAATATTACGAAGCTAAAGAATAAAACCCTATAATACGTTCTAAAAGGAATAGACGATACCGGATAGCCTTCTAATTAACCTTTTATAATTATAATTACCCTTCGGCTATTAATAAAAGCAATAGCTTCCTTATTTACGGTAATACCCTCTATTTTAACCTCTACCGATTTATTAATAGCCGCCTCGGGTAATTAAGCCTAAAAAGGTATTTAAACTCCTTTAATAATTAAAACTACTAATAAATCCTCTAAGGATTAGGCTAAAGATTTATTAATATCCCCGGCTAATTTTATTCAAATTGGGAAGGAACTATTTAATAATAACTAAAACTCTAATAGCCTTTAATATAAAATTATTAACGATTTTAAATTATATAATAGTAAAATTAGGATTTAAATATAAGAGACTATAAACCTTAAACTTAAAATTAATACTTTCGAAACTTTAGACCCAATACCGATATAGTTAATTACTATTAAATAAGCTTATAACTACTACCCTATCGATATTTAAATAAATATTCGCCATTAATACTATAATTATTTTAAACCTCTTAATAAAATACCTAAGGAAGGTATAATTAAATAAATCAATAGTTAGGATGCCCTTATAATATTTACTAAGCGTTATAAAATTCCTAAAACTATTCAAACTAACGCTTAATTTAATAACCTACTTATATACTTTAATTCGGTCTACCCCCTATAAGTAGCCGGCGTTAGCCGTTATTACTTCGTTCAAATCGAAGTTAATACACTAAATTTTCGTATAATTTCTAGTAATTTCCGAAGGATAGGAATCTATAAGAAGACCCCTACTATATTAATAAGCAAATCTTATAATATTAAGAGGGGAGGTTTCGGATTAGGACCGATATTAAAAGAAGGCGAAGTCAATAATAAGGACGCTCATTAAAATAAACTAAATTAAAATAAGAGGAAATAGGCTAATTTAATTAAATCCTTAAATAAGACCCCTCCTCGCTATTAAACTTACAATTAGAATATTCACTCTCTTAAAAAATATTAGTATTTTTTCCCCTATTTAATTAAAATTAGTTGGAAGGGAGATAAAGAGGTTTAATAAACTATTAAGAAGAATTTATATAATAATAATAAGTTTCGCCGAGAAATCGAGGTCTATTATAAGCAATTAATTAAATAGTACGGTACTCCTATTACGAAGGAACTATCTAAGAAGATTAATAATACTAATATTAATCGCGACAATAATAATAAAGATTATTAGAATAATTAGGAGAACAATAATATTAACGATAACAATACCCTAAATTAATTCGCTAATAAAGGTATTTATTAAATTGCCTTTAGCGTTAACCAAGTAGCCCTCTAAGTAGGGGAAAGTA
The DNA here is from genome assembly GCA_009802275.1 of Neurospora sp. CHS-2018a. Classification (NCBI taxonomy): domain Eukaryota; kingdom Fungi; phylum Ascomycota; class Sordariomycetes; order Sordariales; family Sordariaceae; genus Neurospora; species Neurospora sp. CHS-2018a. Next base: position 39,507 of record RAKG01000002.1, on the reverse strand, counting down.
AAAACGCAATTTACCTACTTAAGAATTGCGTAATATTCGATTTTAAAAGCTTATTGCACATATTTAACGAAATTACTCGCTTTATTTCATTTCGACGCGCCCCTTACGGCGAAGTTCTTTAGGCTAGCGATTTAATTATATTAATTCGAAGGTATAAAATAATCGATATTATTATTTAAGGAAAGAAGGGACTAAGGAAGTTAAGGTTAAAAGACGTAGCTTTTATACCCAACTTTACTACTAACCTCGTTTCTCTTTAAATTTTATAATAATAAGGATATTATTAAGATTATAAACCACTTAATAATTACCTTTAATCCTTAAATAATATATTCTTTTATAAATTATTTATACAATATAATTAAATTATTCTCGAAGACCTTCCCCTTATTAAAACGCAGGCTAATTTCTTTACAAAAAGGAATTAATTTAATTCTTATACCGGCCGTAAATACTATAAAAAAAGTAGCTATCTCTAATATTACCGCCTTAATTACTACGGCCCTTAGGTACTTAATTACCTTTATAATATTAAAGGAGCGCGTTTTAAGGGATTAATAACGATTTAATACAATATATATACTATCTTAAAGATTAAATAATAAATTAAAAGGCGATATAGATTACGAAGCAATAGATTAGGAGAATAATTAATTATCAATTTCTTCGACTTCGAATTAAATAAATTAGGATACTCAAATATTATATTAATTACTTATCGATATACCGGTTATATATAGGATTATTACCTTAAAGATAGGATTACAGTATTTATCCTTATTACTTTAACCGATTTATTTATTATTTTCGAAAACCGTTATAATATTAAATTACAATATATCAAATATAATAACAAGATTATTAAAGCCCAAATAGTAGAGGATTTCTTCGTTATTAGAAGAATTTAAATTGAAGTATACGCTCTTAATACTTAAGTATAAAATAGCGGGGTAGAACGTTTAGGGGGTATTATTAAAGAGAAGGGTAAGGTAATAACTTAGAGTTTATAGTTCCTAGACGATATATAGTTAGAGATTACCTTTACGTTAATATATTTCGCTAATAAATTACTTCGATACTTCTACGATTAGAAATTCCTATATAAACGATTCTATATAATTATTACTCGCTAACGCGGTTTTACGACTCTATAAAAACCTAATTTATTATATTTAAGGGTTTATAATTATAAAGTATTCGCTATAATAACCGCCGCCTAATTTAAGAAAGAAAGGCGAAAGAAATTCAATTTAAAAACGTAGATTAGTTATTTCATTAGTTACTTATCCTCTTCAATTTATCGAATTTAGAACTTTTATACTAATTAAATTATTAATATTAAGGACGTAATCTTTAATAAAGATACTACTTTTACGAAGGATATATTTAAAGAGAAGGCCGCCCTTAAGGTTACTTTTAACGAATTCGCTAATTTATTTAAGTAAATTAATTAACTTCAATAATCTTATAATTATTTCGGTAATCGGATCGACTTCGAAGATACTAATATAACCGAACTCTTAGAACGGCTATTTACTTTATTAATAAATTAAGAGAGCGACGAAGAAATAAAGGAAGCTTAATTTAAATATTACGACGTAATAAAAATATTTTTTAATTATATTTTCAATTACCTTACTCCTCTTAATACGCCGCTTCTATTATCCTTCTTTATTAGCCTCTTTTAAAACGACTAATTGAAGGATATCCTTATAGAAGGCTTTACTCTATAGAAGGCGGCTTTTAACGCTAATCGGCTATACCAGCCGGCTACCCTCTACTAAGGGGAGGTTATTACGAAAGTCTAATTCAATCGCTTAATAAGAAAAGATAAATTTAATATTATATATTGCTATAACCTTCCCTAATTACTTAAACGTTATCGAAACTTCGATAATTACCTCCTTCGATAGTAATTCCTTAATATTGAATAAAAATATTTCGATAATTATTAAAAAATGAAGATATAGGTTGAAATTAATATTAACGAACCTAAGATTCGAAGGAAGTAAATCCTTAATTATATATAAATATATATTTATAAGTTCTTTAAGAACGGTCGCTTTAAGAAGGTTAAAGTAAGATTTGTTGTACGAGGAGATTAATAATAAAAGATAGGGGAGGAAACGTATACTTTAATATTCGCTAAATGCTTATTTCGAATAATTATCGCTATCGTTACCCGATTTAACTTCGAATTTATTTAATATAATATTATTAATACCTTTATTAATACTAACTTCGACGAAGAAATCTTTATAAGAATACTGCTAGGGTATTAAAAGGAGGGTAAAGTCTTACGAATTTAGAAGGTTTTCTACGGATTGAAAAGGTTATTGTTGCTATAGTAATATAAGCTAATTAGTACCTTTATTAATAACGGCTTTAAACCTATACTTAAAGAGCCTTATATTTTTATTAAAAATAGCATCTTTATCTTCTATTACGTAAATAATATCGTTTTCGCCTATCCTAAGAGGCGAGAGATAGAAATTAAATAGTATATAACCGACTTAAAACGACGGTATTATTTTACGGGAGGTAATAAACTATAATAATTCCTTAGTATCGAAATAATTAGGGATTGTAAATAAAGAAAGATATAGTTATTTCAACGGTCGTATTTCGAAAAGATTTATACCCTTACTAACGACTAACGTACTACGTTCATCCCTATATTAAATTAAGAGTTAATACTATATAAAGATAAAGCCTTAGGGAAATTAATATATTGATATTAAATTAAAATCGGTTTAATATTCTACGGCGCTATAATTACTAGATTAGACGTAGCCTTCGCCGTAAGCCGACTTGCTCGTTATAGTTACAACCCTAGTTTAAATTATTATAAAGTAGTAAATAAAGTGTTGTACTACCTTTATACTACAAGGGATCTCGCCCTAGCCTTTAGGGGTAACGATATATTTAAAGTAATATTAAATACTTTATTTATTAATAATTACTTTAATTGCAAGAATTTACAAGGCTTTACGATTAAACTATTTAGAAGTCTTATATATTAGGGAACTACTAAGTAAGCAACTATTACAACCTTAATAATAGAAGTAGAGTTACTAACTTTAGGATTCGTAGCTAAAGAGGCGATATTTATAATTAAATTAATTAAAAGGCTAATTAATCTCACTAATCTAATACCTACAATTTAATATGACAATTAATAGATAATTCGCCTCGTTATTACTGAAAATAACAACCTTTCTATTAAACTCCGTCATATCGATATTTATAATTATTAATTAAAATAGGAGGTTTAAGAAGGATCTATTAAAGTTACTTACTATAAGACGAAGAAGATGCTAGCAGACGGACTAATTAAAGTATTATCTATTAATAAATATATTAAGTTTAAGAAGATATTAGGAATAGAATTTATTAGGGATATTGTAAAGGATAAGAAGGATTAGGATAAAGGATTCCTATTGGATTTGGATATAATTAATGATTAATTTGGGATAACTTTATATAACTAACGGTTCGTTCAACTTTGCCTTAATGTCTTTAATTGAGGGGGTGTGTTAGAACATTAGGGTATATATAGATAGCCAGACTATTAGTCTAGTATGTGCCTCCCTATCTAGATAACCTCATATACTGTATATGCGATGTAGGAATCCCCTTATCGTTATAGCTCGATAATTGGGCTGTTTAATAATACTACTGTATGAGGAATAGCCTCCTAGAATCCCTGGTTCTTGTATATAAACCCTGGAAGTCTCGAGAAAGACCAGGGACAAGGATCATCAGAATTAACACCTTTTATTACATATCTCATTGCTCCACATTTCGTGCTTTCTGACAATAGTAGCCGGGGCGCCTATAGCGAATATAGGCGCTAAATTTTATACGGAAATTAAAGACGTTTTAAAGGATTATAGCGTAGACTATAATATTAATTGCGGATAATTTATTAAAATCTATAGCGTTACCGCTATAATTAATTATAATGTAAATAATTATAAAAGAAGAGGCTATATTAGAAGTCGGGCTATAAGGTTTATAGAAGGGACTATTAATTTTAGAATAGTAAGTATTATTTTTAAATTATTAAGCGAAGGTATAAATTAAAGTAAGCTATTTAGAATAGTCTAAGCCTAAGGGTTAGGGAATTTATATAATAAAAGCGGTACGAACTTTATTATTAACTTTATTCTTAAAGAAGTAAACCTTTATAGCGTTGTCGAAATTATAATAATTAATAATCTAAGTCTATTAATTTTTAAAATCGGATTAACGTATACTTTTATTTATAGCGAAATCGTTTGATTTACGGCGGGCGAGGGTAGCTAAATTATTATTATTATATTTAATATTAAATTCCTCTTTAATAAAAGCGTTAACAATCTTCTATTTCTATTTCTTTTTATCTAAATCGAAGTCGACGATATAGAATAAAGCCGTCTTATAGGCGGAGAAGGGGGCGCCCTCGAAGGATTTAGTAATAAATAAGAATTTCTTACGCTTATTAAAAAAGAACGTAGGGTTATTTAATTAAATAAAGGTAATTTTTATACGCTAAATATAATATTTTTTAACCTTCTTTAAAAGAGTTTTACCCTTACTATCGAAAAGTTTAATATAAATATAGGAGGAATAATCCTTAAAACCGTCGATAATAAAAACGGATATTATAGTATCCTTAAGAATAAAGGTTATAGAATTAATATATTTAAACTTCTTCTATAGGGATTTAATAATCCTAATAGCGGAATCGAAGGCTTATTAGAAGGCTTTATTATCTAAATCGAATTCGTTAGCGCGCTAATTAATATTAGTATAAATCTTTTTAAGGATAAAGTATTTTTCTTCGAAGAGAATACTATTATTTAAGAATTAAGCGTTTTCGGCTTAGAATTGAGAATATCGAATTTAGAAATCGGTATACGCTTCGTAGAAAAATTAAAACTCTTCTCGGGTAAATTAGAATAGGGCGAAGGTAATAATAGAATTAGCATTAAATAAACGGCCAAAAAAAAAAAGAAGTATCGCGGAAAATAAAATTAATAGAAAGACTAATAGCGTATTACTCTTCCCTTATAGAGGCGGAAAGGCCGTTAAAGGTAATAAGAACTATTTAAAGGGTTTCGTAAAAATTAGTATTATACAGGTTAATAATTTAAAAAGAATTAATAATAGTAGCCATAATAAAGTTATTTATAAAGGTAACGTTAAGTATTAATACCTTTAGGAATTCAATATCAAGTATCGAATTAATCAATAAAAATTTGTAAGTATTTCGAACGGACCCTATCTTTAAATAAACGGGCAAAAATTTCTTTATAATATTTATAAAAGATATAGAATTTCGTTTAATTAAAAGACGGGATAAAGCCTATATTTATACTTTAATAATAGGCCGAATTTTAAAGTCCTATTTACGTACACAACGCTAAAGAGGTATAATAAACTATTATAAGGCAGAAGTATAATTAAAGGTAGGGTAAAATATATATTATTATACGGAGGAGGGGAAAGGAGGTATATGTAAAGGGCTAATTATATAGGCGAGAGCCTTAAAGCTAGCCCGAAATTACGTATTTATATACGTAACCGGACGGTATAATTCTAAATTATACCGAAGTACTTTAATACATTATAATAATAATACTTAGCGCTAGGTAGGTTATAGGTAGGATAACCCTATAATAAAAACGTAGCGCAATATATTAGATTCCTCTTCCTTATTATTATTATCCCCGTCGTTATTATCCCTATCCTTACTATTATCCTTATTATATCGATCGAATTCTATATATTTAATTATAATAGATTCGTTATTTTCGAATAAACAAACAAATGTTTAGGTATTTTAATACCTTCCTCTTTCTACCCTACGTAACCGCTATCGTATATTATCCAAATCTTTATACGTAAATAAGTAATAAGGGAATTTAATCTTAATTATTATATAGATAGTATATATAATTAATTCCTACTATATAAAGAGACTATTAATATATTTAACTTCCTCGTTATTTAAAGACCAGCTATAGAATATTAAATAACTACCTAAGTAGCGCGATAAAAGGTATCCTTTATATATATAATCCTTTACTTATATAATATACTAGTAATCGTTCTTTTTAAAGGATTAAATAATAATACGAAAGGGATAATTAGGCGCCTACTTCCTAGTAATTGTATATCGCTTCTTATATAAATTCGAAGGTATTTATTTTAATAGCTAGGCGTAATTGTAATAAAATACCGCGCGCTAAGGAATCCTTACGCCCGCTAACTATAATTTAAAGGTTTTAGGGAAGTATTTAATACGCTATATTAAAATACTAAAGCGATAGCGACGATATATTTCAATAATAATAAAGTACGTATTACCCAAGGAGTTTTAAGGAGGGAAGGCGAAAATAAGGTCGTCGGCGGGTATAGCTTATTCGGCATCGTAATCGAAAGAAGTATTATTTATAAAAGTAGCCGACGAAGCGGTTAAATTGCGACGACGGCGAGGTTACGTAGATAGGGGAGCATTAAAAAACATCTATATTAATTATTAACGATTAAAAGCGATTAAAATCAATTAATTTAAATAAGATTACGTACATTGAGGGTATTATAGAGGTGGGTATTAATATGCGACGTGCAAATGGTTATAAAGGGGTGGTGTAAAATGGGTGTAAATGGCCGTATGAAATCGAGCGAAAAAAATAACCAAATTAGAGGAAATATTGCGTATCATTTAAAATACGAAATTTAGCGGGTAAAAACGGGGTTTTTAATATCAAGTATCATCCAGCTATCGGTCCCACTATTTTGTAGATTTCTGGTGGAAATCGGGTATGGGGAGGTTTGGGGTGGGTGCATGTAGGCTTTCTCCTCATCAACATCGGCGACAACCAGGCAGTGATCGATCCGCGACATTTCATTGCGTTTGACATGAAGGAGCGACCGTTGGAGGAAGGGTTCAAGTTGGCTTGGCTTTCCAAGTCTGCCTCTGGTTCGTTTTCTCCTTGATAGGTACCTACCTACCTCTATCGAATTTGTCTGCAGGCGACTGAGGCGAGTGCAGTTTCTGGCCGCCACAAGACCGACCACGGCGTCCGATTATTCCTTTCCAAACCCACATTCACATTTTGGTATGGATGACTTCAGATGGACCTGCTCGAATTCCTCATCCTCATTTGAGTGACCAGCCTATTTCTTTCTCCACATTCATTTCCGGAAACGCCTTCCTTGAGGGTCAGTCGTGCAAGTGAGGTCTTGGTGCCTCTGTCTGTTCGAACCTCCGCTGTGGCAGACAAGTGGAAGCCGTCAGTCACACTACAAGAAGGGATATATATGATTGCTGACATCAAAGATACAGCCCTGTCATCCCACGGTAGCCCTGACTGAACACTCCCCGGCAGCTCCTTCAACCTCCACGGCAGCTCTTTGCTGGCACGCAGGGCAACAATGCTTGCCTTCATCACATACCTAGAGGGAGACCCAAGTGGGCTCAATGATCAGGGCTTCCAGTCAGGGGCTTTGTTTACATCATCACCAACAATCCAAGTCATGGCCTCCAGACTTCACATACGCTCGCAGAAAAGGGGCACCACGGTACCCGGCCGTCAATTTGGCTTTGCTTCCATTTTCTTCAAGGATATCTCTGCTTACAAACCCAACTACATACTTACCTCTTTCTGAACCTAGCCATCATCACATAGTTCTCTTCCTCCACTGCCTTTGGATTCCGTGTACTTCACGGTTGACCAGCCTCAAGCTGCCTGTGCTTGACCACCTCCCTGCTCACTCTCCACCACCACCTTGACCCTTCTTGGCCTTTTGCTTAGTGGCATGTTTCTGCCTACCTTTGTCCCTACAGTGCGCACAGTATGCATAAGGCTCTCCGGTGTCCTTCAATGGTCTAGGTATCCCCATGTGCCGGTTGCATCCCGCGTTCGTACAATAGCCGCGCTCTTTATTGATTTCACGTATCTTGGCGTGCGTATCTACGCATTTCTGGCATTTTTTGGTTCTTTCTTTCGCTGGCTTCATTCTATCGTTTTTGCAATTATTGCAATGCTGCCCGGGCGGAAGTTCCTCAGGCCACTCGGGATACTCTTTCCCTTCCGCAGCAAGGCGTGCATGGGCATCCGCAGCCGTGGCTCTGGGTGGGATGCCCCCGGGATTGGCGCCCTGGGGATGCTGGGGATGCTGGGGTTGCTGGGGTCGCTGGGGAGCCTGTGGGTTGTTGTTGTTGTTGTTAGTTTTGTTGTTGCCGGTGGCGACGTGAGGAGGATTGTTGGGAGCAGGGGGAGCAGCAGCAGGACCCCAATCATCATCATCATCCAGCATCATAGGATCCCCAGCATCACTGAAAAGATCACCACCAGAAAGAGGAACACCAGCCGACGCAGCATCAACAAAGGGATCATAAAGAAAAGACCCATCAGGAAGAGGATGGCGCTTCTCCTCAACACGTTGACGCTTGTTGGTCTCGCCGGTTTCATCCCCTCCCTCATAACGTCGGCGCTTCGGTTTTCCCGTAGGAGACTTGACATCTCCAGCATTCGTTCGGCCGGGTTGCTGAAGCCCGCCCGTCTCGGCGGCTTGTCGCGTTCTCATAGCCTTCTTCTTGGCCGCATACCTTCTCGACTTTAGGACTTGTCTCTCGTGGCAGGCAAGACAGTGCATGTTCTCTCCCCTGTTGGCTTCGCCGTAGCAGTTGCTACAGCTATCGATTCCACGCATTGCCCGCTTGAGAATCTCCGCGATTGTCTCGTGGCTTGGTTTGTTTTCCAGACACATAAAGCAGCGCTCCGCCGTCTTCTTCCAAACGAAGTCGGCGTCACAGATGTCGCAGATCTTTCCCATATAGGGAATCTCGATTGGTTTAGGTTTGTTGCTGCCTGATGAATCCAACACCCCGCCCGAGAACCCCTGAAGCAGACTCTGGAACTTGCGAGACAAGGCTTTTGAATGGACGGTCAGCTCAATCCCAGCCTGACCTTCCGGCTCCGGCGGAGGCCCGTTCGGCGTCCATGGTCCAGCACCATCTCCTTGCTGGAACCGTTCTGCCTGCGCCCTGGCCTCCATAATATCCAAGATGTTGCTCCCCTCAGGAACCGGGAAACTGAACCACCTAGCCAAATAATCCAACGCCCTTACCTCCACACTCCTATCACCTCGACACCCATTACAGATCGGAGCCCAAGGCGTTCTGTACCCAACGACCAAAGCACCAGTTCCGTTCCCGCCCAGCGGTTCGTCATCCCTCACGAACCTCGTGTTCTCAGGATCATACCGACATGTACACCACTGAGTTTTGTCGTACATAAACCAGCCTTGCACAAACCCGCATCCATTGGTCAGGTACGTGGTCAAGTACGACGGCTTGAGGTAGGTCTGTACCAGATCTGTCTCTCGGAGTTGGGGATAACGCATCCTACTGTGGGGGGAGCGGCACGAAGGAGGGTGAAGAGGTCATCGAGTGTCAGAATATCGCGTTTCCGACGTGGAAGAGTCGGAGGAGGACCACCATCGGGGGGATCGTCGGGCAGGTTGTCAAGAGTATTCTTGAGACGTTCCAGAAGGCCGTCAAAGTCAACGGGGCTGGAAGATTGAACGTTGTTGTTGCGTTGTTCTCCTCCTTCGGGGTTGGGAGCAGTGGACCGGTTGGGGGGTGTGGAAGGGGGGTTTGGGGCAGCATCTTGGTTCTGGTTCTGAGATTGGACTGCTGCGCCCATGGCACTAAGCGCAGCCTGCACCCTGGCGATGTTGGCTGCGATACGCTGCATAACCTCGAGGGGTATACGGGGGGGTTGATCCTGCGGTGGTTGCGGAAGCTGTGGAGGAGGAAGCTGTGGAGGAGGAGGGGGAGGAAGGGAAGGAGGGGGAGGAAGGGAAGGAGGGGCATTACTAGGGTCGCGGGGGTTCGGAATGACGGGGGGGTACATGTTGTTCAATGCCGGATCTATCGGATCTATATCCATCGCATCACCATCGCCCGCGTACCACGCGTCAATGGCTTGGGCTTGGGTTGGGAAGTCGGGTTCCATGGTGCTTGTTTGAGGTGAGGTTCAAGGAGTAGGAATCCTTTGCTAGGTAGGGTTGCTAGTAGCTGTCACCAATGTGGACGAGGCTGGAGACGATTATTTCCAGCTTCCTTGGCTGTTTCTTCTCTGGGTATCTTGCTTGTTTCTTCTCTGGGTTTCTTGCTCTCTCGTTTTCTTGTTCGTTCAAAACGGCCGTATTCTTTCTCTCCGAGTCAAGAACACTCAACTGCTGCTACTGATGTTCACCGAATATAGTAGAAACAGAAACAAATCCGAGTCGCATCATGTTGGCCACGCGGTCGCAGGTATTTAACCGGCCGTCTTCGGTGACGAAGAGAATGAATGAGTCCAAAGATAGTACACTCGGCCTTGGGAAGCCATGCATTCATGTATCAAAGAGAACAATGGATTCTGCTCGGCTCCTTGTCCTCGGCAAGCTTGCATAGGTACTCAGTACAATCTCATTGTTTACCTTTTATCCCCCTCCTTGACCTCCCAGTCCCCCTCCTTGTCCCGTTTCTCTCGCAAAAACAGACACATTGTCTGTTTCCCTCACAAAGAGTGAAGACCCATTGTCTCCTCCTCGGAGTCTCGGAAGGATCCAATATCCATTGTCCCCTTTCCCGTGGAACCCCCATTGTTAAACGTCTTCCCCCATTGTACTCATAGTACTTGGGCCGAAGAGATGTTAGCGACGGTACAATGGCCTTTGTTCAAGCTGAGGGGTCAAAGACGGGAAATCATTGTTGAACTGTGAACATCGCGGAGAAGGGGGTTTGTTACGGATTTTGTTTTTGTTTAGGGATGTGTTGTGTTGTGTTGTGTTGTGGCTTGCTCTGGAGGTATGCTGGCTGCGATTTGCTGGGTGCGCTATGCTGGGTGCGCTATGCTACGTACGGTATGCTGGGTGTGATTTGAGCAAGAGGAAACGGCAGGTGGTAGGATGGTAGGATGGAAGGATGGCAGATGGCAGGATGGCTGGATGGCAGGATGGCCAACGGGGACGGGGGATGGAGATGGGGACGGGATGGGGACGGGGACGGGGATGGGGATGGGAATAGGAACGGGGATGGGAATGGGAATGTTGGTCGGAGTTGGAGGACGGACTCGGAGACTGGGGGTTGGAGAAGAAATCAGAAGTGGCAGACTGGGACAGGGACACCGGGACAGGGACACCGGGCTGGGACATCGGGAGTTGGTACACCGGGAGTCAGTACACCGGGAGTGGCAGACCGAGACCGGGACACCGGGAGCTGGTACACTAGGAGTGGGACACCGGGAGTTAGTACACCGGGAGTGGCAGGCCGGGACTGGGACACCAGGAGTTTGTGGTACACTCCAAGTTTTGAGTGTCGAATCTCGAGTGATGCGTGCCTACCTCTAGGGCTGAGAGAAGTTGCAGTTGGTGACTAAGATGCCTGGCTGGGATGTCCGGCCAGGATGTCGGGTTTGGTTTGCTTGCCAATTGCCAACTTGCCAACTTGCCAGGAAAGGAAGTGAGAGGGGAGAGGAGGAAAGGAGGATGGGAGAGTAGATCCAGGTGAGAGATGGGTGGTTAGGTAGGTGAGGTATGGGTGGTTAGTGGGTCGCTTGTCAGGGGAGGGAGGAGAAGTGAGGAAAGCAGGTAGGGCCGTAGGAGAGGGAAACGATGATATCCTGCAATTTCCAGTCCGCAGCAGCTTTTTGTATTCTCCGAACTCTGGGTGAAAATCGAGGTGCATGGCTGGTTGATCCGTCGAGTCGAGTCTTGAAGGCAATTTCCATTATGATGTCGCCGAGAGCAAGAAACCTGGGAGAGCTTCAAACTTCTTTGGAGACGGAGATGGGAAGCTAGCGGGTCGGCAGGAGATCTGCGGATGGAGTTGGAGACGTCGAGAGTCAAAACGGAGATCTGGAGTCGGGAAAGTCATATCAAAAGTCAAGAGATTAGGTACCTAGCACTCAAGAGACCCAGAGTCAAGAGATCCGGAGTCAAGCTGGAGATCTGGAGGAAATGGATTAGAAGTTGGGCAGGTCTGGGGTCAGGCAGACTTGGAGTTAGTTTTTAATCCCGAGCGAGTGAACGAATCCGGAGCCAAAACATCCTGCTAGAGTTTAGGAAGATGGACAGAAACCGAAGAGGTGAGCAAGATGTAGTCTAGTGGTATGTATCCAACCTCTCGTATCTCCTAGCCCTCCCCGTCCCCTTGTTGTCGAGGCTACTTCCAGAAAAGATGATAGCTATTTCACTTGATCTAGTTCCTGCGCTCGAAGAAGGAGGAGAAGGAGGAGAAGGAGGAGAAGGAGGAGAAGGAGGGAGGAGAAGGAGGAGAAGGAGGAGAAGGAGGAGAAGGAGGAGAAGGAGGAGAAGGAGGAGAAGGAGGAGAAGGAGGAGAAGGAGGAGAAGGAGGAGAAGGAGGAGAAGGAGGAGAAGGAGGGAAGTGACTCTACCTCTAGGAATAACTGTTTCAACTGTCTAGTTGTTCCGGGACTCGACAGTCGACATGAGAGATGCTGGAGGAGTGAAATAGTTGCAAAGCTCGCATATGAAGAGCTTGAGAAGACGGTGAACTGATCAATAACGTGGGGAGTGGTGAATTCAGTCTAGAGGTACATGAAACCATGTCTCCATCCAGTCGCTATGTCCAAACCATCCACCCTCACCCATCTCGCTGAGGACTCCCATTTTCTTGCCCTTCTCGAATCAACATCCGATACACCCTATCGACTCATCACACACCTAATCCATGTTCATGACGCTGCTCTTTTGTCGATGTCACTTTACAAACTCTTTACACCCAATAATACTCTTCGTCCCGTAGTCCTCACTCCTCAGAAGCAAGAACCAGTTGCTCGTGGGCAGCTCCATCCATGTCAGAGTCATCCTCTCCAGTATCCGTAGATTTCCCTCCTGAGAACTCCATCCCATCTGCCTCGTATTGCGAACCCTCCGATTCCGAGTTTGAGGCGTCAGGGTCTGCCACCTCTGTGCCCGCAGCATTCTCCTTGGATGGTTTTTCCTCTTTCAACTTTCCTCTTCTATCCCGCTTCCACTTCTTATTTTTGTCGAGGTGATATTGACAAAACTTGCGGTCCGGTGCGGCCGGCTTTTTGCAATTATAACACTCACCCCGATCCCTTTTGGCTGCTTTTTTGGCTTTTTTCCATTCTGATTCCTTTCGTCTACACTCTTGGCACTTTGTGAAGGAGTTATCCGGAAGCAACGCCCCACATCTAACACAGCGTCCTGCGTTTGCCCGTGTGTTATATATCTTTCTTACACTTACCGTGCCTGGATGGGTTGAAAGTTTCTTTGGGCTTTCCCCCCCCGTGACTCCATTATCTGCAGCTTGAGTATCTGCTTCGAAAGAAGCTGGTACGAATTGAGAACCAGAAGGCTTGTTAATAGGTTTGAAAGTGATGGAGCTCTCAACACCGGGGCTTGTGACTTTGGCTCTTTGCTGGCGGTCTGGGGAACTCTTGTCTGGCTTCTGGCAGCGCTGTTAGGTACATAGATACTAGGCCTCTGAAACATTGAGCGAAGACATACCGTATTTGACGCCGCAGAGTAATCGTTATCTTCCAAGTCTCCCACTTTTCTCTTCGATTGTTTGCGTTCGGGAGGAGGTGGCCTCGGGGCTCTTCCATTATCTGCAGGCAGCGAACTTGGCCCCGTGGATGATGAAGCTGGGTAATCTACTCTTGTGTCTCGTGTCGATGTGCTTGGCCCATTCTCTCGTGCATCATGCTGTGATCCTGGTGGGCTATGGACTCGGGTGGATGATGAAGAATATGGTCCCATCGCCGGAGATGGATTGCCGCCCGTTCTTCTGTCCGGTGCTGACGTCGAGGAATCACTACCCCTGTAATCGCTGTGTGGCCCAGGCTGGTAGCTGGCTGAAAAAGAGACTGTACGTCGCTGGCCCCCCCATAAGAATGCTGATGGCGACGGCGTAGGTTCTACTTCTCTTCCTGATGGCGACGGCGTAGGCTCTACTTCTCTTCCTGATGGCAACGGCGTACGTTCTACTTCTCTTCCTGATACCGAGGAGTCGGCCCTGCTGGACCCATCGTCCCTTGATTCGTATCCTGACCCCGATCGAGCTCGGCTGTTAGCACTGGTAAAGGATGAAGGATATGATCTCCGCGATGGCAATGGATGGCGACCCGCTCCCCGACGAGGTGATGACGCGTTGGGTACATTGTCTTGGTATTCGTCCTGTGACCGAGGCTGGGACTAGCTGTTGGCTCGGTTCGAAGATGTAGGACGCCGATCCCCGGACGACGCTGGGTTTCCATCGGTGTTGTTGCTGTGATTCGACATGTCGGTAAGTCTGTTGTGGGAGAGGCTTGGACCGTAGCACTGTTCGAAGGAGCAGACCTATGCTGAGAACGAGAGATAGATGATGAACGAATGGACGGGAGTTGTGGATGTAAAAGGCTTGGACCGTATGACTGTTTGAACGAGAAAAATAATGTTGAGAATGGGAGATGTATGATGATCGAATGGACGAGAGTTCTGGATGGAGAAGAAGAAATGGAAGCCATTGTTTCCTTTGCACCGAATCTACCTCGCAGAGCCCGGACTCGCACCTTCCTCCGTCGGCTTGCGCAAGTGATATGGTCCAGACGTCATCGAAAGTCCTGTCTCAACTGGCGCGCTCCTTCCAAAACGGGTATCATGTGTGGGTAGCTCCTTCCGCCAACTTTATCTCCAGGTGTTCTCGTCGGGTTTTCTCGCCGGGAAGGAGAGTTGATCTGGAGCACGACCGCTCAGACACCAATGGGCAAATGTCAAGGAGAGGATAGAAAAGATCAGAGTCTATTACAAAATGAGAATGGGCAAACCAGTGGTCCCCTTGAGTGCTCGGCTTTCAAGTTATTTCCACTCTTGGGACTCAGGATCACCACTCGAAGAGGGAAGTACTTGCCAGTTGTACCCACATCCCTCTCTCAGCCTGCCTTCAGTTGACATGCTCAGTCAGTTCGGACGTCAAGTACATTATAAGCGGAAGCGACGCGCCAGACGGGCAAGCTCGTCACCCCGGTGCTCTCCTTCTCATATCCCAGGATCATGGGGAGCACTTGCCCCCTTTCTGTCGCGGAGTGAAACTTTCCCCGTTCTTTTCCCCCGCATCTACCCGATATGCCATCTGCTGAACTTGAATCGCGACTTCCTCTTCTTCCCTTACATGTACCCTACCGAACGGGAGATACTTCGCCTTAGGGGCGGGGGGTTTACCAAAGCCTTGTTACCGCCCTTTCTCTGTCTGATGGGCTTTTCACTTGGAAGCTCCCGGTTTTGTCTCCTTGGCCCGAGTCTCCATCGCCGATCGAACTCGAATAACTACAGACGAATATGAGGATCTACGGACTTGCAATCCGGGTTCGGAACAGAGATGTGGGGCGTGCCGGCGTGGCACACCCGGGAAAAGTGGGGTTGTTTCGGCAGTGCTCCGGAGCGACCCGGACTCCCCTTCATTTGCCTAGGATCACAATTGCGGGCAACTTTGCATGTTTTTTGTCATGTCTACCAAGGACAACCACTCCAAAGACAGGATTTGACAGCGTTGGGTTCTCCTTGTGAACAAAGTGACAGCACTACCATCACTTCCGCCCATACTGCCACAAACCTCATCATCACTGCGGACGCTCTCTTCCTTCCCATCTGTCCCAGTGGCTCGCTGTTCGGATTATTGCTACTTCGTTTCCTTCTGCCCAATCTGTTACCTTCTCTTATGCCCTTGACCGTCCCCTCTCGTTCTCTATCATCTTCCAACCTCCTCTTCCCCCTCCCCCTTGATTCTACTCTCAGTCCCCACCCCGTCATCTTCACCCCCTCCCCTCTCTACTACCCCTTCCCTTTCCCTTTAGCATACCTCACCCTCCCATTCGCCCTACACTCTCCACAGGTCAACTTCCCATCATCGTCCCGGTCTCTTCTACAAGTCGTAAGACGTAGGTAGTATACCCAACCTATCCACGTCTCCCCTAGCCGCCCTTGTTGTCGAGGCTACTTCCAGAGAAGATGATGGCGATTTTATTTGATCTAAGTGTAGCCGTGATTTCCTTCGCCTGTTTCCTTCGCCCATTTCCTCGGCTTGATTCCTCCATTGTCTCCCTGTCCTCCGCGAGTCACGAGCTCGCTCAAAGGCTCAAAAACCAAATTCCCTTCGCCTGTTTCCTTCGCCCATTTCTTCGGCTTGATTGCTCCACTATCTCCCTGTCCTCCGCGAGTCACGAGCTCGCTCAAAGGCTCAAAACCAAATTCCCTTTCCTATTTCCCAATCTCCTCCTCTCCCCTCATTCGATTCCTATACTCAAGCCCTATATTCCTCCGCGCCCCTTTCTGACATATCCGGAAAGCCCTCATACTCAAGACGAGTATCATCCTTATCGCTGTTAACCCAATAAGGCTTCAGGTCGGTATCGACTTTGATGTACACCTTTTCACAGTGCGTGCTCTTCTCTTGCGACTTACCAGTCTTGGAGCGGCGGCCGAAGTTCGCCGGGATTGTTACTCCCTTGCCTGAGGTAGAAGCGACGGTGAAGCGTATTTCGCCGTCGATTTTGGTAAAAGTACCTCTAATAGTGGTATCGCGGTTGTTGAAGGTGCCGGTACCTACGACGTTTTTGTTGGACGACATTGCGTGACGGTAAGRTAGTGATGTTGGTTGATAATATGTAGCGTTAGAGGTACCGAAAGGTAATATAGGTACTAATGCTTTGATGAGAGTAAAAGGCGACTGAATATAAAGGTATTTCGTAATTGAGTTTGATGTTGAACAAAAAAAGTGGAAGAAGAACAAAAATTGAATTGGGGGCGAGGACTAAAGGTTTATATAGGTATAGGGCTCGAATGTAAATTTGTGCAGGTATTCCAGAATTCTCTATGCAAGATTTTCCTCGCCGCTATCGAATGTCCGATGAATGACTCCTATCTATACCTATCTAGCAGAGGCAGACTTTACTTGCATCTCCGGTGAAGGCATTGCATGCATAGTACATGCGCCTACTTCGTTAAGCAGAAACCGAATACATGGTCCTGGTGTTTATACCTCCATTTGCATCTGCAACGCTGAAACTGCCCCGTGGCCTTCTCCAACCAGACTACCCATTCACTTCTCAATTTTCTATCACAGGACTCAAGTCCCAAGGTGTAGTTATTCTAGACTACGCTGCATCCCTCTCCTCGATTCTTCCTCTGGCAACCAACTTCGCCAACAATTGTGTACTTGTAACTTTTCCTCACATCACCAACTCCAATTAACAAAGTAAAACCATCTAACCCCAAACTCTATTTAGTTCACAATATATACTAGCTTCACTGACAAACTCAAAGTCCGAGGCCCACGACGTGAGATCTAAACTTCTCTTCATATCCGATCGTGCATTCCATAACCATTCCATGACCCACGCGACCATGGCATTGTATCAGATAAACAAAACAGGCAAGTGCTTATGTCATATCTTTATTTCCCGAACCCGTTCCGCGAGCCGCTAGGCTGGCTGTGCCCCAGACGGGACATGGACGGGATCGTGGTGGCCCGGGCTCCCCGAGAATTCGAACAAACGTTTAACTTTCCCGAATCTGGGAATCACGATGGTATGTGCACATGTTGCCCATGGGGTATCGTTAGTTCATTTCACTGTGGTAACCTACGCACGTAAGAAAGGAGGCGAGACATGGGAGGGATGGGAGGCATGGGAGGCATGCTCGAGGCATAGCATGGCAACCGTGGTATCGTGCCGGCATTTGGTCGCGTGCGCAATTGCCTGTTGGCGGGTGCTGTTGGTGCGCTTCTGGTTGCGTCTCTCCCTGTCTTCTGTCTGTTGGTCGTTGGTGCCGCTACGAATAACAATAAGCGCAAGTTCGTCATACATCTCTGGGTGCGTGTGCCATGCAAAACGCGGAGGAGGGAGGCTGAGATGAAAGATGCATCAAGCACGAACATCGAAATCTCCGGACCGGGGCGGGAAGGTTTCATGTTGTTGGAGACCCAAGCTGCCGTCTTGGGTTTCTTTGGAGCACACCGCACATCACTTGTTTCTGGAAACGGAATCTGTCCTGCAAGGCACCGGACTTTGGGAGACCCGGACCAAAAAGTCTGGAGAAATAGCATTCCTCCGTCGGTGGTTGAAACCTCGAAAGATGGAAAAGAAACATCCCGACGGACAAGACAAAAAAAGGGGTAAATAATGATAACTTGTTCCTGAATTGGAACATTTGCTGTCGGGGAAGTGCTGGAAACCTCAAGCTAGTGGGGTCGGTTACGCGGCCCGGGGTGGGGGTTGTTCGGGGGTGCCGGGGGGTGTTCTTCAATTGGGAATTTGGGGTTTTGATGGAGTCTTTTTTTGGAGACGACATCGCTCCGATATCGAAAAGGACTGCGATCGACGCGGTTAAAAGCGGTCAGAAGCGGTCAGCTGAGCAATTTCTGGTTTGGGGAACTGATGATCGATCCTGCAATATTTCTTCAGCTTCCTTGACAAGAGGGAAGACGGGGCTTGATCCCCCAAACGGAAAGTAGAAAACACAAACTGGAAGGTCTTGAGGAAAGCAGAAAAAGATATGCAAAAGATAGGGGGTCAAGGTCCTTGGGATCTCCTTGGAATGTCGATAGATTTGCTGGAAAGGAAAGCCTTCTAGAACTGGGTAGCGGCTGGTTTATGTTTGCAAGGGTTGACAGCCAGACCCCTAAGATTATTCAGGGTTTTGGCCGGTTGACGATCGATCCAATTGCGCCTGGCGATGCGGTGCTGTGTCTTGTCGCGTGTGATTGTTTGTTGGTTACCTCTCCTGAACACATGTGATTGAGGATGAGCGACCTCTTGTCAAGATATACAAATGGACACTGGCTGATGATGATGGCTCATGATGAGATGTTGACGATGAAACAAGCACAGTCTAGCGGTAGGGCAATGAAATCTGGGGGAGACCAGACGTGGAACAATGGAACCCCACAAATAGGAACAGGAGTGTTGCAGCCGGGGAGAGAGGGTGTCGTTACTGTCGCATGATTCAGGTTCATTTTGGGACCGTGTTCGTTAAATATCTCGAGCCATCTTTATCCCCGAGGTCTTCAATCCGGTGATAACAGTCTCTGAGGGTTATGCGAGTGAGACCGGCAAGGACGGCATCGTGTCGTGGAGGCTGCGAAGTTGTGATTGATGGAATTCCCCCCAAAAACAAAGAGCTCAAAACAAAAGGCTGACGAATCCCCATGGCAAGCATTCGCGTCCAATTGATAGAAAATGGAAATGGAAATGGACGAGAAGCATTCGAGGAAGGAACCAAAAGTTGAAGCGGGTGCGACACTGTGTGAGCCCAGACCGCCACTTCTCCAAAAACACTGTGGTGGTTTCAATTGTCGCAATTGCTGAATCAATTCGCAATCTCAGGGCAGCTGCATCCCCGTAGGTAGAGGTAGTCGGTGTTGTACCTGCTGGATTGTACCTGTGCTACTGCAAGGAACACAGACTCTCTTTTGCCTGCCGGGACCATGCCAGCCTCGGCTAGGACACTTTCTGAGGCCTTTTCAACTTTGACATTCCATCATCTTTTCCTCCTCCAAAAACATGAAAGAAGTCATATCCAGTCGGTGAGAAAACCAACACCAGCACCTCCGTCATCATCAACCTCCGATCCAGCGCAATGTTGCCCGCCATTTGCGATTCCATGCCCTGCCCTGGCAAAAGTGCAACCGCCAAGAGTTGGTACATGCTTGGACTCTTGGCGGCGTCTTGGCTCGCATTGCGCGATCCAAAGAAATTCGACTTGGCAGATTGAATTGAAGTCCCTCTCTTGGCGGGACGATACAGTGTGCGTGCGATTGTGCCAAGTTACAGCACAAGCACGGGCATTGAAGTTACAAAGGCAAGCAGGCGACACCAGCAGCACCCCTCTCTTCAGCGCCCTCACAGGACTCAGGCCTCAAAATGGTCCCTGGATCCGCCACCGTCTCTCGCTTGACAGAAATATCGAGACGACATATCGACCGGTTCATGGAGGTGTAAGATTACGGTTGATATTTATCCCTTTTTTCTACGGTCTTGACTTGGACAGCTTGTTAACTATCGTTACACAATAACAGCGAGCTTGTACGACTTGTTACTTGTTGTTTCCACAAGGGGAAGGGAACACTGAACACAGCACGGCCACGGAGCGACGTCGTCAACATCGAAACAAACCCCGTCCCTCTCCCCCGTCCGGCGGCCCCAAAACCGAAATTCCCAAAAAAGCCAGTTCAACGGCGGGTCGGTCCCGGTCCGCACAGTCCTCCACAGTCCATCTCCAGGACCCTCCTTGTGGACACCCATACCGACACCAGTACACCACCCCATTCGCACTCCATTCATCCCTCTTTTCCTGCTTTCCACTTCCATCTCTTCTGTCTCTTGTCTGGTTTTCCTGTTCCTGTTCCTGCCGTCCAACTTTCTCAGTCTTGTGACGCGATCACGCTTCCCTTTTTGCATTTGGATTCCCCCACTTTTGCGACCACTTCGACTTCTTCGATTCGGCCACTCTTTCGACAAACCCGTTACCGTTTAGTATAATCCATACAAACAAGAGAAATACCGACCGACGCCGACTAGTACGGACGGAATAAAAAGACGGACAGACAAGAGAGACCCCCTTTCGATGCCCCGCCTACGCCTACAACGCCGTCCTCGATAGCGCCGCCCGCCATCTACCACCCCCTATCCCTAGCCCGTTTCTACTTGTAGCTCCGCCCGGCCGCGTGTACCTCGATTCGGCCGCGTGTACCTCGATCCGCATCTTTTTTATGCTTTGCCGGTCCCGTCTCTCCGGTCAACCACTCCCGACTTCTACTTTTCGGTCTCACCTCTTTTAATATCCGGCCGCAGTTTTTTTTTTTTTTTTGCCTCGCCTCACGTTTTGCTGGTTCGGCCGACGGCATCGGACACAAAACCAAGGAATCAGAGACAAGCCTGACGCCGCTGTCTTGTGCTTCCGAACCTACACCGGAGCTGGTCATCTCTATCGTCCTAGCTTCCAGACACAAACACCCACCCCTTAATACTTACTACAATTAGCTATTTGCGTCTCTGGACGTTCATCCCACAAGATGAGCGCTCAGAGCAAAAAGAACATCAAATGGGTCGAGGTAAGTCGTTGCCGTTCCCGTTCCGTACCCCTTCTGTACCTCCCGTCCAAGTACCTTGCTGACCACCCTTCTTCGGACAGGGCCTCCGCGGCATCACCTCCGCCCTCGTTATCTCGACACATCTTGCCCGAGCGCTGGACTTCCCACTCTTCTGGCCTGCCGATGTTAAGGACGGCACCCCGAGGTGGCTACAAGTTCCATACCTCCGAATCCCTTGGCAGGGCCGTCTCGGCGTTCCCATCTTCGCCTTCCTCACCGGCTTCGTCTGCGCCGCCAAGCCCTTGAAGCTCGCATACCAACAAGGGAACCACTCGGCCTCCCTCAAGACCGTCGCCCGGTCCGCCTTCCGACGACCCCCCAGGCTGGTCCTCCCGGCCGTCATCGCTACCCTCATCAGCTTCGTGCTGTCCATCTTCGGCGCCTACACTGCCTCCAACCGTTGCGACAGCTTTTGGGTCCGCTTCGACGCCCCCGATCCCGTACCTCTCGGCGAGAACTTTCGCAGGCTGTTTAGAGCCCTGCTTGACACTTGGACCACCACCGAGAATGTTTACGACAGACATCAGTGGGCTATGCGCCCCTTGCTGATTGGAGCCTTCCAGGTCTACATTGTCCTCGCCGCCACCATTGGCATGCGCTTCCGCTACCGCATCCTCGTTCACGTCCTCTTGGTCGCCTACTGGTTGTTGAACACTGGACCGTTGACTGGTACGCACGCCCACCCCTCCCCCCACACATGCAATGCGCCCGCATAAACTAACCACCGTCCCTGCATGCAGAAACATTCGGCGCCAACCTCGCCCTCGGCACCCTCCTCGCCGAGCTCTCCCAGCACCGTCCCACCCAAAACTTTATCGCCAAGTACCAGCGCATCCTCTCCTACGTCATCGTGCCCATCCTCCTCCTCATCGGCGGCTACGTTGGTTCCTACCCGCACGAGCACGAGGACTGGGCGCCCTGGTCTCTGCGTCTGCACAAGTTCCTCGTCGATCCTGCCGGCGACGGCTCGCGCGGCTCGTTCATTGTTCCTAAGGGGGCCAATGCCGGTCGCCGGGCCAGCGCGTTCATGATCCAATGCGTCGCCGTCTCCATCTTTTTGTCCCCTAGCCTGCAGAACCTCCTCTCGCACCGCTTGCTCCTCTGGCTCGGCCACCACTCCTTCGCCGTCTACCTTACCCACGGCACCATTCTTAGGACCTTGGGCATGTGGATCGTCTATGGTATCTCCGGTCAGCCTTGGGAGGACCCGGGAAGGAACGAGGATGGATCGCCCAAGGAGCCCAACTGGTTGCACCCCAAAAGCAGAGGTCACAAGATGGCGAGTATTGTCATTTTCACGACTGTCACGTACATTGCTGCGTGGGCGTGGATGAAGTGGGTCGATACCGCGTGCGCGAGAGCCACGCAGTGGTTGGAGAAGAAGGTGTTTGATGATGATGAGGGCGCGGAGGGGGGCAAGGCCGGTTTGGCGGAGAAGGGATATGCGAATGGCGGAACGAGTAGGGAGCATGCGCAGCCTTTGTTGAATGGCGGAGAGGCGAGGGTGCCTCCTCCTTAAGCCATTGAGGATATGGATCGAATTTTAGATGCGGATGCATCCGTCTGCAGATTCGGAGGAGGTTGAAGGCATATTCTGGATATTGTACAGCATTGGTGCGGAGGTCCCATGGCTTAGGTGCATTGGGTGAAAGGCCTCGCTACGGTGGAAGCCGAGATTGTGAGGAGCGCCATTCCAAGCCCTCGCTGTTCGTGGGCTTAAAGGGAAAGCGGAAGCGGATCGTCGACAAAGACACCACTCAGCATTCGGCACGGAGTAGAACAAAGAATATCTACATCACGTCCCGAACCCACGCAGCCACACCCGCCCAGCGGCTCCCCATCGCAGGCATCATCATACCAAGATATAGAGCATGGCGGACATGAGCCTGCCGATCATGTATCATTGGATCTTTTTTTATTATTCATTTTCGTTTCCCTTTGTTTGTCTACATAATTCCTATGTCGGGGGTTGCATAACATATATACCTAGCCATATTCCGGCGGCCCAGAAGTCGCCGTTGGGGAACTCGTTAGAGAGGGTATTATTGGATATTGAAGATGGAAAGCATTGAGGAGCATGGAGGAGATACCAATTGAAGTTTTTCGAAACTGATTCTTTGTCGTTTACCTGGTCCGCAATCGTGAACCTTTTGAGCACTCTCTTCCCATCCCATTCAATTTTCTCTTTGATGTTTCCCTTGCAGCACGGGGATCTTGGGCAGGGAATGGGGATCTGCCCATCGAAGGAGATCAAGTCAGTGAGTGCCGGGTGGGTGATCGCCTCAACACCGTTAGATGCCCGGATGGATGGCCAATGAATGGCCGACGGAGCGAGGGAAAGACGGAGAGATGGGTAGATGCACATCAACGATGACGATGCCCTGCCGCTTCCCGGATGAGATGGCGTTTTTTTCCCGCCAAGGGCCGCCAGCTAGTTCCGCCGTTCGCCAGCCTGCATGGTGTTGATGCTGTGGAACGTGAGATCGGGACCAGCGTTCAAACCGTTGAACCGTCCTTCTCTGTCCGAACGTTTGATGCCTAGACGTTTGAGGTAGAGATGTTTGTCCTCGCGGATGTGCCTCGGTGATCTCTCGCCTGGTCGGGCTCTCCGTCGTTTCCCTTCGGAAGCTTTGGGAAAGCAATATCATTTTTCACTTCTTACCCTCACCATTCGATCTCAAGCATTGAGGATCTTGTTGTCCGGCGTCGAACTTTTGGTGGTTCGATAGACCTGTCAGTGTCAACGCCGAGGAGGACGTCACTGTCAATGTCACTGTCGGTATGACTGGACGCCGTGGAGGGTGCGCCATCTCATCGTCAAACTCCAAACGTCAAACGTCAAACACCACCTACCTAGAAGATTCGTTTTGGCTGCTGAATTCCTCCATCGATTGGGTCAAGGTTGAGCCAAGGGTGCGTGTTTGCCCATTACAAGCATTTCGTTGACACGCAACACCACATCGTGACGGGCCGGGCTCGGTGGATAGCGGAGGACGGGTGACGGATGCCGAGGATGTTCACGGAAGTCACGTAGAACTAACCGTTGGCAGAAGGTAGGCACGACGGAAAGCAAGGAGTTGACAGCCAGCCGGAAGGTACGGTCAACGTCGACATAGGGCGCAGAAAGTAAAAAACCTCCGACGGAAAGCCTGAGAGTCCATTTGCATTCAGTACAGGTATCCATATCATCCAACCATGTCGTCCGTCCATAGCGATGATCCGCCACAGGTTACACCAACTCATCCTCCACGGACCACGGCCACGACAGGCATAACGGACATGACTGATTACAGGGCAAAAAAAGCAGATGGTCTCAAATCGATCTTCCATGAGCCTCCAACAGTGTAAGTAGGCAAAGATACCCGATGTTTATCGAAGCAACAGCAACAAGACCCTGGCACGACTGGCGGAGCAGGGCGGAAGCTGAAGGGTAAAGGGCCGGGGCTCTCACCAGAAGATAGAATGGGAAAGATGGATATCACCACTTAGCTTCTTGTCTTCCACTTCTCTCACCACTCGCTCGAAGCCTCCAGGTTGTGAAGTTGACATTGCCAAACAGCAGCCCTTCCGTTGGTTCCACGAACTCCTCCTAGCACTCCTATAGGAGCTCAACAGGCATCCCATACGCATGACATACAGGAAACGGGGTCACACAACGCTGTACACTGCCGTGACTGTCTTAAGACTGCATACCCGCGTAACGGGGAACCGGGGAAAAGAAAGCAGCGCCGGGCCGTCTTGGAGGGTTCTTGGATGTCTCGCAGCAGGGCTTCTTGGGATGTCTTGGATGTCTTGGATGTCTTGTGAAGAAAGGGATTTCAAGTGCCGTTATAGCCGGTCTGGTCTACTTCAGAGAACAACCTAAACGGAGGCAAGGTCGAGAGCGGACAGCGGACGGGGAGACTCGGGGTTGAGGTCTGGTAGCAAGAGGAACCCCCAGCCAGAAAAGAACAGTTAGGTCACTAACAATCACTGGTGTAACAGCCTGCAAAGTTTGATAGTAGCCCATCGTAGTCTAAATATACCTACGGTGATGATCCTGTAGGCTGGATTCGGTGATGGTCAGGCACCGCCAGTGGTGAGTCCCCGAATATCTGGTTTGAAGTCAGACGGGATTTGGTAAGATGGAAAAACTTATGGACAACCTCAGTAATAGAGGATTCTCAATATGATAATTAAACGGGCGCTAGATGGTTCACAAGCAGGGGCGGGATGGTCACTAACAGATGTTTACCACGCTCTGGGCGGTTGGTGTTAGTGAGCTGCGTCTCCACGTTAGGAGACCATCTAACCTACCTCTTTGCATACCTAGTAGGTACGCTCTGTTCTTTCAACCACAGATAACCTTGGAGCTTTGTGGTTTTATTCACTCCCTGCTTCTCCAGCGGAGTTGAATCTGCGTCTTGACGCCATCTTACCTCTACTTATTTCTACCTCTCCCTACCTCTATTCCTCCCCGGGTACCTCTACCTACCTCTCCCTACCTCTCCCAACCCCAACCCCAGCAAATCACTTCTCCTTCCACCCTTCCACCCTTCCACCCCCTTCCACCCTTCCACTTCCACCCTTCTCCTTCCACCCTTCCCACCCTTTCCACCCTATATTTCCATCCATCCCCTCCATCCCCTCCATCCCTCACCTCCATCCCCTTCCCATCCACCCCATCCCATCCGTCCCCCCTCCATCCTTCTCCACCTACCTACCTATCTTACCTCCAAGCACTTCAGTTCGGAGGCGTCGGCCCCCTAGGCGGTACACTACTCGGCCCAAGAAACGAAATGCTACTACGGGGACCGGGAGGAGTCGGCGCTGGTCCCTTCAAAGCTAAACCTCAACGGACTTGGTTTCTCTCAGACTCATGGATGGAACGTAAAGACCCGGACTCGGGGACGAGGTATGAGAGGGAGGGAGGAGTGGGCGCTGTGTAGGTGTATAGGGGGTAGTCCGGGTGAAGGTATGTTGTTCCGTTGTTACTTGTGGTGCTGGGTGGTGACATGGAGGTGTTGGTGCTGGATGTGCTAGGGGCGAGGTAAGAGCTGGTGCTGGTGCTGGGGCGAGGTAACTAGAGAGGGGGGAAGATGTGGAAGTGGACGTGGTAGTGGATGGGAGGTAGGATGAGGTGCTGGTGCTGGTGCTAGTGCTAGGAGCGAGGTAACTAGATGTAGAAGTCGAAGCGCTCGGCGTGCTACCTCCCAAATAACTAGACGTGCTCGCCCCCGAAGCTGGGTATAAGCTGGAACTACTCGACCCTCCCCCATACCCCGACGTACTCGACCCCCCATACGAACTACTACTCCCCGCTAAATACCCCGACGAACTACCACTACCACTACCACCACTCCCAGCAGCGGTAGGGAAATAAGGAGACCAAGCCGTATAACCCGAGCTACTTCCAGTTCCGCTTACGGGTGTATAACTAGAAATCCCGGTCGTAGTCGAAGTCCCACTGGGTCTAGTGAAAGTAGATGTATAAGTGGAGGTGGAAGTGAAAGTGGAAGTGGAAGTCGAGTTGTTGTAAGGGGTGGAATACCCGATTGTGCTGGGGGCTGGGGGTTAAGGAACGGATGGAGCGGGAAGGGGAGTAGGGGATGGTGGATGCGGAACTGCTGCTGGTGGTGCTGGATGATAGGTAAGGTAGGAGGAGAGGGGGGAGGAGGGGGGCTTTTTGGGGGAGGACATTGTTGGGGTGGTTGGATGATGATGGTAGGTGATGACTTTCGGGGTTTGTTTTGAAGTTGAGGGTCTGGTTGGATGTGTAGGTGGCTTGTTGGGAACCTTGGTGGGAGATGCGGGTTGAGTGTGAGATGTGGTATTACGGCTTACAAGGGGAGATCATTCTCTTAAGTATCCTTCTCCAAAACGGATATCGGACCTTGAGAAGAATGAAGAGACTTGAACCGAGTCATTCCGTGATGCAAGATCTGTAGCTGGTCGGGGTGTTGGTGGCTAGGTGATACATTCCCCCATGTTTGTCCCCAACCCAGTCAAGTCAACAAAACCGAGAACCGGATGGTTCACCTCGAAGATGGAAACCACCAAAGTAAACCAAGACATTCTGGGTATAAACACTATCTGTGAGGACATAACTACCTATCTATGTAAAAACTGGAAAAAAAAAAAATCAGCTCATGTACACACTCTGCCCGGACCAGGCAATGGGCGGGCGGCCATTCCTAGTAGACTACGCCCATCCATCCACCCCTACCCTAATCATCTTCCAGCTCTGCAGAAGCCGGACCCCGTCATCAACATCATCATCCAAAAATGCAAAGCCAGAACCATAACCATAACCAATTTGCTTCGTTCGTTCGTTCGTCGCTTTTCCCAACCGTCCGTAATCCAGTAACCAAGAAAATCGTAAATATACTGAAACGTCTTGTGAGCCATGAAAGAAACCTGCGTGTTCGTCTGTCATTCCCATTGAGTTTTTTTTTTCTTCCTATCCTCTTTGCTTTCACATAGCCCTTCTGTCGGTCAACTGTTGAGACCTTTGGCTGTTTCGTTGGTGCCCTTCTCATCTTTCACACCTGCCCTTTCTCTTCGCTGGTGTCGCACCCTTCACAACTGCTGCCAGGCACCCAATACGCTTCCTCCCGGTTTTCCCGGGGGAGGATTTCTCATATTTTCCTCCACGTTCTCTACCTCTAGGGGGGCCTACCATCTCAGCCTCCAGGATCGCTTCAACCACCTTTACCTTCGCAAAGTAGGTAAGCATCCGCCAGCTTCAACAGGAGTCCCATGCTGCATCACACACAGGCCTGCATACCCCCCTAGAACCACACTCCCTACCACCTAATCTTGACCACCCAGCTACACCGCCCATAAGCCCTCTTGCACCAATCGCCCACCCAAAACGCGAGGTTAAACAACTTCTGCGGCACCACCGCCGCCGCCTTGGCCCCCGTCTGCCCCAGGTATTTCGCATACCCCTGCTTCCCGCTCTTGGGCTCGGGTAACTTGCGCGCCGCCCTACTCGCCTCCCTTTCCCTCCGTTCTTTATCCTCCTTTTCTTCTCGTCGCTTCATCTCCCTTGCCTCGCGGTGTCTATTCCCCGTTGTCGTGCTAGTAGTAGCCGTGGTAGTCGTCGTGGCGCTGGTGGTGCTACTAGTCGTCATGGTATTCGACCGATCGCGCCCGCCGCGACGGCCGCGCACTGTCTCGGCTTCGGAGTCCTCGTCGGAGTCGGAGTCGTTGAGTTGGCCTCTTTGCATCGCCAGCTCCAAAGGATGGACCGGTCGTTCCATGTCGGGCTTCTTGCCGAGCGATTCGCGCGTGTAGTGCGGGGCCGCTTTGGCTCGGTCGACGAGGGTTTCGGTTGATGAGCGGCGAGAGAGCGAAGAAGGGGAGGGCGGGCGCGAGCGGTTGTTGTGGGGGTTGACGTCCGGGTAGAGGTCTTCGACGTCGTCGGAGTTGGGGTCGACGAGGGTTGCTTGGGACGGGTTGATGCCTAGCAGACCGGGGAAGGGCTCGGTTTGGCGCCGGTGGTGGGCGACGGCGCGGAAGGCGGCGGGAAAGAGGAAGTCGGCGGGGGAGGGGGCGACGGGCGTTCGTGGGGAGAGAGGAGAGAGCGGCATGCGGGGGGATACTGGGGAGAGGGGGAAGCGTTGGGAGAGTGGTGAGAGGGGGAAGCGTTGCGACAGTGGTGAGAGGGGCATGCGAGGGAGGTCGGGGAAGCGGGGGGTCTGTTGCATTTCGGGGGTCGGTTCATGCGGGCGTGGAGGAGGGGTCGGTGCCGCCAGCTCTGGCTCGGGTTCGGGCTCGGGGGGCAAAATCGGCGAGATGGTTCCGGTCGGGCTTGGAGGCGTCGAGTTCGGTAGGTCGACAAACGATGCCGTGGGGAGGAAGAAAATCTCATCCGGCGCCGAAGGAGGAGGGGTGTCCGGCAATGCCTGATGGTGCATAACCGGCGTCTTCGCCCTGCTGTAATCCTCATCGACGATCTCGCCCATACTCGCCTGCGTACTGAGCATCGAGCTCTCCCGGGGAATCGGCGGCAACGGCTTATCCTCAATCGCGTCGTCCAACAACGTGTCTCCGGACCCTGCTCTCCGTAGCGGCTTCCTGAGGATAATCCGCTCGCCTCGATCCCTACTCGCCGGCATAATGACCGATCGCCCATCGTCATCGCTATCGTCGTCATAATCATCATCATCCTCACTCCCATAATCATCACTATCTTCATCGAAATCATCCCCTCCCTCTCCATTCGGCCTGCGACTCTTCCTCCTCCTCCAGCCCTTCGTCTTGTGCACGCCCTTCAACACCCTATGCGTCTTGCGCATGATCATACCCAACTTCTTGCCCACCTCGTTCGTCGCGGGGCCCTTGGCATACGGCTCCAGCCACTCCAACAGCGTCGCCTCCTCGTCTTTTGCTCGGCCGGGACATTCCAACACGAGATTCTTCATGCCGGCGCCGTGCAAAACCACGCTCGGCACCTTACTACCCCTATCCGCCCCGTTCTTGACGAAAAAGTTGGTAATCCACAACACCGCTCTTACCTTTTGGTTCGGCAAAAGCTCCGTCAGATTCTTCTTCCTCAAAGCCGGGTGCACCAACACCAGTATCGCTTGGCTCGTCAGCTCCCACGCGTTTCTATGCGCCGACAACTTCCCCGAGATGCTAAACGTGAACTCGCACATCGGATTCGCGCCAAACTCGAGCAGGGTCCGACACACCCTCGCATGTGGCTTGGTCCAGGGCACGATACAAAAGTTGCTGCTAGCAGCCGTGAGCTGCGCCCAGAGGAACAGCAGCCTTGTAGCCGTGTGCGCAACCTTCGGTGGGACGTACGTCTGCTTCCCACCCTTGATCTTATCGATTTTATTGATAAGCGTCTTGCGGGTAGATTTGCGCTTCATAGTCGCTTCGATTTCCTCCTCGGCTTCCTTGAGGCGGTGCAGGCAGGTGCGCAGGTACGTGGGCAGGGAGTACATGATTGCTACCACCAGGAAACCGAGGTCGATTTCGCGGAGGAGGCGCTGGTTTTCTTCGTCCAGGGAAGTAGACGTCGGGTCGTTGTTGACGTAGAGCGAAGGGTAGCAGAACTGGTTGAATTCCGCTTGGACGCGGGCCATGTCGACGTCTTTGGGGCCCGTCCAGAACCAGGAGGCTTTTTGCGCCCAGTGGTGAAGGCGGTGGATGTCGGATGAGGAGTTGTAGGGCGTGGTGGTGGAGAGAGCGGCGAACCAGTGCCGAGTCATGGCCTGGTCGAGTCGGTCTAGGTAGCCGTCGAAGACGGGCCGTTTCTTGTACTCGGCTATGCGCGCGTACTCGAGACAGGTGCGCATGCTGTCCCAGACGACGTCGCCGTCGAAGCGGGTGGTGGTCGGCATGACTCTGGCCATAGTCAGGCAGGATCGAACGAGGTAGGCTTGCGGGTTGAAATCGGAGCTTAACGTGCCGTAAAGGAAGTCGATGGCGATTTGGGATTCGCGGAGGAAGTCGACGGCGGTGCGGTGGGTGAAGTCGATGTATGGCTTGTGAGTCTTGTCGTCCTTGCGCGTGTGTACTTCCAACAGTCCCAGACACCGGCTGCTCACTCTCGCTTCGATGTCCCGGACTCTCACCTCTTCTAGGTCCCAGGTAAGAGATCCTTCCGGGATCAGCTTGACCTCGTCCCATACCCCTTCGGCCAACGACAGCTGGATCGCGAGGATCGGGTGCTCCCGGATCTGCTGCTCAATGTCCACGCTCGCCATGACGATCCGGAACAGCTTGGCCGCGTTCTTTTTGTAATCTGGCGGTATCTTCTTCAGCATATGCCCATAAAGCTTCTCGATATCGCTCGGCAGCTGATCCAGCCTCTTCCGCATCTCCTTCAGGTTATCATGATTCTGCAGCCCCTTCTGCAGCGACCGTATCACCAGCGCCACCCACAAGAACACTCCCTCGGAGCGCTTGACAATCTCGTTCACCAGCCTAAACCAGTCCTCGCCGCCCCTATCGCGCAGCTGCTCGCCCAGCATCGCCTCGGTGTACCGTCGGATATCATCCTCCGTCAAGTCCTGCAGCCTCAGACTTGGGTACGACCCAAACGCCTTGGCGCACGCTTGCATCGGCCTGCTCGAGACAAGGTACTTGACCCTGTCACCCTTCGTGTTGCGGATCAAGTAGATCAGCTCCTCCGGATCGCCCTGGAACTCATCGATCCCGTCGATGGCGATAAACAGGCGGAAGTTTCCGACATTCGTCGCCGTCGCGTGCAGCAATCGCTCGAACCACATCCTCAGCTCCGAGCCCGATGGAGTTTCCAGCTGGCCGTTGCGGCTCTTGGCCGCTTCGAGACACATCTCCGGCATGATGGTTGGTATCAGATCTGGCCTGGCACAGAGTACTTGATAGAGAAGTGATCGCATAAGGCCGGAGATGAGACGCTGGTCGTCTGCCCCTAAATGCCAGGAGAAGAAGTTGGCGTAGATCAGGTCGTCGGAGGATGGCCCCGCCCATCGTTGCAGGTGATGTCGAAGGCGCCGGTCGCTGACGATGTACTTCATCAGAGTGGACTTCCCCGAGCCGGCTTTGCCTTTGATCCAGTAGCACTTGTCCTTTTCGTCTTTGCTTTCGAGGAAGGCTGACAGATTCGACCAGGGCCTGCAAATGTTGTCGAAGGTGCTGGGGTTGTTGGGGTTGGCGAACACCCAGGAAAAGGTGCTCTCGTAGGGGGTCTTGACGGACTCGAACCGGTCGGTGATCTGTCGGAAGTGAAGCATGTCCAGGACGGCTTTGTTGATGGTGGCGAAATCTTTTGCGGGGACGTGTTCCATTTCTGCCCCTGCTGGTTGACCCATGAGCCCGGGATCGGATTGGAGGCGTAATACGGTGTCAAATTTTGCATCCTCGAAGGATCCCGATCCCGATCCCTTGTTGAAATGCCCGAGTTGCTGGTGGCTGCCGCTGCCGTTTACACCCATGCCCATGCTCATCGCCTTTCCGCTGGGATGGATGAACCTCGTCTCGCCGCTTGCCAGTGTGACCATAGCAGCTACGATGCCCGTGTTCGGACCACCACCACCACCCTGCTTTGCCTCGGCCGCCACCCTCGCGTGCTGGTCAAAGATTGGCGTGCTACTCCCCGACTTGATCCCGCTCTGGTTGAAGGCTACAATCTTGACGATGTTCTCGTTCATGCGGTGGATGTCTTGCCGTAGCTGGACGATCTCCTCTCGTTGCTGGGCAAGGTCGTAGTGGTGTTGCATGCCGTAGTGGTCCACTTTGGCGTTTACCATTGCGAGGACGTGGATCCCCAAGTCCCGCTTGAACCCGTCGAGCTTCTCCTTGAACTTGTCGAGTTCGCCTTCCGTCCTGACCGAGTTGATTGCCTCCGCTAGGGTGTTCCACCTGGAGCGGTTCGGGTCGCACTGTAATTGGTTCAGGAAGTCCTCGGCCATGTCAGTGGCTTCGTCGAGGAGAGAGTTGATGGCCTTTGTTCAGGTGTCAGCAAAGAGGGAGGGAGGTGTCTGCTCATACGACGAAGGGCGGCACTGACCTCTTCATACTGTATTAGGATACTTTCTGTTTCCGATGCGTTGTGAAGCCTTGGCGTGGATTTCAAGACGCGATTTACGTTGGTCAGATCGTTGAGTGCCGCTTCGAAGGATTTAGGAACGGCCCGAGCATTGGTGCCATTCAGGCTGCCGTTGCGGAGCCTTTTGTACTCCCCGTACACGGTAGATCCAAAGTCGATGAACTGAAGGACGGCCGATGCCAGGCCTAGGGCGGTAAAAGGGTCGATCATGTTGAAGATAGTTGAAGAGGGGGGGCCGAAGAAGGTGAGTGAGATTGAATAAGGTGAAGGTGAAGAAGAGAGACTGAGGAGAGCTTATCGTCAACTCGGGGACTCAAAAGCGGGGTCGTCACTCGTCAGTCGGTCGGTCGTATGAAAAGTGACAGGCCAGCCAGGAAAAGAAACTATGAGGGTATCATGCAAAACACATCGGCAGCAGCAGCAGCAGCGGCACTGCCTAAGAAGAGAGGTCAACAACGGACGACGACGACGACGAGATGAGGTTGAACTGGAGCGTGGTGAGCCTCATCTGGTGGAGCCATCCATCCGCCGTGGTAGTGTAGGGGGCCAGGCACAAGCTGACGGAGCGCTACGTAGGTATGGACTGGATCGGTATCGTGTATGGCTCAACGTCGTCGTGAGTCGTCGTGTGGACTGATTGCTTCTGTATTGATGAAACTGAAAAAAGGTACAACACCAGGGGCAGGCAGGCTGAGGCAGAGACCAGGCAAAGGAGACCAGACAGAGAGAAGACTGAATGGAATGGCCTTTCTAAAGATCCGATGGCCGAAAAGGAACCCGCCCACTTCCACGGCCACCACACTGCCACTGTTGCCCTCTCAGGTCTCTCACCTCTCGCAGCGCTTCTCGTTGCCTTCTGACCTCTCGTGAGAAGGCCCAGCTAACGACCCGGCCAAAACTGTGCCCAGCTGCCCAACACGTGTATCCAGCATGTTATCGGCGCTTGTGATTGGTGGTTGGCGGGCGACGGCGGGCTAATCGAATGCGCGTTCTGCAGCGACTGCAGCGCCCACATGCGCGATATCAGGTAAAACTAGTAAAGATCCGGCGTTTATGCGCCTCTGGCACTGGCGCCGGAGACTAGCACAGTAAAATGGTGGAGCTTCCACGGAATCGTATAAGAATCTTCAATTCATCCCTCACTTTTCTGACCCCTCTCCTTGGCTTGGCTCCCTGGTCGCGAGCGAGGGCCTGCAGCCCATCTTTTACTGGACAGTCGATTTTTACTGGAAGACGAGCGAACGAGCGAGCGAACGAACGAGGTCACTGCCGTGGTGAGACTGAAGAGGGCCCGAGAAAGGGCCAGACCAGAATGGAGACACCGAGAACTGTTGCTGTCAAGCTTCAACGGAAAAATGCGCGCCACAACCCAAGTTTTTTGCCTCCCGGGGTCGCTCCGGGTGAGGCGCCGAGAGGAGGCGTGTGTGTGGCTGTGATGAATGGGGCTGAACTCGCTGGCCCGTTGGAGCCACGAAAGGGCCGGCCTTTTGCCAATTGTCCACCACACCTCTGACACCCGTAAGCTTGCATGCATATCAGCATCATCGTGAAACAAGTACAACGAGATGGCACCTTTCCTTTTGGACGTCTGAACCGCGCATTCAGGGGCTTCTGGACCCATTGAGATGATGCTAATCCGGACGGGCAGGACGGCGGTCAGTTTGATCCTCTGCAACACCAGCACGGCGATAATCATGAAGTCGACGACTCCCCAAAATCAGGAACTTGCAGCGGAATGGACTTGACGTGCGTATTCGGTTATTCAAGGAGTCCTTTTTGGCCTGCTGGTCCATGTCATTCGTCTTTGCTGCGTTGGAGCTTGAGCCTTCCAGTTGGTGGCACAGGTCGTTGGCGCCGTCAACGCAAGATCCCTTTTCAACTGCCGCCCATTTGGTCCAAAGAGCGATGGGTGCCCTCGGCCTCCTCTTCTCTTCCTTCCTCTTTTGGAGACCTTGATATCTCATGCGCTCAGCCTTCTTGCCACTGGCATCGTCATCAACCCAATGTGTATGTCCCATTATGCAATGACGCTGCTCGTTGCGCTACCTTCATTGCAGCGTAGTGGGAGACAAAGCCTCATGGATCGATCCAGCCACCAGGTATATATGGAGGATTTCCTGTTCTTGACGCCGAGACTCAGCGCTGGATTTGTACTACGTCCAAGGTTTAAGAAAAGTCATGGGGCCATGGTTGATTCGCATCGTCCATCTGCCAGTCACAGGTGGGCGGTCCATGATGAGGCTGTATGGAAGATCAATCGGTGCCAATGAGGGTCTTCTGAGGACGATATCCACGAGTCCATACTGACCAGAACTGTGTCAGCCAGTCGGGTGCGGCATGAGAAGACGGCACGTATGCTTCCTGATGGCGGGGTTGGTGATGTACAGCCAGCACCACAGCCGACTGGACACCGAGAACGTCCTTTGTCGACGGAGTCAGATGGAGTCGGCCATTGAGGGTGATTAAGCTCTGTTGCATCGTAAGCAGATGGACTGTTGTGTAACACACACTTTTGAGGTTCATGCCCAATCGGTTTGCTTCTTGGTTTTTGCCGTGTTAGCTGAGAAGGACAGGTTGCCATTGTGATATCCATACGTTGTTATTGGCAATGGGTCATCATAATGATGCCGTACGATGTCAGCCTCATGCTGTGAAGAAGTTAGGGCGCCATGAGCTGGCGACTTTGAGTAGGCAGGGAACCATCAACTAGAGGTCTAGAGCTTTCGACGTCCATGATGACGGCCACCATTGTTGGCGAAAATCCAAGCGAGGGAAGGGACAAGTCCAAGAGCCGGGGCATATGCAATGGAGAGGAGAAGGTCGAAATAAACTTGAGCTATGGTGCCATAGAAGGATCGATGCAAGACATGTTCGATCGAAGAAGTTCCTTGGAACCTTCTGTACATCTTGTCGTCAGGCGAGCTCCGATTGTTGGCCGCAAAGTGGTATTGACTAGGAGTGCCGAGATAACCACCGTAACCATGGGTGAAGACGGACCTGAAGTTTGGGTTGCATTGGACTTAACATGGAGAACAAGGTACCGGCCGGAGTAAGACGATTGGGCCGAAAACCATTTGTTCGGGCCATGCCTCCAGTCACGCAAGTGGTAAAGTCTACGCTGTGATCAGGAGATGTTTATCAGTGAGTTGTTTCTACACATGCGAGAAGATGATAGGGAGTGATAGAGGTCATGATATCCAGTAACGTGCACCATATCTAGGACAAATATGAAGATATTCGATATCTCAAGGGGGGTGTCTAGCTGATATGAGATGATATCCAATGTGAGGCTGGACCTTTTCGGTGTAGCTCGACGTGCGTTTATCGTGATATTATGAGAAAACACCACTAACAAAAGTTGTTTGCATTACGGGGAGAGTTAGAGTACAAACTCTGAACTTACAGTGCTTATCAGGCATGGCTTGTAGAGAGGAGCTCCGTCAGCCTGTTTCGACATGCACAAGCCGACATGGGCTCGAGCCTTTCAAGAACCCCTCGAATGTCTGGAAAGCTTCCATCATGATGAAAAGGGAAGTCAACCTTTCGTCACCCCGCAAAATTCCCCAGGAAAATGACCTCTACATGCGGACCCTGGCATGGGTCGACATGTTGGAAAGAGGAAGGAGATCCAATTTCCAGAATGCTGGGACCGAGATTGAAGCCAGAATGGGAATGTCAATGTCGCTGACCACGGCCTGGACTGTCTGACGATGTTTATCGGGTGGATATCACGACATGTCGCCTGGATGTTGACATGCACGGGGAGACGGGGTAGCGTCCATTAAAGTTGGGCTAAATTGGGGGAGGCACTCCACATGGTCGCCATCGACAGTGCGGTTGGGATCGTGTGGTCCCCGGGGACTGTGGTTGCAGTGACGTTGATGTCCGTCTTCGGGGTCCTGTCGACGACATGAAGCCGCCCAAGGTCGAGACCGTCACGACGAGGCCATATGTCAGTGTCAGGTTGACGAAGGAAAAGACAAAGTTGAAAACCCCAATATCGCCATCTTGGAAATCCATGCCCTTTGTGGCGAAACAAAAGTGTATCTTCCTTCAACAATCGTGAGGCATGTGTCTTGGTGTTGATGGCAGAATTCGCCATGTCGACATGATGTTGACCTCCAATTGGGAACCTTGATGGAATGCAATAGCACGTGACCGGGACCCGGCATCACAGAGCTGCAAGTCTTGGCTGTTAGATACTTGCTTTACATCTTGACGTAATTCATAACAGCCAGTACATCCCCGCATTTTACAGTGGGCCTGGTGATGTCGCAATTCTGGCGACAAAGCAACAAAGCGAAAAACAGAGGACAATGACTCCACCTTGTACCTGGGAGCTTCCCGCGCCCCACCCAAGCGATTTCGCCATTTTGCCCTCCTCTTGCAAGAGCAACGGCCAATCTTGTCTCTTTCTGTCGCAACACTCACAAGTCACAAGAGAAGGAGCAAGTCTAGCACGTCCGATTTCAGGAGGTGAAGCAAGAGGTTCAACACCCCGTTGCGAGACTTTGACTTTGCTCAATCGCCATCTTGGAAGGAGCATTCCCCATCCCATCACCGAGAGCCGTCCCAGAGCTGTTACCCGGTTACGCTAAAGACCACGGGCACTCGTACAGCTTCAAAGAGCTCACTGGAAGACACACACCGAAAGTCGGAGAGACTTCAAGACATTGGACAACCACTCAGCCAAGTCGATCAACTCGGACAACAGCCCTGTGTAACACAACACACTGAAGTGGAACAAATCATCACAGTACGTACAGCACCAAAAAGGACCCTTTAAACACTCTCCCCCGGTCAGGTTGACTCGG
The DNA here is from genome assembly GCA_009802275.1 of Neurospora sp. CHS-2018a. Taxonomy (NCBI): domain Eukaryota; kingdom Fungi; phylum Ascomycota; class Sordariomycetes; order Sordariales; family Sordariaceae; genus Neurospora; species Neurospora sp. CHS-2018a. Next base: position 2,009 of record RAKG01000002.1, on the reverse strand, counting down.
ATTGCGACCAAGGTGCTGTGCATTGCGTGCCATCCGCTGCTTCCACTTGTTGCCCGCTGCTTCCTCGTCGTGTCTGCACTCCAATGCTCCCTTGCCCTGCTCGTCCCACAGACGTCCCCTACCTAACCTTGATACCCTTCTGAACCGCAGCTGCACACTACGCTAGACAAGAGGGCACTAACACTTACACTGCACCACCTTGGAGGGGGAGGCCTGTCTTTCAACATATAAAAATCAGGGTGTTCTTGCGGAACATCATGTTGGACCTTATTGGGTAGGCCAATAGCCTATTAACAGGGTGGTGGAATCGCATATATATAGATAGAAAGGGGCGTATACAACTTATATATATATTTAATATTTAGTATTGTTTTAGCGCGGGAAAATACTTTATAGTATAAATATTTACTGTAGGTCAATATATACTACGTATGACAGGGCGGCAATGCATCTAACCACCAAGCCAAACCTAAAAGATAGGACGATGTTCACTTGCCAATGAACATCGGGATGCATTACTATATAGGCAGTCACAGAACCCTGTGACACTACCTTCCCCTAAAAGAGGCTCTACAAGAGCCGATACTAGAACCTTCCCCAAGGCGTATCGGTTGAGAGGCATCTCATGGATGCAAGGCGCCTATATAGCACTACCTGAAAGGGCGGCCTTCGTGAGAGGGTGCGCCTTTCCAACGGGTTCAATTGGGACATGTTCGGTCGCTGCGGTCGCATTGTTCTTCTGCCGATTCCAGGGTTACTTACGGAGGCTTATATGTTCGACTATAAATTTCCCTACTCTACTAGATGCTAAACACCTATTACTTATACAACTATACCCAAATTTCGTTTATACTTCGTAACCTATTCTCTATAGCGCTATTCCGCTCTTACTTCTCTATCGCCGCTACAACCTCTATATCGCTATTATAACGCTTCTACCCTACTATATATCCGTTAAACCTTATTATTATCTATTCCTAAGCTATCCCGGTCATATTTATTAATTATTCCCTATAAGCGCTAACTATATTATTCCGACCTACGGATTTTATTTTAAATAGTACTTCGTTAGGTAGTACGAAGGCGATATAGGAGGAATATATAAACAACGAATTAGAACGTACTAAGTACGTTATAAAAGAATTTTGCGATTGTAAGTATATAGACGTTACGAGGATCCTAAATAGAAAAAAGGTATTTTATATTCAATTTATTTATATTTTATTTAATTAGGATATTTTTTATACTATATTTTTGCTTAAGAATTAATCCGCCCAATTACTTTTAAACCTTATTAGTAGAACCGCTAAATTAATTTTTAGAAGCCGCCCTTTAACTACCGCGAAAACTATATCGGCCTCGTATACTATCTTTTTATTATTAATATCGTCGAAGATTATTCGAAGTATAAATAGTTTAATAATATTAATTTATATAAATATTATATTATAAGTAGTTCCGATATCCTAAGCGGAGTTTATTTCTATTATTATATAATTTATTAAGTTATATTATACCTTATTTATAAGAGTAAATACCTATAATATAATATTAAAATGTTATATTAATAATTTATAGAGAATGTATAATTTGTAAAAATAAAGGACGGAGAGGTGAAATTTACGCCGGAAGTAATTCGGGTTACTTCTACCCGTATTTTGGAGTAGATTAGATAAAAATATATTAATAAATTGAAAATCCGTAGATATAGCGATATAGATTAGGTTTAGAACTATTATAATTATAGAATTATATTTCGGGTATTATAGCGTTGAATTATTTCGGGTACTATAGCGTTAAATTTCTTTTCTCTTTAATATTATTTTATTACTACCGTCGATTGAACTGTATATTTCTTATACTTTTAAGTATAACGTTGTGTTAATATATTATTTAAAACCCGGCTTTTAATTATAGAAAAAAATAAAAATAAAATTATAATAAAATAAATAAATATAAATGCCTTTTTATATATTAAAATAATAATCATTCTTCTACATTTTATTATA